>JAUTXW010001244.1:0-1200000 GCA_030620095.1 Kuschelorhynchus macadamiae | reverse complement strand
AAGAAGAGTATAAAAAAACGGTAAATTCACCTTTAGCCACAACTTTTCTCGAATATAATTTTACTACACATATATAACAGAACAAGACTTTTCTATTTTTTATTATTATAATAAGGCAGGACAGACCCTCTAGGCTCGAATCTCAGAACAAGACTTTTTGATTTTTTTTTATTATTTTATTATTTTTATTACTATTGTTAGTAAAATAATACTAAGAAAATTAAAAAGTATTGTTCTGAGATTCGAGCCCAGAGGGTCTGTCCTGGGCGACGGCTGCCTTATTATAATAATAAAAAATAAAAAAGTCTTGTTCTGGGATTCGAACCTGGAGGGTAGTATTAGTATTATTTTACTAACAATAGTAATAAAAATAATAAAACAATAAAAAAAAATTAAAAACTCTTGTTCTAAGATTTGAGCCTAGAGGGTCTGTCCTGAGCGACGGCTGCCTGTGCCTCTGGACGACCGCCAGATACGATAACAGTTGTCTAAAATATCGAGTGAAAGATAAAATCCATTTTTCTTATATGTATGCCAAAAATTTTACCTTTAGGTTACGTTTTTAATAAACAGACTTAAAACTTTAATACCCGTATTCACTAAAGAGGTTTAAATTTAGAATAGGTCTAACTTGACAGTTATAGGTTTAAGATGACATTTTTAACAATTGAAGAAATATTTTCTCTAAATGTCACAGTTGCAAAATGAACAGTGACATGAGCGGAACATAAGTGGCGAACTAAGAATTTTAAGTACGTACCATGGCAACTAGATCTAACTAACTAACTCTTAAACCTTTTTAGTTAATACGGGGGATAATGATTTATGCAATTTTAACAATTGTTGTAGTCATGTATTTAAATAATTGTGTTTGTGGTCATAGTGTGTAATGTCTGTGTTGTCATAAAAACTGTTCTTTTTAGCTCTATATGCAATTTTGAAAAATGTTGAAGTAGCCGAAACGTCAATTAATTAAAACACTTATGAAACCACTATAGTGTTTCTGTATATACCGTAGAACCAGAATCCCAAGAAGACTTTTACAAATACGTTGACAACGGCGCAGTCGCGTGCAACCAGGTGTGTCCACATTTACCTATAAATAGTCTCGGTTAGGTTAAGTAACTTTAGCTTATATCATCTGCTGATGATGCTAACTTGGTTAGCGAAATGCGCGATAGAACACCCTAATTCTTTATATCGAAACATAACAAATGAAGGAAATTTATAATTTGATTTTTACTTCCCTCGTAAAAGGGAAGTATTGTAATCGTGAAAAAATCACCCTCCCAGATTTTTGCAGATCTATTCGTTTCAGTGTCCCTATATAACGAAAAACCTGTTTCTAGGCTCCGTCAGTCTGCCTGTCTTACGCGATTGACATCAAATTTTAGGCAAAAATTAAGGTTTATATTATTATGAGGATGACCTGGTAACATTTTGGTAAAAATCCAATATGGCAAAAACAAAATGGCGGCATAGTGAAATATTAAAAAAATATATTACTAAGAAAGGGCTTATCCAATTTATCTCAAATTTTGCACAAAAATCAAGTAATATATAGAAATCAACTGGCAAAATTTTGGTATGAATCCAAAATGGCGACCTAAAAAAATATTTACGCCCACTTTAAGAACAAACAACTTTTAAAAATAATGTTGTCTTTTTCAGCTTTACCACAAATTATTGGCTTGTAATTGCTCTTCAGTTCTATAATAAACCATCTTCAAAATAGTTGTTTGTTTATGGTTTATTACTATTTTAAAAAAACAATTTAACTGGGCATATTGACTTCCTATGTTGGCAATATGACCATGGGTGTGTGTTAATATGCCCAGCTAGGTATAATAACCATAAAAATGACAAATTTTATAATACAATTTTTATTTTATTAAATTTAACTAAATTCATTCTTAAATTTAAATAAAAAAAATATCTATAACAGTTTTAATTGGTTAAGTAATATGAATTGCAAACTGAGTATAATAAGATAGCGAAAACACAAAATATTTACGAGTGGTCTGGACAAATAAAAAATGTTTTATCTTGTTTGGTAAGTCCAACACATTCCTCGTGCACATAAACACAACACACTGAACATAATCTCATATCTTTTACCGCATCTTCTCTACAGATCTTACAATACCAAGAATCTTTTGTTTTTGTTGGGTTAACTTTCATATTCTTTATAGCCATTTTTTTTGACAACAGGAATGTTCTTATCTTTTTCCTCAAAAGCAGCTTTCTTGACAACCAAAGCCTTACTGCGTATAGCTTTCCTTCTGCTGGCTTTCCCCACATTTTCCTTGTACGGTGTATCTAACATTTCAGTGAAGCTTACCGATACTTCTTCATCTACACCTTTTCCCTTTTCGTTCCCTGTATTATTTTTTTTTTTTTGAAATCAGATTTTACCGAGTAAGTTTTCTTTTCTGCTCTTTCAAATATTAGAAGACATTTACCAGGAAGTTTGTATTTGGCCAGGTGATTTATCCAGGTATTGAATGTAGAAATAGTCATGCTTGCCTTCGCAGTCATTAGAGCTAAAGTGCCTGGTAGCAAATTGTCACACCATTCAGGCCTGAGCCTTTTACTTTTAAAGAGAATAGCAGGGGGGATTCGTCCTCCGCTAGCGTTACCACAAGAAACAACAGTCACGGTTTCGGCGTGCTCTGGCGCCACTAAGTGTACCCTCTTTGCTCCTTTTTTGCTAAAACTGATTGCTGGTGGTGTAATGAAAGTCGACAGCCCTTTTCGTCGACATTATAGATTCTTTCTGGCTTATTCATAAGATCTAGGTCTAGCAAAACGGTCTTAAGCTTTTCGAAATAATCTGCAACAATATGTTTATTAAACTTCTGGGCTCTTGCCGGATTCGTATTTTGAGCCTGCCTTGCAGTAATTTCAGGATGCCTGGCTAAAAAACCTTTTAGCCAATAGCGTCCAGCTTAGCGTCTTTCTTGGGACAAAAAATGGGCTAGATTGTTTTTTTCGCAATAATTGTAAACGCACCTACTTAGATTTTTTTTGTCATGGGATAGCCCACTTCAGCTAATCTTATAATTCTTTCTGCTAACTCTTTCTCGTCTCGTAAAGTCGTTTTCCTACCTAGACGATCCTTTGTATTTTAATTTTTTTCAATGTAGCGCCTGAGGGTCCTTCTCGAAATTCCAAATTGTTTGGATCCTGAATTTTTGGACTGTACATTATTAATTGCAGTTAACGCGAAGTTGAAGATTTTCTTGCGTTCATTGTGCTCGTATGCCTCTTGATTTGTAGGGTGACATCTGAAACAATATTTTAGGTTTCAAAACTTCACTGAAATGAAATTGCAGTTAATATGCCCATGTGCATATTATATCCATTTAAACCTGGGCACATTAATTCCATGGTATCTGATAAAGATTATAGCAAAAAATTGCCACAATACTAAATTATTCCATAAATACATTAAGATGATCATTACAATAATAAGAGCTAGATTTTAGTACGATATCACACGTTAAAAACTTACCGTTAATTCTCTCGGCTCGTACGTGTAACATGCACCACTCACGGATTCTTAAGCCTAATTGAGAATAGATTTGTACAGATTGGTTATAAGTGACCAACATAAACTCCGCAAATGCCTTCTATTGACAAAACTTCGAATTTAAAAAAATAGCAGAGCCTGGGCATATTATAATTATCAACAGGGACGTATTCTCTACACCTGCCTTAACTAATAGTGGTATAGGGATGAACTAGAAAAACTATGGTACTAATTCAAGATGGCGGAACAAAATAGCGGCCAAATAAAACTTTTGTAATCTGAAAAAACTCACCTTCTCGATATCCTCACGATTTAGCGTCCCTAGATCTCAAAAAAATATATTTTATCAATCCTGTCAGTCCGTCTGCCGGTTTGTCTCTCTGTCTGTCAGTTTGCGGCATAGCTTAAAAATTACTCATCAAATTGACTTCAGATTTTAGTCAAAAAATATGGGAATGACCTGGTAATATTTTGGTAAACATCCAATATATCGGAACAAGATGGCGGCCTAGCGAAATATTAAAAAAATTATTACTAAAAAAACTAATTATACAATTTACTTCAAATTTTGCACAAAGATCAAGTGTTCATATCATATGTATATCATTCACGAGTATAACACACGTTAGATTGAGCCGTCGGTATTTTGTAATTTTTGAAAGTATAAGTGTCTTTAATTTGGTGTATTGTGTGTCGTTTTGAAGGGGAAAAAATCTACTATGCAATGATATATTTTTTGGGATGTGAAGTGATATTTTTGTGACTGAAAATCTCAAATTACAAAACCAGGATAATTATAATGTTTAAAACTGACTACCCACAAAAAAACTGCACAAGAATTAATTCTTATCAGTTAAGTCATACGATTCAATAGCAATTTATTTCAGATACATTTTATTTTTTCTGTTTCAAGAAATATTTCATGGAAGTTCCTTACTTCTTTGAAATCATTGATATTTAAGCAACTGCGATAGATCATTATTTTTTGTGGCTTGTTATTGTTGTCTAGCAGAATAGTGGTTCAATGAACTTTTAAAAATGAATTTTGCAACAAACACAGGACCGGACTAACTATTATTTATGTTCGCTTGAATAATGTACATGTTTTAGATTACCATAATGTGTTTATTTTAACTAATTTACTATTTCTATTTTTTTTTCTTTTTTAATTTTTGCTTGGCATTGTTATGTATTTTTATTGCATCCACTAATAAACTGTACGTACTTTGTTCTTGCTCAGTTACCATGCTTGATAATAAAATTCCTATATTTCCATGTTGTACAAGCAAGCAACTGCAACTGAGAATATACTGTTGCGTTTCATGCCATACAATAGTACATAAATCTTGCTGGGAAAGAAAAAAGAATTGGATCCATATCGATCAGCACAAAATATACTGTTCCCAAACTTGCATTGATAAAGCAAATAGTCAAGAATTTAGCAAAGAAATTATCCAAGAACTAAAGAGGGAAAATAAAGAACTTTTACAACAATTACAACAAAAAGACAAATATTTAGATAATATCAGAAGAAGATCCGCAGCTTTCCAGGATGATGTTTTTGACATGGAGGAACATTTTAAAAAAGAGCTAAGCGAAAAATCTCTTGAACTAGATGTCTTAAAGAAACAAATAAAAGACCAAGCTATTAGACAGCCTAAGCAGATGAAAGTGGTAGGCACACAAACGGCTAACACACTTAATAGAAACCAAGAAGCACAAACCATAGCATCTAGCAGCAAAAACCAGGAATCCCAAACAATAATAGCTAATGAAGTAATTTCCACTGAAGTACAAACTGATGTCATAATCGTTGAAGATGATTTGGTGGAAGAAGTACTAATGTATCGTTCAATTATGAATATAAATATTGACAGATCTACCCAAACAGAGACCATAGGTAGGATGCCAAAGGATAATATCCCAAGACCACAAAAAACCACTTCACCGGACATCCAAGGGACTAATGCAAAAGAAATTAACTTATGTAAGAAGCCGCAACTGGTAGTGGTGGGTGATATATTTGCCAAAGGCTCTTTACATCTCTTTAAAAAATTCACTAAATCACGCTTCGATATAAACGTGCAATATGTTGCTGAAGGCTCTATTGAAAGCATGGCAGATGTATGTGAGACTTATGTGCAGAGGTTAACAATGGATGATTTTTTGATTCTCTTTACAGGACCACAGAATAGCATTCAAGGAAAATCATCAAAACAAGAAACTTTAAACCAGCTAATGTTTTATAGAAAGAAAACTAACCTGATCCTAGTAAGCTCACCATATGCCAAATCTACTAGGAAAATCTTGAACAGCCTGATAGCTTCTCAAAATCAAAAACTGTACTGCGCCACACAAAATATTGGAAGCTCACAGTTTGTTGATTCTGCTATGTTTCATGTCGAGTATGGAGATCCAAATTATAAAAGATATTGGGGAAGGAAAACAGAACTCATTACTTATTTATGTGAAAATTATATCTGGAGAGCTTATGAGGAGCATCAATCAAGGACCCAACACAATAATTTCATGAGCAGAATACAAGCACTACAAACTCCTTATACTCCTTATGCCAATTGTCCCCCAGAACCCCAGCCAATAAACACTGATCACAAAGAATCAGATGCTAATAAACAGATTTTTTTTCGCGGACGATGTTATACAACTAGAGACTAAAAAAGTAGGCCATCCTGCCAATACACCTGCCAATCCTACCACAGGAAGTATCCCTGTTCTGACTGTAACTGGACCACCGATATCCTTAAAACCGCCATCCACAGGAAATACATTAAGGGTGAGTGCCCCTCTGAGTATACTACATTACAATATTCAATGTCTAAGAAATAAAATTAACTTAATGGATTCTTTTTTAATTGGAAATAAATATAATTTTCTCTGTTTTAATGAACACTGGTTGGGCCAGCATGAGCTTAATCAAATACATATCAATATGTTCTCTCTAGTCTCAGGGTTTTGCAGAACTACTCATAAAAATGGTGGAGTTGCCATCTTTGCAAGCAATAATATAATCGTAACTCCATTACCGTTTGATTTGGTGGGTATGTCAAGGGAAATTGATTTCGAAGTCGCGGGAATTCTACACAAAAATGTACAAATTCTAAGCACTTACCGCTCGCCTAATGGAAGTTTGAGTATATATTTAAATAGACTGACCCATCTTCTAGAGGTATTAGATTTGAATAAGACCACAATAATAACTGGTGATTTTAATGTACATTTTGACAGAAATACTTAAGAGGCACGTCTTCTATGCAATCTATTCGACTCATATGGCTTGAAAAAATCAACCAGTTTGGCTACTAGAAGCCAGGCATGCTTAGATAACATTTTCGTTAAAATCAGTGAGGGTCTATATGATATAAAAGTGGTTGAGCCAGGTCTGTCTGACCACTTAGCATTGTCTTTGCTTATGGGGGTATGGACGCGATTGTAGTTAGCAGGGCTAGAGTGGTGTATAGACCAATAACTGAAATGGGCCTCTTTCATCTTTATCGCATTCTGGAAAGTGTTGACTGGTCTCATTTATATTCTGGAAACATTTCTGCTGCTAAAAGATGTAAATGGTTTATTGATATTATAGTAAATGCATGTGAGGCTAGTTTTCCAGAAAAAACTAAGAATGCTAGCAATAATTCTGGCAGTTTTTGCCAAATACACTGGTTCAATGATGAGTTGAGACAGGATAGGGAAACATTGCATTTGTTAACTCGCTTGAACAGGACAGATCCTACTATTCTTCCTAACGCGTTGTTAAGATCTTTCAGACTGGACTACCGGAAAAAAATTGAATATAGCAAAAAGTGTGCAAATGACAAATATATTACAGAGTCTAGCAACAAAAGCAAGGCATTGTGGGATATCATAAAAAATAACAATCCTTCCACTAAAATACCCCAATCAACAAAACTAAATGCTACTGATTTTAATAATTTCTTCTGTCAAATTGCTGATAACATTATAAGAGATATTCCTATGATGGCAAAAGACCCAATGGATTATGTAACTCCGAACACTACCACCGTTGAGAATGACTTTAAATTTGTTCATGTGTCAATTAATGAAGTAAGGGATATTCTCACAGGGCTTAAGAATAGTCCTAGCAAAGATTATTTGAACTTAAATGTGAGAATTTTAAAGACGATGAAGGAAATAATAATATACTCATTAACTAAAATAATAAACTTTTGTATTAGTGAGTGCGTTTTTCCTGAATGTCTTAAGATTGCTCGTGTTGTGCCTGTCTTCAAAAAAGGATGTTGTGAAGAAATTTCGAATTACAGACCAATATCAATTGTGCCAATATTTGGAAAGGTTTTCGAAAAAATACTTAAACAACAGATATGTACATATTTAGGAAGATACCATTTACTAAATCTCCGGCAGTTCGGTTTTAGAAATAACATGTCTACTACTTCAGCGATTGGTCAGCTTATAGACTTTGTTCAGGAGAGCTTTGAGGGCAGAAGATATGCTCAGGCTTCCTTTTTTGACTTGACCAAGGCCTTCGATTGTGTCTCTCATGACTTGCTCATTCAGAAGCTTTCTTTGTATAGATTTGACATCAGTAGCTCCAATTTGCTTGCGTCATACTTGTCCAATCGCTGTCAGTATGTGTCATACAATGGTGGGTCTTCGGGCAGACAGTCTATCAGCCATGGCGTTCCACAGGGATCTGTGTTAGGGCCAGTACTATTCTTGCTCTATATTAATGACATTGGAGCCAGTATCCCGGATGGGGCTGGAGAAATATTATTGTTTGCCGATGATACTACAACAATTAATACCAACGAAAATCTTGAAGATCTGGAGCAAATAGTGGTGACGACACACAGTGATGTGCAGACTTGGTTTATTTCTAATAAGCTGGGTATTAATACCGCGAAAACAAAAACATTACACTTCTCGTTAAGAGCAGGTCCTATGAGCACAGATCCCGTTAAGTTTCTGGGTGTGTACCTCGACACGAAACTGACATGGGAAGAACATACAAGTCAGGTTGCCAGGAAGTTAAGCAGAAATCTGTACATGTTACGTAATCTTAAAGGTATCGTATCAGACAACGTCCTTATGTGTGCGTATTATGGTCACATTAATTCCCATTTATGTTATGCTGTGCTGTGTTGGGGACACTCCCCCCATGCAAATGCGTTGTTTGCTGTACAGAGGCGCTGTGTGCGGGTGATTGCAGGTTTGAGATTTGATGAATGTTGTAAAAATAGTTTTGTCACATTATGCATTCTCACTCTACCATGTATATATATTATAAATTGTCTTGTATATGTTAAGGAAAATCTACATACCTACTCTCACAATCGCGACTATCATGAGTACAACACTAGGGCAAGAAACTGTATTGCTATAAATTATAGTAGAACTGCAAGAGCCAGGGACGGAAGGAATTATCATTGCATAAAATTCTATAACGTTCTCCCAGAGAGAATCAAAAATTTTAATGTCAAAAAATTTAAATTCCAAATAAAGCAATACCTTATTAAAAAAGCTTTTTACACTTGGGATGAGTATTTTCATAGTAATTTCAACGACCTTGTTAACTTAGATTAACTCAGAGAGGCATATCCTTGTTGCTGTTACATTTTAGTTTAGTTAGTATTATTTTTCTTTTTTAATTATTTGCTTTATTTTAATCTTATTATTTATAGTTTGTTATTTGTCTTTTTTGCTCTGTTTACATTTTATATTTTGACTTGTAAAAATACTTAAGTATGTTCAATTACCAATAAATATTGTATTGTATTGTATTGTATTGTAAGTGTTATATAAGAATGAAATGGTAACATTTTAGTACGAATATAAAATAACAAAACAAAATGGCGGCATAACAAAATATTTACAGAAAAAACTACTTATTAGATTTATTTCAAATTTTGTGCAAGCATAAAGTGTGATATAGAGATAAACTGGTAAAGTTGTATTACGAATTCAAGATACCGGAACAAAATAGCGGCCAAATAAAATGTTTTAAAAATTAACGCAAAAAAAACCTTGTTCAATTCTACATGGCTCAAAAAAATCGTGGTGCTTGTCGATGTAAAAACTACATATTGAATTTCTTTTAAATTATGCCCAAAAAAGAGTGGCACAGGTAGAAACTTGTCAAATATTAGTAGGGGTCCAATATGTTGGAACAAAATGGTGTCCAATAAAAATGGTAGAAAAAACAGTATATATGTGTTCCTAAATAACTATTTACTATTCCTAATAATAGAAAATATTCATAACTAGGGAAGTTTTTCCAGGTAAAGGAATTTTACCGATTTTTTCATATGATATGAGACACTATCTGGTTGTTATGCACCTGTTCTGCTAACTGCTGAACTATGCGTGTTTACCACATTCGAAAATTGTTCATAAATTGTAGTTCTTTTGTATAGTTTTAGACTTAACGAACCCCATTTTCTTCAAGTATTTAAAAAAAAAACTCGCTATTAATTGTTAAACAAAAGAATATTTGTAGTAGTATTAAACTAAAAGGATACAAACATCCGCTTTCTGTAGCATTCTTCAGTAATAATGGTTTAGCAAATCGCTTTAAGCAAGGGGTTTTTATAGCAGTAATGGGAGAATAACATTTTTTTCGTAAATTATTGTCTTTGATATCATTAAATTTAAGGCAATTTTTCTATGTGATTTTTATTTTTAAAGTTACAAATAAGACAAATTGTACCTTTGCTAATTCTGGTATTTTACCATTTTAAGGTCCTTATATATTACAAAAATTTCGTTTGATTTTGGAATTTTTGTATTATTTATGATAAATATTTTTTAAACGAATTCTTTTAGATCGTTTGTTTCCTTGACATATCCTTTTTTTAATTTACTCTCTGTCTTTTTAATAAAATATAAATAAAAAGTCGCATATTTTTTAATCTATGACTTAACGTATATTTTGCTGTTTTATATTTTTACTTCAATCCGTTTCTATTATTTTCAGGTATGTTTTCTCCATATTTGTGAAGAACCAGGTAAATCGTAGAGAGAAGATTTCTGTGTAAGTATGCTTTATTACTCGAGCATTGAATGTTCTTTGTAAACCTAAACACATAAGCCCGAACTGTCTTGCTTGTTGAGATTTGAAAGTTAGGAGGATTTATAAGGAAATCGGAAGGATTACGGCCTTGGAAATGTACGAGATGTATCGATATTTTTAAAATGCTATTTACCCTTATTATTTCTCTTTATCTGAAAAATATTATTTTTGAATACAATACTTTAAATATAAAGTAATAATTCAAATATTTAGCAACTTAGTATACAAGACATTTAGTTTCTGTATTCTGTCGTAGTAGTTTAAGTTCCATTAGCATCCTTTTTAAGATTTTTGCCCACAACAGGTTATTAACTAGCACTTTCATACAAAATAAGCAATAATGAAGGTTAGAAGGACTTTCTGCATTCCGGTTGTCTACCGTTATCCCAGAACGGTTTATTTAATTGGAGAGATAACAAATCACCCACAGACCAAGCATGATACTGTTTCATCCACTAGTTCGCAGTCTCTGCAAAAAGAGGTGTCGCTTAACTTAATTCTGTGAATATATTTTCTTAGTTGACATTGGCCAATCATAATTATTGTAGCAAATGATGGTTGTCAGAAATGTAATTGTCATTTCTTTGCCTATGCCAAGAATAACCAACACTTTCAACATCAAAAACTACTTTAATAGCGGCTAACCTATTAAAAAGCCTTTTGACAAAATCTAAGCCAATGGTATATCGGAAAGACAAAACGCCTCCTTAACATAAGATTCAAAGAGCACACAAAATGAATGGAGGCCCAAATCAAGCACAGAAATGCAGGGCTTTTACACCAATATCGAATAAAATGGTCGGATGCCAACATTTTGTATAGGGAGCTTCACTGGCAAAAGCGTAGATTTACGTTACATTCCCAATATATGAAAATAGCTGCTTGTTTTTAAACCTTCGCAGTTCAGTTAACAAGCATATTGTTTTATACACATTTAAGAGCGTGAGTGATTATTTTTTAAGACGATTTGAGGTAGATACCATTCAGAAAAATAAAGACAGCATATTCTGAAAGCACAACATATAGTATCTATACTAATGTAATATAGTACAATTTCATTTTTCCTAGATACCCTGAAAATATCATTTTCTATTAAATTTTTGTGTTTTGTACTAATGAGCTGATTGCTATTTGATGTTATATTTTACAATTTTTAGTTTTTGTTATTTATAAAGTAAATAATATGTAAAAAGTCAAAATAATAACTTATATTTGCTACATATTCCTTTGTATATACCTGATATTTTCAGTTTTGTTTCCGCAGCATAAATGAAAAAGGCCGATGAATATATTTTTCTCCGGCAACATTTCCGTTTTAAGCCAACACATTTTCTGTTAACCATACTTTAATGGCTGTTGGCCCTTTTTCGAGGTTTGCTGCGAAATATATTTTTTTCAGTCGACTGCACCGAAAATGTCCAGTAATAAATTTGTTATAAATTCAAAGGAACAGAAAGTTAAGCAAAGGAAAATTTGGGACCGCCATCGTACTGGAAATCGAATTTTATTATGAGATCTGGGCGAGAAAGGTCGATCAGAGCCAAGTAAGGGTTGTTTTGATTGCGGGACATTCAACTTTAATGTAATTCTTTTGTGGTCTTTCGTGTTCTGTCTCGTTTCTTTTTGGGGCCCTTTGATCGATTTTTAGCCAAACTTGTAAATAAAATCGAGCAATAAAACGTTTTTTATCTACACTATATCTAAAAAAGCATTTTATGTTAGTCCATACCTTAAAAAAATTGCCCAAGTACTTTCTTAATTAAGATACAATTAGAAAAAAAATGGTAAATTCGGTTTAGATCAACCCTTCAATGAATTTCTCTTTTATTAAGAAACGCAATGCGAAACAATAAATTCGAACATAGTTTTTAAGTACTATGTATAGGGTTTCTGTTTATATATTTTATATTTTTTATTATTTTATATTTATAAATTTAAGAAAAAGTTTAATTTTAATTATTAATTTTTTTAACTGGACTGCCTAGATTTACTATTTGATATCGGGTAGAAGAGAAGAAAGAGAGAGGAAGTGTGTCGCTGTGTTATGGCTGTGCTGGCATTAGCTATCCTATTAAAATACAGCTTGTAAAAATCGTTTTAAATATAAATAGAACCTTTGAGGGTATACATATTGTTTTATTTGCTTCCTAAAAAAGTCTTATATTTTGCTTCCTAAAAAGATTTTTTAAATCTTAGTTTCTAGACTATTAGGTATTTATTTTAGAATATTAGTGATGTAACTAAAAATAATAAAACAAAGTTTGCGTTTTTTTTATAAAACTTTTTCTACTTGACTGCGTATGTAAAAAAAGTGTTATGTATTTAACAGTGATGTATGAATATTTCATTAATTAAAGTTGCGAAAGTAGCATGCCAGTTTTTCTAACATAAAAAGTAAATATTTTTATATTTTTTCAGGATAACTAGCAACATAAAGAGCTCACTAAGACGATCCTAAACTAATTATAAGCTAAAGATCCACCTCTAATTGGATTGTAATAAGTAGGGAGTCAAAACTATTTGCGGAGTATTACTAACTACATACAGTCAATTAAAAAGTATATAATTTTTATTATTACCTAAGTAAAAAGAAAGCGAGGAATATGGCCCTATTAATAAGTCGTCTTTTTGTTTTTTTTTTAATAACTCGTAAATCAGCGGCAACGTCTTTAATATTTAGACCAATATATTTTAAAAACTAAAACCACACCAACATGATCTCTTTTATATTTTGAAAAAATTGCAAGCAGATTATATGTTATCACTAAACTTAATAATTCTAAGTCATGATATGGAAATGACAAAAAAATATATTGAAATTATTATTATATAACGATGGCAATTGATATTTAAGGACTAAATTAAGAGGTCATCTAAGTAAATTTAAACACTCGACTTTGTTGTTGTAGATAAACCACATGATATTTGGGGTGGGGGTCAACGACATTAATTTTATTATTCTAGAGGAAAAGCCGGCTGTTCAGCTAAATACAAAATATGGTCGTTGACCTTGAAAAACGCTTATGAATTAGGAAAAAAACCGTTGTGACTTTCAATAAAAATTATCTGTATATTGAAAAATCTACAGTTTTTCAATGAACAAAAATAAAAACTTTTTGAAAAAAATAAAATATGATAAATTACTGGTTTTTACTATAATCTTAACAAAATGATATATATATATATATATATATATATATATATATATATATATATATATATATATATATATATATATATATATATATATATATATATATATATATATAACTGAAAGATGAAATAACCGTCACTAACAGCTCAATTATGACAAAAATATTAGCTCGAAGTATTAAATATGCTAGCATGTCGTATACCAAATCTGTCCCACTGTCATGGAGGGTTAAATTCATAATTACAAGATGACATAATTTAGCTCAAAGATAAAATTACTTTTGAGCCGAAATTTTATACTATTCTACATTAACTCTGTTATTCCCAGGATAGAACATTCACAAGTACTGGTCGACCGCTAGTCGAAAGCTAGAAATTCTCCTAAGGATGATTAGAGCTTTTTCACTTCCAATTCTAACCATTCTATTCAATCCGAGGGTATAATGGTTATCTACACATTACCTGCACTAAAGATATATATTATTTTAAAATAGATTTATATGTATTTAAAATATATTAATTATTAACCTAATTTTTAAATATTACCTTTTAAGGGTAAAATAACATTTAAGGGTAAAATAACAGTCACTAACAGCGAAATTATGAAAAAAATGTTAACTCGAGGTATCAGGAACAGTAAATACACAAGTGCTATAATATATTTAAACTTAAAAGTTGATTTGCCTGCTCTTACTAATTTTAGTCTTTATGGTCACACGAAAAAATGCAGAAAGGTAATTAAAAATTTGAATTCTATGCTTCCTTCAAAATTGCATTTTAATAAATCTTTATCAGGGCCCGCGTTTATATTTGGAAATTAAATACAAATGACCGAGCTATAATTAGAAACTTTGATTTCTAAAACTTTATCAAATGTAAATAAAAATCGCGGTGCCTTTACTAGCGACTTCTGATGATCTCCTGTAATGTAATAAAATAAAATCTGAAATTATATTGAATACATTTCGTCAAATTTGTGAATATTAAAAAATGTAATCTAGAAAAATTCAGATGTAATGAAATGTAGTAATAAAAATACAATACGCTATAATTAGAAATCAAAATTTCCAATTATAGCTCAGTCATTTGTATTTTTTGGTTTACGACATGCTAGCATACTTAATACTTCGAGCTAATATTTTTGTCATAATTCAGCTGTTAGTGACGGTTATTTCATCTTTAAAAGAAAGTTTTTAAATTTTTTAAAGCGTCTTTTACCATGGTATATTTGGTACACCTGGTATAAATGTGGTACAGTAGACGATACACTTGCAATAATACGTCCTCGTGCACTTTTAAAAGTAAAACTATTCATAAAACCGATATTTCCTATTCGAACTTTCTGATAACGGGAGAAAGTTTTATGTCAATATGGTATGTCTTAAAATTGTAACATACATTGCGCCTTGCGGTGTCTTGGACGTGTTTTAACTTTAAATAAATTTACCATAATCCTAATGTTTTAAGAGTAAGAAGCCCACAATTTAAACTTTGAAATTGTTCATCGTCATTGCCTAGTTAACCATTGACCCTGTCTTCTGGTGTCTAACATTCTCATTGTTTCCTACTTTAAATTTTTTTTTGTTGCTCAACTAGTCCGTCAAGACTACCTTTTAGTTAGATAACATTAAAACTGTAAGTATGTTTAATCAGTACCTGCCAGAATATGATAAATTGACCTTAGTGAAAAATCTACGGTTTTTCAGATATTGACAAAAATCGTTTTTCCATATCTGAAAATGTAAATATAATTCACCAATGCGATAATGGTAAGAAGTTGAATCTTTTGGAAAATATGGAAATAACAAGAGCTAAAAAGAGTCCTATCCTTACCTGCGTTAATGAAGTGTTTAATTTTGAGCCTCATTTGATTTTTAACAATATTTCAGAAGAATAACTATTTTATTCTGCATAACCTTTAAGCCTTTTGTGTCATTTTCACCAATTCTCCTTCTTTTTATTTATGTAGCATTTACTTTATGACAGTTAGTCAAGCTTATCCTGATTAATCTCTTCTTTTTTCGTTTTAACCTATCGCTTCTCATCAAATAAATTTAAATCGACGTCTCTGATTGCTCATTCAAGCGTAGCCTTGTTTCGTATTTTATTGTTTCTTTGTTTGGTTATGTTTGTTTTATGTACTTTGTAAAATGTGTTTTGTTTATGGTATTTATATATTATTTAATTGTATTTTCCGTTGTAATGTTCATTTTAGGTCTGATGATGCCCGTTAGGGCGAAACATCTAACCTATTCCTAATCTATAAACTTATTTTCTACTGAGAGTTAGACTTTTTGTATATATTTTTTAATTTGTTCGTTACAAGAAATACTTAAATTGTCCCCGTATAATGCAAGTGACAAAAATCTACGGTTTTTAAGATATTTGTTATATATGGTTTTTTCGACTTTGGTCTCGCGTAATAGACTGCTAGACGGTCTAATTGATAAGAAACACTGACTCATTATTTTAAGCCCCAATACTAAGGCTTGTGCAAAATTTTAGCCTGATAATTTTTAAACTCGCAATACTCTTATATTTATTTGTTGGGCTTTAACTAAATTAATCATAATTATTTTGGTTTTAATGCATATTATTATGGAGGACTGTATACATGATTCTCTTCCATACTGTTGGTAGTTTTAATGATTGTTCTCTTTTATTTAAATCACCTTGTTTTTCTAATTCTGGGGCTTCTCGGATTATTCTGGACATTTAGTACAACCTCCTTATACCCTTCCAAGTTTATTTTGCAGCTTGTTTTTTGATGATTTAAAAATAGAACCGAGGTAGTTTGTTTATTTTTGATGTTGTTTATGCTCTTCTACTTGTGCTGATAATAGCCTATGCATTGCCCAAATTTTCACAATCCTGGCATACAGTGCTATATACTCCACGGTTTTCCAGTTTGATTTTGTCTTTTGGATTTCCAGGCAGTTTACCTATGGTTGGTTTTGGCGTATGTAGTGTTTGTATATTATGTTTCTAAGAATTCTTCCATTTTTATCTATGTTGATTTTCACATATGGTTAGACTAATTGTTGCCTCCCCGGTTTATAAACGTTGGTGTTTATTTTTCGGGAGTCCCGTTTATTAATAGTGGTTTAATTAATGGTGCAATTTTTGTATCATTTTTTTTACTGCTAACAACCACATATTATATTAAGTTCTTCTTGTCTAATTTGTGTAATAGTTCAACTCACAAATCTAGATATAAGTTTATTGGCCACAGCTTGATTATGTGCTGGGTAATGGTATGATTTTACATATCAGTCGGTGTGTGTGTTGGTTTTCTACAGATGGTATATTCATTAAGTCTGTCATGCCCCTTTGTAACCAGAACGTCTAAGAATGGGTGTTTGTTAGTTTTATCTAACTCCAGAGGAAATTGCATTCTAGAATGGATGGAACTTACTTGAGTTATACAATTGTTGAGTTGTTTACGGCCATATTATTAACATTTGGTTTATATATTCATGTTTTTAAAATATCTGTATTTTCAGTCACGTAAAAGATTATTTCCTGCTTAGCGAAAAAGTCGCAATTCATGTATTTTTATGTTGGCGCAACACATTGATTTACGATGTACCCGCTTTTACAAGTAAATTTGATCTTCTCGTCAAAACAAGAATGTAGAAAAGGTTAAACCCCAATTTGAATTAAGCAAGCTTGTATTTTTTTTACACAGCAAAAACATGATGAAGTTAGCTGAAAATAATATTTTAACGAATACGGTAAAAAGTTTAAATTGTATATAGGCATCAATAAAAATTGCTTTTAAAGATAACAAAAAACATTAAACAAAGGAGTAGGCAATATTTTTAGAAAATTAAAAGACACAGATGAAATTCAAAATGCGTTGAATGTTTTATATGGTATTGTTGCGAAGGTGAAGGTATGTATATAGGTCATCCATAAACATTCAAAGATAGAATAACTTTACATAAAAAAGACATATTAATGAAAAACATTTGCGCTGTTTCAGATGTCATTAATCAATTAGGTTACATATTTAATTATAACATAACACATATATTATGTAAGGAAGCTAATTAAACAAGAGCCTGCTTCTACAGATGGTAGAAATGTATTTAAAACCTAATCCTTACTTAAAAATCCGACATAGAAGATCATAGCTCTAACTCTAGCTAGCAAATCTTCTTAATTTAAATAATCATAATATTAAAAGTAAAAATATAGATAATCAAAGTAGCATAGACCTGTTCTTGAAAGCATTGTTCTGTACGTTTTCAAATCCATGTACTAATCTACAGTCAGTCTCAACCATTCAATAGTCTCTTGTTGGTATAAAAGCCGAGCCTCAACTTAAGTTTATAAATGAAGAAAACTTGATATTGCAGCTCTGAGTTAGGTAACAAATATTACCCAAAGGCTTGGCGTAGCTTAAAATGCAAACTGTTTCAGGTCCTCATCCGGAGTGAAACCCCCATAAAAATAGTATTTTGTTGTTTAACTAGTCGGTGAAGACCTCATTTTATTTAGATAACAATAAAACTGTAAGTATGTCTGATCATTACCTGCCAGAATATTGACCTTAGTAAAAAATCCACGGTTTTTGACATATTGGTTTTGATTTTTTTTTGAAAATCACGTATTGGTTACTCTTTCGTGTACCGCTGTTACGAATACACTAATTTCCTCTTTTTCTTTTGATTATAGACCTGTAAGAGTGCCCTGCAAAACGTGATGAATCAACCATTTGAATTCCGGGACAGGGTGTTAAAAAAAAACGTTTATAATTGAATCATGTGTGTTTGCGTATTCTCCTTATTCAAATTTACCATAATGTTGCATAGAAAGATATCTCAAAATTATATTAAAACCAATAGTCTTTCTTTTTACAAATAAATGTATAGCTATTTAAATGCCAAATAAATGTGATTTACATATTTTGTTTAGATACATTTTTTGTAAAATAGATTTATCGCACCAAACCTCACAACAAATATTTAAATTGTCCCCGTGTAATGCAAGTGACTTTTCATCTATAGTTGTAGAGGGATATATTTAAGGAAAACCAAATATTTTCCTTCATTTAAAACTCCCAGCTGTTCCAGTTGGTCTATGATCTGCCTGTCCAGGATTTCAATACAAGAATTTGTGTATTCTCATTAAATAGATAACTTTAATCTGCCAGTGGTAAATATTGTTTAGATTCTGAAAATTTTCTTTCCGACCCGTCGATATATTACTCCATACAAAATGGTTGGAAATATGTGAACTTTTTAATTGTCTGTAGCATTAGCTGGTTGGAAGCCACTCCCTTGGAGTAATATTAATGGTAATAATTTAGAAAATAATATTAATAAAAATAATAATAATAATAAACATCTCTTCTCAGACGTACATAATAAAAAATTAGCATATTTACACAAGAGCAAATTATAGCCTAAATGCAATTCTAACTATTATAAAAACTACAAAAAAGAAAAAAATACGATTACTTGTACAGCCATATAATACAGTACGAAGTAAAGTTACTCTGAGGGTCATGCAGTAAAAAATTTAATATAAAAACAAAATATACTCTATTGGTCATATAGCAACACCCGCTTATATCTCAGCTGTATGCTGACTAAATGTTTAACTGTGTCTGGTAACGTGTTATACATGTGATCCTCCTGGTAATTCAAGCTTTTCCGAAACAAAGCAGTCACCACAAAGCTTGAGATAGCCAGATGCAATCTAGGTCAAAGCGTAAGTATCATAAACAGGTGATCACCGGCAAAATATCAAACGATTTTGGAGGTATGGGCTATTGCCTGTTGTTACGCCATTTCAGCAGAATTAATTAATGCTCCTAATTTATTGTATTTTACTCGTACAAATACGAGAATAAATGATCAAAAAAAACTATTTTGCTAAATGATAAAATTTACAATACCCACTTACTATGCGAATTGATAACAGGTTATCACACATAACTGTTTTACTAGTACTATATACGTTAAAGAACATAAGATGCGCTAAAACACATAAATACTACATCAAGAAATAAAGAAACACTGTTTGCAAAAATAAAGGTATCAGCAAATAGTAATAATAGTTCTTAGCCGCCAAATATCCAGTCACATAACGTTATAATACGAAAAATCTGCCTTTCGGAATGCTAGCTACTATTTTGATAAACGGCGCAACATGACGCCCAGTGTTTCAAAGGATAATTCAAGCAGAAACTCAAATTTATTTAAAAAATAAGCACAAAATGACAAAGTTTTAAATATAATAATTTCGTTTTGTAGTGTAATAAGTTCTCCCACCTGATTCCAAACGGACTCTTCTTAATAATTTCGAATATTGTATATCAAAATTTGCGGATAGATGTCAATTTCTTTTCATTAATTGTAATAACTTGACTCGTTCTCAAAATCATCCTGTAATTAAATAATTCAAAAAACTCCACAATTTAGCTGGTATACCGATTGTTCACGTTTATCAGATTTTGTTTTATTGTTTTAATGTACTTACTTAAAGAATTATTAATTTTATATGCTATTCAACTATCTAAACCGTTTAGAAATTTACCTATTTAAGATCTAGAAATAACTATATAGGATATACCTTTATATGCAGTTGTATTTTCATTGATATTAAATTTTTGTATAGCTTTTTATCAATTATTTTAAATTAATATCCATTGTTTATTGTAATCAATTTGATTATGTTTAACTCGGTCTGAAAAATACTTTTGCTTTTTTTAACACAATTAACTGATTTTTTTGTTTAAAAGATTTTCTATTAGTTGGATAGTATATTTAGCATGAATACTAGGAATTAGACTAGTGACGTCAAACGAGATAAGTTTAGCGTTATTTGGTAAAGGAATATTTTTAATTTTATTAAATAAATCTAACAAATTTTTAATTTGATGTTTTGCTGAATACTGTGAATATGTTTTAATAATGTTTATAATTTTTTTAAATATGGTTTTAGGACGGCTCTGAAAAGAAAGACACTACTTGTCTGATAGGAAATCCCAGTTTATGAAGTTTAATTAGAGAATATAATTTTGGTGGTTGTGGGTCCATAATTGTGTATTTACTGTCTCTATCATCAAACAAACTCTTACAATTTTCAATACAAGTTAAATTTTTTTGTTAAAATAAAATCTGTAAAATTATGTGATAAAATCTGATATTTATCTGGGTTAAAAAAATATAATGTTTTGTCTACAGTATTGCCTTTGTCAGCTTTCGTAAAGATAACATTTTTCGGCTTATTTTTAATTTGTTTTATGCATTGAATTTTTGAATTTAAGATATTAGCGATATACATTACAAATAAAACTGGGGCCAGTGTTGACCAGTGCATATACCAACCAATAATTCCTGGGCTGCAGAGTTTGTTCGCATGTAACATGTTACTGGTGATGTTACTGAAATTTTGGGTTCTTGTGCATCACTGTTTCTTGAATGCCAATAATTTGTTCGCATAGAGGTGGGAAGGGTCTTCTCTATTGGGCTGGATCATTTCCTTATAATGTTGAACAGGTCTCTCCCTTCGTGGGCATCATGAACAGGAATCTTTTCTTTGCTGAATGCCACATATATGCTAATAAAAAAGGGTAGTCTATATGACGTAGGTACAAACTTGTTTAAGATTAATAGCATCACAACAAATATTATTTTGTAATAATTTATTTTCATCTCCCTATTCGCGGTAGATGTAATGCATGTTCATGTATTCGACTGATTCGTATGATATTGTCATTACACTAGAGAAAAAAAATATCACACAATACGTAAAGTTGTGAAAAAACGAGGGATTATAGTAGATATTAAAAAATTCAAATCGGTGTGCGCAACAAGTGGTCAGAGGTAAATCAAAATCGTCGAAATCAGTAAATAAACTCCAGAAACATATTTTATTTTATAGCAACAGGAGGGAGAGGTTTTATCATTTTAAAGAACCAATAAAAAATTTTATGTATTTTAATAGCAATAAATGTGTATGTAAAAAGAAAAATTACGTGTTTTAACGTCATTCAACATTGTGGCCTAATTAGGCAATTTTTTGTAGTAGTTGGCTAAGGAAACTATGAACAACACATTATTATGTAAAAAAAATAACCTATATTCGAAACCGGAAGTCGCCATATTTTGCACAATCCTTTTACAAATTTCCAATGAGAAGCACACCCAAAAACTACTTTATTTGTACAAAAGAAATATGTCAATATCTCGAAAACGGTGGGATGTTCACTAAGGTCAACTTATCATATTTAAACAAGTAAGGGTCAGACTTATTCACATTTTCAAGGTTATCTTTTACTTACTGGACACGTATACATTGATGCACACTTGATCAAATTAAAGTAGCCCCTTTTTAACATCTCAATAACTTTTTGCGTTTTCAGCAAAATTTGAATAATTTCTTGGTATAATGTGTAATAATAATAAGATTTTTATGTTGAAATGTTATACGGTAGTAAAAATATATTTGGATGAAATATTATGTGGAATCTTCTGAAAAGCGGTATTATTTTTGCACATTGGCAAAAATCTTTTATATTTCGTCAATTTTTTTACAGGACATTTACCTAATATCAACAGATTCAGAAAAAAAACTAAACAATATATTAGACTGATTTACAAAAATGCATTATGAATATGATTATGTTCTTCTGTACCTAATTGCTGTATGGATGCGACAATAGTATTTTGGGAAAATTCTTGCTAACATGGTTAGCAACTTGTTAGTACAGTTTTAGGCAACATGTATGACAACATATTTTTCTGATAAACATGAGAGCTAATTTTATCTTCTTCGAACGGTTAGGCCAAGAGATAACATTACAGAAGCAGGAACATACTTTTCTAGCAGTATATTTTTTGGCGATATTTGAAAATACTCTCTGTTATTCTAAGGGCTCTTAGGCTTCTGTAAAGCAAATATTTTCTCATCGAAATGGAAATTCAACACGATTACGACATTTCTGATACATTTATCATTGCAAATAAAGCTTCATGGAAGAAGAGAACTTCAGGAACCGCAGATAAATAACATACATAACGTGAAGAGAACTGTACAGAACTTGCAGCCACAAGAAATAGTAAGTTGTCACAAAACTTAATAAAAATAAAGTAAAATAAGATAACATCTGTTAGAAGTTAACCTGAAAGTGAAATTTACTTAAAAACTCACTCCACATAGAGTTTTTATTTAGTTATGTAGTACAATAATATCCTTTTTATATCTAAATCGGTTCATATTATTGAAGCATATATTGACCAGAAATATAGTTTTGTCTTACGCGTAACCCAAAATAAAAAAAAAAAATACTAGTAGTTTTGGTTTTCAAAAGGAAGGTACACCTGCGAGTACGTCAGGACTGTGCTGATTTTATTGAACCCCATAACTGGCTACCTACCAGTCCAGAACTAAAACAAGTTGAGTATAGAAACTGAGATCTATTAAGACATATGGTTCATTTAAAAACCACTTTTACAACGAAGAGCTAAGCCCCGGATCATAGAAAAATGGCAAGGGTTTTCCTAGGATATTCTGGCATCCATAAAGCAATGACGTAAGGTAGTACAAAAACTGGTGAATAATGAGAGAGCTCACATTCATTAGACTGCCGCGTGACATGAAAAAATTAAAATAAAAGTTGTTTCGAGAAGGATACACATATTAAACCAAAAAAATCATTTAAATCAAGGTAAAAACTAAAAAGTTATTAATGCGTAAAAGTGAATTACTTTAGTTTGGCCCACAGAATACTGTTAAATTCAAAACTTCATATGTTTGTTATTATTCAACCAATCTTAAAACCTTTTTTTCTGTGGAAAGATCGTATCTTCTTCTTGATGGCACGATTGTAAAACTTCCTTCATTATATACATACAGTTAAATTTTACAATTTTGATATTTGCTATTTTTTAGGTAGTTTTTCACATGTAATAAAGTGTAATAAACTTTCTCCTATCAATTTCTAACACATTGACATAGAAGGGAATATGTTAGAGAAAAATAGAAAACTCTGTACTACAATGGAGTCAATGGAAAGTGCCTTATGGCAGGATTTTTTTACCTTTGTTGGTTACCTTTAAGGAAAAAGGTTTTAAAATTAGTATATTTATGAACAGCAAAAAGAGACCCACTTGACAGGTTTATAATATTTATGCTCTTTCATTTAATAAAATTTTTGTTTGTTTAATAGCACTGGATAAACCAACTTTTAATAAAATACTTGTATGTTTTGTTATAACTTTACGACCAATCCTGTGTAATTCCAATAGACTTTTAAAAACCATAATATTTCTCCATTTAATATTTCTTGCTAGATCCCTTATTTTTGGCAATAATTGACCATAAATACCAGCTTTCCTCTCTCTCTCTCTCTCTATATATATATATATATATATATATATATATATATATATATATATATATATATATATATATATATATATATATATATATATATATATATATATATATATATATATATATATATATATATATATATATATATATATATATATATATATATATATATATATATATATATATATATATATATATATATATATATATATATATATATATATATATATATATATATATATATATATATATATATATATATATATATATATATATATATATATATATATATATATATATATATATATATATATATATATATATATATGTGTTTTCATTCCGGGTGTACATCCGTTCACTACTGTCGTTCTGAAAAGAACAGTTTTGCTGACGTTTCGCCAAAATCACATTTGGCATTTTCGAAGCTTTCTTTCTCGCGTCCGAATAGAGACTGAAGTGTTGGTGACTGCGACGCTTCCTTTTATACCCCCACTCGGGGCCGAAGGTTATATCTGCGCAGGCGTTGGTCGTTATTTATGTTTTCCGGATGGTGCTGTTGTTGTTGCGCTAATTGCGCTTGAGTTTTTGCGATTTTAGATTTGTCTATTATTGTCTTCCATACTGTTGGTAGTTTTAATGATTCGTCCCTTTTATTTAAATCACCTTGCTTTTCAATTTCTATGGCTTCTCGGATTATTCTGGTCTTATAATGTTCTATATTGGCAAGTATAAACAAATGGATGGTGCTCCAATGGGGTCCTCGCTATCACCAGTAGTCGCGAATTTATTTATGATATATTTCGAGAAAGAAGCTCTTGAGAAAGCAAGTTTAAAACCCAAATTATGGATTCGTTATGTGGATGACATATTTATTATATGGCAACATGGTCATGCAGAGCTCGAAAAATTTCTGACTCACGTAATTTCAATCCACCCCAGAATACAATTTACTCTAGAGTTAGAGGAAAACAACAAACTACCATTTTTAGATGTTTTGGTCACAAAACTACATAACGGACATTTCGAATACACCGTGTATAGAAAACCAACACATACAGACAGATATTTAAATGCAAAATCACATCATCACCCAGCACAAATTCAAGCTGTGGCAAATACTCTAATATCTAGATCCGTGCGACTAACTGAAACACAGACGAGACAAAACGAACTTAAGGTAATATCTAGTGCTTTAAAGAAAAATGGCTACACAAATCGCACCATAGAGAAAGCTATTAATGCACAAGTTTCCCGAACAACAAACAACAAAAAATATGAACCGGGAAAGCAACGAGTAGTCTTACCATATGTAAAAGGCACAACAGACAGAATCGGAAGAATTCTGAGGAAACACAACATACAAACAATACACAAGCCACAAACAACTATAGGTAAACTACTCGGAAACCCAAAAGATAAAATCAAACTGGAAAACCACGGAGTGTACAGTATTCCGTGCCAGGACTGTGAAAAGTTGTACGTAGGGCAAACTAACAGGCGAATATCAGCAAGAGTGGAAGAGCATAAACTCAGCATCAAAAATAAACAAACAACCTCAGCTTTATTCCTACATCATCAGGAAACCGGCCATAAAATAAATTTCGATTGGTGTAGGGAGATTGCCAATATAGAACATTATAAGACCAGAATAATCCAAGAAGCCATAGAAATTGAAAAGCAAGGTGATTTAAATAAAAGGGACGAATCATTAAAACTACCAACAGTATGGAAGACAATAATAGACAAATCTAAAATCGCAAAAACTCAAGCGCAATTAGCGCAACAACAACAGCACCATCCGGAAAACATAAATAACGACCAACGCCTGCGCAGATATAACCTTCGGCCCCGAGTGAGGGTATAAAAGGAAGCGTCGCAGTCACCAACACTTCAGTCTCTATTCGGACGCGAGAAAGAAAGCTTCGAAAATGCCAAATGTGATTTTGGCGAAACGTCAGCAAAACTGTTCTTTTCAGAACGACAGTAGTGAACGGATGTACACCCGGAATGAAAACACATTGTATTTTTCCATCCGTGAAGGAGTAAAAATCAACATATATATATATATATATATATATATATATATATATATATATATATATATCATCTTATTAATTATCCGGAAACCGGAAGATAAATGGAAGTACCTACAAAATAATTTAGGACTAAAATACGAAGATATACACAAATCTGTATAGAACGCAACGTGTATATTATAAGTGAAAAGAATTAAATAAAGTGTGATATTTTTCTTTTACTCTCTGAATGTAACGGCTCGCCTGTCTTTAATAATTCTACCTCATAAAGTAATAATAAAGCCAGACGTAAAAATTTACTCAAGAACCTTCAAAATATAAGGGCACAAAATAACCTAATCTTTCTCCACAATATAAAATAATCCTTGACGTATTCGTCTCCAAGGTAATCAGCTTGGTTGTTTTCTCCTGGATGCAGAGAATACGAGATAAAAATATTCAGCGGGGATTTTCAAGACATAGCACATATATAATCAGGCCGTTTCTTTCCTTTCAAATAACGCTGAATTTTAGAACTAAAGAAGCAGGAGCTTTAAGAAGTCATCATAAAGAGTAGAATTTTATATATAAAAAGGTAAAAGTATAGAGTTACTGTCATATTTAAGGAAATTATGAAGTACTTTACATCGCAATACCAAAAATAAAATAGATAAATAAGTAGAAAATGTTATACGTATATAGCAACTGTCTGATTTGGTGGGTTCTTTTCTAAATTTTCCCTTGAAAAATGAAAATGAAATTATTATGTGTGATGAAAACTAATTTTTGGTCAATGATACGTTGAAAATTTTCAATAACCAAAAAAGTCCTTCCGTTGTATAGCTTATTCGATTTTAGTTTAAGTAAACTGGTGGGGTTTTAACCGACAATCCCAAAAATAAGGTAATTATTTCTACAACCTAATTTTACTTTAAATAAAACTGACTCTTGCGGGGTTTTAACCACAAACCCCTACACTTAAATATGCCGCTGATGAATCGTAACAAAAAAAATAAAAAAGGGATGTTTATGTAAAAAAGATTACTATGCTTTTGGAATAAAGATAATCTATTATATTTATTTGTTACCATCACACGTCAAAAAAAATTATTGGGTACGGGAGATCACATTATAATTCAATTCAATAAAAATTATTGAAATTTACAATATTTAAACTGTAATCCAAACCACCTACTAGTGGGGCAATTGCTATATATATACCTCTATCGCAGATAATTTGGAAACCACAATTCAATGGCCATAGGTGGAAAACAACTGTAATCACGTAATCAACATACAGGGTTGGTAAAAAGAAGTGGAACGCCTAAATATCTTACAAAATTCGGCATTTGGGGGTTTCAGAGAATGCAGAATTAAGCAAATGGTATCGGCTCTGTTGGCAGATTTCACAGTTTTGCACTTTTTTTTATCTTAAATGGAATGCCCCTTGCCATTTTATTGCAATGAATGACTTTGATTTATGAAGGTTATTTCTTTATTTAAGTGATATTGGCGGCTTTCCCTTACACTTTATTCAGGTCATAGGGATAAAGCAAAAATACAAATATAAATACTTCTAAGTCCAGCGTATATTGAAAAAAACAATTATTCTTAACCTATATTACCAAAATATTCTAGAAGAAGTAAACGTTACTTATTATTACCTAAAAGAGAGAAATTTAAATTTTAAATAAAAAATAAATATACAAACTTATAAATCTCCAAACCATCAATATAGGTATTTATTATTTTGTTAAGTACCGACCTTCATTTCGTATTTAAAATACTTTCTATAACTTTGCTTGGTCGAGATTCCTGATATTTCTATACTTGTAATGTATATCCATTTTCACCGCACCTCAAAGCATTCATAGATCAACGGCCATTGTAACAAGTAGGCGCTGCATCAGTTGTTTCTGAAGGACTTGCTACAACAATTACAAATTAAACATATCACATTATTAAACTTTTGTTCTATCAGAGGCTCAACGTATTGATAATTTGTTTTTCCCGGATATAGAAATAAAACAATCAGATATCAATGAAAGTAATGAAAACAAACTAAACTTTGTATTACAAATAGAGTAAATTTCCAAAAATAAGCACCAACTAGTTAGCTATAAATGCTGAAATCTATCAAAAAACTGTAAAAACTCTCTTGAGAAAAACAAATTAAAGTTGTACAAGATCCATTACTCCCAAGAGCATTTAGAGGATGATCCTGACCGCCGCACTAAATTCGCCGAAATCATGATGGAGAATATCAACCAAGATCCTTATTTTGCACACAAAATTGTATTCAAGACGAAGCTACTTTTTGCATGAACGACCAAGTTAATAGGCACAATTGTCGAATTTGGTCAAGAGATTGGATGAAAAGACTTAATGGCCAACATCCTCAGAAAGTTAATGTCTGGGCGGGGAACTGGGTAATAATATTATCGGACGTTATTTTATAGGTGGTGAAGTTACATTAACTGGACGGAAGTATTTGGAGCTCCTTAGAGAAGGTAGAGTTCCTGATATTTAAGAAATTGGAAATGTGAGTAAAATCTGGTACCAATATGATACCGCATTATTCAAGAGCCATGTACTTCCTAAACAACCAATTCCTAGTGAAGCTGATTGGAAAACATGGTGGATTAGAATGAGCACCTTGATCCTCTGATGTGACTCCACTGGACTTCTTATTGTAGAGTCATTTGAAGCATCGTGTGTATAAAAATCATCCAGAAAATTTTGACTAAGTCCGCGAAAGAATCCGCAACGAAATTGCACACAATAACACCGAAATTTAATTAAAAATAAGTGTCGTCAAAATTAGTGTTGTGTTAAGTTTTTGTGGTTTAAGTCCCTTGACTTTTAATCTTCTTCTTATCTTAGCGTTATTGGTGTTTTTCCGTTGCTGTTTCGCCCGTTGGATTTTAAACACGCTTTAAGTATCTGTCACTTGCAGAACTTATACCAGTCCGAAGCTTAAATAAAGTGAGAGGGAAAGCTGCCAATATCACTTAATAACAAATTAACCTTCATAACTCAAAAGTTATTCATTTCAATAAAAATAAATGGGACATTCCATTTAAGATAGTGTAGCGCAAAACTGGGAAATCTGGCAACAGTGCCGATACCATTTTTCAATTCCGCATACCCAGAAACCCCAAAATGCTGAAAATGTTAAACACTACTTTTGCAGTTTTAAAATTATTTAAGCGTTCTCGAACTTTTTACTGTAAATGTGGTGTAATATTTCAGCAACTAGTACAGATAGACTTTTAAATATTAGGGATGGATCCATTGTAATATAAATAAATGGCGTAATCCATTTAAGATGAGAAAATAACTACGTGTAGCGCAAAACTGGGAAATCTGATAGTGTCGATACCACTTCTCAATTCCGCATTCCAAGAAACCAGATGCCGAATTTTGTAAGAAAACTTTAACGGTTTTGAAGATATTTAGGCGTTCCGGTTCTTTTTACTAACCTTGTATAAGAATGAATTTCTGGAGGCGTCAAAAGCAAGAGTATTAGGAAATTAAACGCATTTTGGGTTCCGTTAAACATTCTTTTTTATTTTAATATATTCTTGTAGAAACTATACAAGACACCTTTTTGTCAGTTGTACCATACTTCGCAAACAGTGAGCCAGAAATCGGGAGTCAAAAGTTCTATATTTTGATATTGCCATAGGCATAATATAGTGGGCACTGAGAGTTATTTTAAACTGTTTTTAAAATGCAATATTTTATCGTAAGACCAAAACTAATATTCTAAGATATCTTTGACAAGTATACAGAGTAATGCAAAAAATTAGTGCATATTATTTGTAATTTATTAAAAAAATTGAAGACTATATTAAATCTTAATCTTTTACTATGCTAATTAGAAAAGAAATGCCATATTGTTAAAATAAGTTAATAGCGGCATTACCTTACACAGAAAAATTAGAAAATAAACAAAAACAAATATTTGTAGTTACTTTGATGTCTTTTAATATGAAACTGTTCTTAGGTTACTAATACTACTTTTAATAGCACGGGTAACAGATGTTAGATTTTAACCTTTCACGTCAACAAGATATCACCCCTTATAAATCATAGTACTTAATGACATAATCAAATTTTGTTTTTTAATCAAACGACAAATATTTTTAGCGCTTTGATATTTTATAATGTGACACTGTTCTGTTGTCATGTTGATGATAATAATTTTGATAATACAGATAAATATGCTAGTCTTCATCATTGTACATGTTAAAAATGGAAAAAGTTTACAATTACAAATTTGATTCTGACTTAAGATTTAAATTATCTTCGGCGGTTTTTGAGATACCTAATTAGGAAAAACTAAAAATGTGCATTATCGATTTTTCTCTGTAGCTCACCAAATATGAGTGTTGTCGTTTTAGGAATAATATATTATTAAGACATTTTTTAGAAGAATATAATGGTGGTAAAATGAAATTCCAGCACTCCCTGTTTCCGAGATATATTTACGAATTTTCAAATTTTTTATGGACGCCATATTCGATTTTTCCTCTTTTTGAGCTCGTAAAGAGCTCTCAAAGATGTATCACAATTCGAGATTATAATTTTCTTTTAGCATTAAAAACAAAATTACACTTTTTTTGCATAGTACGTTTTGATTACGCATGGCCGCCGTAGTGAAACAATAGATACTTAAGGCATACTTTCTAATATTGAACTAATTAACTGGTTATTTTAAAATAAATATAGAAATGCCTCCATTTTCCACACAGCTTTAAAACTCGCCTTAAGGCGTTTCCATTGATTAAAATAAGACCATCTCGTACCTTCTATTCCAATTCTTCGTGATTTTCTAGTAAAAAAAAATTCACACACTTTTTTTGCGTGTCCCTATAAATAAATGTGGGTGTGTGTAAATAACTTTATTGCTGAAAGTGTCCCTAAGAACCACTGTAACTTCTCTCGTATTATAAGAATGACGTTCCTAATTACTGGAATACTTTATTTTTGTAACAGCAAGATATCTATTTCCAGTTAGATTCTCTTCGAAAATTAATGGTTCAATCAAATGGTTGTCCTAAACAAAAAAAAACCATGGTTTATTAATTTGTGAAACTAGTAACCTAAGAATTTATTCCATATTACTTATAACACCACAATGCACATTAAATCCAATTCTTGTTTGCAATCGTACTTCTTCTAAATGCGGGTTTTTCATACTCCATCAGTGATGATTGTGTTTATTGAATAATGCACAATTTGTATATCGCGTTTGGTCTGTCCAAAGGATTTTAGACTGAAAATCAGGTATTTCTCGGCATTTATTTATAAACCAATCACAAAATGTAGTTCGTGTAATAAAATCATTTGTGTGAAGACTATGCGAGGTTTATATGGATGAAGGGGTGTTTTTAGAACTGAATGTACAATAGATTTCTCTTTCGTCATTATTTTTTAAGCTTAGGTTTCGAAAAAGAACCATAAACTAGCAAATTAGTAACTAAGGACCTAAAATGCCTTTCGTTGGGTTGATGTCGCTTCGGAAATTGTTTTTCGTATTCACGTACTGCAACTTTTGCAATCTGTTAGCTTTAAAATAAACTTATACCATATCATATTTGTCTTCGTTGGAGTAATTACCATCCATACTACTAGATAAACATCAGAAACTATTATGAAAACAAAAATATATTAAAGAATTTGAAGCTAATTCAAGAAAAACGAATGGTGACAATCAGCTTTCTTTTGATTCGTTATGGCGACCAGGCGTGATCAAAGCCTACTATGATTAAAACAGTGATTTTGGTTTTTAGAGCTCAAGGAATATAACAGACGCGACATGTAATACATAATTGGAAAGCTCTTAATAAAGTCTTTCAAGAAATGCAAAAATACAATATGTCTTCCATAAGAAATCTGTGAAATGGTAAACGTATTTCTGAAACAGGGAAAGCTGGAAGTTTCATTTTACCACTATGAAATTATTTTAAAAAGGTCTTAGTAATGTATTATTCCTAAAACCACAAAACTCATATTTGGTGAGCTACAGATGAAAATTTTAAATGCACATTTTTAGTTTTTCCTAATTATCTCAAAAAACCGCCAAGGATAATTTAAATATTTAGCCAAAATCAAACCTAATTAAATTTTTTACGACTTCTCTAATTGAACCATCTTTCTAGGTATAACAGTTTTCCAGATAGCAATACATGTCAGTTTAATCTTAGATACACTGTATAATCGTAGTAACCAAGAACACGATCTTTTTTTATTTAGGGCTGGAGAGCTTTTCTTGGATTTACCTTATTGCTTCGACAAAAATATGCTGGGATCTGGAAATTTCATTACAACCTTCTTTCGAAAGTGATTTCGTCCGAACCGATGCCATCCGATTCCGGGCGAATCATTGAGGCTTAAGTTAACTTATACGCTTTGTTTTAATAACTCGGAATGGAGTGTCGCTTAAAATTAATGTGTACGCTCCCTGTGAGGCAAAACCGGAAAAGAAAGACTTGTTCTTTTGTTTTTAATTTGTGCTATGTGAGTGAATACTAAGTAAAATAAAAAGCTAGCGCCCCTGTTCATATTTAAACTAAACATTTATAGAGATAATATGTTTATAAGGTTTTATTTGGGTTTTCATATTCAGTGAGTCCAAAAAGTCTTGCACACATTTGATTAAAATGTAAGTAAATATTTTTGACACAAACCTATAGCGAATTATTAAGTCGCTGTCTTTTGACACAAGTTTTAAATAGACAAGGTGATTGGTTAAGACTCAGTCACATCGGCAGTATCTTTTTTTAAATGAAATACTCATTATTTATGGCATATTTGAACTCTAAGCGAAGTTCTAAAAATTTTTCATATAGGTTACTTTATATTTAAGGTTACTTGTTTTTGAGATATTGGCAATTAAAAATTTTCATTTTGACGAGCTTTACATATTTCTACTATGGGAAAAACATCTTTCTTTTTTCTTGCAGATTTTTTTGTTAAAGAAAAAAATATTTTATTATGTAATCCGAGTTAAGGCTCAGTCACAACGGCAGTATTTTTTTTAAATGGAATACTCATTATTTATGGCATATTTGCACTCTGGGCGAAGTTCTAAAAATTTTTCATATAGGTTACTTTATATTTAAGGCTACTTGTTTTTGAGATATCGGCAATTAAAAATTTTCATTTTAACGAGCTTTACATATTTCCACTTTGGGAAAAACATCTTTCTTTTTTCTTGCAGATTTTTAATTAATTAATTAATTAATGTAATCCAAAAGTTTGTGCTATAACAAAGGTCATGAAAAATAAAGATAGAAAATTGCAATTGATTTAGTCAAACTATGTATTTAGATTGTCTAGCGTGTCAAGCTCTAAAATTGTCATTTCTCAAAGCTCAACATCTCAAAAACACCTTCAGTTTAAATTTGTTTATAGATCGGTTTTACGAGATAGCCGGACAATCTAATTCATCTCTTTAAAACATACTTTTTTGTTAAATTTCTAAACAAGTAAACCTTAGTCACGCTACTATCAACAGCTCACCAAATGTTGTTACGTGCGTGCTATCATTACCATTAAAAGGAGACCCAAGCGGATAGTGTGGCAAATGTATGAAATTGCTTAATAGACTGTCTATTCGAAGCTTAATTTAGCTCTTTATTTCCAAAAATTATTGAATATTTATAATAAGACAAATGTAAACTAAAAACCATAGAAAATACTCTAAATAAATGCTTCCAGCCTGGTTAGTTTTTTATTTCCTGTTTAACCGTTTTGCCAAAAATACTGAATAAAAAAATAAATATTTTCTAGTACACCTGCTTTACCATTTAAAGTAAATTAAGACTCTAGCTATATCCAAAAACTATACATATAGAGGAGAAACTGATTTTGCCAGCTGCAATTAAATTTGTAGGTAGTATGCTTGCATACCATTTTTCACAACAATTACAGCCTATACCCCTGTTTAATAATATCGCTAGTCGTCAAATTACTGGTATATCAGAATAAATAGAGAAACACATTTTGTCAAAACTGCAGCGCACAAGTTTTTCTTAATTCAGATTGGTGAGGCGACAGATAGCAACCGGTATTTCTATTTGATAGTTTATGTAAGATTTTGCGAGCTGAGGGCCTAATGTTACCAATACAAAACAAATTGTTGAAATGAGACAAACATTAAATCAAGTCATAGGTTACCAAGTTCTGACATAGAACTCTATACCTTTTTCACATTGACAAAATGATTTTTAAATTTTTAACCTTTAATCGCTATGAGTTCTGACACACAAGATGTCAATGCGTTAACCCCTGGTCATTTTCCAAAAACGGAGTCCTTTTCATCCTTATCTACCCCAAATTTTTTAAAATTTTCAATCTTTTATCGAGCTGGTAATTACTTTTGCGTTTATATTGCGATTTTTTGGCAATATTGGCACAAAAACTATTTACATATTTTACAAAAACGATTTACATTCTTTACAACAACGCTCTAAGTAGTTCAATCCAGTGACTATCGCCAAAGTGAGCGCCATTGTTTTGGATAAAACCCACTATGCTGTACTATGTCATTGGTCGTTCGCACGCATTTATTCTTTACATCCTGGTTCTGATAGAATGGCTCGCGTTGCTACTGGAAATGCCCAAACGGTGGTGAAACTATCCGCTGACTCTTTAGAATTATTATTATATACATATATATATATATATATATATATATATATATATATATATATATATATATATATATATATATACTTAAAACGAAAAAGGAGCCACTGTTAAAAATGTGGTTATATATATTTTTGAATAGTTTTTTATACAATTCTTTTTTATTGTAATATATTAGACTATGCTCTCTAAAAATTTAGTAATTTTTTTTGTAATCTGATTGTGATGCTTGCAGGGAAAAAGAAAAATGCAGAGATGCGTGGTTAAGTTATTTATTGTTTTAATGAAAACATTAAAAAAAATGAGGCAAAGTCAAAATTTAATATCGTGTATGGCCTCCTCTAACTCGTATAACTTCTTCACAACGACGGGGCATACTTTCAATTAAATTTCGAATAATTTGAGGAGATAGCTGCTCCCACTCTTCCAGGAGGATTTCTTCTAGGTGTTCCAGGTTCCTTATTGGCTGACGGTTGTTCAATCGCTTCCCAAGTGTGTCCCAGACGTGCTCGATTGCATTGAGGTCTGGACTACGAGCGGGCCAAACCATAACCTCAATATTGTGGGCATTGAGGTAATTTTGCACTATTCTGGCGGTGTGTGGCCGGGCATTGTCTTGTTGCAGAATAAATTCTGGGCCAAAATTATCGGCAAAAAGTACCACATGTGGTTCTAGAACTTCATCTATGTACCTACGTGCCGTTAAAGACCCCCCGCGAATAACCACCATCTCGGTTCGCCCATTCAAAGTTATCCCACCCCAAACCATTATGGACCCTCCTCCAAATGGAAACTTTTCTTCCACCGTGCAGTCTAAATAACGTTCACCCGGGCGTCTCCAGACTCGAACTCGTCCATCGATGTGATTCAAAGAGAATCTCGATTCGTCAGTGAACAGCACATTGCTCCACTGCTCCAAGTTCCAATTTACATGTTCTTCAGCGAACAATCTTCTTGCTCTTCGGTGCTCTGGGGTTAACGGTGGTACTTTAGCTGTTCTTCTTGCACGAATCTGATGTTCGTGAAGCCTGTTACGTATGGTTTGGGTACTTATTCTGGTTCCTGTGCTCTCAACCAGCAGATTTTGGAGGGTTGTAGCGGTAGTTGTGCGTACTCTAGTGGCCCACCTCCGTATTAAACGGTCTTCTCTCTCGGATGTTGCCCTTGCACGATGCGGGTAAGGTTGTCTTCTAATGATTCCAAAAATTTCATACCTTCTCCAGGCCCTGTTTATGGCACTTCGACTGACATTCAACATTCCAGCTACTTGGCGTCTTGAGTGACCCTCTTGAATTAGCGTGATCACCCTAGCAATCTGAATCTCCGTTAAATACACTCTACGCCTTTGTCGTCTACCAAGCATATCAACATTCATTTTAATTCTATCACATTTGACTCAAAATTAAACAAGTAAAATGATAACACATTTCTCTTTTGGTGATAAAATTTACATTCCTAATTTTTTTGTTGTTGCAATAAAAGAATTGTTGATATTGCTACAAATATTTAAACTGGAATATGTGTACTAAGTGTACACAAAGTTCTATTTTTCTACTTGGTGGCACAAACAAAATATACTAAAAGAAAGAAGGGGCTCCTTTTTCGTTTTGAGTAGTGTATATATATATATATATATATATATATATATATATATATATATATATATATATATTATATATATATATATATATATATATATATATATATATATATATATATATATATATATATATATATATATATATATATATATATATATATATATATATATATATATATATATATATATATATATATATATATATATATATATATATATATATATATCGGAAACCGTAAGAGATACAGGAAAGATTAAATGGTAAATGTTTTAGAAAATTATGTTTGTAAATGAATTCCGTTTTGCTCACGATTCTTCGATCTTTTTTGTTTTTGAGATATTTTGAAAGAATCAAAAAACTGCATTTTCGAAACTCCCTCATATTGTCTTTATTTTTCAAAATATTTCTAATCCGTAAAAACATTATTAAGGCAACTTTTTACGTAGAATACGCCTTTTGAGTCAGATTTTATTTGAATAATTTTATTCTTTAGAACCATCATTAACTTTGCATTTTTTTAAGTAGAGTATATTTGATTTTATAAGTTTCTTAACAAGTATTTTTGAATTATCCAAAATAAGAAATAAAAAATTAATTGGGTTAAATAACAAATACAAGAATATTTCAAATAAAAATTCGATTTCATCTACAAGAAGAAGCGAAACGAAACTTTAGATGTAAAGTTAACCGTCTATGACGTCTTAAAAGTAATTAAATACAAACTCTACAAGAATAACTACTTACCTACTCAATGACATTAATTATATAATATTATGATTAAAAATGTTGACTATTTTGTTCAACGTACTGGATGGATTTCTTCTCAACTGAACTGATTACCCGGTGAATGTTATTTCGATTGATATTTTCTAAAATAATTCGAGTTCGCTGCTCAAGAACTTGCCTATTTTCAGGAGGATCACATTTGTATATCCCGTTTTCGCATGTGAATAGTGTGAATAACATGAAGGTGGAAATTAATTTATTCTCAAAGGATTTTTTAAAGACTACACATTTTTTTGATTTTTATTTAACTTGTTTATTTTTTTTATATTCAACTTTTAAACAATTTGTAAAAATGGGCAAACTCGAAGATAGAGACATATGTAATGCAAAGTTAAATTGATTTTAGAGATAATTTATTAAGTGGAGAAATTTACAATACACTGCTAGATCCAACATTATTAAAAAAAACAGTTTGTAACCAGATTTTAAATTTTTTAATATTATATGTAAACCTTTGAATGTTCTACATTAATTTTCTCCTTCTGACCTGTTTTCTTAAGATTCTGGCTTAAAAAATTTCACACTTTAATGATATTGTTTTGTTTTATAGCATTTAATTATTTTTAGATTTAGCCAACCTCACGTAGTTAACTTCCTCTCATATACATATTAACTAGTATATTGCGAATTTTAAAGAAAAACTGAGGGACTAACGCGTCGCCACTGGAAACAATTGTCTCCATAGCATGGTGAATAGTGCGCATGCGACGAATATCTTGCTTGTGACAGGTGAATCGAAGCTTGACGTTTACCAAACTGACATTATTCAAGATATATTTAAAATATGAAATTTTTGTTGAACATTCCTGTTCAAAGTCAATTAAATTAAAAGCCGTCAATTTTTTATTGACAAAAATTGGTTAATTTGTATTGTAGTAGGTTTACGATATTAGTAAATAAAGTATTATTGTTCATTTGCTAATGGGAGGAAAAAAGAAATGCTTCGGCGAGTTCCCCTGCAAGATGGTGTGATTTTAGTTAGGTAATTAATATAATTATTTTGTATTATATACCTTTGTTTCAACAATATTGTAATTAAAATTTAGAGTTTTTCTTTTTTATATGCCTTTCAGGTTTCCTAAAGGAACATAGGAAATGGGCAAATTACTGCGAAAAATTTATAAATATAAAGGATCGAGGATAACATGAAAAATATCTTTATTTGTAGTCGGCATTTTACTGATGCCGATTACGAAGATAAAAAACTACTGAAAGAAGGTGCTGTCCCCACAATAATTGAAATTAATAAATCATGGGGTAAGTAAGTTAAATATATAGCTATTCTAATATAAATAGAGAGCAATGTCCTGACTGATACTGATGAATGACTAATTCATCAACTTACAGAAAAAAAGGGGGTGGCTCCCTCAAATTTTTATAAATTAAAGAGCGCTGAAACATGTATAGACCTCATTTTATTTTTTCCCACATTTTAGATTCTTTTTTATAGTACGCAGGGGGGCGCAAACATCAGAGTATTCATTCGTCACGAACAGTAAACAATATTAGAGCTAGAAAATTTTAGAAGAAATTTTCCAATTAAGAAGGCGGGATTTTTTAAAATTAAACCCTGAAATTGGTAAATAAATCTCAAATTTTCAAAAATTGATATCCAAACCTGGTAAAATATTTTGGAAACTGCTGAAACCATATACATAGAAAATCAAGTAGTTAATATGTATATTACGAAATAAATATAAAGCATTTGTGTAGGTGGATAGTCGAGGTGTCTAGGTGATTATTATTATTTACTTATTTGTCTAATACGTCTCATTCTTAAGAAGAAAACTTCCATTTTTTTTTGGAAAATGCTTCGAAGATATATGATCATATAGGTATTTTGCGCCGAGAAATACATTAAACACATTAATATTGACGTGGAATAAAACTTTTTCAAGATTTGACCAAATTTTCATTAAGAAATTTTTTACATTTCCCACGGCGATAGTGCCAAAATATGTTTGAAAATCATTATTTCTCCTTAAAATAGCGCAAACCGCGCTATCTGTCTTAATTTTCGGTATATGATTTTTTTCCGAATCTTTGCATGTCTAATTCGTTATTTTTAACTAAAAACGTCGATATTTTAAAAATTCTTCTAATACGCATAAATTGAAAAACTAATTTGAAATTTACCATTTCTGAATTGAAAGGTGTAAACCGCATTTGGCTATCTCTAAAGAAGAAAAAGTTATAAGGTTTTCCGTAAGACCTTACAAAATCACTAATTTTCTGATTTTTTAAATATTTATTTGTTATTATGTATATATTTTTTTAATTTTCCCTTTATAATGTATATATTTCGTTTATTGCAGATTAGATCTTCACAACATGTTTCTCACCTAGCTGATGTAAATAGTCCTCCACAACATGTGTTCCTTCCTCCAAATTAAAATGAAAATAATTTCAAATATTTGTGTAATAATTTTTGTGGTTTCTCTTATAAAGAAATGTTTTAATTTAAAAAGTGCAAATCTAATTTTAGAAAACAAGTAATTCAGCAAACTGAAGACGAAAGTTGTCCTTCTAAATTGTCCAATATTGTTATTACATAAATTTAAAAACATTATATAAAAGAAAAACTTAAGAAGATTAACTTCAGATTTGCAACTTATATATAATATATAAATTAGTTAATGTTAACTTTAAATATATTAATAATTACTTAATAACTTTTAATAAATAAAGGCATATTTATGTGTATGTTGTTTTATTTCCTCTATAATAAAAACAATTTATATATATATATATATATATATATATATATATATATATATATATATTTTATTGGTTTAATTTTTCTTTGACCAGTTTGAGTATATATTTTTATTTCAATTTTCTTGATTTAAGGTCAATTTAAAAACTTTACACATATACTTTAAATCATATATTTACCCATAAACATGATGTAGTTAGATAACGTTTCGACCGCACTTCGGTCTTTTTCAAATCTAAAAATGGAGAAGGGCGTAGAATTTTAATTTAGTATTTTTACTATATTTAGTATTTTATTTATATTTAATATTTTATTTTGTTAGTATTACCTTAGAACGTAAACTATTAAGGAAAGTACATTTATTTTTAATTTTATAAAAATGGAAAGTGAAAATTTTCCTTCTTACCTCAATACCTAGGATTATTCAAAACGGCACAAGATGTCACATTTCCACATATATACATACACATCGATACAATTAAAACACACATATTATGTTAAAACATTAAGACATCACAGTGGTTATTCCAGTATTGAAATATAAAATTTACTCAGGTTGTTGACGTCCTTATCGTTGATGGCATTTTTACTTTTTTGTATTTTTACCATCTCAAAAAATTCTCTTTTTTTGGTTTGTGGTTCGGTTTTTAAGATTTTGGTGTTACTATAATCAAAGGTATGTTTTTTTGAATTTTCATGATTTGTTAGAGCCGTCGCGTTTTTTTTTGTCATACTTGTATAACTTACTAATAACTGAAACTACCCTTCATATTAGGGAACTCAATCGAGAATTAGATAGAGTTAAAGATCAATTAATAGGATGTTTGCCGGAAAATATATTTAATAAATTCATACATCAAACATCGACCAATATTGAAAAACATTTTCAAAATATAAAAGAAAAAAATAAAAATAAAATTATTAACCTAATCACAAAACAAAGGCCCTCAGCTCAAATCACAACAACAACTTGGATTGAAAATTTAACAGATGAACATATTCCGGATTTTGCAACAGATGTACTCAGCTTAGGTCCCAACTTTGCGGTAGAAATAAATAACGAAAAACAATTACCAACAGAAAACATAATTTGTAATATAGAAACAAGTATATACAATTTAAAAATGGAAGAAAAAGATCAAATCAGGGCAAAAACTTGCAATATAATTACTAATTTTAAAAACAAACTTAAAGCTCATAAAAACAACAATAATAATTTTTCTTCTAACTAAAAAATTCTTAAAAGAAAACCCTGAAATTAAAATACTTAGAGCCGATAAATCTAACAAAACCGTAATAATGCAAGCAACAGAGTATTCCAAAAAAATGAATTCCTTATTGAATGATACAAAAACATACAAAAAAATTAAATTGGACCCCACAAACCAATACCAAAAAAAAGAAACGAACTAATTGATTTTTGGGAAAAAAAAAACAATTTATCTCTTCAAATACTGCTAAAAACGTCAAAATTCGAAACGCCGTGCCACCAAAAAAATATACGGATTATCAAAACTTCATAAAAAAGATATCCCATTGCGTCCAATAGTTTCTTGCATACAATCCCCATACACCCCTCTATCAAATTATTTAAAAGGTATCCTCAGTAATATTATATACAAAAACAACTATTATATAAAAGATTCATTTCAATTTAAACAAAAAATAAAAAATATAAAAATTCCAAAAAACTACCTGCTAATCTCGTTAGACGTGATATCCTTAATACAAATGTACCCATACCACTTGCAATAAAAGTAATAAAAGAAAAGTGGTCAGAAATTAAAAAATATACAGATATACCACAAGATGAATTTATCAAAGCAGTTGAATTAACCCTTAACTCCGCATATTTTTTATATGAAGATCAGTTATATCAACAAACAGAGGGATGCGCAATGGGTGCCTCCATATCAAGAGTTGTAGCACAAATAGTCATGGAAGACCTGGAGACAAAAGTTTTAAAAAATCTAAACTTTGACATACCATTTTTTTACCGTTATGTTGATGACTGCATTACTCCAATACCAGAAAATCAAGTAAATAATGTCTTAACTACATTTAACGAATTTCATAAAAGCTTACAATTTACAATTGAAGTTGAAAAAAATAACAGAATTAACTTTTTAGACTTAACAATACACCATATAGGCGAAAATATGAAAACTGAATGGTATACAAAATCTACTTGGTCTTCTAGATACTTAAACTATAAATCGAACCACCCAAATTCCCAAAAAAAATCCGTAATTGTAGGTTTAGCAGATCGCGCCATCATGCTTTCAGATCCTGAATACCGGAAGCAAGCCTTAGAAAAAGCCAGAAATGCTCTAAAAATAAATAATTATCCCGAACATCTTATAAATAAAACCATTAAAAGTAGAATCCACAAATTTTATAACTCGAACGACATAAAAAATAATCAGACTCCAAACACAAAAAAAATTATATCTTTACCCTTTATAAACGGCTTATCCCAACCACTTCAAAAATTATTTAAACAATATAATATTCAAACTGGTCACAAGGCTTCCAATCTACTATCAAATAATTTTTCCAGATTAAAATCCAAAATCCCAAAAAACAAAAAAGTAATGTTATTTATGAAATACCCTGCAAAGATTGCAACAGTGTGTACATAGGTCAAACTAGCCAATACTTGGAAAACCGAATGAAGGGTCACAAGTATGACAAAAAAAACGCGACGGCTCTAACAAATCATGAAAATTCAAAAAAACATACCTTTGATTATAGTAACACCAAAATCTTAAAATCCGAACCGCAAACTAAAAAAAGAGAATTTTTTGGGATGGTCAAAATACCAAAAAGTAAAAATGCCATCAACGATAAGAAGGATATCAACAACCTGAGTAAATTTTATATGTCAATACTATATATATATATATATATATATATATATATATATATATATATATATAAGAAAAAAAATTAACTGTATGTATCAGACAATGTAAATATAAAACACCAATATACATGTCACACATTAGATTAACACTGGGGTGTTGTTTGTTTCTGTTAACGTTATTTGATACATAGTGAAAGGTCGTAACACATGTCCCATTTAAAACAACTGAGGCCGACACTGTTTAGTTGTTAGTCAAGCCTCTTTGAGAACGATAGACTTTTTTCTATACATAAATATTGGAAAATGCCTTTTTCTTCTTAATCTATTTCAACTGTAAATGACTATTTCTTCGGTATTATAGTGGTCAGTATCCAGTACTATCACAATGTGAGAGAATTAAAACCTAGAATTAAAATCAAAATGTTATTATAACATTCTGATTTCGGTATACTAACATACATATATTAATGAGGCTCCTGAAAGTTAAGCATTTAAAATAAATGGCTAAAACCTGTTTTTTCCAATTCTGTAATTTTAGTTACAGGCTTCTTAGCGGTTAGCAAATTTTAAACCTCATGCATATACAGTGTTTAACACACTAGGCATTACTTCTACTGAATGCTAACTCTGATGACGCTGTTGATCCGTAAATGCAAAACGTGGCCCAACCAATATTTACAATAACTAAGTTGCTATAAATGTATTATTTTTTTAAGATATCGAAAGTGAAATAAAAGACAGAAAAATACTGGGTACAAACTGAGATTAAACTCTCAACTCTACAAAAAAAATAAACGTGTTTGAAACTGTTTTGTTTACTGTTTAAATTAGATCTAAATTAAAAATGTATTCTTCTCTTTTTTGAGGAGTAAAAAATTCATACTTGCATAACGTTCGAAAAAGGCTTACTTACAAAATTAATCCATAACTTCACATCTAACTTCTTTCTCTCTTTATTCCAAGTTGCATGGCAGTAGCAATGTGAATCTGATTTTGAAAATAATGAAAGAAATTATCTCTTACTGAACAGTAATTGTTCACACAATTTGGTGCAAATCTTGGCAGAAACTGAGTGGCCTAAAAAATAAAATTCAACATAAGAATAATATTATTTATTAGAATAGCATACAAACACAAATAACTAAGTAATACAAAAAAACTTATTTTGAAAAGAAAGTTAAATATATTGAATTATTAATAAAAAATCAGAAACTTAGACTCAGAAAGAAAATGTTTGTATTTTTAGACTTCAATCAAAATTCCTATTTTGGAAAATGCCGATAATTAATTGTATACGTATCTGACTTATAAAAGATTATATTTTTATTACAATTTTCAAAAAGTAAACTAGTTCTAGAAAGTACTAGTAAAATAAAGTTATTCTATTTTTTATTTCTATAAGATTTGTAAAAATAAATTTAACACCATTTTTTATATTTTTATTAAATACGTAATTGTACATAATATATTGTTTAAGTGGCACAAATAATAATAGATCAGAATCTAAATTGGAGAAATCATATCGAATATGTGACGAATAAAATTAGAAAATTAATATATAATTCTGTATGACATTTCTTACAGCTAACAACTCTTAAAATGGTCTATTGCTCTCCGGTAGAATCTGTGCTTTATTATGGTAGAGAAGTTTAGGTAGGGCTAGGGCTAATAAAACAATAATGCTAAGCCTATTTGTGGCTCAAAAAAACAATCTTAAGATTTATGCTCAATTGTCCATTTATAAAGATGACCTAGGTCATGAACTTAACACAAGGAGTACTGCCTGGCAATATGTATTATTGCCTTCCGTTAAACATAAGACCATTTAGAGACATATTTGTTCTACTAAAAATTACAATATTGTGCCTTTACACTATAGAATTAAACCATAATATGAATGCACTAAACATAGGCTGAATGGATCATGACCAGCAGTCTTATTGATAAAATGTATCCTGTTTATAAACTCATCTTTTCATATAATAGTCAATATATTTATTCTTGGGAAATGCTGCGTTTTCTGATGTTTGTGACAAGTTAATTTTAAGAACATGTCCCAATGTGTTAAAATCTCTTCCAGTGGATTTCAGCTTTTTTATCAGAACGGCAGTTTTCTGTTACGATTGGCTCGGCGTCGAGCAAGACCCTCCAGGTTCTCAGTGGCGTACCACAAGGGTCAGTCCTTGGGCCCTTGCTCTTTATTGTCTACACAGCCGATCTACCGCACTATATTAAGTCCAAATGTTCCTGCTACACGGATGATACTAAAGTGTATAATAACCCCTTGCTTCAACCTGGTTCACTGCAGCAAGATCTTGACAACATATCCAAGTGGAGCCAGGATTGACTTTTGCCACTGAACGTAGATAAATGTGTTGTCCTTCATTTGGGTAAACCATGTCTTGATTATACCATTAATGGCAATCAGTTGGAAAAAAAAGATATTCATAATGACCTCGGAGTGTTAATGAGTTCGGACCTGACCTGAGTGTTTGAGGACCTGAGTTCCCCGACCCTTTGCTGACTGTATAAGACTTATGTGCGCCCGATTCTGGAATTCGCTAATAGTGTCTGTTCTCCAGTACTTATGCGCGATATTGACTCCCGAGAAAGTGCAGCGGCGGCGACTCGGCTACGCTGCGAACGTGTCCAACCTAGTTACGATGAACGTTTGCGTATTATGCATCTACCATACCTTGCTTCCAAACGGAAAAGAGGGGATCTTATAACCACGTTCCATGCCTTTAACGACTTGGACTCTCCAATTCTCCATATTTACACTCTAACTGAAGACAGCCGCCTTAAAGGATACCCGAGAAAATTATCACGTGAATGCTTTTCAAACAGTCAAAGACAAAACTTTATTGTGAATCGAGTATTTCGTGATTGGAACTTATTGGCCGAGGACGTAGTGATGTCAGGAAATGTCAATGTTTTCAAATCTAGTACAGACAGACTAAGATTTTCAGTTTAACTGAATTATTTGTATTTTTTACAGAATCACATAGTTTTTGTAATAATAATAATAATAAATAATAATATTTAGTAAATAAAGTTGTATGTTTAGTATACTTTCCTATTTTTACTGTAGTTGATTGGTAATAATTTTATATATGGGTAAAAATGACAATAACAAGTTTTCGTATTTGATTCTAATCGATACTATTTCAACACGGTTACATAATAATTTACTAAGCACACTCCAACATAAGTATTTAATGGTCACATTATACACTCACAAAACAAATTAACAAATTAGATAGCTGCATTATATGTACTCTGTAATTATTTAGTACTAATTCATTTAATTTATTTAAAAGTAAATAATGTTTTTTGTTTAATTATTATTCTCAGGTTGCAGAGAATTCGATTTTAATTTGTACTAATCCATTGTATTAAAATAAATCAAAATAACTTTTTATAATATATTCGTTTGCCTCAGTTCTAATATTTTCCTACTACATACACGCGCGTATACAGCTTGGAGTTATAGGAGGGGTAGTTTATAAATTTTCCATTTATTAGAAAAAAAATATACATTTTTATATACAGAAAAATACGCATGGAAAATTAATGTTCTTTAATTACTGGTAATAATTTAAATTTCATATTGTGAAGATAGTCAAGGTACTTTAAATTATTTAGAAAAAGTCGTAATAATAAACAACTTAAGACATCGTGTTTTTTGGGTTTAGACCATTTCGATTCCCAATTACTTTCCTACGATTAACGATTAACTCCAGCCCTAAATGCGTATTATTAGTCAGATTTAAAAATCAAAATTGTAAAATTAGTTTTTCAATGTAATTTTTTGTAAAAATATTGCTAGTCACCTAGCGTTAGTTTCTATATGTTTGATGTCGGTTTCTTTTCTGTACTTTACTTTGCCAACTAGCCTTTCTCCTTAGATGCCGAGATAAAGACGTAGTACCAAAATCTCTACAGATGAAACACCACATAACATCAAAAAGTGCAAGGAACATCTACAAACGAGCCAGTATGGCATTGGTAAGAGAAAGGATAAAAGCTACTCCACGTGATTTGGATATAAATGCTCGTAAGTTATTAAATATTCATTTAAAATTAGCCTTTATACTTGAATATTAAACATTTAGAACTCTCGATGACATTACCAATGCGCAAGCAGAAAGAATACATCAAGCAGTTACCATTAAGCAACAGAAAAAGTTCGAAGGACTGCTAGACAGCCAAAGACCACTAAAACCGCCACAGGACACCGTTATAAATTTATCTTCCAAAATCCTGACTGAAGCAGAACAATCCGTCCTCTCTAAAGTTCAAAACTTCGCCATTACACCAAAGGACATACCCGTAGAAGACATAGTGTCCTACGTTGAACCGACAAGAAGACTTCCAGCAGAAGAAGCTGACGCAATAAGGTATGAAAAATATATAAATCTATCAGCTGTGTAAAGAACGGCGATAAAAACATTAAACAACAATACAGACATTTTGGTCCTTCCAGCGGACAAGGGAAATGCCACTGTCGTCGTGGACAATAGATTACGTAAAGAAAATACAACTACTTTTGGACGACATATATACAGAGTGATCCAAGCAGACCCAACCAACAAAATTGAAAGACGGATAACCAACTTTATAAACGCATTCAACCTACCAGCACAGGAGAGGAAGATGTTAAAGCCAAGCAGCACAAGGATCCCGCGGTTCTATGGACTACCAAAAATATACAAGGTTAATGTACTACTTCGACCTATCGTCAGTGCTATAGGATCTCCTACTTACAAAATTGGTAAATATCTTTCAAATATTCTTAATAAACTTAACAGGTAAAACACATTTATATATTAGAAACTCTACGTATTTTGTAGAAAAACTTAAATCAATGTGCCTATAAATGATTTAATTTCCATAATGTCAGACTTATTTCACCATAATAGTATTGACAACTCACTTTCAGATCTAATTGAAGCATGTCTTACATCAACGTATTTTGTCTTTCAAGGACCTTGCTATGAGCAAACCTCAGGGGCAGCCATGGGATCTCCGGGTCACCAGACCAGTGGTGGCTAATATCTTCATGGAAGCTTTTGAGGAGGAAGACTTAGAGTCGTCTCCACTAAAACCAAAATCATGGTTCAGATATGTATGTTCAGTATGATATTTGTAATATGGCCTTATAGTCCAGAAAACTTCCCTGGATTTCTTAATCATCTGAATCAACTACACGCGAATATAAAATTTACAATGGAAATTGAATCAGAAGGTACGATTCCCTTTCTAGATGTTTCTGTACAAAGGAAAGGGGATGGTTTCTTAGGACACTCTGTATATAGAAAATTAACGCATAAGAACAGGTACTTAAATGCAAATTCCCATCATCATCCAGCACAAAAGCAATCAGTTATTAATTCTTAGGTTTACAGAGCCCTTGCGATTTGTGACCAAAACTGTTTACAATCGGAAACAGAGAAACTGACTCAAGCTGTAAGAGGGAATGGATATTGCACTGATGATATTAGACGATCAATTAAAAATTATAATAATCCTACTCCACGAAATGATACTAATAAGGGATTACCGATAGGAAATGTAGTTCTTCCTTTTATACATGGAACCACAGACAAGATTGCAAGGTTACTTCGCCGGTCTAACATGTTTGCGGTTCGCCAAAGGACATTATTCATTTTCAAACGGAAGGAGTATATGCAATTGCTTGTTCCTGTGGTGATGTCTATATTGGAGAAACTGGACAATCCATATCGACTAGGCTTAAAGAACATAAACGATGTATCAGAAAGAAACAAATTGTACAATCTGCTGTATCTGAACATCAACATTCTACTGGACATGTCATAAATGTAAAAGAAACCAAAGTTCTTGCATCGGTTTCGAGATTCTATAAACGCAAAATTAGAGAATCTATTGAAATTTATAAGCATCCTAACAATTTTAATAGAGATACGGGCTTCAGTCTACATCATACGTGGAAACGATCGTTACACCGAGTCACGCTTCGGTAAACGTCGGAAAGTGATTCCATTTTGACACGGTCTAATCTCAAGAACCATGATTTCTCATTCAAATAGTACTTCATACACTATAGGACGGCATCAAACAACATTTTTTTAATTTGAGGTGCAGCACAAAAATGTCTTTTTAAAATGTGTGTTTTTTGATATACGAATAAAAAAGATGCAATGAATATCAGTTACTCACTTAAAAGATATATATAAGATTATAACCGAAGTGACGAGACGAAAAGAACTGGTATTGAAATGTTGACACACACCGCGGTCACGAGGCTCAAAATTTACACAAGTTCAAGAATTTTCTGTGTCTAACGCTAAGCTTAAAATATCCCAGTATTTATAAAAATAAAAACAAGATTTTCTTAGAAAGAAATGTTAAATTATTATGTCAACATAAGTTTTCTATAATATAGTAATTAAATATACATCCAGCTAATGTGTCAATTGTTAACTTAAAGCATGCAACTGTTCGGGAATTGGCAAATACCAACTTTAACGATCTTTTTTGTTATGGTCATGCCAGCTAGGCTTAGCAATATCTAAAGCTAACTTCGGTACGTCTGATGAACACTAAACTTTGACAGTTTAGAGGGAGTTAATTTTGGCGACAGAGGTTTATTCATCAGTAAAACAATCATACTATGGTTTAAAAATTTGCTTATTACTGCTTAGTTAAAAAGTTTTTTGTATTGGAGTCGTTTTGTCGTGCAAGTATATTATTTACAATCATATAAATATGTTGAACACAAGTATAAAATTATATAAATATAGATTTAGCTTTTTTGCCTTAAACAGTCTTGAAAAATTAAAAAGAAACTATTTCTGTTTGGCTTGTTTCATATCTGTATAGTGGATATCTATTTTTTATATATTTATTTTAAAGTAACTCTCTAGTGCGATTAAATGTCAATTTTACTGCATTTCAAAATATTCAAAATTGAACAAATTTGTTTGGAAATATTTTGGGATCGAGTTTTAAAGTGAATTAATTTGTTTGAAAAATCAACGTTACATATGTTTCCAAATATACGCAGTGGTGCTAAACTTTTCTACATATGTATTCAACGCCTTAAAATAAATCTGACACCGTATATAGCAGTAAATAGGAAGATAATATAGGAAGAGCAAGCGACAAATTGTTAGATTCTAACCACTTGTTATTGTATCTAATTATGTACAGTATACAGCGTGTACAAAAAGTGTTAGTATGAACTAGTATTTCCAGTACTAGGAAAGTTAATGTTATTAATATTTGGAGGTTGCATGTGTACCATCAATTTTTTTTCACCTCTTCTGAGGGTGGCGAGAGATGGTATAACTTTTGAATTTTAAATGCAACCCTATATATAATTTTGTCTTATCTTGGAGACCTCTAAAAGATAAAAATTTCTGTTTAAACCGGATGCCTATAAATAACTTTTTGTTGCAGTACTTGTAACTATTTGTACAGTAATATTTGATTTCATATACAGCACACTCAAAAACTTAACGTATAGGCTGGAATTATTTACCGAATTATAATTGCAAATGTTGAAAGGAAACTGTTATACCGGTAACTATTAAAGTCGATCATATTGACTATGATTCAGTTTTTTAGCAGGATGTAGCACCCCAGAATGTTTATTTACTCATCAGAAAGTATATTGATAAATAATTTCCTGGACGTCGTCGAACTCTTGAATGGCAGGCGTGGTCGCCGGACCTTATTCCATTTATCAAAATTAATACTACAACAATTTAGCAAAAAAGAGACAAAAAACACAAGTTATTTATGGGAAAAATATAGTGGTGTATTATTTGGGGTTAGGATCCAGTAAAAAAAAACAAGTCTATTTTTAAATAGTCGAATTTTCGCAACTTTATTGTTGCATCCTTATGACACATATATATATATATATATATATAGATTCTATATCCTGCATGAACCCTATATTATCAGTCTTTACCTACTCCGTTGGTCCGCAGATATTTCCCAACTATTAAGTTTCTATGGTTTTCGTTAACGACACGCTTGTTATTGTTAGAATGGTGTATTATTTAGGGTTAGGATCCACAAAAGATACAAAAGACTTTTTTTAAATTATACAATGAAAAATGCATCGGCACGCATTTAAGAAGTTAGGAGATTATGTCGTTAGCGTTAGTAAGTAGAAAAAAAAAAGACAGCGATGTTTAAAAGAAATTCACAAATTAATTTAACTTGATAAGATTTTTTGAATAAACCTTTCATAAAATTTAAAAAGTCGATAATATATTTTTGATATAGTTTAAAATCTGTTCATGCATAATTCTTGCAGTTTTTCAGGCTGTGTATATATATTCTTTTATTTTATTATGGTAAGTATTTCCGTGTAAATAACTTCATAATTTCCTAAATTAGAACACTAGCAGTATATTTTTACCTTTTTGAACATAAAATTCTATTTTCTATGACGGCTTCTTCAAACTCCTACTCCTTTAGTCCGAAAATACAGTCTTATTTGAAAGGAAAGAAACATCCAGATTATATATGTGGGATATCTTAAAAATCCTCCCTGAATATTTTTATCTCGTATTCTCTCTCCAAGAGAAAACAACCAAGTTGATTACCGTAGAGACGAGTACGTCAAAGATTATTATATATCGTGGATAAAGATTAGGTTATTTTGTTTCTTTATATTTTGGAGGTTCTAAGGTAAGTTTTTACGTCTGACTTTATTATTACTTTATGAGGTAGTAGTAATAAAGACAGGCGAGCCGTAAAGTTACAGCAAAACAAATAAGTCCTTTTTTTTTAATGAAAGATTCTAAATATTATATTCCAATAAAATGGGTTTCTTTCTGCTGATCATGAACGTACTATGTTTGATAATTTTATCTTAAAAATTGACTCTTGAGGAAATCATCCTTTGTTGTTTGAGTTTTAGAGCAAGTTCACTAAAAACTTGGTCGATTTATAGTTCTGTCTGTGCATGGCATAGTTTAAAAATTACTTGTCTTGTCCGATTGACAATTTTTGCATAAAGAGAGATAAAGTTTCATAGAAATCCAGTGCGGCGAAACAAAATATCTGCCTCATAAAACAGTAAAAAAAATATTTATTTAAAAACCATTCTATAGACCTCAAATTTGGCACAAAAATCCAGTGTGATATAGGAACATACTCTTAAAACTTTGATACAAAGCCGTTATGGGGAATAAAATAGAAGGCGAAAAAAGTAAATGATATAATATTTTCTGTAAATTTTGTTACTAAAAATAAAATAAAAAAAATAAAGATATAAATTAAAAACATATAAAAATGGTTTACCGGATTATGAAAGCATTGCTTTTATTTCTAATGGAATGGCCAAAATCTTCACGTATAAAAATAACTTGTAACTATTTGAAACAGATGCAGGTATTGTCGTAATTGATTATTTGTGCATGGGCAAGATGACTATTCAAGAGAACAGTTACTTTCAGCTTGAAGAATACACCTTAAATATATATATATATATATATATATATATATATATATATATATATATATATATATATATATATATATATATATATATATATATATATATATATATATATATATATATATATATATATATATATATATATATATGCAAAATGAAATAACTGTTTTATCTATCTATAGTGACACTTTTAAATAATTTTATTACTTTGTTTTATTTTAGCTTGTTTATTTGGGTCACAAACAGGTCCAACAACCCAATAACAGCATTAAGTAGCTTATATATTATATGATCAGTTTACAGTAACAGCGACTGTAAGCAAATATGTAAATAAATAATATTTTTGTCCTGTCCTACTGTTCTGCCATAATGGACATAAAATAATAAAAATAGACAAGACAATGTAAGTTTTTTTTTCGTTACATCATACGAATTAGCGTGAACAGAAGGAGAAGGATGTGCTACTCACCCTAACATTTTTCTTGAAGAAATTGATAATATGGGTAAGTACACAGATATGTTAGAATACAATCTAGTTTAAAAAGACTCAAGGTGGTTCAAAGAAAATAGCTGTTAGCAAATGGCTGAATAAAAAAACCGGCAATCACCAAATTTATCCCGTGCGTCTGTTTAAAAAGCTAACTGAAAAAGAAGTAAATTCATAAAAACTGACAGATTATTCTAATGCTAAAGAATAATGTAAAAAATTTCCCAAATGAGAAAAAAAATTACTACTACAACGTGTTTTAAGTTTGGAACACAAGAATTTGCTGTTGATAGACATTCATTCAATATGTAAGTTAAATATAAATAGTACATTCATAGATATCTATACGATATGAGTGACAAAGAATCACTAAATTTTAAATAAAATTAGTCAGTGTATTGTTTGTAGTTTTAAAATATTCGAAAATATTGCAAAAAACATGCTACGTGAGATATTTTTTAATTGCAATTTCAAATATATGATTTGAAAGGTCTCCATGTTTAATGGCAACACATTATATGAAGCAAAATTTATAGAATTTTTAAAAAAATATTTAATCTGTGTTCTGAACTATCAATTGATGCATTCTACATAATATTGGTAAAATAAAAATTTAAAGTGAGGCCTACAGCGGTTACTATTACTCAATCCCACAGTCGCCCGGATTACCTTAAAAAAAATGTGTAGAACCACTTCCTGCAACCAACTTCTGCATAGAATTACACCATAACAAATGCGGGTCTGAAAAAGTGCTTAATAGATATAAAGAACTTCTTCTCGGTCTGGTGTTTGTTTCAATGTTCTTATCACAAAGGTTGCAGGAGATAATTTAGAGGTATAAATAGAGATTCTATATGGGAACTTCAACTTATAGTATTGTCAAGTATTAAACCCAAAACTTTAGTCATTTTGCATTCTATGACATCTCTATTTGTCAAAAAAATTATCTGCTGTGTTTTAGTTACGTTTAACTAAAGACAGTCGTGATCAGCTTAAAGAGCCGATTGTTTGGTAAATATTGTATTTTTTTATTAGTACAAAAAAAGTGTCATTCGCGTACCAAACACATGTGTATGGGAATAAGTATGAAAACAGGTCAAGAGTCACAGAGAAGAGGCCAAATGAGAACGGATTTCTGTGCTACTCGACTTTCCAAAATGCTAAGTTCTGATCTATCATCTGTGAGGCAAAAACACTGCCTCCTTTGAAGAGCGGTAAGATTTAAGAAGGTTTAGGGAGCTATCTATTAATTATATCCAAAAATTGGTATAATGGATATAGATCTATAATCACTAGCCTCGTTAACGCCACCTTTTTGAAGACGGGAACAACTCTGGATAGTTTAAAGATATCCGGGAAAGTTTCTTGGCGTGTGCATAAATTAAATAAAAGCCTAAGTGGTTTGGTAATATGATGTATAGTAGTAACATATTTTTTTCTTACCATCAATTTCTCAGCGTCGGTCGTCTATAATAACCTTACCATCGTTATCCACTGAAATTGCTGCTTTATATCTGCTTTTTCCTATCATCTTTTTTACTTTTTTTTGTGTACCTACAATAACCTAATCGTACCTTTGTTATAATTCCTCGATTTCCTGGCATTTTTGACTCATCCATTCCTGTTTTGGCTCTGATTTTTCTGTTGATGTCTTTAGACCTCTTGTGTTCTTTACAGTCTTTCTTCAGTCCATCAATATTTTTATCTCCTTTGTCATCCATTCCTCTACTGGTCGTTTGTCTTTCTAGAAGTACTGCATGATGTGCTGTAGAATAAGAGCATTGATGTCAAAAATATTATAAGAGAATCACCTTCAGAACTTCATCTTCGGTAATTGGCAGAAACGGAAAAACTTTTTTTAGTAAATCTGTTTTTGTGAAGTATCGCTGATTGACAGTTTTTGAACAATTTAAAAATAACTTTCATGTAATTTTGTTTCGCCAATACTGCTTTTGACAAGAATTCTTTTAGAATTTATTATCTTCCATGCATTTGTGTATTTGTTTTTTGATATTGCAATGCAATTGCTTGTTTTTTTGCTTCTTTAATCTATTTTTTATAATTTTTTTGTAAAAATGAACATAATCTTTTATAATCTTCGCTACCGGTAACATAACTCAAAAATCAAATTGTTGACATTTTGTCACATTTTCCTCTTAGCTCATTGTTAAACCAACGGACTGGTGATGGATTACCTCTATTTTTCTCAAAACGGAAATTTTTAAGAATTAAATTTTGAAAATTGGACGTCAAAAAGGACTCCATATATTCAACGTTATCACCCAGAAAAAAATATATATGATTAATTCAACAAGAGCCGGTTTTGTTAATTGAATAGAGCTTTTTTGATACTTACTGTTACTGTTACTTACTACAAATGGTTGATATGTTTATATGAATATAAAAATTGAAACTGATAAATTGCCCTTAATATATAAGCATGAAACAATTGACTGGAATTAAAGCAATTTTAATTTATGTATGACTGTTTATGCCAACATATTTATTAGAGTGGGTTAAGATTAATAGAAATATTTTAATCTATTTCAGTTTGTTTTAAAATGTTCAGTGGAAACGAAGTGTGAACATCAAACATCATCTGAGGCGTAATAATTTTTGACCTGCATTATTGGTCATCAACTGCGACTGTGATTTTCTACTGAAAGGAGGCAGCAAACTTCGACGATTCGACCAGTGCCAGGTCCGGTTTTAGTCGTTTGAACACCTCAACTCAGTGGAGGGAACGTTTGCGATCTGTTCAACTTTCTGACGGTAAACTTCATTTTCTAATTTTGAATTTAAAAGGGCTATGGTTGGGTTTTGTTCGTTTGAATTTTCCAGTTTCTGAAGTAACAAGCCACTTTAAGGTCTCATTTTAACTTTATGCAACTTATACAAGGTGTTTCATTGCATTCGCTGATAGTGGCTTGGTCGGCACTGGAGAAAATTCGCACACTTTTCTCGACTCGAAACACTTTCTGGTATTTTTTTAATACGATATAGTTAATTTAATCTTGTTAATTATGCTTTTTAACACGCTAGCAATTTTTTAACTCGCACGCAATCTCCACTGAGCTGAAAACTAAAGAGATGAAAATTACAAACTATTCGGGAAGAGGTACTGTGGTTTCAGCCAAAAAAGGAGTGGCTGAAAAATGGCCAAACAATCGAGTATTACTTCCAGTTAGAAGTACAAGCCATCGGAATATCATCGAAACGATTAAGAACAGCATTTCTAGGACTTCAAATAGTGTTTCTAAACAAGATATTAGTTTTGATGGACAAAATATTGTTTATAATAATTGTACCTTCAATGTGTAAAACTCATAATTATGGTTCTAAAAATAGTAATTAGGTTATATATAATTTTATTTGCTTTGTTGTTGTGTTATTGTTCAATATAAATTAACTGACATTTTTGAAAGTGAAATATTTTTATTGGTAAATATCAATAATATCTTTAGTTACAAAACATCTATATTCGAGTTTTCATTTCTATACTTAATATCATCTAAATAAGAGTGTTTGAGATCCGACTTTATAAAAATTAATTGAAATAAAGTAGCGTGTTCCAACTTTACTTGCATACATGTTTATAAAATGTATTATAGGATATATACTATATGTTGTATTGCAAAAACGTGAATCTACTAACCTTGGTGAAATATCACTTAATCGTTATTATTGTCTTAAAAAGTTTAAGGTTAGATGGTTAATACAGCATAAAACTGTTTAGAAATAAAATGCTACTTTCCGGTTTTAGTTATATAAAAACTCTTAAAACGATGCCAAATATATCTTGCATTTTCTCGTTATATTAACTTTTATCTACTAGGGTTAGTGGAACGTCATTTAATATGACAATTATTTTAAGAAATTTAAGGTTAAAAAAACATGAAATTTCTTAGTGGCGTAAAATGCTATTTTCCAATTTTAGCTATATAAAACTTTTATAAATATTCTAAATATGTCCTATATTTTCTTTTTAAATAAACTAACCCACTAATGTTGGTGGATCATCATTAAATTGTGACAATTGTAAGAACTTGTAACAAAATGCGCTTTTTATATTTTTAAATATGTCTTTTTATGTTAAACGTAGTCTACTAATAATGGCGGAACACCAATTAATTTTAATAATATTGTTGCTTTAATTAAAATATATTACATATAATGAATTTAGTATATCGCTGCATTCAAGAAATTTAGGGAGGCCATGGAACAATAAAAGATGTCAATAACAATAACACGCGATATAAATTATATGGATTTTTAAATAGTTTTAAAAATTGGTTGAAGATATTTCTTATAAAGAGGTATCGGATGTGTTACCATTTAAAAGAATACAAGAATAAAAAGATGCCATTTATAAAGTCTCTTTTATAGTCTATTCTCCATTAAGGCGAGTAAAATGTAAAAAACATTTGAATTTAATTATTGATAATTGTTCCTAATTTTGCTTCTAAATATTAAATAACATTTGTTAATAATATATTCACGAAATTTATTTTCATACGGAAAACATCACCAAAAATAACCTAATGTCATATTTTGACATTAGGTTATCTTTATGTGATTATTTTTTTGAAATGACAGGTCAGGGAAATTTTCAGTGAAATTTTCCGGCTGGAAGTTATAATATACGAATGTTGCGGGATTTTTTGTTTCGTTGCCATGGTAATAATTCAAAATAAAATCTTTAGATTGGTTAATATTCTAGGTTCGAAATTTTCGATGTAATCTTTGCCAGGAAGATTCTTTTCTACACTAAAGTTCTGATTTATAAATAATTTCAAAATGGCGTATACCTAAAAGTATGATTTAAAAATTGAATGATCTCAGAGACCGGCAACCATTTTATTTACGCGATCGTGTTACGTACGGGCGCTGTTTTAGGTAAAGGCTTAGACACGAGTGAATGATATCATATAACCCAAGAAATTTTTGGTTTTGTAAACAGGGTGCTCAACTTGATCATACATTAGATGTGTGAATTTTTTTCAAATTCAGGCTGGCGATATAAGTTCAACTAAACTATCATGGCAAAATAATTTTACATTTTGATGGTTGGGCCAACTTTATTATCCTAAATAAGACAACCTGTGCTAAATACATGATTTAAATTTCCTATTTAATTTTGAACATATTTTGTAATACAGATTCAATCTTACCTTTAACGATTTTTGTTAAGTTGCAGTACTAATTTTAGTTAAATTAAATTATAGCACTGATATGGATCTACAAACTAAACAAAATACTAAATTTTATTTTATACAGGTTATATTAACCGTGTAGTAACGGATTAACCGATTTTCTTCATAAATAAACATGTTTTTTTTTTTGAAAACGTAAAATGTTTCGTGCTTATCGAAACGGATTTTTAAACTTGGGAACATAGGGAATACGCTCAAAATTTCAAAAATTTAATAGTGGATGCATTTCATATCTGATATATATTACAACTTCTCAAAACGGTGGTGAAAGCTATTAAATTTTGTTCTTTTCGATTTCCAGTAATCAATTTAAAACGGCAAAGTTTTCCTAAGCCTCTCTGCAACGCTCTTCTAGATATTAATGTTTTTCACCTGAAAGTTAATAAATAAGTCTAAGATTTCTAAAGTTTTATAGCAGGGCGTGCATGACGTGATAGCTCGTGGCGTGAACAATATCTTTATCTACTCCCAATAAACAAAAATAATTAGCAATTTGAACATACAATTTACAGATAAATTAATAAATATTACACAAAGCAAATTTAAAGTTTAACGTTCAAATACTGCTTAGAAAACTAAACCGTTGGCCTTTAAACATTTTAAACTTTAATATTTAATATGATGCATGACAGCTCTTTTAAACTCTTTGCCGTCTGCGCTTTAAAGATAACTTCTCTAATCGATGATTAATCCCTATTTGGAAGGAAATGTCCTTTGATATATACTTTTCTTTTTGTCAAGTCTTGTTTCTAGTGCAAAACTGGAATTTTTGGACCAAATTATCTTTTTTACAAAAACTAGAATTATCGCGTTATTATGCGTTTTTGGGATATTCTAATGTATTTACCGAGTCCTTTGAATTCTTGAAATTTATTCAAAACTTCGCAATTTTAGATTTTGATTATTCATGCCGTTTCTTGTTTTTAACTGTTGGATATGAGATTCTGAAATCGTTTTCATCTCTTTAAATTGAAGCACGAAAGCAAACTTTAAAATACCAACAGAATGAAATTATTTTCATCGTTGATAGTTAGACTAATCTGAATCCGCTCAGCTTTAATTTTCTTACGAGTGAAGAAATCGGCCTCAAATATTTTTATTTCCTTTGATCCATTACTAGTAGATGGGAGTATTGTTCTTAATTTTTTTTACATACTCTACTGTTTTTTGATTAAATTTCCCCCAAATTATAGAAAATTAAGTATATCAAAACATATATAAGCTTTTTGTCAAACCGTCCATGTCATTATGGCGAACTAAGTGCTAATTTAAGATACACAGGTTTAAAATAGTTACAGTTACATGAAGGTTTATTATACTTTTTTAAATGAGGATGTTTTAGAAAATCTTGCACTACGAATATATAAGGCATTCAACGTGAATAATAGAAATTATTGTAAAAAAAATCTGCCAACCTGATTCTGCTTTGGCACCGTCCTGTATATAATAAAGTTGGTTTGACATATTGATTTTGTAAAACTATATTAGTGCTTCAGCTTAAAATATAGTTCTTTAGTTAGTTTTATTTAAGATAACAAAGTTAAGCCTACTTCCGATTCAACCAAAAGTGTCTGATAATGTTAAAGTAAAGGATTCGAAGCTAATTATATTAATGCAGGATATTTCATTCAAAATAACAAAGCTGTCGCCACTTATTGTCCAACCGGAAATGACTGATAGTGCCAAAATATTTAATCACGATAGCTGATTTGAAGACAAATAGCCAAGCGGAATTAAAAAAAATTACTGCTTTGTTATCTTGCTTTGAAAATTCGTTTCATTTCCTTTATATTGTTAGTCACTTCCGGTTGAACCGAAAGTCGGGTCAACTTTTTACCTTAAACGAAAAACCATGCAATAATAATTAGCTTCGATTACTTGTTCAATTCTAAACGTTTTTTATACAACGAATGAGCGATTATCTCTAGCCATTTTTGAGATACATATTGTTAAATAAAACATATGACGAAAACATTGTACTAATTTAAGCTTTGGTAATTGGAAGCAGTAATACTGTTCTACAAAATAAATCGTTGAAAATAATCTTTATTTACACAACACGGTCTCAAAGCAGTATCAGATTGGCCAATTTTCTTCATTTTCTACGTTGAATACCTTATATGTTCGTAGTGCAATGTTTTCTCCAACACATACTCATTTCAAAAAGTATAATAATCAGGCATGCCACGGCGATGTTTTTAAATGTGAATATCTTAAAATACCAATTATTTTATAGTTGGGCATGTGTCACATGACAGGCTTACCATCTTCCCTTGTTCCCTGCTATATGTGCTAGTTTTACTTATAAATCTCAAAATAATAATTTCGTCATTATTATTCTGGACTATTTTGAGGTTTATTTTCGTGCTTTAATTTAAAGTGTTGAAAACAATTTGAGAGTTTCTTATTCGACAGCTGAAATAAAAAAAGCTATGAATAAATCAAAATTTAAAATTGCCCGATTTTGAAACACGCAAGATATCCTAGTCTTCTAGTAAAGATAACTTGGTCCAAAGAGTCCAGTTTTGCAGGCAGGAGAGAAGATCTAACTAAGAAAATCTAAAAGAAAGGATGTATTAAACGCATTTCCTTCAAAATATGGATTACAGAAAGAATTAGAAAATGTATTTTTATTACAAAATTAAATTAACTTTTTATTAATTTATCTCGAATTAGAATGTTCAATTTGATGATTTTTTTATTTATTTATTAAAGATATTGCTCAATATCAATCAATATATTTAATTTTTATTGATTATTCATACAATGCACAAATTTGTTATATTCCACTTAAGAACTCGTCGTGCATTTCATTCTGCCATATGCATGACTACTTTGGCAGCCACCAGCCAGTACTATCAGAAAACGAGACATTTTCTTGTTTTCTCCATTTCCTTAAGTATTAAACATGAGTGGTAAGTAAACAAAGAAAAACTACTACCACAAAGAAAAGTAAGGGTGTTTTTTACCATTTTTGTGCGTTCTTTCCTTAACTCATTTAACCACTTCCTACATCCTAAATTACATTCATTAATGAATCATAAGTATATCAACATTTAACCTTTTTAAAATAAGCCTAACTGAGAAAACGTTGGGTAACAAATATACAAGGCATACAATTTTGAAAAACTGAGGTGATTGTAAAAAGAAAATCTGTTAATCCGATACCATCCTGTATAAAATAAAATTTAGTATGTCGTTTATTTTGTAGTTCCATATCAAAACTTAACAAAAATCAGTGCTTTACCTTAACAAAGATGGTTAGAGGTAAGATTCGGTTTGAATTCAGAATTAAACAGAAAATCGAAATTATTTATATAACACAATGCGGCACATCTATTTATTGAATTCTCGCCCGCGACAACTCTTCGCAATCTACTTGCATTTGCTGAATTCAAATCGAATTTCAATATTATGCTAGATATCACAGCCGCATATAGAGGAGTTTAAAATAGGGTTTGTTCAGGTTTACCCTTCTCCTTGATGAGATAAAGGCAAATCTTCTCCAACTCATCTTTATGGAGGAGTTCGATCCCGTCTTGCAAATGACGGTCGTAATGTCACAAGCCAACTATCTTTTTACAGTTTTTGCCATTGAAATTCAATAACTTTGTTCATTCTATATTAATATCTTCAGTGATTTTATCTTCAAAAGTTTATAAAAGTTTTTTACTGTTAAGAAACATTAAACATATTAGTAGGCACATTTTGACCTTTCAGTTATATTGAATAAAATTCCGATATGTGGTTTTAGTTTTACATAATTAAAAAACCCCATAAATTGTGGAGTAATGGAAAAATGATATTAAAAATAATTCGACCACTTTCATAATTGTTATTTATCATATTAAGATTTTAAACTCTAATTTATTTGTTAGGTATATATATATATATATATATATATATATATATATATATATATATATATATATATATATATTGGCTGCAGACTTGAAAAGAATTCGAACCCAGGCTCGCTAGACCAACTCAGATCTAAACCTAAAGCTTTACGCTCGCGGCCACCTACTGGCTATAGGGGGACTTTATTTTAAATTCGTGCAAAATATTTACCGGTGCACCCCCAGGGGTGCTTTATTTTAAGTATTCCGCCGAGTCAGTTGCCATTTATTCTCCGACTCAATGTGACATGAAAATACCTTATTGCGATAATCACTAATTTCTTTCCAGCCTATTTAAAAGTAATGGATGGAAGAAATATTTGCCTTTCTAGATTGAGATCGCCGAAAATGTATTTGTTATTTTTATAGATAAAAAAATTGACTAATGAATAACATGAAATTCAATTAAATATTAATTATTATGGATTGCATAATTTTATATAAATTTGCTATAAGAAAATATTTATTGGTATATAACTTTTTTCACTATTTAAACATATTGCCGTGACTAGAACAAAGTGACTAGGAGCACGCGACGCATCAAAAATAACGTCTTCGAAAAGTCTGATGCAAAACGATACCGTTTCCGGTACGTCAGAATAGCATATTATATTAGTACAACGTAAAACATTTCCTTGCATATTTGCTTTGTTCCATAAGTGTTTCTGCAATATAAAAGGCAGGGAGAAAGAATATACTAAAGTAATGGAGGATAGGCAGATAAAAATATGTAGTCTGCTAAGAGAGCAAATCAACCTATAAATAACATTATTTCCATGGTAGGAATACATTAGCGAGATTATTTCCCACTGCAGACCTAAATATCAACGATTTATTTTAAGCATTTATAAAGAAATACAGTTAGATCATTTATATCAGCCCATCATCTTTTTGGAAGTGCATGCAGGGTTTTAGCAAAACTATGAGAGTTAAACAAAATCGACCACGCAAACCAGAACTCGATTTGAAATACAAATTGATTTCGCAATAGATCAGCTACCTTGATTCCATTTTGACATACAGTGTATGTTTCAAACTTTGTCATTTTGAATACCGGTTATACATCAAGATGAAAAAAACCTCAAATTGCTTATTTTTATAGATTTTGACGTACACATTAGTGACGTAACTACTTTACCTGTGTTTTATAATTTCAAAAATAAAGCATTACACAAGAATTTCGACTCGAATTAATTTACCTTTCACCAATACCATATACTTTATGTTTTACTGTTATTAGGAGCACAGGCTCATAATCTTACTTGAAATATTATATTTATGTTGGTAAACGTCTTTTTTCTATAAATACCCAAAGAGAATTTAACATGTTTATTATATACAAAACACTTTTTATATTTAAGTTGTAAACCAATATTTTTTCTCCTATCACATCTTTTTGACATTCAAAGTAGCATTCTAACATATCTAACTTAAATTATCGTACGCCATGTCATTTTGACATACCAAACGTTTATCTATTTCCATAGACTACTTGATAAACAAATTATGTACTATCAATAATTAATATTTTGTTTTTGGGTTTGGGGTTTTAGTTACTTATTTTAATATTTTTTTGGAAAAAAATTTGATTTTGAAATCAATTAATTTATCTATTTAACAAATAATAATAAACTAACTGACCCGGCAGACTTGTTATGTATTTTCCGTTAGATGGTGCGGTGAGTTTCCAGTGGAATTATAAGAATACACTATTCACGTCTTCACGTATTCACTACATCGTCCAAAAATGTTATTGAAGAAAAACATATTGGGTTTATAGAAAAAATATAACAATACAAAAAATAGTGGTGAAAGGTTTCGGTAACCAGACATCAATTTAAAAAAAAAAGGATATTGGTGCAGTACAAATCTCTCACAAGCTCGCTAAAAATCTGGTTTAGCGTTTTAAATATATAAATTAACATTAACAAATAATTGATTTACATTTTAAATTTTTTTTTATCTTTAATTATTGTTAGGAAGTTAAAATATTGAATATTAACTTCATTTTTGAAATAAAGTATATGGTATTGATGGGAATGTAAATTAATTTCCAGACGAAATGGTGAAACTAGATATTTACAAATTAAATATGTAAAAAAACCTATTTTCACTTATAGCTTTGAAATTATGACAGATTAGTGAATTTACCTTAAAAATTAATGTTAAGAAACATTTAACATATTAATAAGCACATTTTGACCTTTTAGTTGTATTGAATAAAATGTTGATGTTGTTTTAGTTTTACTTATTAATTAAAAGTCCCATGTTATTATTATGATTATTATGATGTTTTATTAATATATTAAACTCTAGTTTATTTATTGAATAATGTAGGTGCATCTATAAAATTTTTAAATATGTCAAAAATATGAGCGGGAATTGAAATGAGGGGGCTTTATTTGAAATTCGTGCAAAATATTTAACCGTGTAATTTGTATGACTGTGAAGTTCATATCTTGAAAATGATAAAAGAGAGATAAAAAGATGTAATGTATCTGTATTCTAAGTAAAAATTTATAAAAATTAGCAAATTAAAAATTTGAATTGAATTTTTTTCTATCTTCTCTCTATCTAAGAAACGAGATACAGAGGGTATTTAGAAATAATAAACCTTAAAAAGTCATGTATTTCAAAACGAATTATGCTAAGCTTGATTTTTTGGCGAAAATCGACCTGTATTTAAAACCGAGTTCGACTATGCGGTATCTCTTATTGACGCTGCATGTACGTAGATAAAGCACCATTCTGCACATTTTTAGACAAATGGCATTGTATACGTGGCCTAATGGAATCAGTAGCGGCTCGCGGGTAAAAAAGTAAGTGAAGTGCAAATGAAACAAAAAAATATCGCAATAATTTTTTTTCCAGAATTTTTTTTTAATGTGGAACGAGTTGAATATTTTTTTACGACATACCTAAATTTTGTATACTAAATCAATTCTTGTATCCTTCATAGCAGTAAATTTATTTATAACATCCTCATAAAATTGATGAGTTGCCCTAATCCCCTCCAGAAATTCCTTTTGAATTGAAATATTACCTAGAGAAGTAAGTTTTTCTTGAGATATTGTATATCTTAAATAAGTTTTTACACATTTGAGGCAAGAAAAACTTCTTTCCACTGAAGCACTTGTCGACGGTATTGTCAAAATAAGGGAAAACACTTTATATCCTTTGGTTAAAATATCTTTATTTTCATTTTTTTTTTCACTTGCTCTTGCAGCGATATATTCCAATTACTGTCATTCTTCATATAACTGTAACAAATTTTCAAACGGGCCAGTCGGAAAATTTAAACTGTATTCGGAATATTTAGCAGAATCTGCTAAACATAAAAATGTTTCACAGTCTTGGAAGCTTAGTGTTATTTCCATTAAAATATGGTCCAATATTTCATAAAAAAGAGTTCTATATTTAGCCCTAATTTCTTCAGGTGAGAGCTTAGCAAGCTCACATTTGTAATGATTTATTTCTGTATTAGAATTAGCTTTATCAAACATGGTATTAAAAAAATGTTCGTTTCTTTTTTCACAGAGCGCCTCACGACAGGGTTTTATATTGGATATGCAAAAATGAATGTCAAGCGATTTTTTTTGAAGAACGCAAATAGTATGTCCGTGATTGAAAAAATGTCAATAAACACTAATGCCAGAAACGTGAATTCAAAATCGTTCATCTCACCTAAAAATCCTCTCGCAAGCTGGACTGATTTTCATCAGATTTGTCACAATTTGTAATAAATTCAAAGACATCTTTTAATTTATTCCAGTCTTGAACAATCGCATTTACGAACTTCGAATTTGAAGACCAACAAGTTTCTGTAATTGTTGGTATACGCCTCGTAGATGCAGATTTAAGAGCATACGTTCGTTTGGCTGAGTGATGAAAAAATGAAGGAATACCACTAAGACTTGCAAAAAAAATTCGACATTTAGAAAATAAGGTTAAGACAATGGACAAATACAGTCTGCTGCGCTTTTTTTTTTCAGGCCATTTAGATGGTCAGACATCACACTTGCGCCGTCGTAACATTGCCCTATTAATTTATGTTTATAGTCAAATTGGTCCAAAATTTGATCCAATAGAAAATATAAATTCTCCGACGTTCTATCGGAGCTAACATTATAAAATCCTAAGAATTTCTCGACTACTGAACCTTCTGAATTAACGTATCTTAAAATTATGGAGCACTGGGAGGTTTGCGTAATATCAGTGGTATGTGTTCATTATTTCATCTTTTTACATGATCATTTAAATAATCAGAAATGCATTCAATTATTTCGTTTTGAATAGTTTTCGAGGCACCAGTAAAAACATTTCTAATTTTTTCGTGATGATCTTTTAGTTCTTGGGAACTTCTCGATATTAATAAACCTAAAAGCTTTTTAAAATTGCCCCTGTTTATTGACTCGCTGCTCTCATCATGGCCGAGAAAAACTAACTCTTGTTTTGCAAGGTACAAAACTGCGTCAATTACCAAGCACATAAATAGTCTATTTAATCGGACGTTTTCGTTAAAATGTATTTTATATAGTTTAGCATTTTCTTTTAAAGTGTCAGCTATAGTGCTTTGATTTTTTACAAATGTTTTAAGCATTAATTCCCATTTTAAATGCTCCGCCGAGTCATCATCTTTATGTAAAGACCTTCGTATATTTAACATACCTGCAAATTCTTCCTTATTCCACACTGAATATTCATTGGAAACTTGTAAACAAGGCCAGCAAAACAATTTTTGTAGTATTTGACTACTACATAACCATTTGTACGCCGAAAACCAGGATGACGATTAAAACTCTGATCTTGTTCCTTCTATCGATTAAATGAAGTTTCCAACAAAATGCAAACCACATCCGTGATCGGACATCAATAATGTAAATTAATAAACCCGACACCAAATAAAGTTGTAACAACACCATAAATAAATATAACACAAAACAGTCAAGTAAACTGCAAAGGAACTAACTGGTTGCAGCGAATTCCGCGAAAATAAAAGTAAACAACCACCCCAAACTGAAGGACACGTGGGTGTAGTGTACTGCGTTAGCAATTTACCGAGAGGGTTGTATGGCGCTGGTTAACATTATTCTTCCGAGGTCATCGCGAACGCGTTGTCATGGCAACGTAGTAGGAAAATCGTAAACTAAACATAGCACCTCCAGCAAAGTCGGAGAGGTTTGCGCCATTGTTATAGTTGTTATAATAAAGTTCGATTGAAAGTTTTAAAAAGACATGCCGCTAACGGCCAAGTAAAATATTTATTTTTGCCATTTGCCAATTAGGTGAATAAATGAATGTAAAAACTTAAAATTTTAAAAGATATATAATAAATATAGTTAGATGTTCGCTTGTTTATTTTTCAATGGTGAAAGAGCACTTCACCTACTGCTTCTCAGTAGCCGCCACTGAATGGAATAGATATGTTACAGATTAAGGGGTAATGAAATAGAACTGGCGTTGCTGAAACTATTAAAGCTAAATATCAAATATTTAAAATATTCCATTTAAATTGCTAGTTTCATTTTATATCATATATCAAATGACATTTAACGAAAGTGGGCAAAAGTTATTTTTAGGTTATTGACTTCTATTAAGATATCTAAAATATTTTCATTTGAATCTCTCCTGTAAAATTTATTCTACAGATCCTGTAAAATAAATTGTATCCGCATAACATAATATGACATCAATCAAATGGCTTCTAAGTTTTTCGTATCTTTAATAATTTGAAATATATACTTTGGTCTGGTCCCTTTTCTTTACGGGAATTCTATTAAAATACATATTGATATTTTTATAAGATTTCCTCTATAAATGATTTTTGTAATGGCAACAAAACAATATTATCATTGAGGAAATATATGTTTTTCCTTTTATGGTTAAAAAGTTTGTTAAGATTTCTAATAATTATTCAATAATAATTAACCAACAGTTAACATTTTATTAGTAACCTGTATGCTCAGATTTTCAAAAAATAAATTTTGCAATATAAATTAAGCTACTGTCAGATAAAACTTTACGAATCCCACAAATAACCTTTAAGCCTGATCAAACCAAAGGAAAGTTAGAAGACTTAAAAACCGTTACAGAAGATTTCACTTTATCGTACGAGGAATAAGAATAAGCTTTAAATAAACTTTATTTTAGACTCTTTTGTAACCAGCTGTGATATTCTACATAATATTAAAATTCGATTTGGATAGAGCGAATGCAAGTTGGCTACAGCTGATATCAGTTGCAACAAAAAGGGAATCGTGCGGCATCACATCGTATTTATAAAAATTTATGACTAGGCATGGGCTGCAACGATTTATAAAGAGATGCGATTTTTTGTGTTTCAATAGCTTTTATTTCTGTTTTATAAACGAGTATCATTTTTTTACGTGAATGGTTTTTATATAATGCAATGCCTGTAATAAAAACCTAAAGATTAATCTAAAGTGATAGGTTATCAACGTCTATAAATAAGCGCGAGACATTGGCTTGCTAGCCAGTTTGCAGTTAAACTTCGAACAGCTCACACTCCGGCTTAGAAGCAAGATTCCGAATGGCGTAGAATATCGACATCGATATCGTTATTTTGGAAGGGCGGGGGCGGGCCAGGTTTGTTGAAATATTAATTATTTGTTTTAAATTCTCTGGTGGCCTGAAAGTTATTAAAGGGAGAAGACAGATCTCGAGGAAGATCGTTGAAAATAAACAAAGTTGTCACACTATCAAAGTGAGGGAGTGGAGTTAAGAAGAATTCTCGAGAGAGAAAAAGTGGCCGATTTTGGAAATTGGGTGGATAACCGAGTTATAACGCAAGAAAGTGCTCGTAACGTAGGTGATCACGTTATTAACATATAAATTGTTCTCGAAAGTGCCACCCTCCAGATGTTGGTTTTCACCAATAATGGACAGAAGACCGGTAAGGATTCCCCGAAGAGCTCAGATGTTGTGCCGCCTCCATTTTATAGACTGTCGCCCCCGAACGAGCTAATTAGCAGGACTTTCAGAAGGAGGTTGCCTTCCATTGGCAGTCATAGGATCCCTTCGTGAAGTATATAGGAATACCCTGGGTGAGAGGCGGTCCACGATAGCGACGTCCAGGAGATATCTCGAACTGGCCCAAAAATTACAATTAATAAGACTTGTCGTAGGAGTAGACGTCTTTCTATTGACAACCATCATATGTGTAATAGTCTATCGGCCTGTTATACATATGATGCCGGCAATGTAGCTAGACTTCCATAGAGCTCTTAGGTTGTATGGGTTTGTCTTAGAGTCATGGTAACCACTGCGTAATTCCACACAGGGATAATCGATGATGATACGGAAGAGGAGGATAAAATCTACGCGTTTAATGGAGACAAGGGGCCCAACAAGGAAGACATGGTGCGTAGGTAGCTTCTCAGGAATAGAAATAAAAACGAAGAACTTATCAATTCGGCATCGACTTCAATCGGATATTCCATGTATTCTTATTATAGTTGCGGAACAGTGATGGGTTCCGCTTATAATACAAGATCCAGGATTAGAAATACGGAGTACGTAAGACCCTATCATGAGATGACACCAGGATTGCCTCCAAATGATTTTCGACAAAAGAACAATGATTTAATAAAGGCTTTGGAGACTTTTACGTTTATATTTCACCGAGATATTTGGAGCGGACACAGATGACTCAAAATTACTCCAAGGAGGTACACGTTCCCATTGCATGGCAGCGTGGATTTCGCAAACTCAATTGACCATAGTAACCCATAGCCATATTCGGTGGAATCCTTTCAAGGGACACTCCTACAAGCTTACGATAGATGGGTTCAGAACTGTCTAAAGACCACATCATATGGAATTAGATTAAAAGGAATTTCTTGTAGGAAAGTGGCTAATTCTTAAAAGATTATTGCTAGGGTTCAAGGAAGAAGAGCCGGCATGAATCCTACTTAGCCATCTACAAGGAAAGCTTCGAGTGGCACTTAAAGTGTGGGCTTAGAAGAGTTCATCGCTGCAGCAACTTAGTTAGAGCGAGGCTGATAAGCTGAGCTGCCCCCAATCAGACAAATCATTCAGCAGTAAATCGGCGTGAAACCGAAGAAATCAAGGCCAACAAAAGAAAAAATCACAAAAGAACCACTGAACCAACCCACATTTAGGATTACGGCTTGCTTGTTTCGGATGTGTCGGGATTACCACATTCCTAAAAGAGATAGGGGATCAAACAACCGTCATAAGAGGTGATCCTAGGCGACAAAAAAAGCTCAACAACCAGAGTTTCAGAGAAAAGCGACACCTATGTTATATCGAAGTTTCGAATTAGTCAGCGGAGGCGTAGTACTAAGACGGAGATGACGATCATTCAGAGACCATTATAAGAAAATTGACGCAGCAGAAGAAGAACACGATAGGACTAAAAAACGGGACTGCCCGCCTTGCAAGTATACTGTGAGGAAATAAAGATCAACATCAGTGATCGTTCGATCATAATCCACGATTTCACTTTATGACCACGGACGATGTAGACGAAGAAGTTTACCAGAGAAGCAATTCAATTCCGCATCTCCTCTACTCAGTATACCACGCTATTCTGAAGGAAGAGAGATGCTTAACTCTGGAAAACTTGGAAATATATCGGCAGATAGATCCGCAGAAGCTCTTTTTAATTTCTTCAATACTTTATTAATATATATTTTAAATAATGGAGTAGATAGGCAGCAGCCCTGTCTAAGGTGTTTAGAGATTGGACATTCTATTGGGACATTATTTTCTAGTTTAATCCTTGATGTTTATTGATTTTAGAGTTGTCTGATTGCTGTAATAATAGTACTACTTATTGATGATCTTTCAAGGAACTGCCATAATTTTTGAACGGTAATACTATCAGGTATTTTGGAAGATCGACAATGAGATTAGAGTAGAGAGGTTTTATAAAAATGTTGGTTTATAAAGTTCAATTTTCCACGTTTATTTCAAGCAAACAGAACTTAAATCAATAAACTGTTTGCAGCCCATCTATCAATAATAATAGTAAATTATTTAATGAATCAGTAATAACCATTACTTATAAAATACTATTTTCTTTCTACGACTATAACACAATATCAATACAACACGTATATTATGGATATTTTTTGTACTAGTTTTTCTTGTATGTTTGGGTCAATTTATATTTAATGTTTTTATTTATTTGACGTTTCTTTTTATTTATTTATACCAAAACCATCTTCAGGAATTCACATTTCTTAATAAACTTTTGGTACTAAATATACAGAGTTTAAAATATTTGACCGAATAACGAAAGACAAAGTAATACTAATTGTTACAAAAAGCGGAGGATATTTACTAATATTGACATATATGTGTTATTTTTGCTAACATAATAAGGAAATAGTTTATTTTTAATATTTATATGTATTAAAATGTATGGCTTTAAAGCCAATGGTAATACTTAAACAATTATTGAAGTTTAATGTAGGTGTGATATTAATTGTACTGGTATCTATTGATGAAAAAAATTTGTTGGCGGTATTTAAGTTGTTATTTATTGAATAGTCTATATAGCCCTCCCCTACGAATGTTGACTTCCAACCACCATAACGCTTTAAAGAGGTGATATTCGCTCCTGCGTTTGCAAGTGGAGGTGCGGATGACGGTTTAAAGTTATATCTTCTGTACATGTCAGGATTTGGTAAATTTGAATATTTTGTGAATAAATGTGTTTATTCAATTTTTTTATGGGATATAAAACTAGGTCGGTAATAAAATTAGCCTAATCTCGTAGATGACCTGTTCGTCCCGAATCAGACCGCCAAAATTTTTGCCGAGATCTGGTTTTCATGATACAGGCAGTACTTTACTTTTATAATAGTAATAAACCTCTGTCAATGGATAGGGTTATTTGGACCTCTTATAGTTGGCTTTTGCCTATCTACGGTAGTAAAATGTGGTAAATGTACGAGCTAGTTACTTTGTTTAGTCTTGTTTTAACTACGGTATCGTTTAGTCACATATTTTAGCATATGGTTAGTGAATTATATCGCAACCTTTGTTATATTTATAATCAGCAAAGGTATTACAATGAAAAGTAAGGCTAATTTGAGATATCCAAATTTACTCTCTGCTATTTGTCCTGTTCCCTATAGCGATACCTGGCCTATTCCCGTTCCGCCAAAGGAATATGTTCTTGATAACGATGAATAATTAAATGTCAGAGACGCCGATTCCTCAGATGCCCCTCTGAGTTCCTGACTCTTTGAATACCAAGGAACCACACAAAATATTGCAATCTGAGTTAAGTGACCTTATAGGAGACTTAGATTAGCCCAAACAAAAGGCGGAGTTGTAAGCATCTAGATTACAACAGTGGAACCTGCTTGCTGATAAGGTAAAGGTGTCTGTTTATAGAGGGCATCATGAATCCCTTGTCATTTTTTAAAATGGAAAATGACTTTTATAGACTTGTCGAACCAAGTCTTAAAGTGCTATTATTGCATCATGGCAACATATTTCGATCAATTCCCATTGGTTAGGTGGTTCATATGAAAAAAAACATACACGGATATAAAGCTGCTGCTAGAAAAGTTGCAATATAAGAAATATTATTGGCAAATTTGTGCAGATTTAAAAGTAATAGTTATTTTACTTGGTATGCAGTTAGGGTGGTATACAAAGTACTGCTACTTTCTTTGCAAATGGGATAGCTGAGCTAAAATGGATCCCTATAAAACAAAAATGTGGCCAGTGTTTTGAACCAGGAGTAAAAAATATTACAAATATTCTTTCTTTAGTTCCTCCAAATAAAATTTTACTTTCACCATTACATATTGCTTAATAAAAAACTTTGTTGAATCTATGAACAGAGATGGTCCAACCTTCAATTACCTAAAACAAAAATTTCCCAGCATAAATGAAACCGAAATTTAGGAAGGAGGACACGAAAAAGGGGCATGGTATGCCTTTAATTATAATTACAACGTTGTTTAGTAGTAACTACGTTAATTAATACTTTATAGGAAGCCAGAATATTAATTGAATAAAAATATTTAACTTTAAATTAATTGAAGCAAATGTTTAATATAATTACATACCTCAACATGTAGACTAGTCTGTCTACGGAATGTTTCGATACATAATATAAACAATATTACTTAAGCAAGCATAAGATATTATATCATTAACTTAAGTTTTTATAGACACATAGTACTTGTACAAATACTTTCATTCTATCGGGACTCATCAGTGCGCCGATCGTAAGAGAGAAACATTAAACTAATTAATTGATTTCAAAATTTGTCAATTTGTTTGACATGTAACCTAGATAAGAAAAAAATAATAGTTTGCAGCCATCTATAATGTTAATTTTAAATGTGTTTAGATTATTTGTTGCGTTTACATTGTTTGTCAATCTAAACGAGCTTGCGTCAAATTGTCCTTTTTTAATGTATGTAATTCTCGTTCATGATATCTTTGGTTTTTTTTTATCCTTTACTTATTAAATTTTCAAATAACTAAGCAGATACATTTATAAAATTTCTAAATCTTTTTCTTACCTTTGTTGCCAGGTAAACATTATCCGGTGCTTCTTTTATAAATCTGTTAATTTCCATTAGGGTAAACGTTTTGCACTTTTTTGCTTTGTAACCTTCTGTGATAGGTTTCGATATTAATATTTTCTTTTAGTAGCAAGCGTGCTCTTTAACATCAATTAATGTTCCCAATTCTTTACAATAGGTAAGGTGAACATTTTGCGAAAATGAATTAATATTCTCCTGGCTTCGCCACTCCATAAATACTTTATACACAATTTCATACTCTTTCCTTGAAAATTGTGGTAGCAATTCGTCCGAAGTGGTTTTGGCTGCCTCAGTAATACTTGGCAGTGTACTCTCACTCTCACTTTGATCGCCTAAACTGATTTTAAGGGAAATTAACTGACTTTTAAGAAAGAAATTTAAACTTAAACAATTTATTTTCAATATAAATGTGACAGCATATAAAATTTCTGTTGTTTTTTTTCATGGCATTCGCGATGAATTGTTTTAACTGCGGTATTAGATACTGTATTAGGCAATACAAATAGTCAAACGATGGAAGTGTTTTATAATTGGTTAAAGCCCGTGATATGATTATCTAACTAAAATCGCTATTATAATAAAAAAAATATTTGATAATCGTAGAAAAATATTATTTCCATACCATCTTAATATTTAAATACATACCTTTCAATTAAATTGTTGAATTCAAGTTTAAAGTGGGATAGCAACAATTTGAAATAATTTTAACAATAACAATAATAATAATAATAATAATAATAATAACCAAGGAGACTCGATAAGTCCACTTTGGTTCTGCTTGGCGATGAATCCCCTCTCCACGTTGTTCAACAAAACAGGACGTGACTTTAACATCAAAGCCAATAGAAATGATTCCCGAACTATATCCTACCTTCAGTATATGGATGATATTAAGCTCTATGGAGGAAACCATAACTAACTAAAAAAGCTTATTGACATCACATACACCTTCTCGTAAGACATCCATATGGAATGTCTAATGGAAAAATGTAAAGCCTTAAACTTCGAAAAAGGCAAAGCCATTAAGGTGATGTAGCCCTATCCAATGAAGAAATAGTTCTAGCGATGAACCAATGAGAGACCTACAAATATCTAGGATTCCAACAAGCTAAAATGCTCCAGGACAAGCAAGAAAAAACCAAGATGAAAGATTAGTAGGTTCAAAGAGCCGGGAGCTCTTCTGAAGACAGAACTGAACGCCGGAAATCTCATTACAGCAATTAACACCTATGCTGTGCCCGTGCTGACCTACAGTTTCGGAATCTTGAAATGAACTAACATGGAACTAAAGGGACTACAACGAACTACTCGCCTAATGATGGCCAAGTACAAGTGACACCACGTAAGGTGATTAACTTTTCGAATAACATTGCCATGAAGAGAAGGCGGAAGCTCCTTCCTCCCTAAAAATTGAGAGATTTCTTTACCAACAAGCACAAATATCAAGCCTCCGCCGCATAGTGACCTAAGTGAAAGCTCAGTACTTGAAAATAATGCCTTCAAACTGTACTACGACCGGAAAATTATCACCAACAGACGGGTGATGAATAATCGGCCTGATTTGGTACTGTTCAATAAGGAAACAAAGACAGCTTATTTGGTAGATGTCACTGTATCCTACAATAACAACGATTTCGATAAATATCAAGAGAAAAAGGCCAATTATGCGGAGCTGGCAATTAAGATATAACAGATGTGGCAACTGAATGCGGTTCATGTGATACCGATCATCGTATCATCAAACTGTAATAGTTCCAAAAACACTAGAGCAGAACCTGAAAATCATAGGACTGCATACTAACAGCTTCATAAACATCCAGAAGGCAGTCTTGCTCAATACGTGCCACATAGTGAGAAAATTCTTACAGGAAAACACATAGAACTAATAGAAACCAACCCACTCCTTTTGATGCATGCGGGATGGGCTTGGAACCCCACATAATAATAATAAGACGTAATCCCATCAAACACTTGAAATAAACATGCAGCTCCCCCTAAACACATGAGTTCACGCAATGCAATTATTCGTACCCGTATGAACAAAAAATGTTCATAAGGTATTTTATAATATATATAACATAACGTATGAAGTGTCAGCAAATCATTAAAAAATAGCTCATGTTTAATACAGATATTCTGTATAAAAAATAAATGCAGACTTCCAGTATATTTACTTTCCTATTTTATTCACCGTCAATCTTTTTCATTTCGGATACTATCCGACAAGCCTATACAAATCGGGACGATTGGACCCGGACTTAAATTAAGCCACTGGCAAATTCCTTGACCGAGACAATAAATCCCGAGTAGGCAGGTCAGTCGATGTTATCAGCAGTAATAGCAGCGACAGTTCACCGACGTCATTCCGATGTCGGTTCATCTACATTGCTAATGTAACTGCTCCATAAATTTTGAGAGTGCCCTGCAACAAACGGACTCAATGCTCGCTTGTCTTACTGACTTAACGGCAAATGACCCATCGAGTTGTCCGTTTTATGTGTCAACATAATTTTGTGGATTATTAGGTTCATTTGATGATGTGAGTGGGAAAAATGAACTCTGAACGGAACAAAATTTACATGTGATAAAGGCCAAAAGTTATGAATTTTCCATTGTATTTGTACTTTTAAAGATTTACTATAAATAGAAGATAGGTTTTGCGCAGGTATGGGAATAATTCGGCATATACAGAAATGCATTCCAATAAAATAAAATAGTTAAACTAACCGTATACATAAATTTAGAATATTAGTAACTAACTATTACATAAATCAAATTCTCCACATATTTTTAATATTTTATTGTTAAGAATGTCGACAAATTCATGATTATAAAAATAAGTTTAATTAATTAAAATATATGTTCAAAAAACAAAATTTCCTACTACACAACACTCAGATAGATTTAAATAATTACGTTTTTTTTTTACTTAAAATTTGTAAAGGATAAAATTACTTTAAATAAAATTAATCATCTAAAAGTATATACACAGCTTGGCAAATAGTTTTTGGTTTGTTTTATTTGCACAATAATTTTAAATAAAAAAAATATTCTCTTCGAATAAGTTTAAGACGTAGATTACACCGACTATTGATTATTAGATATCAAAATAGCCTTCTGATGTAGTATGTAATACGTTAAAATAAACTTGGAAACTTATAAAGCTTCAAATTCTATTCAACGGCCCATTTTGAACCAAGTTGTTCAACTTGATATAAAGAAACCTTAAAGTTTAATTCCAAACTGGGGATGTTAAGCAAGCATATTGAATTGCTGTTATCTGAAAACAGACAAATTGCTTTTATACAAACAAAATACTTATTCATTAATGTTTTAGGGCATTTTATCGAAAACAAGTCGTTAAGCTTACTTAATTTGATTAAAAAAAATTTTTTTCATTTATTTTCAATTTTTAAAATATATTTTTTCTCTTTCCCAAGTTTATAAAAAGCAATAACCAAGCTCTATAAGTGATACAGTTAAAATATCACTCAGTTTACGCAAAATTCCTAATTTGGCTAAACTGCGAAATTTTGAACAGAAGCGGCTCAGATATAGTCTGTAGATACAATAATAGTTTTTTTTTTGAATCTATTCAGATTATTTATTGCGTTTAGATTGACAAACAAAAATATTTTTTGGCTTTTTCGCAACTGAATAAAAATATTTAACTTTAAATTAATTGAAGCAAATATTTAATAAAATTACATATCTGAACACGTAGACTAGTCCGTCTACGGAATGTTTCGATACATAATATAAACAATATTATTTAAGCAAGCATAAGAAATTATGTCATTTAAAAGGTAAATTGTAATAGTTGTATTTGCATTTTTAGAAAAATGATTAAATAAATGGACGTTGATTGTTCAAAGTAGGGCTTGAGTAGTTCGATCACCATATATGGACTCTAAATTCTACTCAAGACCAAAACAAAATCAGTCTTCGATAAAAAATTCTGAACGAAAAAAATAATCAAATTAGAATTGAATCTGACATTGGATTCCTGAAGTAATTAGAATATCACAATAAACATAACATTTTCTTTCTTTAAATATTAAATTTCAAGCAGTCTTACAAAGGAATTTAAAATACATTTTTTCAAATGACACAAAAATGTGTCAGACTTAAGACAAAATTCTTCTGAGCTCACTTGCACTTGAAACTAAATATGAATTAGCAAATTCCATAGTTGTATAAATTGTAGGTATTCATACTTTAAAAACCAATCAATTAATTTTGGTTACCTTCAAAATCAATATTTATGATTCCTATTATTAGTGTAATATGTTCTTATGGTTTATTAACCTCTATTTAACAGTACGCTTTTCTTATCCGAGTTGTTCTTTCAAAGATTTTGACAAAATAATTTGTTTCAAAAGCTTTTTTTTATTATTTTAACAATCGGAAAATTATTGTTATTGTATTTCATGAATCAGTGTCAGTGACCTATTTGGGAGGAAGGAATAAGGGGTAAATGCGGGGTCCCACAGCTAATAACCCAAGCAAAATGTTTGAAACGAAAATTATGTTATACGACATTACCACAAATTTTATTTTCTCACAAAATGTGACAACTTTTTTTTAGTTGTGTGGGCGACCATTTCAAAGGCACGGGAGTAGTAAAAATATAAAACTAATATATATACAGTACAATATATTTGTTGTTATTTGGGAAAATAAAAATGGCAGGAAGACTGCCAAGTAATTATAGGCCTATATCATTGTCACTTATAGAAAACATATTGTATATACAACAATACGATGGGTAATGTATTCCTTTACAAAATCTACAATATTAATTTTCTTCCGTGCAGAAGAGCCAGGCTACTACTTACAATATTTAGTTTGCCAAATGGTTTCCGAAATTATCTTGTGACTGGGAGACTGGACATACTTGTTTTGGGTCTAAAGTTTAACTTTCCTTTATAGTCATTTTGTAAAGAAAACAAAAGGATTGCAGATTATGTTATTAGATTATAGGTTTTCTATACTAAGTTTACGTAGGAGTTCCATAGGCCCTCAAAGATTCTGCTGTTTTCCAGATAGATTTGTTGAGAAATATTTTGAAAATTCGTTATTTTTTAATTAATAAAGTAAATAAATAAAATACCATTTTGGGAGATCCACCCAACATAAGACACTCTTTAATATAAACTCGGAGTTCGGTTGACGCACTATCGTGCGCTTTCTTTATAGCAGACCCAACTAATCATAACCTAAGCTAATCCGAATTTATATTAATTATACGTTTTGTTAAAAAAAAATTTAAAAAAGTTTTCGTCCAAGTCGGGATTCGTACACACATACTAAGACGTAGGCCAAGAAGCTTAATCTGTTCCACGAGGCTTCATACTGGGAATGTAACAAACGCTGTTTACACTTCGCCGAAAGAAACCTATTTATTCGAAAAAGCCAAATGTAATCTGATTTACGTTACTTTTTGGCTTCTACTAAAAGATAACTTCTCAACAATTCGAAGGTTCTTCAGAATGGTCGGGCTTTGAACCTTATGCTATATGAACATTTAAAATATTGTTAAATATTGTAAATGTTAAATTCCGAGATATCGGTCGTTAAATTACACAAACTTATTCACAGTTCTTCACCTCCCTTTTTGAATTCTTACAGTAATTTTTATAAAAAAAAACAACTGACTACACAATTAAAATATCAAATTACACATTTTTTCCAATTTATAATCTCATTTTACTAAAAAAATCATATTAATAAAATTTCAACGGTTATTATTTTGAATAGGGGATTTTTCTTCTTTTTGTGTTTTATATTGTCAAATATTGCCACTCCAATATTCAAAATTAAAATCTGTCAAATTTTATTAAAGTAGAAGTTTTTGAGAGCGTGGAGGCACTAGGCGTATCGGTACCGGGTTAGCACCAGATTAATTTGTTACGATCCGTGGGGGTACAGATAGCTGTTTATTTATTAAAATTGTGGTTGCTAGTTAGTTTGGTAAATATATATTTAACCGCAATCTTATCGATTTTAACAATTTTTGATACACCAGTAGATTTTGGAGCCATAATCATGAATGCAAAGTAGAATTTTTTCGGCAATGTTTCGTTTCCGAGATATTTGCCCTGAAAATTTACATTTTTATAACTGTTTTTGACCTTTTTCTTTTACTATTAAAATAGAATAACATATTCTGCCGTATCTGTCTATTGAATATAAAATTTTTGGTCTCTTTGTGTTTAAAGTTCGTGACAATTATCATTCAAAGAATAAAATAATCGAACGGATGAATGAGTCGGACTTGATTTGTCCGCTATTAGCATTGTGGGGCAAAGCCCAGTCTATGTCTGATTTAGTACAGCTGTTTCCGCTATGTTTTTGGATTTCAGTAAAAGAATACTTATATCCTGACGTATTCCTGAATATGTGCTTATTTTGTCTTATTTTTTTCAGCATTAACTAAATCAACAAATCTTCTGTTATAATTGCGCCACTCTAAAATTCTGTATTTACCAAACCGCTTTTTTAATTTTTGAGTTGAAATTTACTTGGCAGTGTATTGAAATTTTCTGAAATTCTTTTCAACAAACAACAATAGTGTTCCGACGAAGTGTATTATATATTTGTTATCAAGGTTATGCCATAATAATCCTACTAATTACTTTAATCTGGACTTTTATCACCTTCTTGTTGGTTCATTACCGAGCACAAAATAAACCACATACGTTATCAGAACAATATTAACACCTTATAATACGATAAAATTAACTACAACAAAACGACAGGCTCAGCGACGCTATCCGAAGTATCGCACGTTTATTTAGTATAAAAAGAAATCTTCCGTATATCATTGTAATATTTAAAACAATCTTTGTACCGTTACTTGGCACAGTTTTTTTTTTGGCAAACGAAAATGTATCCACAAAAAACTTTCGTTTCTGCGTATAAGTAAACAATCGCGAGAATCACCATCTTTTTCTCCGTAAGCACTCTTGCAAGATTTACTACTTCATGGGTAGCATCACAGAGAGGTTGTGTTCGATCCCTAGTACAGGATATTCTATTTGATAGTTTTTGTTTTTATCAAAACCTATAGTTTTTTAAGTAGTCGTATTTTAAACATCGGACTGCGCTTTTGGTAAGGCTTTTTTTGTTTGATATAAAAAGGTGTATCAAAAATAAAACAAAGATAAATCCAAAGTTATAAGGCAACTGCCTATCCAAAAATGTGTGATGAAATTGGTGGAAGACGTAACATAGAGGGCGCATAGGTAACCCAAAAAAAAAAGACCTAACCAAGCCTAGCCAATAACAGTCCAAAATTTAAAACACGATCATATCCGTAGTTGTGTTCTACAAACAATATAAAAAAATAACATAAAAAATAGAAAAAAACATCACTACCTGACATATAACAAGTTTTAACATAAACTCGGAATTTTGTTGGCGCGCTATCAGGCAGTTTCTTTACAAAAATCCTAACCAAGCCTAACCTATCACAATTACGCATTTTTTATTCACAATAATTAGAGGATTAAAAAAAACTTAAAAAAAGTCTTCCGCCTGAACGGTGATTCGAACACGCGACGCCACATTGAAAAGCGGGTATCTTACTGCTGAATCGCGCACTTCCTTTACAGCAAACTTAACCAATCCCGCAATTTCCTTAGAGAAAACCCAACCAATCCTGACCTAACCCAATCCACATTTTTATTAATATTAAATACAAGTACAAAAAGAAACTTACAAAAAGTTATACACGTCAACGTGGATTCGAAAACGAGACGACATATCGAAAAGCGGGTATTTTACCGCTAAGCTAAACACTTTGCGGAAATGAACTATGTTTTGGCGATAAGCTGCTAGGAACAGTAGAAGCACAAGCGCATTAGGGATTGACATCTAGAAAATCAGCACAGGTTTTGCCAAAAATATATGTAGCACAATGCAACTCATTGACAAATTGACAAGAATCCTATTCTCCAGATTGACTTTTGCATTTTTCAGGTAAATACGTTAAATCGATAGGTTTTTTTTTATTTTCAGTTCTTAGTGACTTGTTGCTAATTAGTTAGATTTTGTGTTTTAAAATCTTATTAATGCAGTGGTAGCTGAGCAAAACTTTATATATTTGTTTTTTTAAAGGGAAATAAAAATTTTAAATAGTTTGCTAATAGAAATCCTGCTATCCTTGTTTTCTGGATGTCAGGTCAAATTGAGGTCATAAACTGTAAGTGTGTAAGAATAAAACAAAATTTTTCTTAAATTAGTAGTAACAAGATTTTCTTTCTCTAAAATTATTTATATTACGTTTATTTATTACTATTCCAGTAGAAATATTTATCCAAACTTATGTAAACCGGATAAACAAAATGACAAGATCTATCAACAACTATTAATTTATTAAATTGACTTTTCATTTTAAATGATAGTTGAATAATTTTCTCATGTAAACAACAGTGACCTAACGACAGTTGCAGAAAAACATTTTGATTTCTTAATTTGACCTTGACCTTATCATGTCGACCTTCTATCGAAATATATAGTATTTCCTTTTTCTTCTTTCATTTTAACATATAATTGGTGTGTGCATGTCTCCATCCAGCAGTTTTAAAAGTCAATTGTGACTGTTTTCTGATTTCTAGTTTGTAGAACCTGTAGGAATTAGGCCATCACAGTTGGTGAAATTACAAACCACACTAGTTTTAACCTTTTTATTGACTAAACTGCTTTATAGGAGTCACTGGGAGGCCATACAACATTCAAAGCATGGTGTCACCTGTGTTTATCTTTACATTACTTATGCACCATTATTTGATTAACACAGTCATTTAACATTAAAAAAATCAGTATATTTGCTTTATCCTAATCTTCCCTTGTTATGAATCTTTCCTTTATTCAGAAATAGTGAAGTCTGACCCAATTTAGTTCCACAGATATTCATTTAAATATTTTATTATTTAATATACTTAATGTCTCTTCAAATATTTTTATTGGGCACCATTTTGCACCGTACTAGATTTGTACCAATATTTTACCACTTTCTACGTGTGTCGCACTTGATTTTTGGCATAATTTAAAATAAATCGAATAAGTAGTTCTTACACTGGTTTTTAAAAAATTTATTAGACCTCTATTTTGTTCCTTCATGTTGAATTCGTAACAAAATTTTAACACTTTATTCTTATATCACATCTAATTTTTGTACAAAATTTGAAATCATTTGGATAGAAAAAAAAACTTGATTTTTTAAACATATTATCCCACCGACATTTTTTCCGCCATCCAAAAATTCGTACCAGAAAATTACCAGTTAATCTCTATATTACACTTGATTCTTGTACAAAATTTAAAATCAATCTAGTAAGTAGTTTTTCAGGCTTGTATTTTAAATATTGTATTTGTTTTGCCGTCTTCCATTAATACCAAAATGCTATCAATGAATTCCTATGTAACACTTAATTTTTGTGCAAAATTTGAGGTAAATTGTATAATTTTTTTTTTAGTAATAGATCGCCATTTTGTTTCGCCATATTGGATTTTTACCAAAATGTTACCAGGTAATCCCAATCTTATCCTTAATTTGTTACCAAAATTTTAAGTTAATTTAAAATTTTAAATCAATCTAAAAAGTAGTTTTTTCATGCTGATTTTTCAAAACATTTTATTAAGCGGCCATTTTGTTTTGCCATCTTGGAATCGGACTAAAATTTTACTAGTATATCACTACATATTGCTTAATTTTTGTACAAAGTTAGCTTTTTTGTAATAAGTTTTTTTAAGATTTGACTAGGGTGCCATTTTGTTTCATCATATTAAATTTTCCAAAATGTTACTAGTGCATCAGTAACCGGTTCATATTAATATCTTTTAACTGGTTCTTTTTTTAAATAATTATAAGTTAATATACAAACAAAAATCTTTTTTAAACCCTCGAAATTGCTGTAATTGTTTAACAACAATCGCACTGGTCGTAGATGAACTCACAGAGAATCAAGATACAGTTGATCTTTGGGCAAAATCAGAAATTTAGCCTTAATATTTTTTTGTTCTAATATAGATGGATTTTTTGCATCATCCGAAAAGAAGGCCTAACCAGGGCTGGGGTGCGATTTTGGAGATAACGATAGTTAAGTTAACATTCGCTAAATCACGTGATTTAGCGAAACAATAGATATGTGTTTAGAAACAATATTTTCTTAAATGGAAAATTACATGCATATTTTGACATCAAGTAAGCCATGTTTTGCACACAATTTGACAATTACTCTTAACCTTAAATTATTTTGTTGACGTTGATGAAAACGAACAAAACACGAAGAAAGTTTACTAGTTTCTGTTTATTAACATACACATATTTTATTATTCTCGAAATAATGAAAAGTTGATGAAGAATAAAGCAGCTGCAGCTTTTAGGTCTGTCTGAAAAACCACAATACTTGTATTATACTACACTTGAACACTTTTCAAAGATAAGATGAAGCGGCCTTGCTACTACGAGTTGGCCAGAGTTGATGATCGAATAATTATTGTACCTAATATCTACTGTGTCTCTAATCCAGAAGAACCACAAATAATTGGGGATTCTAAATTTAAATGTTTACATGTGAGTGCAGTGAGAAATAGTGAAAATTTTAGTGAGTTTGATTTCATATAATCTACTTCTTCAGTACTAGGCTTTTGATGTTAACCGAATTTCAGAAAGCGGCATAAAAGATATTTTAGAGACATTAGAAAATATGATATTTTTAAAAACACTAGCAGGTATTTATTATCCAAAAAATTAATGTACACTTTTAATAGCGATAAATGTATTATCAGATAATACAGTAGACTAATTTTAGGTGTATTAGCCAAAATATTGTTTTATCTATTTTGAAATAAATTATGTTTTACATTTTAACTAGTATTTTCATATCTATGACAAATATCTATATTTATCTGAATTGGTAAGTAATATATATATGCAGACATGTCCATAATTTTTTCTTCTCTTTTTAAGAATTCATCCGGGCAATCATCTTTCTATATATATATATATATATATATATATATATATATATATATATATATATATATATATATATATATATATATATACTCTGTGTCCGAGATAAGGAGGGCCACTATGGGGATTTTGGAAACGGTAAGAGATACAACTTTGGTTAAATGGGAGAAAAGTTGCGTAATCAAGGGTCTAAGAAAATGGCGTTTTCAAATTCCTGAAACATTTTTCGGATTTTGAGATATTTTGAAAAAATTGGATTTTTTGATTTTACGAACTATTTTTTTCTGGCGTTATTATTTGCCCTAGAGCGAAACCAATAACACTTCTCCACAGCAACTTTTAATGCTCTTTAGGACGACGTTATTAGTTTCTTAATCTGACGTTTCGTTTTTGTGGGACCATCATCAACTTCATTTTTTTAAATACGGCCCTGATATTCTGATATCAGATTCTGAAAGCCCTTTCTATTTCGAATGCAACGATGTATAACACTTTATGGTTTAAATGCGTTTTAGTCTTTTTTTCTTGCCTTACACAAGAAAATTCCTATTACGGACCTGTACATAGTTTAGTTAAGTTCAGTTTAGTTTAATTTCAAAGAATAAACAATTAGCCATAACATATGACACTTTATGTCATTTAGGTGTTTAATAATAATCTAGTGGTTGAATTGATGCACTAATTTAATAGAATAAACAAAGATCAAATACAATTAATTTAGCAGAAGATCTAAAAATTAAAAAGCAACAACAAGGGAATACGAACAAAACAACTAAATTTATATTAAATGTTCAAAAAGATTTCCGTCGTTTTCTAAGCATAGATAGCACCTTCTAACCGTTGATTCTAACACCCTAGCCAAAATTTGTGGAGTAATATTAGCAAAGGCTTCCAAAACTAACCCCCTCAGTTCTTGTTCTGTAGCAAAATTTCGCTGATAAACATGATTCTTAACGAACCCCCATACGAAAAAATCAAGCGGGGTTATATCGGGTGAACGCGCTGGCCAGGGTGTTTCCGAATGCGTGCTAATCACCTTCTCTGGAAATCTCATGGATAGATATGCTCGAACGGCTCTGGAATTATGTGCAGGTGCACCATCTTGCTGCATCCAACAGTTGCGAACTGTCGCCAGAGGCATATTATCGAGAGCATCCTCTAAATCATTTTGCAGCAAATGTAGGCAACGCTCTGATGTCAGGTTGTGGTTGTAAATAAATGGTCCTACAATCCTTGTGCCAATAATACCAGCCCACATATTAAAACCAAAGCGGTGTTGGTGCCTCGACGTTTTGTTTAAACGTGGATTGGTTTCAGACCAATAATGAACATTTCGTCTATTGAAAATACCGTTATTCGTAACCATACTTTCATCAGACCATATTATGTAATATGGAAAATACATATTCTCCTGGCATTTTCTTGTGTACCATTCACAGAATGAGCGACGTCGCTCTAAATCGCCTGGTCGAAGTCCATGACAAATTCTGTACTTATACGGATGGAACTTTTGTTTTTGTAAAATACAATGCGTCGTTGATTTTGGTATACCAACATTTCGTTCGACCAATCGGACTGATGTACAGGGATTTTCAGTGACCGCTAACAAAACATTATGTACTGTTTCTTCATTGCTCTTCTTTTGTCGCGAAACTACAGGTTTTTTGAAAGAACCATATGCTTTAAGGTTTGCCACTAATTTGCTAAAGGTCCTTTGATTTGGCTGTCTTCTTTCGGGATATTTTTGCAAATACAAACGCTCCGCAACAGAACAATTTCTGTTGGATGAAATGAAACACGCCACCATGTCAAACTTTTCTTCGTTAGAAAACATAATTAATAGAAGAAATGACTAATTATTGCGCACTAAATTACACAGTAAGCTAATGTGTCAAACAATCAACGTTAGCTGACAATTCAAATGTATAAGAGGCCATCAACACATTCATTTGTTTTCCGGAGCCTGCTTTTCTTTAATAATTGTCAGTAACGTTGATTTTTTGACACATTTGCTTACTGTGTAATTTAGTGCGCAATAATTAGTCATGTCTTCTATTAATTAATTTTTGCGTATGTATGTATTTGGAAAATTATCGTCGTTCATACTGCGAATGGTACACGAGAAAATACCTGCAGAATTTGAATTTTTCATATGACTGTATGATTACGAATAAAATGATGTTTTTATATTAGATGAAATGTCCATTATTGGCCTAAAACTATTCTACATTAAAAAAAAAGTCAAGTCGTCAATACTATTTCGGTTTTCATATGTGTATTGGTGTGTACAGGTCCGTAATAGGAATTTTCTTGTGTAAGGCAAGAAAAAAAGACTAAAACGCAATTAAACCATAAAGTGTTATACATCGTTGAATTCGAAATAGAAAGGGCTTTCAGAATCTGATATCAGAATATCAGGGCCGTATTTAAAAAAATGAAGTTGATGATGGTCCCACAAAAACGAAACGTCAGATTAAGAAACTAATAACGTCGTCCTAAAGAGCATTAAAAGTTGCTGTGGAGAATTGTTATTGGTTTCGCTCTAGGGCAAATAATAACGCCAGAAAAAAATAGTTCGTAAAATCAAAAAATCCAATTTTTTCAAAATATCTCAAAATCCGAAAAATGTTTCAGGAATTTGAAAACGCCATTTTCTTAGACCCTTGATTACGCAACTTTTCTCCCATTTAACCAAAGTTGTATCTCTTACCGTTTCCAAAATCCCCATAGTGGCCCTCCTTATCTCGGACACAGAGTATAATATATATATAAGTAATATATATATATTTGCAGACATGCCCATAATTTTTTCCTCTCTTTTTAAGAATCCATCCGGGCAATCAACTTTCTATATATATATATATATATATATATATATATATATATATATATATATATATATATATATATATATATATATATATATATATATATATATATATATATATATATATATATATATATATATATATATATATATATATATATATATATATATATATATATATATATATATATATATATATATATATATATATATATATATATATATATATATATATATATATATATATATATATATATATATATATATATAGGTATTTGTTTAGGATTTCAGTTTCAAGTAGGTCTTATTCTGTGTTAAAATAAAATTATTAAAATATCTAGCAAGTTTTGTTACTTCCTTATAAATCATTAAGTATAAAAATAAATTTAAGAATAATACTAAACTATTAATTAGGTTTAAAATATTTAAATGTAGGTTTTCTAATAAGAACCACATGCTCTTAGACCAGTTTTTGTAAGATTTTTTTAATTACAGCAATTAGCCAGTGCCCTGGAAAAAGTTTAAAGCACTCTACTTATTTGTAACTGATATATTTGGAATTTGTCCTGAAATAATATGACCATTTATAGATAGGTATGATTTTCAATTTTAAGAACAATATAAATCAGTACCCATTTATACATGCACATAGCCAGAAATTCAGTTCGGGGGGTCCAGAGCAGAAATTCATTTCGGGAGGTCCAAACGATAAAATAAAATCTCAGGAAAATTAGTAAAAAGCATACCTATACCAACATATTTTCAAAGTTTCAGGGGGAGGTCCAGACCTCCAGAACCCCCCCTGGCTACATGCCTGCGTTTATATATCATAGATATTTTAGAAAATCTAAAATGCAGTTTTTTGGAAATGTATCTTCTAGTTTTTCTGATGCGTAAAAAATATACAGTGCATTCAATTAAAAAAATAGATATTTGGTCATACAATAAAAGATACTGAAAAAAATATATACAATTCATAAACAGAAATATTTTTTTTTCTAATTCTTTTGATTACAATAAAAATATTGCAATTACTGCATTAAATTCTAGACATGTCTAGAATAATTATTTTGGACTTACAAATAAATATGGAAATTTTCCATAGGTCCGTGGGTACCAAGAGAAACAGTCGATAGTAATAGTTCCACTTTCATCTCTTAACTTTTGGAAATATGCTTAATGATTTATAAATAAAATTTAAGTTAATAGACAGATAATTAATCTCCAACTCTATACATCTCTCAGCAGTGGCATATATAGGAATTGCTTCTGGGGGGATTTTTAGACGATAAAAATTTTCAACAACCAAAATAAAAAAAAGCCTTCACTTCTTGTTGTTTACTCCAATCTAGCGTAAGTAATATGATACAAAAAAAAACATTACTTAATTTTATAAATTGGCTTTAGGGGTTTTACTCTTCAATTTATAAGAAAAGATCATTACTATATACTATTTCTATTATTTTAGCTTAAATAAAAGTGTCTCTGGGGGGGGGGGGCTTAACATCAACCCCTCCTCCTTTATATGCCACTCTCTCTTAGTATATCTACACAAAATGCCTAAAAATAAGTAATTTTCTAGGTTTAAGTGTAGTCACAAATCTTTCAAGATATAAATGAAATAGTTATTCATTTCGATTGTCTTATAAATAAGTCAAACATTCTAGTTTATGTATTAGTTTTTTAAAGCTCTTTAAAAAGTTATATATTTTCTAAATAAAAAAATATTATGATTTAAAATAATTTATTGTTCAAGTAATTACAAGCTGAAATATATGTTTAGTTAGTTTCCAATGCTGCTGATTTCTGATGATATGTAAGGTGTTGCCATTTTTTTACAAGGGATCAAAAAGGTGACAAAGTACTACTTCAAAAATCAATAGATTTTAAAGCCATAATAAACTTAGTTGTCCCCTTAGTTGACTGAAATAATATTGTATTCTTGCATTATTATTATTGCATTGCATGAGCAAACAGACAATTAAATATCCCAAAGGACAGAAAAATTTTTAAATTTATGTTTTCCAAATGCATTGCTCTAAATAAAAAAAATAATGAACAGTTATGTGAACCTAAACATAAAGAAAAATTTTGTGAAGTTAGAAGGCTAAAATATAATTTAAAATTCCAAAACAAACATATTTCAATTTTTTGATAAACATTAAAGTTCAATCCTCAAAAAGCAATTACTTGTTTAATTATGTAGTATTATTCTAGTTGTAATGATATTTTAAAAATCATGCTGAAAAAAGCTTATAGAAATTGGGAGGGGGATACCTTAAAGCGCCATAAAGCTTATGGGAAACTATTTTCAGTGAAATTCGCCAAATTTTTTATATGTTGTAGTTCTAGACCTATTTTATAAAAAAAATGTATCCAATTAATCATTTAACCTAAATATATCATAATAAATGGAGTGATCTATTAAAAAAAACCTGAAGCTGCACCTTGTATGATTTTCGGACAACCTGTATAAATTAAAAAATTGATTGAAGTTGAAAATGGCAAATTACTGGCCAAGTTTAACTGATTAAAGTGTACAAAATAAAAAGTATATTTGTTTAAGAAAAATCATATTTTTATGAATAATAATTAAATTTTTGGTCGATTTATTTATTGTACTATCAAATATACTTAAGATTATTATCTAGAAAAGTATATTTTATCCAACTCAAAAGAGCTAAAACTCATCCCAATCAAATTTTGTTAGTATGAGTTTAAAACTAATACTGTATATATCCGTCAAGCCAGCTCCTTGTAGCTAGCAACAAGGATCCAGCAACAAAACTTTACTGTGGGCCAAATAAACCTTTGCCATAATATAAATATACCAGATAGTTCCAGGATGGAACCTGTCGTTTGCCACCCCACATTGGAAAGGACCAGATATTAAGTATATATTACTTCATCTGCCTGCAAAATTTTGTTAAATTTGAGGTAATGATAGAAGAAATATTGGATTTTTAATAAAAAATTAATTTTTTACTTCGCCACTGTCGTTTGCGACCCCACTTAGAAAAAGACCATATATTAAGGATATATTACTATATCTGCCTGCAGAATCTCGTTTAATTTCAGGCTAAGGTAAGAAAGGCATTGTATTTTTAGAAATACATACATTTTTTACTCTGCCCCTGTCGTTTGCTACCCCACCTACGAAAAGACCATATATTAAGAGTATATTACTCCATCAGCTTGCAGAATTTCCTTTAATTTTAAGTTAAGCTAAGAAAGACATTGCAATTGTAAAAATACATTAATTTTTGACTCCGCCCATGTCGTTTTGCCACCCCGCCTAAGAAGAGACCATGTATTAAGTGTATATTACTCCATCTGTCTGCATGTTGTATAATTTGAGGTAGATAGAAGAGGTATTGCATTTTTAGAAATATATGATTTTTTATTACCTCATTGATGTTTGCCACCCCCTATCGAAAGAGTTTGCAAAGTTTTGTTGCAATTAGATTAACATAAAGAAGATATTTTTGCCCTTGGAAACATCCTGGAACTATCTTGTATATTTATATTATGTCAATGCTTATCTGGTTCGCAGTAAAATGTTGTTGCTGGCTCCTTATTGCTAGCTACAAGGAGCTGGCTTGACGGATATATATTTTATCTATTTGAGTCTTAAGCTTCATAAAAGTTCAGAGGTTTATATTTTTAAAACGGTTAGTATCATTTTAACATTTCCTTGATATTTTCTGTGCAAGATCTCAAGCATTATATAAACTACTATAAAACAATTAGTGAATTTCACTGAAGCATGTTTTCCATAAAGGTTTTAAGTTGTCCTTTTCGGTTATTACCTCCCAATTCTAATTCTGCCTTTTTCATCGGCCCTGTTTAGCATGATTTTTAAATTATTATTACACTTCTAACATGACACATACTACCTGATAGCTCTACCTTAATTAATTATTACAAGGGGTAATTTATATTAAGTAAGTTGCACATTTTTCAATTTTAAAATTAGATATATCAAATTTTACCGAAGAATTTTACATAAAACAGAGTGTTATCATGCAAACCTAATAAGGTATAGGTACCATATATCTATGGATATAATTCCTATCTCAAAGTAGATATATAAGTAGCATTTTTTTACAGTTCTATAGCTGTGCCATTGGCTTTATCTCATAAATGAATGGCTCTCTCTGTCTAATTTTTAACATATTTGTCCTGTATTTGAAGCAGAACCTATTTACAAATAAACAAAAACATTTCATTAAAGTAGTGAACATAATGAAGTTATTAAGTCAATGAAATAGTTATTTCTTAAAATATAATATTGAGGTATGAAACTCTAAAACAAGTTGCGCAAAATATTAATGACAAACTATACATACAAAATTGCAAAACCCAGAAATCACACTACATACATTTTAGCAGCACTGTATCTTTGGAAAAACAAAAATAAATCTTATAGGGTCCATTGGACCATGCCATAGACACTTCCATAAAGCACACAACACAAAGCGATCAGAAATAATATTTGCAAAGTTCAATATCTTTCACAATTATCAAGCAGGTTGTAATGGGACTTCAGCTAATGCTGATCAATGTTTCTTCCTTTTATTGTCCAAGCATTTGAAAGGTTGATGAAAATACTATAACATCTACTAGACATCATTTCCATATCATTCCCTTCATTTCAGTGTCGCAAAAGCTGTAACTAAAAATATTGCTGGCATAAGTTAAAATATACTGTGCAACATGATACTAATTATTTTTCTTGTAGTACTTCTAATGATAAAAACTAAGATTAATTGTATAATAAAGTATAACATAGATATATACATTAGCAAGTAGCATTTGCTTAGAAATAAATAATTTCATGCCTACCTGAAAAAGTTACACTTAGATATCATTCATTATAATTATATATTGAATCAGGAATTGGCCTTATTGCTTTTCAGTATTTTCGTAAATAGAAAATGTTCTTCCTTGTATTAAGTACTAGTATACTACTGCAATTAATGTTCAACTTTACAGTTTTTAAATATACTATTCTTGTATTTCTTTCGTGTGAATAATTTACATTTTCTCTTTATGTATTGAGAACTAAAACAAAAACAAAGACAAATTTTAGGCAGGAGTTAGGTTAGGTTATAGTGATGTGCAACTTTGATAAAATATTCGATATTTAGTATTGGATATTTGGAATAATGGATACACAAAAAATAAGATAGTATGGCATATTATACACAGTACTGTACTTTTACTAAACTGTCCATAATTTCTCGTTTCATTAAAAAAGTACATATTCATATTACTATAAATTATGTACCTACAATATATGTTACAAAAAAAAGGCCCTCACCTTCACACATATTGTCTAAAACAATTATACAACCCATTAGTGAATTATATTTTAATAGTTTACAAAACGTAACGTAAGTACCTGTTGTAAAAATAATAAGGATGTCCCTAGCGTGAGGAAAAAATTAATTTTGTACTGCCATGCCGTATCACAGGATCTTTAAAACATATGTGTTTGCCTAGTTGCATACTTGGTACCGTGATGGCATTGAATTCGGAGGTATAAACAGGCTTTTTCTTTACAAAATAAAATATCTAATAGAAATAAAGATGTTAACCAGATCATTTTTATAGCTTTGTTCGACATTCCTATAAAAGGTTAATTCAACAGTAGTAAATTAGGAGCACAGGGTTAATTTTTTTCGTCATATTTACCTACTACAAAATGAGCCAAATCAAGAAATAATTCACTTATTTTTATTCAATTATGAATAAAATATATAGGTTTCGCAATAAGTTTACATAGTTTTTAAGCAGATTAGCTTACCTTGTTTAATTTGTTGGACCTTTTACGAGCTTCGTAACTTTTCTGCTGCTTTGGATGTTCCATGTTTTCATAATTTTCTTGAATATTTTGGCATCCGTCGATTACATACACTATATATTATAGTATAGGACTCAAGTAACAGGTATCGAAAGGTATTTTATATTCCAACAAATCAAATTAAATGGAAATTTAAAATTAAATATCTATTACCACGAATGTGAACTGACAGATACAGAAAATGGCGACTTTTCGTAGTATGTTGGTATTTTTCGAATCAAGATCGGAAAATCCGAATATAATGCCCGAGCGATACCCGAATGAGTTATCATTCGTTAAGTTAACGAACGCTATCTCCCAAAATCGCACCCCTGATCAAAAATGCAGTCCAATATTTAAAACACATCCACATACAAAATTTTAGAGAAAAAAAACTAAAAAAGGGATTTATTTTGGCATGAATCCTCTTTTATCCTCCGTACGCAACCTTTATGTACGGAACTTGTCATATTATGACTGGCATTTTTATCGAAAGTAGAGTAAATAAAAAGGTATAAGAAAATATAAAATATTTCTGGAATATTTTTAATATTACTTTTCGATTTCTTATTAGCATGTAACTTGCAGATTTAAAGAATATTAGATGTCATTGTAAAAGCGATTTTAGGTTTCAAACTCTTGCCTCAATTTCAATGATTGCAATTGTACCTATATATTACTCAAATTTCCTAAGTTTTTCAATACTCTCAAAATTTCATTTTATATAGTCTCAAGTTTTCCGATATATTTTCACAAAATATTTCATTCATTCATTTTAAATTCTACAGAATTTTACAAAACTAGTAAGGAAACGTACTCCAGACTAGTGAGGGCACGTATTTTAAATAGTCAAATGATGGGTTTATAAAACAAAATTTATTATTAGTATTAACAAATAAGCATTTATAAATCGACTTCGATTTCAATGGTAAGAAATTAAAATTCCCCAAAAATTAAAATTTCCTTATAATATTTCTTAAAACCACTATCAGGTACTCCCAACTACAGGATCAAAATCAGCTGTGAAAATGACGTACGCGTACGGCCGATTCAGCGATCTGCGACACCAGTGTTATAGGCCAGTTTTGCTATTATGTGATTTATTCCGTTCCGTTCTTTCGTCATCGTAATTCGTGAACCGTGAAATCGCGAAACAAAACTGCGATTTTTAAGTAAGCTGAAAGAACCGAGGCTGCCTGGCGTGTATGGTGTATGGCGCTTCTGTGATCACGTCACGGTTGTTGCGCTGAGCGAATCACGTATCGCTCTCGTGTTTTTTAGATATCTGTGATGAAATTTTGCTCATCTCTTAGGGACTCTAAAATCTCACAGGGTCATTTTTTCACGATTACGATACTTCCCTTTTACGAAGAAAGTAAAAAAGAGAAAGAAAATGGTAACACACTAGGGCTTTGAAATGCGTTCTATTTCACTTTCAAAAACCTCAAATTCAAAACTCAAAGTCAGATTTCAAAGTTCATAATTTAACTCAAAGTCTGAGTTCAAACTCAGTCTTAAAGTTCAGCTTCAAATCTTAAGCTTAAAGCACTCGGCTTCTATTTTTAGCAAGTTACCATAATTTGTTTGTGACGTCAAATTCGAGACTCTAAAAATATCTATTCCAATGGTTGTAATATATATCCTTAGGATCAAGTTGTGTGTAATTTTGGTTTCCGATCGTACTGCTTACTAGAATTTGAATTTCAGCCTCAATGCGGAGAAACAGGACTGTTACCATAGAGTCCCATAGGTAAGTCTAGGTTAAGTACAGAGTGATATTATTTAAGCAATTTTAACATCGCTTGGGCTTCCATCAATCACATCCCTTTAGAGCGCGCACGTATTTCAAATCTTATTTTCGATTATGTGATTTTATATCTTTAATGATGGTTTTATTGGCCAAACTGGGCTGACCGAATGCTAAAGGGGCAGGCGCGCCTATCTTTGCAGCAAACCTAACCAACCCTAATCTAACCTAACCGGCATTTTTATTAATTATTTAATACATAGTTTTTTTTTTGTTTAAACTAAAGACAAGTCGAGTTGTTAACCGACTAAAGTCTTAAATTGATAATGTATTAGCTATGCATTTTGTCATTTTTTAAATATTGAACAAATAGTAGCTCTTCGTAATGTTAATATACAGTAACTAACCCTAAAAATATGTTAAAAATTTTGATTACTGGTGAGCAGATGTCTATTTTGTATTCATTCTTATATACAATTACTTGTTAAGCATATACTGTATATATAAATTAATTTTCATATTAAATTTAAATCACTGGAATAATATAACCTGTTTTTTTATGAAATAAGTGTTAATGAGATGGGTAGCGCTACGTATTGGACGGCATTATTTTGAACATACTTTGGTCACATACGGTCATATCATTTATGAGTGTAGTTAGTCTAGTTGAATTACTTTGATAAAATTTTTGTCATCTTTGGGAGTGTTTATCCTATCTCCCGCTCGCAAATCAAAAACTAAAAAAAAATATCAAAGAAAACAAAATAAAGGCTTTGCTGGTGACAATTTTCACACGTCTTGAATCTCCTACCCTGGGAAGTACGGGACTTTCATTTATATTTTGAGACTTAGTTAAAGCTTTAAAAGCATGAGATAAAAAAAATTAATACATAAGTTTAAAGGTTTTTCTTGCGATATCTTTTTGTTGTACCATCAACCAAAATTTTTAAAAACCATTAGAAAGTTGAAAAATGTACATAACCTATACTTTTTTAAATGCGGCAACCTGTGTATTATTATTTAAAATGAGTTTTTTCATACCGATTATAAATATACTAGGTTTTCAATTTTTCGATTGTATTTACAGATAAAGCTACCAAAGAGAATTTATAATCAATAAAAAGAGGCTTGTTTAATAAAACAAAAATTTACAGGGTGTCCCATTTAAATCATATAAGAACATAGTTAAAGCTGTAACTAGGTGTCAAAATATAAATGAAAGCCATGTAAGGTTAAAAAAAGTCGTAAAGCGAGATAAATATCCCTGCAATGAGAATATTCTTTGCCGATGATGAAAACTGTAGTGATACAAATGCACCAGTTTTTAGAGGCAAACATAATTTGGAGAACTGCATATTGCAAAATATTTTCGCAATGAAATTATAATCATATGTTACTGCTTAGAAATGTGTGTATAAAAATTGTCACAGCACCAAGATACCCAGGTGTTATAAAACAAATTTTCTAATTAAACTTTTTTTTTGGTAAAATTAACTCTAATCTAACATACGAACCGTCACGCACCGAAATAGTTTATGGCACAAGGCAAATCGACATTTATTGAACTGTTTTACAATGACATTGCTATATTTATTTACAAAACCGATAAGCAGGCATGCATTTTTATTAAATATACATACCTAACTATAGAATATATGGCTGAGGCACCGATTCAAAACTCACTTTATTTATTTTTTATTTTCAAAAAAGTATGTTATGACATGATGTTTAAAATAAAACGATATCCAATAATAGTATAAATTCATTATTTTATACCAAACACCATCCGTTTAGAGTTTAATTTGATTTTCTACACGGATATTGTTGCCCTTTTGTATACACAATAGACAGAAACATGAAAAAATGTTTACAAAAACAATACATTTTTGCCTAGTTCAAATATAGATATTCGTTTTTACAGAATTTGCAGAAAAACTGTTAAAAACTGCTGTGAGTTGTATAACGGTACATTATGATATAAAGTAATTTTGAAACATTTCATGTAAATAAATGGGTAGAATCAAACGACCTGAAAAGTTCTGATTGTTTAATTATAAGGTGCAATAATACAATAATTTCTATTAGTTAATTGGCTTGCAGATAGACAAAACAGCTGTGCGAAACGATTCCCTGTTCTACATCTATTAAAAAGCCTTTCTTCTACAAATAAATGCATTTTTATCTCTAGAGTTTTCGTCAGAAGCAAAGAACACTTTAAGAAAACAGATGGGGCTTGATTTATGGTACGGATTCCGTTATTCATGTATTGTGCGAAAAACGCTCCGCGTTATACATGCAGAAAAGAATTTTTATTTTCTTGATGAAAACAGCTGAATATATCTTTCCCTACGAGGAAAGAACGATAAATAATATAAAGCAAAATTCTGGACCGCAAAAGGACGTTTAAATTTACATCTAAGAGACATTTTTCATCTTAATAATAATTTCTAAAACTGGTTTCTTGAAATCTCATATGGCGACCTTGGTTCTTACAAATAAAAAAAACGAATAATAATTTATCAGAAGATTGTTATTCATTGATATTACTCTCTTAAAGATTTGCTAAACCAGTAATAAAACATAAACAGACAAAAAGAAGTTCCCTTTGGCTCTAACCCAAGATACATAAAATAAAATATGTATATAGTTGGTTAATAAGTTTTTATATAATTACATGAGCCAAGATATTATATCGATATCACAAAATTGATCTTAGACACGTTTTCTGTGATCGATCATGCTATAAATAAATCTTTTTAATCAAAATAATGATGTGCATAATGTTTTCTAAGAAAACAACATTTGGAATTCAAAACTCAATTTTTGGTGTAAAATGTATTATTTATTACATGCGATTTTTCTCAATTATTTAAATTATAAAACCGAGTAAATATAATAATATTTAAAACTTGGAAAATCAATTTGTTTTTGACTATTTTGGTATTTTAATGCATATTTTCCGGATCTCGTTTGGTTTTAAAGTGGTAAATTTGCCCTAATTTAAATTTCAACTTATTTAAAAACTATATGATACCGTAATTAAATATTATGTCAACTTTATATAATACCTTAATTAAATATTATGTGTTCCTATGCAAAAATGTAAAATAAAAATTCTGTTTCTCTGATTTTCTTTAATGTTCCGTAGTTTTTAATAAATATTGTAAGGGGCTGGAAAAACCCCCATAAGAATAAAACTAAGAAAATTAAATGCCTAGTGCAAGATAATTATATACAAAAAACTTTAGGGCTTTAGATTAAACGGTTTAGTTCTCCCAATAATTACTTACCTAAGAACAGAAAATGAGAAAACAATTTTAATTTGCATTGCGAAAAACTAAAATAAAAATTGGTTGCGAAAAACTAAATAAAATTGATTACATTTTGTGCGTCAATCTCAAATGGCTAAGGACAAACAATAATGTTTACTTGGAGGTGAATTCCATGTTTGATAAATTTTTTTTTCAGATTCGTATTTTAAAAAGGTTTAAAATAAACTACACAAAAACCAAATTTTTTTATTATACATTTCAAAAACTCCAGCCAAATCTAAAGAGAAACAAAAAGACTTTTTAATATTTTAACATAACAATTTGTATTAATTACATATTATAGATGGACAATTTTATACTAACGATTCATTTCCAATATTGTCCTTAAAATTGATGTTGCAATTCGTATAAATAATCAAATGAAATTTAGAAATTAAAAAGTAGATTTTAGTTCAATACTCAATATATTTTAAACAAATTTTCTGATCATTTTTTGGATCTTTCCTCACGGAGCAAACTGCAAATTGGTGATTGATTATAGAGTTGTCCGATCTTTTCTTATTTAAGTTTTTTGCTTGGCCGAGGAGTCTTTGCCGTGATAAAGTGGATGTTTGTCGGGAAAATTGAAAGTACAATGAATGTTCTTACTCGCATTCTAGGAGAAAGAAAATTAGATGTCACGTTTAGTCGATCGAAGTTAAATTAATAATTTAGTTAATATTAATAAATGCGGTGTTTTCTGTTATTTTTCGTATAGGGGTATTTTCTCTCAGATCAAGATCATTATCATTTACATTATTTTAAATTAAATTCGTGGCATAGGGATTTTTTGGAATTTTTTTTTTTGGATTTGTCTATTAGTAAAGTGAATTTTATAATTCATCCAATGCACAATTTTTAATATTTCGTAAATACTTTTATTTAAGCTTTCACGGCCAATTGTAGAGAGGGTCAAATGTGGTATAAATCGTCAGTGGATTTAAAGCTCCCGCTCGCAGATAGATAAACAAAATGGTAAATTATGAGAATTAGAAGACATTTATTGCCATGTATGACTTTAAATTAAGAAAATGATGAAATGCTCTTTTAATATATTGTCAAAGAAACTGGTATAAAGTGAGCTATTTTTCGTCTAATTTGATCTTGAATTGGTAGTAAAAATAATAAGTTGAGAGCAAGATTAAGAATATCTTCTGGAAAAATCGCTTGGAGAACGACGACACATTAGAACACAGAAAAACTTTTTTGAAATTCTTTAAGCATTCACGCTACCAATATTTACGTAACGCATATTTTGAACAATAGTATTATTACGTTATACAACGCTTATGGTTGGAGTATCATTAGATCGAAATGTTGAATAAAATTTCTGAAGTAAAAATATATTAAGAACTAGCGACAAATTTAAATATTCGGTTTAAGCATATCGGGATTGTTACAGATTTCCAGTAAAAAAAATCGTTTTAAGTCGAAAATAGTTTGGGCACTAAACCATTTTATGTTATATTTAACTTAAAAATACATTAAAAGAACTAGAAAAATCCAATAACAAGAATTTATTCACAATAACAAAAACGTATCAAAAGATTTCTCAAAATAGAAATACCTTCATATAAGATATAAGAGACCATAATATTTAAAATGCCATAATTTCGATAACCCTAGTTGATGGACTCTGATCTATCCTTCCAAAACGTTTCACTTGTAAAAATAAAATTAAAAATATTTCATGGGCTGCATTTTAAATTCCAGGTTTGACTAATATGAAAATTTTTAAAATTATACCTACAGAATACTTTTGCAGGTTGGCAAGTTGTCCTAGCCAATATAATATAATTTACGATACAAAGACGATAGGTGACAGTACAGTACTACTTGTTTTACCAGAATATAAACCAGTACTGTTATAACACCTAACGGAAGTGTATCGTATAATATTTTATATCATGCGGTTTTTTTTTGTTAAAAAATAATTGTTAATTGGTTAATTATTAATAAATCAATATACATACCTGACATTAAAAAAATAAAATTATTACTATAAAGATTATATATATAGATAATAGATTCAGTCAAAATTAGGGGTACTGCTAGGCAATGCTTTAGTACTGTAAGAAGTCAGCAGTTATTTACCGGACAGTATGATATAAAACAATAAACAATATTAATTTTCTGTTTGTCAAATATTCAGTTTAGTTCATTATCGATTTTTTTTGTTTCCTTATAAGAACAAAAGTTATCGATAACAGCTAAGCTGTTTCGTGCATAATTTACTGCTCAACAGTAATGAGCTGATTAAGTTTTTACTGATATTTCTCTATTATATTGCTATAAGTTATCTGTATACTGTTGTCGAAGAGAGTGACTCATTACATTCATAGCACGTATGTCTCATTAGTAGGCTTATATATCCTCCCTGAAAATGCCTCTCATTCTAAATTATAATCCAGCCAATTCCTATAAAGTATATCAATATTTTGCTATACATTTCTTTTGTATCAGCGTATTCTCCTTGCCTATATAAATAAAGGCGAAGGCGGTGGATGACTATATCAGAAATGGAGTGTTGATGGAAATTCTTATGCACCTATACCAACACGATTAAGATGACCATATCGACAAAGACGGGTATTCATAAACTACACTTTTACCTCGAAAGAAGTCTCTACGCCAAGAATGCTGCCCTGGATATATCTTTGAATAGTGATAGTCGTTGAACTAACTACTGAGTGGGATCAGAATTTGCACTATCAAGCAATTCCTTGCAAGGTAGCACTAAGAAAAAATACTAAAACAGTTTAGGATCTTCATATTAAACTTATTTAGCTGCTCTGAGACTAGCATGTTTTTAAAATAAAAAAAAATAAACTTAGAACTGTTATCATGGCCCTAACAGGATACTGGTGTATTTTAAATTGAACTCGACAACGATGTATACTGCAGATTTTCGCCAGTCGATGTGATGCTTTGATCATCACTGCCTTGCTTAGGTGATACTTACATGGAATCAGACAATGTGAAACGAGCTTGGACTGAAAGGGTTTTAAATGGAAGTAAGCTCTATGCCTCAAGTTTCTCATAGGGGACTCAGGGAGCCTAAGTGATGCCTTTGCCAGGCACCCCGGTAAAACATTGTAAAGGTTTTTCTTTAGCTGACATAATCCCATAATAATTCAAATTACTATATTAAGAACTTCCTAGCAAATTTCGGCTATTAGTTTCAATCCACAATATCCATTTAATTTCTTAAGTATTTGCTACTGTTCTTACACATAAAAAAAATATCACACGCGTCTATCTCTCATTTGCGGTTCAGATAATCAAAATATTGAGAATTAGGAGTAAAATTAAAAAAGCTGCTTGATTTTATCAATGTATTTTTAAATAACACCTAAAGTAACTATAATAGCTAACATAATTACACACAAACGTATAATTTATTAAGCTGTATGAGTTGTAGTCACGAAAAGAAAGTTCGTTTAGTTATATCAAAACTTCTTGAAAACTAGTGCCAATTCATTATTAGAAAAAATAAAATCATTTACTTTTATCTGTAACTTAGTCATATGGTACGAGTTATTAGTTAAAATTGACGTAGTCAGTAAATTATTGCAAAAAATTAATATTGATCTGACTCAGTGTGTCACATCATTAAAACATGTACTTAACTTTATTAACGAAATGCGATCGGACTAAAGTTTTAACACTTACATAGAAATTTCATCCAATTTAGCAAATGAAATTGATGTGGAACCAGATTTTCCAGAAGTTCGTATAAGGCGGAAAAAATCCTAATTTAGTTATGAAAGTACAGACAATGTATTAACTAACGAACGAGAGAAATTTAAAATAAATTTTTATTATACTGTTATTGACCCAGCTAGAATATCAGTAGAAGAAAGGTTTAATTCTCTTTCGTATTGCAGTAATATTTTTAACTTTTTAACACGGTTTCATGATGTGACATCGGATGATTTAAAACAAAAATGCGTTGAACTTGAAATCGCTTTAACCGAAGACGAATCGAGGGATATAAGTGGCGTAGAACTATTTGAAGAAATTGTTACATTTAAATCTCTAACAGATCAAATCAAACCTATTGAGATTCTAAAATTTATTTATAGTAATAATTTGGTCTCATCTTTTTCTAATTTATGTATAAGCTTGAGAATTTTTTTAACAATACCAGTAACGGTTGCATCTGGTGAACGGTCATTCTCAAAATTAAAAATAATAAAAAACTATTTAAGATCTTCTATGTCACAGGAAAGGCTTACAAATTTAGGTATAATTGCCATTGAAAATGAAATTTGTGAAAATTTAGACCATAATAAAATAATAGACGAGTTCGCAAGTACAAAAGCCAGAAAAATATTTTTGAAATGAAGAGGTTGTTTTTTTATTGGGACTTGCTTAGTTTTATACTTAGATACAATATAAAAGATACCAATTTTTGTTTGTTTGGCTTTTATATTATTTGATATTTAAATAATTAATAGTTTAAACATTTGTATTTTGTTTTATGTTGTTTATTGTTTCGTTTAATAGATTATTACCTTATGTTATGATTGTTATGATACAATGTTACTTGTTAATGTATACGTAGGAACTTAAATATATTTTTTTGTTCAATAAATATTGTTTTTTTTTTGTTATAAAAGGGCGGCCGTTTTATTTCTGCACAAAGGCGGCCGAGGGGCTAGGAACGGCCCTGTTCAAAACATTCATCAAAATTGCTTGCGGAGAGGTTTTTAGACGATATAGAGGCGTAGTTTAACAAAATTATATATCTAAATGAATAAACTAGACATTAGAGGTAATGATGAAAGTATTTTGATTATAGAAATTTTATTCTCTTACCCTAACCCGTCTAATTTTTGTTTGAAAAAATGGTGCATTCCAAAAATATGTAAATTTTGAAAGCATTTTGTAAGTAAACTATTCTATATAATCATAATGTGTATGCAGAAAATAGTAGATAAATATCCAGAAACACGCAAAATCACTGTCAAAAATTATAGAGCTCGTTTTTATAAAAACCTGATTTCGAAATGAGTATTTTTTCGAATTGTTGAACGGTTACATACAAGAAGAAAATTTCTTTACTTCCCTCGATATGAATTTTTCCTTTTATTAGGAATAGTGAAATATGGCTGAATTTAGCTCTGCTCATAGTCATTTAGTAGCATACATATATATATATATATATATATATATATATATATATATGATAGTATGTTTTCATTCCACTTACACCAACGTCATAACAAGAAAATGATCCTTGTTTGGAACATGTTCTGCATCACAGCAGACACAATGATCCATTTTAGTCAAACGACGAGCTCATCAGGCCGCCATAGACTAGCCAGCCCCGTGTAGGGCAAAGGCACAAAATTGAATCACAAAAACAACTACTCCGCTGGCTAATACCACGACCGGCATTGAATTACATTGTGACTCCTGGCTTTCGTTGGGAGTATTAAATGATAGTATGTTTTCATGCCACTTACACCAACGTCATAACAAGAAAATGATCCTTGTTTGGAACATGTTCTGCATCACAGCAGACACAATGATCCATTTTAGTCAAACGACGATCGCGATTTCGCTCTTATTAGAGCTCATCAGGCCGCCATAGATTAGCCAGCCCCGTGTAGGGCAAAGGCACAAAATTGAATCACAAAAACAACTACTCCGCTGGCTAATACCACGACCGGCATTGAATTACATTGTGACTCCTGGCTTTCGTTGGGAGTATTAAATGATAGTATGTTTTCATTCCACTTACACCAACGTCATAACAAGAAAATGATCCTTGTTTATATATATATATATATATATATATATATATATATATATATATATATATATATATATATATATACTGTTTTTTGATCTTTCCTATTGGGCGCCATTTTTTTCTAATACACCGGATTCGTACCAATATTTTACCAGTTTCTACGTATGCCACACTTGATATTTGGGTATAAAATAATATTAAATAAGTAAGATTTACACTAATATTTTTAAGATTACCATTTTGTTTATCTCTATATCACACGTAATTTTTCTGCAAAATTTTAAATCAAGTATATAGGATGTTTCTTTAGGTTGATTTTTTAAACATTTAATTTGGTCGCCATCTTGATGCTCGCACAAAATTTTAAATTAACCTAATAAGTAGTGTAGTACGTGATTTTATAAAAATTTATTAGGTCGCCATTTTGTTTTGGTACCAAAGTATTCGTTTCTACGTAACACTTGGCAATTGAGTTTCACCATATTGGATTTTTTCACCATATTGGATTTTTACCGAAATGTTACCAGGTCGTCCCCATGTGCCTCCAATTTTTAAAGAAAATTTGAAATCTATCGGGTAAGTCGTTTTTTTAGCTTTACCGCGAACAGGCAGTTGTTTGGAAATTAGGGACAGTAAAAATCTGAAAAAAGACGGAGACGATTACAATACTTCCCTTTAACTAAGTGTTGTATATTTTTTGAAATTTATGAATGGAATATAATTATTGTATTATTGATACTCTCTGAAGTCTTTTTTAAATTCAAGTAATTGAAAGGAATAGTTTAAATCGTCACAAACAAATACAACATATATGTATTTGTCTCATTGTCTGCAAGATGAAAATCTGATTTAATATTTTTAGAACAGTATTTTGAAATATTCCAAGCTGAAACATTTAAATGGTATATACGCTGATAATGTATCCTCATTGCCAGTTAAACTGATCGAAAAGTGGAATGCGTAGAGTACACTGCTAATCAATTGATAAGGATATTAGGAATGTATCCTTCAGTTTTAATCTTATTTATCTCTACTGAATAGCAATAAATCTGAATGCAGTTTTTTTTTTATTGAAGCGGAATTTCTTTTTTGGTATATACCTCGGCACGTTTTTGAGATTTTGTATATAACATAAACTTTAAGGAATATTGGATTTTTCTTCTGGCAAAAGCTGGGAGCATTTACTAAATTACATTAACTTACTACCACAATACTACTACTACAATACTACCAAGAAAAAACAAAATGAAAATTTAAAGGGCATGTAGTTTTTAAATTTAAGATTATGTTTTTTAAGTAGTTGGCTTATAAAATATAAAATTAACGTCAATATTTTGTTGGACCTATTCGCCTCATAACTTCTTGCAATCGACAGGCTTAATATTATTAACAAAATTTCTGAGAAATTTCATTCTCTTTTATCTTAGTTGCTTCAGCTAGCTAGTTTTGATTTTCATATATCTCGTTTCTTTGTCTTTTAAATGAGACCATATGTTTTCTATCGAATTACAATCGGCAGATTTAAGTGGTCATACTGTTCGAATAATTCCATTTGCTTCGAACACTTCGTTAACGATATTAGCATGATGTAGACGGGCGTTGTTATCCACTAAAACTAAATCGTTCTCAAAGTTTTGGCAAACGGAATTATGACATATATAATACACCAATCCATGAATGTAGCTGAGGTAATTATTTCGTTCTGATAAAGATATCCGTTTTCCTATTAAACGGCACTCCTGTGAAGACGGTTAAACTTCCACCACCAAACGATTCAGTAAGAGACATATTCTGTTCTTCGTATAGAATACTGGGCTCTCTACACACCAGCGGACGATCATCAGAATTAATTTTATGAAGTTTATTCTTGTTTCGTCAGCAAATAAATATTGAGACCGCTCTTTAATATACCAATCCCGATGAGTATGTGCCCATAATCTACGGGCGGCTCGATGGAAATACTTTAACAAGGGACACGTAGCCCTGCGTCTGGCTCTAACTAAAAAAAAAACATATAAATCGTAATTCGTGATACTGTAGTGTTTGAGGTAATAATTTTAAATTGGGGAATTGTGGCAATCCACAGAGCATTATTAATTCTCGGTGAATTGTGAGTAGCGAACCTTCTTGCTCCAAGTGCCACGTACCTTGTTTGTCGGTCGGACAGTTTTTGTCTCCGTCCACCCCCATATCGATGTTCGACATTTCCTTATTCCACAAAACACTAGTAATGATTATTTTAACTGACACAAAATCTTCAATAATCTATGGAAACTACAGCAAGTTTTGTTTCATCTTGTAAAAGAGATACGGTACAAGGTGATCAAGTAATTTGCTACTTTCACGCCTCAAGAATACATAATTACAGTATTTATTATTTATTATAGAATAAGTATGATAAAAACTTTCGAAGTAATATACCTACATTTTCTAAACAAAATGATTTATGATGAACGTATCAGCTGAAAAGGTAAGCTGCAAAACGAATAGAATTCCCAATTTGGTATTTTTTGTTGTGACGGACCCTGTTTGCTTAAATCTGTGATATTCTTACATAACCTAACATTTTTTGTGATTCTATAATAAAAAAATTTAAACTGCAGCAATAAAACTCCAGGTTTTTTTAAAGGTTTACACAGAATAACATCTTGCAATATAACACGTTTCAGAAATATACGTGATCTCAAAAATGTCCCGAGTTATATGCCAAACAAAGAAGATGACATACTAAATAGACGGAAAATAAACTACAGCTAAAATGGAGGACATTTAATATATAATTTTTGTAAGATATGTGTAAAAAGCCAGATATAATTTGCAGGGGAGCTTTACTGATAATTGTTCGAAAAGAGTTTCGCTAGATAGATACGAAAATGTTATTATCCTTATCAATTGATTAGCAGTGTATATTTTTGAAACATTATAGCTCTAGATATATTAGATAGTTTAGAATTGTATAGATTTTACCAAAAATAATAAAGTAGTTTTAATTCCACAATACAAATTGCATTTTGTTTCTTTATTTGAATGAAAAATTATTTTTTTTTAATATATAAATAGCAAAACCCCCGGAGTAACATTTAATAGCGAAAATTTTAGAGCGAATAAATCTAGGTATTATTATATATAAGTATGAACTTGGTGATATACATAAAAGCCATTAGAATCTGAAAGGCATATTCACATCAATCAAGAAATTTTGGAAAAACTGACATATAAATTTGGTATGAAATTAAACTTTCGTCGTTCTTTTTGACCAACAGTTTATTTCAATGCACAAGCAGATACACACTTCATAAGAAAGACACACACTGTAATTTAACTTAAATATAATTTAAATATTGGAAAAATTTTTTTATATAAAACAATATAATATAATAATATCTAAAATCCGATGTAATAAAGGGTGTCCAATTTTGACATTCCGATTTAATTTAGGAATAAAATACACAAAACACTTTAAATGTTATAATATTATTATATTATTTTGAAGTACAACTATTGCGGTTAATAATGAAAAATGACATCCAGCAAGTGACCCCCTCTACTTCTTTGGCATGCTAATATTCTTTTCTCAAAATTTGCGATAACATTTTCGCAGACATTCTGTCCAATTTGTCCAATTGCTTGAGTAATGTTAACTTTAAGCTGTTCAGTTGTTCGAGGATTGTTAACGTAAACTCTTTCCTTCAAAAAGCCCCATAGGAAATAATCTAATGGTGTGAGGTCGCACGACCGAGGCGGACTAGTTAACGTCAGCTCTTCGAGAAATTATTCTATCGCCAAATCTCTGCCTTAAAACATTCAGTGTTTCATCTGCGGTATGGCAAGTGGCACCGTCCTGTTGAAACCATATGTTCTGGACATCCATACCTTCCAATTCATCCCACAAGTAATCTGTCAGCATTGTCCTGTATCGGGCTCCGTTCACAGTAACTGCATCACCGGCTTCATTCTGGAAGAAATAAGGTCCAATCACGCCTCCCGCCCAAAAACCACACCACACAGTTACTTTTTCTGGATGCAGTCGTTTCTCCAGTATTTCTCTTGGATTTTCGTCACCCCATATTCTGCAATTTTGCTTATTTACGTATCCGCCAATTTCGAAGTGAGCTTCGTCGCTAAAAATTACTTTGTGAAAGAAATCGTTCCGTTCTTGCTTTCTTTCTAAGGCCCAATTAGCAAACGTACGACGTGACACATGATCGTTTGGTTTTATTTCTTGAGTCAACTGTATTTTATATGCTTTCAAATGCAGATCTTTCTTTAAAATGTTATGCAGACTCGATTTTTTAATGTTGACTTGCTGTGACCGTTTACGAACTGACATTTTCGGGCTTTCATCAACACTAGCCCTCACCGCAGCAATTTTTACTTCTGATCGGACACCACGATTGTGAACATGTTGTCTATTAGCTGTTACGGACCCAGTCTGTTCAAATTTCTTCATAAAATTTTCAATTACCTTAACAGATGGTGCTGCATTTCTTCCGAAATGCGTACGGCATCTTCTTGCAGTTTCAGCAAAACATTCCCCATTTTGGTAATGACATTTCACAATAAATACTCGTTCTTCGATGGATAATCGCTCCATGTCGACCAAGACATAACTAATCGCAAAGTTTTCTCTTTACATCTGTCACTATAAGAAAACTGTCAACTAAGATTTTTAGAAATGGCGGCCAGTTTAAATCGGAATGTCAAAATTGGACACCCATTATTTAAATATTAAAGAAAACGTGAATGAAATAAAATAAAAATAAAAATATGTTTTTCCAAGGGCTAATGTAAAAAATTTTTGACAGCGTACATTTCGAGTAGATCTAGAATTTTATTTTTATAGGTTCTAGCTTTTAGAAAAAATATAACTGCGATAATACCCGCAAGTAAAAACACCTAATATAAAAACTACTTACACCATAGTTTAAAACTTTGAACATCACTTCCGGGGCTTGTTTTCGAACAACCTGAAAGGCTTTGTTGGTAAACAAAATCTTAATATGAAAAGTTGATAGTTTAGGATAACGAGTCGAAAACAAGAAAGTAGGATACAGCCTTTAGCCAGAGGATCCAATCAAGGAACTTTTAATGTTAAAAGGAAAAGTAGAGATAGGGAAAGAAAGGTGTTTTAAATTAGACAGAAACTTAGATGCACAAGATAATTTACTGGAATAAAAGTATGCCAACCAAGTATGTATTCATAGTCTCAGAATTATATTAAATGTAGAAGAGATAGTAAGGTAGTATTAAGAATTTGTTATAACGTTGCTTTTGCATGTAGTTGTTAAAAATGTCTGTGATGTATTACATTTGCTTGTGTTATAGTTATTGTAATGAATATTGGCCTGAAAATAAGAGTATTTAACAATTAAATAGTAAGATATGATCCCAAATAATTGAACGAAAATTGTATATATTTTCAGTAATTTAACTGAAACAGAAACAACCATTACATCATACATTATACAGTAATAATACCACTAACGATAACAATAATGATAAATTATTTGTGGAAATAGCAACTGGTTAAGCAAAATAAGAGCTTCAATGATGATATGACCTGATTTGGTACCAGCTATTAGCAAAAACAGAAAAATTTCGCATTCATAAAAAGCGTGCATAATTGAAAAGCCTTTGAGCCACACATCTACAAATCTACTAAATTAAGAAACGAGATTGCACAGACCACCACTAAACAGCGCTAGTCAATGATGTTACGCTCGATCCACGTAAAATGTCATCATTTATTACCTAGGAAAAAACCCATTTTCTACCAAAATATCAACAAAACACTTAAGGCCCTACCGAGTATCGAACAAAGGTCTGCTTGCCAACGTTTTACAAGTCAATAATATCCTGAATTACCAGGAAAAAAGAGCATTTCCACTATTCAACAAAAAGAAGATACCGGACTCGCAATCGGGTATAAAGAACACCGAGCGTGCTTTATTTGAAATATTGCACCATGCATTTGCCATGATTTTGTCAAAAATATGTTATCAGTTTCGAAGTTCCCAGTGATAGAAATTACACGGATGATTGAAGTAATCCCCCATCAACTAATAATTAACTAGGAATTAACATAGAACGGAAGCTTTCACGGCTTTGGTCAATTAAGAGATCATGGTTCTTGGGATTAGACCGTGTAAAATTGGAATTACTATCCGACGTTTCGCCTTCTATTACACGAGTCAACACGTCGTGATTTAGATACAAATGCCCGGAAACTATTATAAATTCATCTGAAATTAGCTTCTAGACTAGAAAGAACTACATTTACAACTTTGGACAACATTAGCAACGCACAGGCAGAAAAAATCCATCAAGAAGTTACACTTAAGCAACAAAAGTAGTTTGAAGCCCTCCTGAATAGAAAAAATCCAGTGAAACTTCCGCAGAAGGACGGGAAATGTCCTTTACCCGAAACTCTCCTAGTTATGAATCTTTCCTTTATTTGGAATAGTAAAGTGTGACCCAGTGTAGTTCCGCACATAGTCATGTATTAACACATATATACTGCCTTTTCAAATGTTTCTATTGAACGCCACTTTGCTGCACGTAGCTACTCCGTACCAATATTTTATTAGTTTTTACCTTCGCGCAACACATGGATTTTCGGCATAATTAAAAAAATTTGAATAAGCAATATATTTACCAGTTTATTCCTACGTAATACTTGATATTTGTGCAAAATTAGAAAAAAGAGAGACTGCATGGGTAGTTTTTTTATAATAATTTTTTTCACGATTCATTAGGCCGCCATTTTCTTACGTCATTTTTGATTTTTACCAAAATTTTAGTAGGTCATCCCCATATAACCCTTAATTTTTTTCAAAATTTAAAGTTAATTGGGTAAGTGTTTTATGCCGCGAAAAGACAGACAGAGCGAATTATTAAAACGTGTTTTTTGGCTTCTAGGGAAATTAAACCCTGATGTTCTGTAAAAACCTGGGAGGGCGATTTTTTAACGATTATGATGATGTTTTGAGTTATCAAGACGCGCATATACAATACAGAGGGTGCGTGGCTCTAGGTAACATAATATGAAGTATTATTATTTATTTTATCAAAAAAAAGTTATTCTACATCAAAAGTTTTGCTTAATAAAAATATACGTTTTACTGCAAAAAATTTGCTATGTAATTAACAAGTTGTGAAAAAAAACCTCGCAAAAGCAAGTAGGTAAAAGAAAACAAAAATGTGAAAATTTTGTAAGATAACCAAATTGGAGAGCATACAAATAAGGGATAGGAAGTCATTTAAAGTTTTTTTTGTATGAGGTGTACTTTTTAGGTAAATTAATGGTCAATAAGTTAAAAATGGATAACACATGGGCAACTTTTTATTTTTGATTTTAGGCGAAAAAGCTATTTTTCATGAAAAGTTTGGCATATCTAAAAAATAGAATATAAAAAATGTTATTTTATATGCAAAGTTCGAAATAAATACAAAAATAGAGTTTTGCAAAACAAAAAAAATATATTTCAACTTTTAAGACAGCTTAATTGAAAAGGCCGTAAATACAGGTCAAAAATCTGTAAATAGTTTTTAACAAAATCAATGGTAAATATGTAAAAAATGCATCATTTTTACATATTAGCCAATAATTTTCTCGAAAAACTAAGTCTGTTATCAAAGAACTTCTAAAAACCTTTTAACTTGTATTATAAGGCTCTTTAATCTGGAATATATACCCTGTATATAAAATGACCTTCTTCTTGTGATGCTTGAAACGGAAGTTCATGGAGCTTGTCTAATGGTATTTTTTCAAGTTTAGGCTTCTTAACTTGAAGCAATGGAACATTAAGTGTTTTAATTTCTTGCAAAGTTACAGGGTGATCAAGAAAATTTTCCTTTTCATTTATATAAGTGTAAATTGCAATTTTCAAAGAACATTTTGGAAGCACAACAAAAAGGAATGTTCCTTTAAGAGATGCAATTTCGTTTCCAACACAGCTGGTTTGGACTTTCTGATTTTAGGGAAACACTTCTATGTTGTGGGCGGAATCGATTTCTTCCACATTGGTCTCGTAACATGAACCGGTACTTGCTGGCATTGGCCTGAGTTACTTTTGACAGACGACAATGACGTAACGCAATCAGGATTTTTAAGTGTAGGATTGATATTTAATAGGAATGGAAAATATATGATAATACTCAAATACATCTGAATGCACTAGCGTAAATTCTAGCAAAAAAAAACGTTTGTTTCTACTACACTGTAATACTTAATAGAATAATTTTCAAAAGATAATAACTGAAGATTATTATGTGATTTTTCAAGTTGTTTTACTACAATCTGAAATTCGTTTGGAGTTATTACAATGTAAAGTGTTAAAAGCAGCAAAACTTATAGCGTCTTCTATATCGTTTCGAAAATTTAATAAGGAATCTAAGTTAAGTTTAATCTTTTAAGATCTGAAACGACTGACATAGTGCTATTAATACTTAGCATTAAGTTAGAAGTTAGTGACATTTGTTGGTTTACCTTTTGTATTATTTTATTTTGATTTTTTTTTTAGTTTTAAGATATTATTATGAATTTCTTTGGGGTCTTATTGATCTACATTACCTGTAATATATTTAACAAATAACTCTAAATGATTAATTAGACTTTTTTGGTTCTTTTATTGAGTAAAAGGGAATTCATTTTATGTGTAGCTACGTTTATTTCGTAACATAAGTGTTTATATGTTTCATATAAGGGAAGTCGATGTGACAGAAGAACTATTTATTTTTTCTTCTAATTTTTTAAAATTTAATGTTAATTGAGTCAACTTGTTTTTGAATGGTTACTAAATCAATATAACATAAAAAAGTATGGGAAACAATTTTGATTTTTGCTGTGCCCAAATTCGTCGTCGTCGTCAACCTGTAAAAGGGGTTTATCGGCAAATTTTCGGCGTTTTTTGAATATTTGTTTGATATGTATTTTGAGCAGCAGTAACTGTTAAATCATATTTTTAAAAGTCGGTGTACTGTAAGAGAGGTTTGTTTATTAACAGGGATTTACAATCTTCGAATGTTTTCATATATAATGGATCGTTAATATTAATAGTTGATTAATTTTTTAAACAATTTGTGAAAGGGTTGGTGATTTTAGCAACATTTGGAATAAACTTCTTTTGTAGTTTTAGGAATAGGATATTTTCGTATAGCTTGAATTTTGGGGGGTTTGGTTTGACCTTCAGGGGTAATGATATAGGCTAAGAATACTACTTCCTTTTTTAAGAATTCGGATTTATCGAACTGAATTTTTTTATTACTTTCAGGTTTTTGAAATATTTGTTTTAAATTAATCATATGTTCTTGCAGGGAAGTGGAAAGGACAATATCATCCATACAGACAAAACATATTCTGGTATGAAGGTCTCTTAAAACTTTGTTCATCATTCGTCGGAAGATAGAAAGATACTGACATCTGAATTCCATATTGGTCATCAATGGTTTTAAAATTAATTTTTCAGAAATCGTACACAATTCGATACTTATGTTTTCCAGAGGCATCTGGTTTTTTGGCACTATCCAAATTAGAGAGGACCACGGGGAATCGCTTGACCTAATAACACCTTGTAACATTTCATTTATTTCTCTTTCTAGCTCAAGTTTCTGAATAAATGGGTATCGATAAGATTTTGTGTATACTGGGGTTTCTTAGGTTGTTTTTAATCCGCGTTTTACTTGATTTTTGAATGTTAATCTTGAATTTTTGCCGTGGATAATATCAGACAATGTTTGGCATAATTTTTCAATATGATATCTTTCTTCCGGGTTCATGTGCTATGTTCGTATAAAGTCAACAATATCAGATTTTTTAGAGAATTCATTAGGTGACCTTTTGACTGACATGTTAAATAATTCAAAATTATTTTGATCAAATGGTTCTACAGATAAGGGGGTTTAAAGATATACTTCTTGATGTATTTTTAGTGTCATTAATTATAACATCACGGTTTGGTATAGTTACTGGAACTTTTAAGGTTTCAATAGTATTCGAGTCAATACACGTATCTATAAAATAATTATTCAGCTTTTGCTTCGTAATGACTTAAAGGTATTTCAGCATTGGGTGTTTGTAATGTATATCTTTGTAGGTCTAATTAAACATTTAGATCTTTTAGTGTTTCGTAGCCAGTAAGGCCATCGAAGAAATGATGAAATTTAAATAGGTAAAATTTGATTTGTTTTTCAGAATTAAACTCGCTAAATGCAGGTATTTCTGCACAAAAATTTTTAGTTTGGAAAATAGATGATATTTTCAAAGGTTACTTTTTTCAGGGTTTAAAACAGATTTTGTTGCTTCGGTGACAAGTAAGAGCTTTAAAGGTGGACTTGAAATATTAATGAACGGGAGTTTTTTTCGGTCATATATTGAATGTATTTCTATGTGATCGTTTCGGGCGACTCGGTATCGTGAAAATTTTGGTCATTAGAACTTGGACAATCGTTATCGGTTTGTGGTTCAGAATAATTTTGTTCTAGGTATATTTCATTTTGATAGGTAAGGTTTGTATAGTCGTCATAGGAATAATCATCATAATTTTCAGGATCATACGAATATTCTCTGGTTTCTTGATTTTGAATATTATTATACTCAAAATATGGTTCTTCTACATTATATAGTTGAAAAGAATTTTGGGGTCTGTAAGATCTATTTTTACCGTGTGATATACCACTCATGGGTACAGATTTTTATAAATTTTGGGCAATTCGAGAATTTGATTTCCAAATATTCGTTGGATTTCTAGGAGGACCAAATACTTGTCTATTTGTAAAATATTTTTGATTAGTCATAGGCCTTGGCTAAATATTAACTGGGTTAGGAGGGAAAGGTTAATTTGCATTTATTGCCTGCGGCATATTATTTGACTAAAAGTTGCTAGAATTAGTATATTGATATGTAATTAGGTAAGAAGTTATTTTGATTTAAATTATTATATCTATGTTGAGAGTTAGAAAACTTCTATATATTTGTATTAGAATTTTCAAATTGCTGCGGATTTGGCAGATGCCTAATATTTGTTTCAGATGTAATATATTGTCTAGCTTCTGCTAAATCTGCTAGTTTCATAGTAAGTATGGTAGAACCAAGAGGCTCTTTTAAACCTCCTAAAAATAGTTTTAACACATGTAAATTATAAAAATCTTTCTTAATTCTATTAGGTGCTTGATCTTATGGATCGGCGTGAGTATCGATATAATGATGAAGAAAAGCACATAAATTAGACATAACTCTTGTATAAAACTGTAACTGAGATTCATTGGCTTGCTGCCTTAATTGATCTACATCAAACAATAATCCGTTTTCATCACGTTGATCACCAAAATGTGCAATAAGCGCGGCTTTTACAGTTTTCCAATCTTTGGAAACACATATACGGTATATTTCTCTATTAATTTTGAATAAATACCATAAATTGCAGTAAAATTTTAGACACAATCTGCATTTTCACTATTCCGATATGTATTAATTAATTTATTACTATTTTCTAGGTGAGACGATAATTCTAAAGGATTATCATTATATTTTGGTACAATATCTAATAATTTGTTATCAAAATTAGGAGGAGTTATTTCTGGATTTGATCAGTAATTATTTAATTGGTAAATTCGTAAATTAATAAAGGAAGATTTTCATTCTTCTCGTCTTCTTCGCATCTTCTTCTTTTCTTCTAGTCTACCTTACACACTAATTATACCGATTAGCGCACGACGTTTCCGGGGCGATCCGAAGTTTCAGTTGGTTTTTTGAATACACGGTTGAAACCAAAGGGTTTTTCTTGCAGACAGCCCTTTCAAAAATCCGTAAGACTATGCCACTTTATGTTTTTAGCCATAAAGAATTATTTTAAAATATTGACTTTATTTAAATACAAATTATAACTTAAAATCAATAATGAAAGGTACAAGTGTACTATATAAAGTCTATACTGATTCTGAATGTCGCTTCTCACGGTCGTTGTATATATAGGCGGAACTGCTTAGCTTGCAGTTGTCGTGTTAACTTGGTTCTTATGATGAGACACTTTAGGACACACATAACTACATCAATGATATAAAAATGTTGACTGCAGAAGCTTTTAAACGAAATGTAAAGCACTTGCTACTATTATCCCCGTAATTGAGTAGATAAAATGGTTTTTCCTGAAGGGTTGGTACTTGGCTTGAGATCAACGTATTTACCAGAATGGTTCTACTGGGCAAATATACTTCCGTTAACTATGGCAGCGTTGTATGGTTCAGGAAGATTCGAACGACTGCATTTTGGTTCAGATTATTCGGATTATAAATTCAGCGTAATATTATTTACATGAAAATATACATTTTGTCTAAAATGTAAAATATCGGAGTATATATTATAGAATGGGCTCTTACATATATACATAAATATGTACCTTACTAACTTCTCTCTACGTATTCTATAAATCAATAGTTCAGGCTAGTGTGGATTGCCTATTGATTCACCTTTGATAGAAAGATGTATATATATTTATATATATATATATATATATATATATATATATATATATATATATATATATATATATATATATATATATATATATATATATATATATATATATATATATATATATATATATATATATATATATATATATATATATATATATATACAATTATCCAACACACGAGTATCATTTTTATTTCATTAATGCCAAATTAAACTAAAATAAGGCTTCCAGTGGTTTCTTCCATCAGCATTAAGATCAACACACTAAAATTATTCAAAGAGGTGTATTTCAGAGCGGCAAGTTTGGTCAGTTATGTCTGACGACAAGCCCACTCTCGCCATGCCTAAATTCCGCTGCATGCCCTTCACAATTAAGAGCAACAACATAAATGACATGATTAAATCGTCTGTTATATATGGATGCTTTGAAACTGTTTGCAAACATCAGTAATCACTTAGGCTAAATATTAATGATAGTTGAGGAGTTTCCTACATATACTAGAACGCACTTTGGATTCGACAAGTTCCGAGTCGAAAATATGATAACATGAAAACACAGTCAGGATCATTCGAAATGCAAAATGGCCAAGGTATTAATGTCATCATGAGATATATACAGTAATAAAATAATTCAAATAACATACACTAAAACTATTAAGGCTGAACTAACCGTCTAATTTATAAAGGGACATAAAATACTATTAAAAAAAATATAAAAATAAAACCGACTTTAGGAAAATCTATTATTTTGATTTTTAATATTTTATATTAAAATTTAAATACTTTTTAGAATATTTTCTTGATGTTAAGTTTAAATTTCATTTTTTTTATTCTACTTATTAAGTCTTAGCAAAGGTCGGCTTCGATGTTTTCGACCTAAACCTAGGTTAAAATTTTGGAGTAATGTGGTCACTTGCGTATGAGTTTTATCTACAATTACGATACCGTATGTTAACTGTATAAAGGTCAATACCCAGACACTATATTTATGGAGATATAGCACAATTTGTCAAAAATTAAAATGATTAGAATTGAACTTCGAAAATCGTATAATAAAGCAGGTAGTTTCAATTCAAGTTTGTTGCACTATTTTTATTTTTTTATTATACTCGTTATGGGACAACCCCGGAACCCCCTGAATGTTTCTCAAAATATTCATTATAATAGATTAAAACATCCCAGAATTATCGGTGTAAAATATAAATTGGAGAACAATACAAATTGTAGAATACTGAATGATCAGACTTTGTAATACTAGGACCCCCCGAAATCATAGGAAATAAGATATTTTCAAATTATTTAAAAGTTAATATTAATATGCTCCACGATCATCCTGATACTACCCTCAATACTTTCTGAAAAATGCATCCAAATTGCTAAAACTATCCCCGAGTAATAGTAATATATTCGCATTTTCGTCTAAGACACATGTCGGCAATCTTCAATGCAAGGTTAGGATTTTGTTTGATAGCTAACGAATTATAACAACAGATACATTGAACCAAATTTTTTGAAGTCAATTCATTTTTTAAAATATTTTATTTCTCACTTTTTAGTAATTTTTTACAAGTTGCATTTTTAAGAATATTATAAAGCACACTATCTATTTTAGATTTTATAAAAAATACTTAAGAAAAATATATAAACGTAAATTATTTTTAACAGCTAAGTTTTTTGAGTTAAATATAGTTAATATTTTCGAGATATTATAATTTAAATGTTCATTAATTATTATGATATTGATAATAATATATGTACCTAAACCTAATTTAAGTCGTAGTCGCCTAATGCTAATTTATTAATATTAATTTGAAAATTTAAACTCAAGACTAAATACTAAAAAAGACAAAATACTAATAAAATTACATTACGGGATAGCAAAAGATTAGCAAATGGGGTTGTATGTCTATTACATACCTCATTGCTTTAGTTTAACAAGGGTATTTAAACAAATGTAAATTTAATTCTAAAACTCTCTGCTTTTATCGCCCTTATACCTGTATGTTTTTATATTATTATTACAAAAAAAACGGGAGACCGGATTTCATATCAAAATATATAGGACCACCAGAGGAAGATGCTCTATAAGTTGGAGTTTGAATCATCAAAATCGGCCAAGTCGTTAAGACAATATGCGCGAACAAATTAAAAAAAAATACAGGTGGAATTGAGAACCTTGAGAAAAATATTTAAAGGAGATGTGCTAACAACTCTAGAACTAAAGCTATAAAAGATTGGCTAAAAAAGCTGAAATTTTAGATTCGAAAACCTTTTTATAGAAGCTATCCCAGTGCACATTAAGGAAGAATATCGTCAAAGCTATGCCGAACTATTAAGATAGATCTGAGACATTGTGTTCCATTTGCTACTTGCTTTTACCGACATTTAACTAAACTTAAATAAAAATAATTAGTGTGATTAAAACACTAATAAACCGAGCACAAAAATAAAGAAGTGTTTTTATACTTTTCTTTTACAAATAAAAGATTAAACCTATATACAATTGAATGGCCAGATTTTTTTTCTGAACTTTCCTTAAATCGGAAATGAACGAAAGACGTATTAAAACAATTATATCCTAAAAATCGATTCTTGCAAGAAATTATAAATGCGCACGTAATAATAGTATTATAAGAAGTCGCTTTTGTATGGTTCACATATTTCATACATATTTATCAGATACGCCAGACTGCCTAGATTTATGAACGCTTGTAAATGGAATGTCACCAAGACTTGAGCCTTCGTAGGTCTGCCGACAATAGGGAGCCATATTATCAACTATAAAGCGGCGAAGATGTGAATATTAAGGCACTAGTCGGTTAATTTGTGTGTGATATATTTAAATATAAGAAGCCACGATTAGCTTTTGAGAATTATGCTAAGGTGCTATTCCATACTAAGACATTAAAAATTAATTAACTGCCGGTTTTACATACATGACAAGAACGCAACTGATATTTTTCCAAACTGAATTTTGATTTACACTTTGCTCGTCCAAATTAGTATAGAATATAGTATCACTTTAGTTATCCAGTAACATTTGTCAACTGTTAGGTTATTTTCCTTATTATGAATATTTCCCTTTATAGGAAATAGTGAAGTGATTTCCACACATAGTCATTTAATAACCATTGTATAGTGGCTTTTTAAACTATTTTATTGGGCGCCATTTTGCTCCAACATTGGTTTCGTACTAAACAGTTTCTACCTAGGTCACACTTGATTTTTTAAAATTTAAATATAAATTGAATAAATAGGGTTCAAACTGATTTTTTAAGACCGCCATTATGTTCCTTTATGTTGAATTCGTACCAGTTTTTCACTATATCACATTTAATTTTTGTGTAAAATTTCAAGTCAACTGAATGAGCTGATATTTTTTATGTTGATTTTTTAAAATATTTTATTTGGCCACTATTGTGTTTTGCCATCTTTAAATAGGTAACGTAATTAACACCGATTTTTCAATTTTTTTATTAGGCCGCCATTTTGCATGGTCATCTTGAATTTGAACCAAAATGTTACCATTTCACTTCTACACTTAATTTTGTACACAATTTGAATTGAATTGGATAATTCGATTAATTTCATTTTGTTCAGCTAAATTGGATTTTTACCAAAATGTTACCAGGTCATCTTCATATGACCCTTAATTTTTGGTCAGAATTTAAAGGCAATCAAGTAAGTAATTTTTTAGAAATCACACCCAGAAAGATATGCCGATAGACATGTAGTTATCCGTATTCACAAGGAAGTGGATTTACATTGCTCAGCATTTTGTTTATTTTGTATATAAATGATATTATAAACCTCAATATTGAGGGAAATGTTACATTATTCGCTGACGACGCTACGGTTTTGGGGGATGGTAATGACCGGATAAAATTACATGAAAAAATAAGTTCAGAGTTGATTATTATTTATAACTGGTGTGATGCCAACCGACTTACTATAAATATAAATAAAACATGTATAATGTCCTTTAAATGTAAGCTGGGTAATATAACACTCGAAAGTTCAATTTTGAACAATTCAACTGCAAATAGGCTTCTAGACATTTTAATTGATAAACGACTTAAGTTTGAAGCCCATATAAGTTATCTTAGTTCAAAATTATCATCCAGCTGCTACGCAATTAGGATCATTAGTAATGAATTGGATAGTTCTACAACAATAAACGCATATTTTTCTTTAATTGAGTCCAACCTGAGGTACAGAATTTGCTCCTGTAGAGCCTGCTCCAGACAGCTATTTAATCAAATATTTCTATTACAAAAAAGAGCTGTTAAATACTCGTACAAGGCAAGGGTGGGAGACTCGTGCAGGCCGTTGTTTTTGAATAAAAAAATATTAACTTTACTTTGTCTTTTTCTACTGGAATCAGCATGACTCATACAAAGGAAATTTAGAAATGCTATAGAAAGGCATTCAGTTCATAATACTCGGCAAAGCCATAGTTTTTCTCTACCTATTTCTAATTTCTAGGCAGTGCTAGAACTCTATTATATATATTAGCAAAAAAAATTTCGATCACTTGCCTTTAGAGATTAGGCAGATAAGAAATGAAGAATTATTTTTGAGAAAATTTAAATCACTTTTAATTGTGCGGCCCTCTTATGATGTTAACGAATTTTTTCAAGAATGCCCCGTTTAGATACGTTTTACTTTAACTTTACGATATCTAACTTAAGTATGTACTCTGAACTGTTACATTATTTCAGTGTTTTTGTATTGTACTTTTATTTTTGTACTTTACCATTTTTCTTTTCTACTCTCATTAATATTCATATTATTTTTCATAAATGTATTTCTTGATTGCGTTTTTTTGTATATGAAATTAGCATTGTCAACAAAACTATTTGGTTTTATATGATAATAAAGTATATTTTGATTTGCACCAAAATTGTGTCACTTGATTGTGCACATGATACTTGCAATTGGTGCAAAATTTGTTTTTAATAATATTTTTTTAAAATTTCACTAGACCGCCATTTTGTTCCACCATATTGGATTTTCACTAAAATATTAACAGTTCATCCCCATTAATTTTTGACCAAAGTTTGAAGTCAATCGGATAAGTATGCCGCGAACAAACACCAATTTAATTGAGGAAACGTGTTTTTCAACATCTAGGGATCCTGAAACGTCAAGATCTGCAAAAAATGTCGGATGATAATTTTTTCCCGATTACGATACTTCCCCTTTTACGAGAGAAGTAAAAATAAGAAGAAAACTTTAATTGTACAAAAGCTGAGCACGCATGAGACAACCACTATGAACTATGAATGTTAATCCAGGCGCGATGTACTATTCGCTTTATGATTTTAAAACAACCTGACCGTTGTCGACCTGTGTTTACTAAATATTTTTGATTTCTTATGCGAGTTTAGTTTTTTTATAACATTTAAACAACAAAGCTACCGTTATCTCTAGTCGTTCTTGAGATATTTCGATTAAGTAAAGAAAAATACAAAAACGTTTTGTTAATTAAGACACTATATTTTAAAAACAACCGCATTATCCCTGAAAGAGTTTTGCTAATTTGAAGTGATATCGTTCCGCGAAATAGATATCATATTACATTTTTTTGTTTAGACAGGGCAGTTTAAAAATAATATCGGTTTGGAAGATTTTTTTATGTATAGTAGCATTATTGCCATTTGCTACCCTATATAAATTATACTTCATCATCTATATCATAGTTCGTAGTAGTATTTATTCCACCATAATAAATTCACACTAAAGTGTTATCAGTTTATTTCAATATTACTCTTGATCCTCGATTTTTTTTAACATGATTCTTCCAAAAACATACAGATAATATAATGAATGTATGTATTGTGTTTACATTTTAAAGTAGATATGCGACAACCTTGGATTACAGATAAAAATCTTCAAAGAAATATTTGTATTTCCGTAAAAATTAAAAAGTTAAATAATTTACCTCCTCACATAAGTCCTCTTTTGCAGGGATAGATACTCCTTCGTAATACGAGAGATGTTCAATCAGTTTACAAATAAATCCATCAAAGCTGGATTTCGACATTTTGGACATTGGTTTTGAATTTACTGCATCTCGGTTTAAATATAGTATAGTATGTTTTTTTTATATTAATGCCTAAGCCTATATGTTTACTACTGCTGGTGCTTTCAGTTTAGACATAATTTTTTATATTGCAGACCAGCGCTTATGAGAACTAAAATTCCAACGCTGACGATCAGCGTGCCAATGATGTTTAAAATCGGAGCCTGATCGTCAGCCCCATTTGAAACACGAGTTAGATGAGCTATCACTCATCTTGTTCAATCATGTATTTTAAAATACATCTAACGCAATAGTGCATATTTGTGTGACATCTTCTTAATATTGTACTTTATATTTATATTAGATTCGATTTCAATTTATTTACTTATATTTCTACTAAGTGAAAATATGTAATATCTTCACTTAGTAGAAAAATCTAAAAATTTGTTGAAGCCACTTCGGCGCCCTAAGTGGAACTTGTCGCATTAATAAAAATTTTCAGAAACTTAACACTTACCTTCATTTTACCTTTACAAACTTTAAACGTAACGATCATTCAAAACATACAATATTTAGCATACAATATTAAACGTAACAATATAAAACTTAAATAATTTATGATTTTTTTTCTGTTTTACTTGTACTAACAAAATCCTCCTTCCCCTTACAGTGAATATTAATTGGATTCGTTTCTATATGTCTTCATAATTTCCATGTAGTCTGTTGAGCAACAAAACTTCTGGTGCTTTTTAATAGCGCACTCCAATTTTGATCATTCTATCTTGTTCTACAGGTTTTTTTCAGACTTTCTTGGGCCTTCTAGATGAATCGTTTATTTGTTTTATATCTGCGACTTCTATATTCCTCTGCTGGCAGTTTACTCTTTCGTAAGCCGAGTCCGTAGAATTATTTTCATCAGAACGGTGCTCATAATTTTTTCTTTAACTGAGTCATCTGAGTGAAACACCTCTGGTGTTTGTTTCTACATCTGTACTGGATTTCGCACTATTTTGAGCAGGCACCTCTACTTACTGCATGATGACCTTATACTTGCTTCGACAATGATTCATATTATTTTTTAAAATGGGGCATTAAACTACATCTGTACTAGCTGGGTCCTGAAACAGACAACTTAAATTAAATCTTTTATTTTTTCATTGAGGAACCAGGGGTTTTACACAAGATAACTCGACTTACGGAGCAAACTGATTCTTGATAGGTTGTGAGTGTCTGCTGCAAAATACCTTCCCCATTACCGATAGTAATAATATTGGTAATAATTGTACTTATCTACAAGAAATTCAATATCAGAAATTCTGAAGTTAGAAAAGGTTTTTGTCTAATATTATTTTAATTTTGTAGAGAAAACGGGAACTCACAATACACTTATTTGTTTTTATAATCTTCAAGCGAATTTTTCACCAAAGAATGTATAAATGTTCCTTTGTTTAATGTACAGCGCTACAATATGAACAAACATTATGCAAGTAAGCGACTGATATACTAAATGATATAGCAAAAAACATCTGTACTAAACTAACTGTAGTTCCATTTTGTAAAATGAATCAATGTCTCTAATTTTCTGAAATAATTCTTGTTCACTTGGAGGTAGCTGAAGATATTGCTCTTTAAAATATCTACATCTTCTATATGTCTCAGAGAAAACATTGCACATTTGATATCAATACTTGCAGTATTTAAAACCCTTCATTGCCGTTTTGACAAGTAGCAATGCTTACACCTCATACGAAGAATGGTCTGTTATAAAATTAAGCATATGCATTGATATTAAAACCGTTGAAAATAGGCATATAAAAGACATTTTTAAAATTAACATGTTTTAGAAAAAACACTACTCAAAAGACATGCAGGGCATTCAATTTGATAAATCGGAGTTATTGTAACAAGAAAATTTGCCAACTACATAGCATATTAAGTGGCATTTATTTAATGGAGACATATCAGTGCGTCATCCTATCACAATTTTGTTTCGATGGGTAGTGTTGTGGTAAAATATAAAAGTTTCTTTATTATTTAGTAAATTTATTAAAAACTGATAATGATAAGGGTAGATTAAATTTAAAAAATATTTAAAATTGCATAGGGAGTCGAAATTAATCATTAAAATAAGGTGTCCAACTTAAGATAATAAAGTTGTCTTACTTTCCATACAACCGGAAAATCCAAAATATTCCAGTCCAGTATTTAAACACGATTGCATTCAAACTTATAGGTTTTTATAGGAAAAAAATGCTTTTTTTAAAACTAGGTAGGGTGTTCATTGTTTTTAAGCAGAATATTTTCGGTTTTGCGCCGCCTCTGGGGAAAATCGGCCTTAATTTTCATTTTTCTTTCAAATAAATAAATTGTCATTATTTCGCTTTTTTAAACACCATACCACTTTTTTGCTTGTATTAAATAATTAAGCACATTGTTCATATTGGCAATTATTTCTATTTTAAAATATGTTTGAATAATCATATATTCCTACGCTACTGTTTTACTTCGCTTTTTAGCTTTGCCTTTAAATTTGAAGGTAACCGTAATATATCGTCCCACAGACAGGAATAAATGGAAATTTAAACCGATGTGTAGAAATACATATTAATTTAAAATAATATTAATCTGAAGTAATAGGAAACTCGGAATATGATTTATCGTCCCGATATAAGTGGGGGATAAATCTGGGTTAATGGAAAATATGATTCTTTATGAGGGATTTTATGCTTTCACAAATAATGGGAAATTCTGAAGTTTTTTTATCATTATTTATGATTTTCTGTAGGATTTTTTAACGTATGAAAGTTGATCTGTACAATTTGCGTGATATATTGCTTTATAATGGTACACATGTTATATACTCTTTCGAAATTAAACATAGAAAATGTTTTGTGCACTTGTTTTGCAAGCAATTTTTATTTGCTTTTTCACGTTTATATTACTGGAAGCAGACTCTTTAATTTAACTGTTCAGGTAAATTTAATCTTAACGGCCTAAATAAAATAGTATTATGATTCGCTAATACCTACTTTAAATGTGTATTAAATCAAAGTAACAAAACAGGTTTATATTATTAGTGCGATTTTTAAATGACTGTTCAATATTTTTTAATTCGGGACTCTTAAACAAAAAAACATCAAAGATTGTATACAGTCTCGTATACAGTAATGAACATAATACGCGAAGAAAGGTTAAATTTACATTATAGAAAAAAATGCAAAAATACGTATCTACCTAATATAAACATGATGAACATTGTGTATATTTTTTCGTTTCACTGTAAAAAAAATCAATCTTACGTCAGTCTGTCTATAAGTAAATCAATTCATTCTAAATGCTTAATATGGCAAGCGAATTTAATCGATCCTACTGCATTGTATTTCTGAGCAAAAATTTAATTATTTTTTAATGTAGAAAAAGAACGTATATTTTCGACACTGGTCAATGGAATCGTACAGATTAATTTTAATAACACGGTAGTTTTATTAAAGCATTCAGTCAGTTTTATATCGATAAATAGCTGTAAAATTGCTAATGCGCGTACCTCATCATGGAAATCTTGTCTGCCATAAATAATACACAGCCCACTTTTAAGCTTTACTTTCTCAAAAAAGTTGTAGGTATGTGTAACTCTATCAAAATCATTTGTAGAAAAATGTTCTTCATATTCCTTAAACTACTCAAACAAAAACAGTTTTGATGCTAGAAGATGATTGGTAAATTGAAAGCGATCGTTGGCCTGATTAATGAGGATACCATACACTTTTGTTTGTGCAGAAAAGGATATCTACTGATTCGGCCTCTTTGGTGGTAAAGTTGGACTATCTAAGTTACGAGTATTTGTAATAGACTTGTCAAAACTGTTTAAAAATCCGTTGATTTTAACAGCATGTCAATACCGTGATTGAAATTCTTTTTCAATTAAAAATTTGAACAAAAAATATAAGCTAATAAATAAAATGTTCTTTATTTAAATAACCCAATAACGTGTCAGGTTGATTGATTGTATTAAAGTAATGTTTCCGGGGGTGTCTAATATGCTTTTTAAACAAGTTTTTAGGTGATCTTTGTTTTCATGAACCGCTCTCACAGTAGGTGTATTAAAATTCAGCAACAAAATTCTATTTTGTTGCTGTTGTTGTTGCTACGGAAATCCTTTTTTCACTGTGTCGCCTAGCACGCAAGTTTGTTTTGCTGTTCTTGAAAGAAAAGTGCGAAATACATATAATTGTAAATTGGTAAACAATATTGCCACATTTGTTTTAACACAAGCTCTTTTCTTTCAAATTAGAGTGGTGTGCATAGCAATGCACATAGAATGCGTATGGATATTCTTCTCTTATAATACTTTGTACACCTCCTTCCCTTCCTGACATAAGGGCCGCTCCGTCATAACTTTGACTTTGTAACTGATTGGAGGAAATATTAAGTAATTCCAAGTCTTTCTTTATTTCTCTAGCGATGTCATTGGCACTACGTGAAAGAGGTTTTTGAAAATTTCCAAAAATGTTCATGAATTTGTTCATTTTATTCATATCTTAAAATAATAACAAGTTCCTGTTGCGTAGAGATATCAGTGGTTTCATTACACAAAATATTATTTCCTTGCAAATGTTGTTTCATAGCCATATCGATTTCCGATACAGCATCAATAAGCTCCCTGTATAATCTTGAATTTAAACTTTCTGATGATTCGTCATGTCCTCGCAAGGCCAGTTCAAAGATATCGCAAAATTTCATATAGTCGATAAGCCGAGACAAAATAAAGCGATGTTTGGTGACCTGTTGATTATAGTCTTTTATCGATTTTCAAAAAGCAGGGTCTAATATTTGACGAACATCAATATTACCGATATCCGACAGCGACGAATATCCATGTGTTTCAAGTTTTGTGGATAAATAGATAGATCCCGTTTTTTTCCATTCTGTAGATGTTTCAGTCTCTGAAAAACTAAACAAGCAAAATATAGCATATAACTTCTAACCACTTTTAAGCTTTTTATTTTTTATAGTATAGTGACAAGACTGACAAATTCACGCCGCACAAAAATTATGTTAACACTCATGCTAAAATTAACATATAAATAAAAACAGCCGCGTTGTCTGTTTCACGAACTTAACTACCTCTTTTTCTAACCACATTCGCTCGCGTATACTTCGCGCGTTCATACCAAATATCGCACCGGCTAGAGCATGTTAAAATGAAAATGTTCCGTGGCCCTGAAACAAATAAAGCATAACTTTTCCGAAAATAAGTAAAATATTGAAATATGAAGATTTATTTTCTTGCTATTAATATGATTTCCAAACACTGCCTTTTTGTGAAATTTTATTGGGTGTTCATTGCATAAATAGAGCAATGGGGAAGCCGCCCTGTGATATTCTTTCCATAGTTGGGCAGCGTTAAAGAAATTTGGTTTAGTTAATTTTCTTTAACATAAGTTAAATAAGTTTATTTACATCCTTATTGGAAACACCGACAAACCTGAGCCAGCGCCCTCCGAAAGTTGGTTCTTCTGTTAGTGAATTGAGTCGATTGAATATAATTTTTGTAAATTGAGAATCCACGCTGATAAGTTCTAGTTTGATATTTGAAAAAATAGAGTTCCTATTTCCATAGTTTTGGATATAATTTACTTACAGAAGAGAAACGACTTTTTATGCTTTATTTTTTTCTATAGTAGCGGTATTTTAGAAATTTTTTAGTATGGTGCTACTGGCGTGGTTAGATATTTTTTGTCATATCTTATTGTTTCTTTTTAACTATGAACACACCACGGGTCTAACATCAAAACCACTAACGTATCTAACTATCGCTTTTTTTAAATTAATACATTAAAATTACTAAATTCGTTTCACGTACAACTTGTAGAGGTATTTTTTTAGATAAAATAGATAGATCAACTAAGATTCTAACTAGTTAAGTTAAGAATATTTTAAAGGACCTATTATCTAAGAAGTTTTATTTTAGTAGCTAACAAAGTAATATTGTAAATAGTTGATCGTTAGGTATCTAAGAGAAAGTCGGCGTGGTATAGCAATGGTTGTGCTACGGCTTACAGCTGATATAGTAGAAAATGGTAAACCAGCGTCTCTTTAGTGAAAATATTGTATTTTTTAAGTGATTATAAATTGTTAGAATTTTTCTAACAATATTGGAAAAGCATTTTTTGCATTTACAGCCTTCAAGGAGTCGAATACAGAAGACACCAAATTGTATATTATCGGGCTGGATGATAAAAACCATCTTTAGGCATGACTTTCAGGTGAATTCGGCATAACGTGAACCTGATCTTCGAATGAAATGAATCAAATGAAAAAGCGTGTATATAACAATAACTAATAACGAGAAATGATAATAAAATATTCCAAAGGTAAAACTATTTAAAGAAATGCTAAATAAATAAAATATTTATTTCGGTAATACAATAGAGTTTATCTTTTTAAACAATCATACCGACATTTTTGCCCGCATTTCATCTAGATTTTGATGGTTAAATATAAATGCTTCTGAAACGGGGTTTCCAGTAACCATTTAAAGTCTTTTAATACAACACTGAGGTAAAATGTTATTTAGTGCAAAAGATAATTTAGGAAACCACAAAATATATTTTACTTGTTTTTACTTCCTTAAGGACTAAATTCTTAAATATCCAGAATTTGATTGTTAGATGAAATGAAAGCCAGCGAAGAAATAATAGCCTTAAAATAACCTATAGTTTAATTGTAAAAATGGTTAACGTTACAACCATTTCCATTTCATTAAGAGTGGTCTTAAAAAAAACTAACAGTCGATTTTAAAATAATTATTTTTGAATATTTTTTATAAAAAATTCGTAGCAAAATCTTTATGAAAAAGTCGTCAGAGAGATATTGTAAAAAAAGTTAGATCACATTTTACTACAATAGGTATATAAAACTTATTGAGCACTGGGTAAAGTGGCTTGAATTTTACAAAATTTTGTAAATCCTTGTTTTAATTGGAGAATATTTTTACTGCAGTTATATTTTTTAAGAAGTTATACAAAATGTAATCTTTAAGACATCTTGTATAATGATTTATGAGCTGTAAATATGTTTCATTATTAAATCAATATATACTGATCCTTTGCTGCATATATTTGGCCAACGGTTTTATCCGTTTATAGTATCCAGTAACTTAATTCAGGTGAATAATATTTATATTATACAACAACAACAACAAATTTAGTAGCAAAAATTTACATTCCGTTTGGCAATTTTAAATTTTTTCAGAATTTTGTTAAATGGTTAATGGTACAGCATGACATTCAGGTATTCCACACATAAAAAAATAAACATTTGCATAATATCTATGCTTAGTTTTTACTATTATTCAATTTATCTAGTTATTACACATTTATCTTGGGTTGTAAAGTGTAAGGGTAGTATTATTTCAAATTCGTTAAAGAATTTTACATACTTTAGCATTATGTAAACAGAGATATATAATGTTTTCATAAAGGGAGATATATAATGTTTTCGTAAATACAAAAAACATTCAAATTTTGAGCTAAAATTCTGCAAAATCGTAAAGCATATAAATGTTTTAAATTTCAAAATATAAACTATTAGCTCGGAGAGTACTGGCTGGTTATAAACTAGGTCTGTCAGGCAAAATCTTTCTCATAAAGTTAAATCACGGCATGTCTTTGCGAACCGTCAAGTTATATTGCTTAGCTTAAGTTTTAATTAAAATTGCCCACAGATTTTCTCTGTTAGACTAAAACAATGTGGTTCTAATTATTCTGTCAAAAATCCGTGACGGTGTCTACTGCCTATTATATTGTAGATTTTGGTGGGATTTAAAGGCAGAGATGGACTTATCGCAATAAGGAACTGGTAATTGATCATGCTTTTATAGACAGTCAATATTTATTTAGGTTCAATTGATATATGTACATTTTTTACATTATGCTTTCTTTAACATATTTGTAATAACTAAAATGTTAATCTGTGTTAAATAAATATTCAAAATGACTGATAAAAACACAAACCGATAACTTATTAAAAAAAAATTGTCAGTAATTAAAAAAAATAAAACAAAATACAGGTAGAAACTAAATAACTAACCTAACCACACTCCATGTAAGGCAACAATTTTCCGTAAGGAATTAACTCGTTAACTATTTTCTATTTGCTGAAACGTCATATAACAGTAAGATTTAGAAACTTTTTAGGAAAACTGTTTTTATTCCTTATTGCGCATACCAAGGAAATAATATGTTTATTTTAGTTAATAATTAATTATGTATGTATGCAGGGAATGGTTTTTGTGAATAAGGGCACTGAAAGATTTAAGTATTTTGTGCGATTATTCCTAGCTATACAATAGGGATTGGAAGTTATATTTAAAGCTATAAGAGTTGTATAAAATACTTTAAATAGAAGTTAAAGATATAAATATACCATATATTTTCGAAATAATTTTTTGTTGTATTGAGTAACTAAGAAGGCAATGAATAAGTAGTTAATTTTTAAAATGAGATACTTTATATAATATCATATTATATATTTCAAATAGAAAACAAGACTCATTTTTTCGGTGGTTTCCACAGAAATAATAAAACAGTAATTTGCTTAAGAAAATGATAGACCTAATGTCACATAGTATATGCGGTCCCTAAAGATAATAGAATATAGAATACTGTGCAACAAATGCCGAAACATATACATTTCGTACGAGTGTAGAACTTTGGAGTCACGAGTCGAAAACGAGGTGCAGCAAACACACAAGTATGAAATGCTTTTCGCACGTATTTCACTCTATACCTTTTCTGTGACCGATTAGGGAACTCTTTGAAAATTAAATTAGTAATAAGCTTACGATTTCATTGATATTTTCTCATTTTTCGTGATGTGACGTCACACTGTGCGAAATAATATTTCTCGCAGTCTATCGAGGCACCATACTGTAGCTAACAGCTAAGTTAGTCATTGTGTGTGACTAGTTCAACAGTGGGATACAACCATCATGATATACTGTGAGAAATATTATTCCCCACAATTTGATGTCACATCGTGAGAAATGAAGAATTTTCAATGCAGATTGTATGCATTTTCATAAGAGTCGTAGAAAAATATGTTTAAGTTTTGTAGCCTCTAGTAAAAGCGGCGGGTAGCCAGCCGCTTGTACGGCAGTTTAATGTGACAACGGTTTAAGAGTCGCCAAACACTAAATTTCTTAATGCCTAGTTAGCTGTATATTATATTACTATTATCAATATATGTTGTTTTTTGAACCTCGGGGATTCTTCATGAAAAATGTTAGCCTCATATTCTATGGTGCTTAAATCAACCCTGCTCACTAATAGCGGATGTTAAGGTCTCCTCTCTTTGTGACTTACATTACAGAACAATAAAGCTATAGCGAAACTTAATTGATAAGCCTAGATCTTGATTTGGTTCAATTGTTTAAGTCGATTGATCACAGGACACTAAGGGCATGTTATTGGCTGCCATAGAGTTATATAGAGAAGAGGCACCTAACGCTATTCAACCCAAAATAATTGTTTTCAATCAACATAGAGGGGATGCGTGAAACGACGTACGGGAAAATTCTCGGGAGGTAGAGGAAAGTAGACAAATAATGGTAATCGTTCCAATGACGTGCATACAAAATGTCAATTAAAGAAAATAATATTTAATTTAATTATTTGGATCGATACGTTCGCAATTTTCGTATTATTAAATTATGAATAGATAAGTACGTTTTACTCATGCGTATACTATGTAAGAACTGATATATTACTTTTTTCCACTATAGTGTCGTGGCTGGAAAAATAATATAAATAGTAAAAAATGAGGTTTTTTTCTAAAAACCTAAGTTCTATACGTTTTGGACTAGAGAACCCCCATTTTTTCACTAATTTGGTGAGCGTGTATAATGCGTCGTATTTTGTGCAGTATTCGCCAGCTCGAGCAAATTGCAAACGATTTCGCTAAATTCGGTCAAGATGTAGAAAATTAAAAATCTAAATCCGATCTAATAAGTACCCATCCTTCCAGTATAAAAGTCTTTCATTAAACATAGATTTTCGTTTAAACAGAAACAATTATTTTAAAATAAATCAGGAGACAGGAATTGAAAAATAGAAAAGTTATATTGAAATTAAAAGAAAGTATAACATTTTTTAAACAATTTATTTCAATAGTACTATAGGTATTCTACTGTTATGCCAATTATCTCACACCAGACTTTCTTTCGATAAGGAAATTTATCGAAAGGAAGAAGTAAGACACAGACACACAGGCCACATATTTAAATCCTGAAATGTACGCTAAAGGTTTTCAATACAGACACTTAAATATGGTAAATATTAAATTGTACCTGAAAATAAAATACCCTACAATTTAAAAAATATTGAATTGAAACTATGCATCAACTTAATACAACTGGTACATTCTAGATATTATAATAAAATATTTAGTGTATTTAATTGGTACGTATTTAAAAAAAGTATATTTGTTTGGTCGTTAATAATCCTTTATCTTGATTTTTTTACATATCAAGTAAATTTAAGTCCGCGGACTGCACGCGATTGATTCCAATGAAGTTACCTTACTTACCTGAAAGAGCAAAATACAATACAAAATATTTTAGCATTTTTTACTAATTTTCCGCCTCAGTATATTATAAAACTTTTAAAAAATCACTTAACATAGTCAAACTTTTTCAAAAACTCACAGAAATTTAGGCAAGACCGTCAGATTGATTGGAAAATAAAATAGGTCCTGAAAAAATCAGTATTTTTTACTTCTAGTGGCTGAAAAGTATATCGTTCATAAAATAAATTTTTAATTTTTAAGTATGTTTACAATTCAGGGTTGCTATATGCTCAAAAACATAATTTTTAATAGACATCCCAATGTAACAAAAAAATTATAGAAAAGCGTATTTGACCAAAGTTGTCCAAATTACTGAAAATCATTTAAAATAGTATAAAATAACGAAAATCGAAGCAAAACAAACGTACAAGCCGCTATCCAGAAAATCTAACTGCAAACTTTAAGGAGTGATTCTCCAAAAAAATAAATAAGAAAACTGCCATAAACATTTGTTAAAAAATGCTACGTTACAGAAAACTAAATAATGTTTACTTTTTTTGATTAGAAATATTTTTTCTTGTAAAATGTTCGATTTTTTGGATATCTAAAAATTTAAAAAATTATAAAATATTTAGCACCCTGTATTTCGGTAACGAATCAATTTTGAATCAATGTTTACATGCAATTATTTATTTTTTTATCGGGTAATATGACCATTGGTTTTTTCATTAACATTTTTATTATAAATGATTTTAGTTCAGTAAAAAAAGAGTATGAATTAGTATTGAAGAACTAATTTAGAATATAAGGGCTTAAAGTTAGGTAAGGTATGGCAGATTTAAATATGGCTGTCAAAACATATTTTTCTTCTTATTTTAATTACATTTCGGCATTATTGTCTTTAAAGTTATCAAATAAACATGTAATTCTAATTATCAAAAATTAAGTACGCCCAGTAACAGGAATATGTATCGTTTCAAAAAAATATATTTACGTAGAATTTTCCACCAACTAAAATGCTAAAATGGCGCTGGTATTTATTTATTAAGTAACACAATTGTATAAGTGTCCGTACTTTCATAAAGTAGTCCGAAAAATTGAGGGTGGAAATTCCGACTGCATGACGAGATTCAAAGTAGGTTAAATTAAATTAATTTATTAAATCGACAATTTTTAGATATTCAGTTTAAGTATAATAAATAAAGATGTAAACAACTAATACATAGAGGATGCCCAAAAAAGTTGAAAATATTACTTTATGAAAGTGTACATTTATTAAATCGACTTTTTTGAAATATCCAGTTTAAGTACAAGAAAATGGCAAATTGTTTTTATTTCCTGGGATGAACCTCATCCCAAGAAATTTATTTCGAAAAAAAAAAAATATATATATATATATATATATATATATATATATTAGTTGTACCTAAATCTTCATGGTTTTAGAAATATTATTCCTTAACTTACGAATCCTAGCAACAAATGATATAATTTTATTAAAAACACATCAACCCTTTATTATTATAATTAGAAAATAAAATAAGAAAAGATTTGCAAAATAATCTAATATCGCCTAACGAACTTGGCAACACTGAATTGATGTTGAGGAACAAGTAATAGTGGAAAAGAGAGGGCCTTGGCGGTAATTTCCTCTCTCTCTTTCTGGCTGCCTCTCTCCCTTTATAACTCTATGGGGCATACAGTTCCTTCCAAATAACCTAAAAATGTACTCTGGCGTAGTTCTTAACGTTCGAGGCAAGTCTTAAGGAGAAGATTTTATAACTTTCTGACAAAATGGATAGCTTCCCGATTAGAAAACCATTTTACATTAAATATTACATTACATATTTATGTATGTGCAAAAAAGTTAAGAACCTAATTTAAGTTAGGAATAATCCCTACCTATACATAATAAAATATTCAGTGAGCAAGGTACAAAATATGGATATAAACAAATTAGTGTCGGATGGGACGATTGAAAAAAACTTAAGAGTAGTAAAATAAAATAATAAAAAAGTTACCACTCAACCCCCCTTCAAAGCGACCTTGACTGTTACTTCTCATATAATATCTAAACATATGCCAATCCAAATAAAAGCGCTCAAATCGACTATGAAACAGGAGACAGTGTCTAAAATAGGAAAGAAAAGAACGCATTAATAGTATTTAATATTCATGAAACAGACAAGATAAAAAACAATATTAAAATATGGTTTTATATATTATTTAACCTAACAATAAATTAGGATTAAACTATTAAAATTTATAATAGACCCTGTTCTTGCAGTAATGTCATGTTCATGTTTCTAAACCTTTTAAGCGAGAGATTTTTTATATTAACTGGCAGGGCATTCCACATCTGGGCGGCAACAAAAACGAATGAGCGCTGAAAAGCCGCATAACAAACTGTTGATTATTTCTGACACCATGTGTATTGGGAGAAAAAAAATGTTCAGCTAAATAGCCCGCAATTTCAGTACCCATGGTCTCAATAGTTTTATTTAGAAGTGAGCATTCGTTCCGAACTTTTTCAGAAACTTGTTTGGTGATATACTGCTCCAATTCCTTGACTACTAGTTCCTTGAGGGTTCCAGTTATCATGCAACGAATTTTCTCCAAATCTTAATCTGCCAGCACAATTTTGAATATTTGCAACAGCGCACTGTAAGGAACTATCTCTCGTCTTTCACACTTTTAAATAGCTGCAGAACTATGAACTTAGCACGAATTAGTGGCACAACCTACTAGAAATATTATACTTAAGAAAAAAGATTTAATTAGCACTTTAAACTAGAAAAATGATTCACAGCTGGGTAATGACAATAATCAAAAACTATTATAAAGAAATGGGACTTTTCCTTTTTGAAATATCCGATAAAACTTCGTTCGTTTCAGAAATTTAGGTACAATAATTAACAAATAAACAAAAGGTGTATGTCATGAAGAATTTTCGTATTGCCCTAAAAATTTTCTTTTGATCATAAGTGTTGATAAAAAATCCGTAAATAAATATTTGTGTGATCATTAATTAGCACGCCAAAATTGTAAGATTTTCTATTTAATAGAACGGCTAAAATAAAAAGTGCTTTATTTAGAGAAAAAAACGCAATTGAAATAATTATTACTGCAGAGAAATTATATTGTCAATAAGTTCCCATTCTAATATTCTTATTAAATCAAATTTGCCCCAACTATTAATATTATAAGTGAATACATTATTTAAATATAATATAAATTCATTAAACATGACTTTGCAATTATCAGCAATATTTCTAATATAAATGTAAGTAAACCACTGATATTCCAGCGGATCTAATATGTATGTAAAATATATAGTAGTATATTTTAAAAAAATAGATAGATTCTTTACTCACCCATAGTTGAACTGCAAAGAATTTATAGAGATTTTTCAGATTTTATTAACAAAATATATTTCAATAGTTCTACTCATTCCTGGTGCATTTAATATTTTTATCCCAATTCCTTTTTATTAAAATAACAAATACGTATTGCCTTTTTCACAATGTCAGGAGACATATACTTGCTAATAGCAAATTTTGCAATGTTGGTGATTTCTTTATTTTTTACATTTCGATTGCTTCCTGTATATGAATTAAAGAAATCACTAAATCATACTAAAAAATCACATTTTCGCGTGTATTTTGTATTTTTGTTTCAATATTTCTTATTATTCGATTTGTTGTCAATAATATTGTGGATTTGACATGGAAATTAATTGTTCGAATGTAGGCTTTATGTCTAGCTCAAAAATCGCTCGAACGATTCTTTTGTGACACTAATAATATTTGCTCAAACGGTCAAAAAGTGCGCCTCCCCCCAATATTTTATTCTGATGTCAAAATCTTGTCTTATATTGGAATTATTCCATTTGTCAGAAAATTGTTAAAAACATTACATTCAAATAATTTTGTTTAAAGCCGAAGAATCCAGACTTAAAATACAAAATATGATTGATACTACCTACACAAAAGTGCGCACCCTTTTTTTGGTTTTGTTTCCTCATTTGTCTTTTTCTCACTTAACCCTACCCCCCACCCTTACCCAACATTTTATCTTGGGTGTGTCTCTGATTAGATAAATAAGATAAAATAGTAAATTGTGTATCACATGAGTGCATAAAAGTCTTTACGCATGCATTGGACACTATTCTTTTTCTACGACCATAAATAATACAAATATAAATTAAAGTTAAATTATTTAATTTTCTCTTTTATAATAATTGTAATTATTAATACTCAAATACTCACACTGTTTATAAAGTGTTTGCATTGGCACTTCGATAATTTGTTACTATGACAACGATGCAAATTGCGAAGCACAGCAGCCTAATTCAAATTGATTACCTGTGCTTAAAATTAATGGCGGCATTCCTTATGGATCCTGTGTTTAATGTAAATCCTATACTGAAGGCATTGTACTTCAAGAATCGGTGTTTAAAAAAAAATTAGCTACTGCGATCAAGGTGTGAAATAGTATTTCATGTACGGTCACAGAAAAACGATTTTAGTGGTAGGTATGCCTACACATTTTATTAATATCAGACAAGAGTAAATAACTAAATTCATAACATCCTGGAAAATGATTCGACTAAAAGTGGTAATAGGAAAATTAGTTGAAATATCAATTGCAGGCTATACACTAGGTTTCAAGCCAAACTTATTCTCTCTACCCAGCTGTATTGCTTAGCTCTAGTTTTAATTAAAATGTCCACCGGCTTTTTCCTCTAGGGTAAAAACGTGCGGTTTTGATTAATTTTGCACAAACTCGTTACACTGTCTATCGCTTATCCTCATGATAGTTTTTAATTAGAGATAGACTGGGACTACAAAATAAAAAGGAACGGTAATTAATAGGATATGTATGTAAAGTAATTAATACTTGTTAAGGTATATTTTTAAGTTTCTTCTGTGTGGTGAAAAGTAAACATATTATAGATGAATGCTAAAATATTTTAGACCCTGAGGAGTGCATTCTAATTAAAGTCCATAAGTATAATAAGTAAAAAAATAATATTCATGTGTTATTTAAACATTGACAAATTGTTGGATAAAGTGATGCGTTTCGTGGGGGGTCCCATTAGCAATAGATAAAATGGTGCAGTTAGAAGTCTTTAACGAGTTTTTCGCATCCCGCATTAATTTCTATGAATCTTCTCGGATTTTTGAAGGCGAATGTTATGTGACTAAAGACATGATACGTTCAATTAATCGGGTAAAATAATATGCTATTTTCAGTCCGTGTTCAAGCACCATGGTATATAAAACTCTATTTGAAAATTTAATACAAACTATGGGTATATTAAACCCTTAAACTTGTTTGTGGTTTGCGGAGAAATGTTTAAGGCTGATATTTCTTTGATGAGCGCCTGAAAATATTTAAAAGCGATCATAAAATATGCAATTGAAAAACTAAAGTGAAACGTGTTTTCTTCATATGCAACGCATTTTTTTTGTAATTTTGTTTAAAACGGTTTTTTTTTAAACTAAAACGTTATATTGATGTTCATATTATTAGCAATAGTCATCAATATTTAGTTATTAATATAAAAAAATATATTCAATAATAAGATTGCAGAACTTAAAACACTATTAAATACCTTAAGTAACTAGATTTACTATAAGTACTTAAGTTTTATAGATTTACTTTAAGTATTTAATAAATACTGAATATCTGAAAGTACTTTAGGTATTTAGATATATTTAAAATAATTAGATTTACTTAGAACTAAATAAAAGTATGTACTTGCTACTTATACTTAAATTTTTTATTAAGTAAAATACTGAATGTTATTAAGTACTTTTGCAAAATACTGGTACTTAATACTAGATAATTTAAGTACTTTTGCTAATTACTTTTACAAATTATCTATTAATGATTTTATGAACATTCTTAATGCAACCAAACGGGAAGCAACCTAGATCTTGATTTGAGGTCTGTGTATTCTAAAAATGGAGCACAAGCCAAAATATAAATAGATTTTGACGCACTCTTACCTGACCTCATATATATATATATATATATATATATATATATATATATATATATATATATATAATATATAATATATATTTATATATATATATATATATATATACATATATAAATATATAATATATATATATATATATATATATATATATATATAAATCTATTTATATTTTGGCTTGGGCTCCATTTTTAGAATACACAGACTTAAAATCAAGATCTAGGTTGCTAACCTAACCTAGTGTATAGCCTGCAATTGATATTTCAACTAATTTTCCTATTACTACTTTTAGTCGAATCATTTTCCAGGATTTTATGAATTTAGTTATTTACTCTTGTCTGATTTTAATAAAATGTGTAGGCATACCTACCACTAAAATCGTTTTTCTGTGACCGTACATGAAATACTATTTCACACCTTGATCGCAGTAGCAAATTTTTTTTTAAACACCGATTCTTGAAGTACAATGCCTTCAGTATAGGATTTACATTAAACACAGGCTCCATAAGGAATGCTGCCATTAATTTTAAGCACAGGTAATCAATTTGAATTAGGCAGCTGTGCTTCGCAATTTGCATCGTTGTCATAGTAACAAATTGTCGAAGTGCCAATGCAAACACTTTATAAACAGTGTGATTATTTGAGTATTAATAATTACAATTATTATAAAAGAGAAAATTAAATAATTTAACTTTAATTTGTATTTGTATTATTTATGGTCGTAGAAAAAGAATAGTGTCCAATGCATGCGTAAAGACTTTTATGCACTCATGTGATACACAATTTACTATTTTATTTTATTTATCTAATCAGAGACACACCCAAGATAAAATGTTGGGTAAGGGTGGGGGGTAGGGTTAAGTGAGAAAAAGACAAATGAGGAAGCAAAACCAAAAAAAGGGTGCGCACTTTTGTGTAGGTAGTATCAATCATATTTTGTATTTTAAGTCTGGATTCTTCGGCTTTAAACAAAATTATTTGAATGAAATGTTTTTAACAATTTTCTGACAAATGGAATAATTCCAATATAAGATAAGATTTTGACATCAGAATAAAATATTGGGGGGAGGCGCACTTTTTGACCGTTTGAGCAAATATTATTAGTGTCACAAAAGAATCGTTCGAGCGATTTTTGAGCTAGACATAAAACCTACATTCGAACAATTAATTTCCATGTCAAATCCACAATATTATTGACAACAAATCGAATAATAAGAAATATTGAAACAAAAATACAAAATACACGCGAAAATGTGATTTTTTAGTATGATTTAGTGATTTCTTTAATTCATATACAGGAAGCAATCGAAATGTAAAAAATAAGGAAATCACCAACATTGCAAAATTTGCTATTAGTAAGTATATGTCTCCTGACATTGTGAAAAAGGCAATACGTATTTGTTATTTTAATAAAAAGGAATTGGGATAAAAATATTAAATGCACCAGGAATGAGTAGAACTATTGAAATATATTTTGTTAATAAAATCTAAAAAGTCTCTATAAATTCTTTGCAGTTCAACTATGGGTGAGTAAAGAATCTATCTATTTTTTTAAAATATACTACTATATATTCTACATACATATTAGATCCGCTGGAATATCAGTGGTTTACTTACATTTATATTAGAAATATTGCTGATAATTGCAAAGTCATGTTTAATGAATTTATATTATATTTAAATAAAGTATTCACTTATAGTATTAATAGTTTGGGCAAATTTGATTTAATAAGAATATTAGAATGGGAACTTATTGACAATATAATTTCTCTGCAGTAATAATTATTTCAATTGCGTTTTTTTCTCTAAATAAAACACTTTTTATTTTAGCCGTTCTATTAAATAGAAAATCTTACAATTTTGGCGTGCTAATTAATGATCACACAAATATTTATTCACGAATTTTTTATCAACATTTATGATCAAAAGAAAATTTTTAGGGCAATACGAAAATTCTTCATGCTTCAGCTTTTGTTTATTTGTTAATTATTGTACCTAAATTTCTGAAACCAAGTAAGTTTTATCGGACATTTCAAAAAGGAAAAGTCCCATTTCTTTATATATATAGTTAAATGGTGAACAGCTCTTTAACTTAGTGGGCATGCAAATACTAAGTTTCAAACTTTTTTTGTCTCCTGGTCATTTTCTCTACGTTACGAACATACAATTTTCCACAGAACTATTTTTGAGGCGAAAATGAGCAAGATACATAAAATGTTAGAATTTTTATATATTTGCTCAATAAGTTTTAAAGCTGTTATCAAAGAGGCTAAAAAATGTAAACTTTTTTGTATTTAACGGAACAATATTTGAATACCTACCTAACACATATCATCCAGAAAATACAATTCCAAAAAAATTTTTTTACAGTATTAATTTGCATACTAAATTTCATCTTCATCGCTAAACATTTTTTATTCTAAAATACTAAGATTTTTTTTTGACGATTGATAACTCCTTAGCGTAGCACTTTCCGACTTAGGTAAGCTGCCATAAATCGTCTTATTACGTGGCAGCTTTCTTTTTGTACAGATTTGTAAAAATATATAAGAAATCATCATTTCATCTCAAACATGAACCCTTCAAAAACAATTAGCGTTAGGTAATCCTAAATCGCATAAATAAATAATGCATGAAAATGATGAACAATTATTAGGATTAAACGTCATTAAAGAGAGCACTTGAAAGTCAAACTATGATCACCTAGAGGTTCTTGGGATTAATACAAAGTTACAAAGTAAACAACTTAACCAAATGAAAAATGTACAGGGTATCTCGCGAAAGTAAGCCACTCAATTTTATATCCTTATAATTCAGCTAGAACAAAAATTTAGAAATCCAAATTATGTCGTTTTTCCGATCTAATAATATATGATATAAAAAAGATACTTGAACGTCAAATACGGAATTATTATGGAATTTGAGAGTTTGTTTTATAGGAACAATTGTTATATAAATCGGTTTTTACATTTCACTTCCTGTTTAACCGGAAGGAGAATTTTCGTGCATAATTCTATACAATTTTAGCACAGATTGCTAGAACTATTTTTCCTTATTTATAGATTTTTATATTTATCTTTTGGGGTTTTTGAAAAATTTACGTTTGAATATTACCACATCCTACTATTGGAATAGTAGATAATGTCTGGTAATATACAAACCCGGATATCTCGAAACTGGAAAAAATTAATATTATAATTATTATATATATATATTTTTCAAATCAAAAGAAAGAGTTCTACTTATCTGTCCTAATATTTAATATATGTTATGATTATAGACGACAATTTTGTTTGTGGTGTAATTTTTGGTTAAACCAGAAAAGAAATACAGAAACCGAATATATATAAATTGTTATTTGGTTTCTTTTTTTGAAGTTATATACCAAGAGTCCGAATAAACTACATAAATTCGATTTTAATTTTTATTCTAGCTAAACCATGTAGCTAAAATTATAAAATTAAATAGAGAACTTCCTAAAAAATATCTGTAACTTGAGCTTTAAGCAATTTAGCGTAGTACACGTAGTATACGTGGTAGTGTAATCGGAGTAGTTATAAGTTTTTAAACGAAAATTAAAATATTCGCTATCGAAAGACAGAATTTTGACATTATCCACTAAACTGGAAGTTGATGTCATCCAATAGATTTTGAAACGTTAAGATAGCCACACGCATGTCACTGATTTTATTGATTTATAATTTTTTTTTCTCCGGAGTGGCTCAAAATTAAACTTTTAAGATGTTTTTTCTCCAAAATAGTTAAAAATAGGCTACATTTCTCTCTCCCTCTTCCCTCTTCTCTGTTGACTTAATCCTCTCAAAGATGTGTCTGTTATGGGAGGGTTCTTTGTCGATTTTCTCAGATGTCTTAAATGAGCGAAATCTGATATGTTGTTAGTTAAAAATATATTCTCTTTAGAAAAACTCTGTCCTGTTCAAACACTACTATGCAATCAACTTATTGTTTTTTGCCTCTACGAACAAAAAAGTTAAAGTAGGGGGATCTATTTTTTTGGTGTATGATTTAATGCATTTTCTATAGTTGTGCAGCCTATCGTTGTAAAGAATGAATTGACAGACGAATTATAATTATTTAAGGGCACAGTCAGGTCCTGAGAACCCAGCGTGAAATATGCAGATTAATCAAGATTAAGCTGCGGTAGTGTTTCTTGTCGGGACGTCTACGCATAAAGCACATGGAAACCTCCGGAAAACCACTTTTCTAAAGACTCGCTCCTATAGAAATGGTTATTAATGTCTGCTGTGTTAATCCCTATCTAGTTTATGATTTTTGAGAGCAAAAAGCAAATTAAGCGTAACATGGAAAAGATATCAAGTTAATTTATATATAACATAGCATTAACTTGGCGCAAAACGATAGAAATGATTTATATTGTGTACTATTTTAGAAAATAGAATCCATTTAAACCTAATCCATCACAACCAGTTTTGGAAATTTCTAACGGAACAAACACGTACTTATTTGATAAGGCTTGTTTTTAGCTCCCTTAGTAAGCAATTTAAAACTCGAGGTTACAAAAAATATGTATTTATGCTCATCGGTATTAAACATGGTTGTGTCAATACACCAGATAAACAAAGGTTGTTGATCGATTATTTCCTAATTTCTCAGCTATTGTTTAATCGTCATGTCTAATTTTTTTCTATTTGTTTTAGGTACATTTAATTAGATTTTAATCTAATATAAGTCACTGATACTATGCAAATAAATGTGCGAGTTATGGAAGAGATTCAAAGCAATGGTATACTTACAAATTTGAAAATCTTAATACTGTGAAGCCATATCACTGAGGTTTCGCATCATATATATTATTTTTAATAATTTTTCTCTAATTTTTTAATTTCACTAACAAAACTTTAGAAAAGAAAAAATCTGTTATTTTGATTTTTAATATTTTTATATTACTGATTTTTAAAATTTGTATCTAAACAATAGAGCGATAAATATTAACCCAAATTAAGTACATTTACAGGGTGATTTAAAAAGACAGAAATTTGAGTGTTGTAGCATGAATTTGTAAGGCCATCTGCGCGATATTTAATTAAGTATGCAAGCAACAGCAATTAATTTTGTCCAATAAATATAGCGAAAAAGTAATCTATTGATGCTATCGAAATCCAAACTTTCGTCGCAGTAACTTTATTTATTTTTAACATTATTTTTAATGTTGAAATTTACTTATTTATCGAACAAAATGAGATTATTTTCCTGAGATACTTAAAGGGCGAACTTTCTAGTTTAGAACACAGTTGCGGTAATACCTCACCACAGAAAGCTAATGAAGCATTAGTTTCAGGATCGAAAGACGTATTGTTTTGAAACTTTCCAAGAAAGGGATTAAACGAAAAGCTTATCCCAATTGCGTGTTCAGTTAATGTCTTTGTATATACATAGGAGTTTTTAGTAGGGATAATTATATTTTACTTAATTAAAATTTAAATCAAAATAAAATTAATAATTTATTTATTTATGTACTTCTCAAGAGAAGTAACAAAATTATATATTCTGCGCAAGACAGAACGATCTAATTCTTATAATAAAAACTCCAAACATATCATAGAAAATCTTAAACATTTTACATTAGATTAGATAAGTGATATTTTAGTAAGTTTTGATGTTCCTATTGACGATTCAAATTTCTGACATATTTCAGCATGAAAACCCTAACCTGATGTTAAATGAATTGAAAAGAGAATGCTTAATGTGCACATATTTCACTTTTCAAGAATCTTTTTAACAGCAAGTCTTGGTCGCCGCTCTGCTGTCTTTTGTAGTAACGAACATCTTTCTGGGTCTGAATCTTTTAACTTGGATGTGCAGGACCTTGTATTCAGCTGTCGCAAATATCTCAATTTTTTATTTTTAGTTTGCAAACTTTTATTTTTATATTTGTTCCGTACCTTGTATACCATCACATATATTATTTTAAATCAAACTTTTTTTTTAAATGAGCAAAGCTTTTTATGAAGAATTTTTTTTTGGTTAAGTCAGTAAAAAAAAGTTCCATTGATAAACAAAAATTGAATAGAGCCTATACTTTTTCTTTTCTTCCACTTTTCAAGGAACTTTTGAAGAGCAAATCATCTTCTGTAGTAACGAACATCTTTCTGAGGGCTTTCGACGAAACTGCTGTAATATCTGCTCCTTTACAACGTATTTTTTTGCCTAGGTATATCGATGATATCTTTGTAATATGGCCATGGTGAAGAAAATTTAACTATATTTTCAAATAATCTAGTGCAAGGGCATTCTAAATAAAATTTACTATGAAAATTGAGTCAGTTAATTAACGAATAGGTTTTTTAATGACACCTTGTAAATTATAATACTTAGTTACTATTAGGTACCGGAATAGGAAAAATAACGGGTAACCCGTCGTAATGGTGACACGTTGACTGCCTGGCACATTGTTGCCAAAGTGCTTATTCGAAATAAACTGTTATAGAAAATACATATATCACACTTACGAAGAGATATTTAAATTAAATTCCCATCATCATTCTTCTCAAAAACAATCCGTTATAAATTCCTTACTTTTTAGGGCTTTGTTAATATGGATGCAAATTCAATTCTGAATGAAACAAAAAATTGACTGAAGCTTTAAGACCAAACGGATATTGCACTGAATATATTAGGCGTTCAATTAGGTATTATAATAAGCCCAGACCTCAACCAGTATTGGATTCTCAACCATTAGGTAGTGCAGTTTTACCTTTTATCCAGGGCGCAACAGATAAAATTGCAAGAATTTTGAGGAGATCTAACACTTGCACAATCTTTAATAGGCTCAAAACGATTGGGTAATTCTTAAGTCACCAGAAGATATAATTTCTCTGCAATTAAGAGATAGATATCAAGGTTCTTGTATCAATATAAAATTATTATAAATGAAAAATTTGAGAATCTATTGAAATCATGAAGCACACTGAAAATTTCAATAAAAACGCAGGCTACGTTCTACATAATGCCTGTGTGTGTGACGCGTCGGTGGGCATAGGTCGGGTATACATTTAGTGTTTTGATCTTGTGCAGTGAGGATTCTTGAGGATGTAATTCCCATTTGACAAGAATTAACACAATTTACTCCAGCAGCGAAAGCTTTCTCATTACACCAAGCTACAGTTGATTGTTATTTATTGATATTATATAAAATAAAATATTGTCAGTACGAACCTATCGATAAGAATGGATGATGATATTTAACATATGAGCCTGTAGCTATGACAAGAAAAATTAAATACTTGTTTGGTTTAATAGTCTAAAGTAGAAAAATCAAATGTCTGCAATATTATTGAACACAACAGAAACGAGAAACAATCCTTTACGTCAGAAAAAGGAGACTAGAGCCAAGCTTGTTTTCCTAAATGCCACACTTACCTCCGATGTGAATTAACTTGGAGTAAGAAGTAAATATATGCACTCATATCAGCAGTACCGCAAGAAAATAGCAAGGATTTGTGAAATGAAAAAGCAGACAAACGGAAGTACAGTGATATCATAAAGTCGATAAGACAGGTTGGTAAAGAATTAACAAATCTCACCATTATTTAAGCTCAGCCAAATTCTTGCTACTCAAAACAAACAAAAACAAAACAAAAGTATGCTTTATTGCCGCAGAAAAATTCTACAATTTTATGGACAAAGCAAAATATACCTAAAAATAAGACATATCAAAACATTAATCGAAAATAATTTCGACAAGTCAGTGCTTTTTTTTTTTTTAAAATGTAAATTATCAATTTACCAAATCGTAAAACACACGTTAGAATATAAAATAACATTGCAAACAGTAAATGAATCATGATAACCTTATAAAAGTAAACACACACATGTACGAGGTGAATAATTTCGATGACATTGAAATCAAAATTGCAACTATGCGACCTTAAACTCTATGTTATTATAGTTATACAAATAATTGTGATGTTAAACAGAAGGTATATTGAACTAGTGCAGAATGTAGTATACAAAAAGAATTAAATTGTTTTTAATCCAATACCTAACAAAAATAATTAAGTTTTAAGTGAATGTTCGACAGTTCTTTTCCCTATATAATGATTTACAAAATTCTATGCTATGAGTTAGGACATGACTCACAAAAGATTTAAGTAAACAAGCGAGTTTAGTGACAATTTAAAGAGACTTACTCACTGAAAAAAAAATCATTAACGCTGTAAAGTGGTCTCTCAATGAGGTATGCTTTGGTGTTTTTTCGAAATTGTGCAAGCATAGGGATAGATTTTAAATGTACTGGCAGATTGTTGTAAAGTTTTATGGCGTTGTAAATAATTGATTTTTTTATTAATTCTGTGGAAGGAATGGGAAGATAAATATCATGCCTAGAGTTTCTGGTAGGGTATACATGTTGTGGCCTTTCTGGGAGGGTGTTTATATGTTTTCTCAGCAAACATACCGTTTCCAAAATAAATAATGCAGGAAGTGTTAATATTTCATGTTTTTTGAAATAGTATTGGCAGTGAGCTCTATTATTTAGACCAAACAAATAACGAATGGCTCTCTTTTGAAGCATAAAAATACTACGAAATTGCTCGGTGGTACAGCAGCCCCAAAAGGGAAGGCCATAGCGGAGGTGGGATTCAAATAAAGAGAAATAAGTAAGTCTGGCAGAAGGAACGTCTAGTTCTTTTGAAACTGATCGAATGGCGAAGCAGGCGGTAGAAAGTTTTTTAGTTAAGGTGTCAATATGATTAGACCATTTTAGGTTGCTATTTATATTTAAACCCAGGAATTTAACCGACTCTACGTATTCAATATTGCTGTTATGTACCTGAAGTGGTTGTAAAGTTCCCTTATAAGATAACGCCACCGTTTTATCGACGTTAAAACAAAGCATATTGGAATCGGACCAAGCCTTAATTATAACCAAGTCTTTGGAGATACTAGAGTGTAAAACATTGTATCAAAATCACTCCATGTTATGCTTGTGTCATCAGCAAAAAGGGAGATTCTTCCATTAATTTTAAGGTTCGTGATATCATTAATGTATAACAAAAAAAGAATAGGTCCCAAGACTGAACCTTGAGGAACTCCACTTGTAATCAACTTACAATCAGAATCGGAACCATTAGCCCTTACAAGTTGTTGCCTTTTTCCAAGATAAGATTTGAACCAATTTAAAGAAGTACCACGAATTCCATAAAAATGTAGTTTGTTTATCAGAATTTCATGACTAACACAATCAAAGGCTTTCGCATAGTCACAAAAAACTGAGGCAGTTGGGTGGTTGTTATTGAGAGATGAGTAGACGCCTCTAAGCAACGTGAACATGGCGTCACTGGTGCACTTGTTGGGTAGAAATCCGAACTGCTCCGGGGATATTATCTGATGTTTCAGGAGAAATGGCATAAGACGGTTCTTCAGTAGCCTTTCGATGATTTTTGATAGCACTGGTAGTAGTGCAATTGGGCGATAATTGCAAGAGTTAGTTTTTTCGCCGCCTTTATGAAGTGGAATAATTATAGCTGTTTTAAGGCAATCAGGGAATACACCTTTTATAAAGGACTCATTTATTAATGTTGTAAGGGCCTCTATGACTGGGAGTGGCAAGTTCAGGAATATTCTAATTGATAGGCCATCAGTGCTACACGAAGATTTACTTTTAATATTATGTATTACCTTCAATAGTTCAGTGTTGCTAACGGGACTTAAGAAAAAGCTATCAGCTAAATTTTTTGAAGGAGGGAGAAACGAAAGAGGGTCCAAACTTGGCGAGATACTAGAGGTAACATTTTTGCTTACATTAATAAAATAATCATTTAGATCATTAGCCCCTGGCAAGTTCTGAGTCACAGGGTTTGATTTGTTTCTGAGGTTATTGATGATGGACCAGGTTTCTTTTGAAACGTTATTAGAGTTTGTTAGACGTTTTCGGTAGTGTAATTTTTTTGCTGACTTAATAAGAGTAGTGTAGATCCTCCTATAATTAGAGATATAGTCGAGAATAAGAAAGGAGTCGGTGAATTTTTTTATATATGAGAGCGAGCGCATATTTTTAGCAGAAATTCGTATTCCTTTCGTGGTCCACGGTTTATGCCGCTTAGGTTTGATATTCTTAAGCGGGAAGGCCTTGTTAAAAGCACTTAAAGTTTTATTTAAAAAAGTTCTGAAGTTTGTGTTGACATTATCAGATTCAAAATTCCAATTGGTGTTAAAGCAAATATTATGAAATACTGAGAAATTTGCGGCCGAGAAAATTCTGCCCCGATGGCGAGATCTTGGTAAGGGCCTAATAGGTAAACTAAACCTGGAAATTACCGCCTCGTGATCGGAAAGACCTGAGTTATAGACCTGTGATTGCACCTCTGATGGAGAAAAATCAGACGCCATGTAATCGATGATAGAAGAAGAGTTTTTTGAAATTCTAGTTGGCGAGGATACATGCATTGAAAGACCGAAAGAGTCGAATATAGAAATTAGATATTTCTGGATGGCACAAACAGTAGCATAGTCAATATTAAAGTCTCCGCATAGAATTTTTTTACCTTTAATCGGTAGGCTGTCTAGCAAACTTACCAGGCTATTTAAAAATGATTGTACATCAGAGTTTGGTGATCTATAAATACAAATTACATAAAGATCAAGGTTTTGATTATATACTATAGAGAATTCAAAAGAGCTATCCGCTAACAAATGATCATATTTAGATACCGACATGAAATCTCCATTTAGGGATAGAATCAGTGTTCCCCCATGAGCTGAGTTTTTTCTGTCATATCTAGCTACTGTGGTATACCTCTCAATATAAAAGGGTTCGTTTAGATTCAGCCAGTGCTCAGTAATTGCAACAAGTTGGGGGAACTCCAATTCTTCCAGAAATAGGTACAACTCGTCAGTTTTATTTCTTAGAGAAGCAATATTAATTAGAACCATATTAAGACTAGTAACAACAGGAAGTTTTGAGGAATCTAGTTCCTCAGGACACGTCGTGTTTTCTAAAAATTTTTTTTGGGAGAATTGCTGGTAAAATAATTTTTTCTCTGGTCCTCTGAAGATGAATCGATCTCTCCGAAGATATGTAAAATGCAAGATCCGCTTTCTGCTGCGTTAAATCCGTAAGCAGCATGAAAATCGAAATATATCTTGTGTAGGGTTCTATAATCTATAGGAATGCCTTCTGAAGCCAAAAACAGCCTGGTGCTTGTATTTGCAAACCCTTCAAAGTGAATTGGCGCAGGTTGGTCGTGCAGGAAGGCGAGATATAACTTGAAGGCCTTTAAAATGGCTGGTTCTCTTAGTCTAGACATGAGGAAACGGTTATCAGAACTTTTTTCGGTTCGCGTAAGCTTCACTGTTGGGGGAGACATTGGATCAAAAATAGGTTCTTGGTCAGTAGGAGCTTTCTTGGAAAGACTATAGCAGTTGTCGCTCAACAAGACATCTGCTTTGCAGGCAGCAATGGCTTCTTTGTCAGAAGATATTATAGTGCCCTTTTGAGAAATTGGAGAGGAGACAACCAGTGAACTGACGGAGCTCGAGTTGGTGGGCAGTTTTTTCGGTGTGGAGGGAGGTGGGAGGTTCGGTGTAGATTTTTCTGTAAGTTCGGATACAGCTGACCGTTTTATTACTACGCCATGTGGCCATAGATTGCTGTCTAAAAGCTTTTCAGCTGACTTTTTTGACTGAGTTCCAATTTTAAAATCAATGTTTGAGATATGATTTATTAGGTGGTAGCATCGAATAAACTCTGTAGTCCCAAGCTTTTCCTTAACGTAGTGAACTATGTTGTTAGGCGTAAACCCTGCAGGAAGATTTCTTACGACTACATAGTGCCACCGTTGTGTATTATTACAAGCCAGCTTGCTGGAGCCTTCAGTAGTACTGGGAATATCCGTAGGTGTTACCTCAGTTTGTGTAGAGGCGGTGGAGCAGGTAGTTTCCATAGTTGGTGTAGGCAAGGGTATGGTGGTAGGGTATGTATTTTTGATATGCTTACACTTATGTTGGCTTTCATATTTGGAGTATAACTCCTTTACCAAGTCAGTTACACAAGTTAGGTTGCTCTTTATGTTAGCAATACCTGCTTTTAATTCAATTGAAGAGGAGTCCTGTACTTGGATTTTTATCACTTCTTCGGCATTGTTGAAGAGGATTTGGGAAATATTGAAAATATTCTGTTCCATATCCCTTAGAGACTTTAATAACATATCTGGTTTGTAAGCGGAAAACTCCCTCGAGAGATTATGGATATCGTCAATTTTTTTCTCCATGAGATCCCACCTGGATTCACTCTTCACTAAAATGTCATACATTTCAGAAATTGTCGGTACACTACTTGACAATTGAGATACACGGTTTGCGACTGAATCAAAAAGTTCATGTGGAATCAAATTTTGAGATACCTTTGTGATTTTATCGTTGAGATATTTCAAACTAGGGGAGTCGCACAGGGCGCAGAAAAATCGGAGGTGGGTTGATTTTTGTAATATCAAGATTTTTGTGGTAGCCTTATCAAGGCCCGTGCAATTCATGCAAAAAGATCGTTTACACTCACCACTACAACGAAGTTTATTGTATTTGTCTTTCTCTGAAAACTCTTTACGGCAATTGTCACACTTGTATTCAGCCATATTTAGAAAATGAATAATTCGAAACAAAAATACACAGCGAAAACAAAACAGAACAAACACACGTACTGCGAGGAACGCAAAACAAAGCACACTCGCATATCGCATTGGATATGTATCCCTTCAAGATAGCCCTAGCAACTATGACACGTTTTAAATTTGCCACACAACTGATAATAATAGGATTGCTACAGAAGAAGCAATACATGTTTTTGCAGGTGAATTAATTAGAAATTTAGATTTAACTAGCAATTGGCAATTTGCTAGAGAGATCCTGAGATTCCAGTACGGAGATGGTAATGAACTTTTTGACAATATAGAGGAAAAATGCGATTTGGAACAGAACTTCTGACTAGACATTGTCAATTAATCTACCATCTACTAAATGATACAGATGTCTATTAATACCATTCTTGATCTTTGAATATTTCTTTCTGTCTATAGACTCGTATAGAATTCGTACCAAAATTTCACAAGTTTATACCTATATCATATACATTTTGGTGTAAAGCTTGAATTCAATTGAATAAAAAATGCGTTTTGGATTCGTATCAAAATGTAACCAGTTTGTGAACAAAATTTGAGATAAGACCAGAGAGACCAAGAGACTTCAATGAATCTTCAGAACGTTTACCTGGGCGAACTACTCTGAATTATGAAGACGAATTATTGCGATCAAAAAGAAGAGAAGTTGCAAACGTATCCCTCGAACTGGAGCATAAAGTAATGTTGATAGTTGAGGCAGCAAGCCAAATGGTTCGACAAACAGGGTATTGTTCTTGGTGTAGGGGTTAAAAAAAGTCCTTCAAGTCAATCATGCCATTGATACCTCTGATCGGTTTGCTTCCAGTATTAACCTTAAAAATAGACCTTAATCACCAACATTCACAGCTGGCCGATTAACTGTCAAGTGATTCTAACTTTGCTTAAAAAGATCGAAACTCCAATGAAAAGAAAAGTTTCTACTTTAGTACAGATCGATCGACTTGATGACCTAGAATTACACTCAGACATTTAAGTTAACAAAAGAAAAATTATTTTATTATCGATTTTAGCGAACAAAGTTATTCTACATAAAGAGTTCGGCTTATGAGTTAGGCTATAAAAATCCATACAGTATACAAGGTGAGCACAGAATCTGAAAACACAAGTAGATAAAACAAATAAATTGCAAAATCAAATTTTCTTAAAAAGCTGAATTAAAGAAAATAGGGAACCTTTTAACTAAAAAGGTAATTTATTTTTTTTATGTGGGCCTTGGTTTTTGGATAATTTAACGAACAAATTAAAAATTTCAAATGACGCATTAATTTTACATATTTACCATTAATTTTCTCCGAACCTTTTTCTATCACAAAAAGTTTAATACGTCATTTAATTTGGATGTGCAGGTCCTTGTATTTAGCTGACGCAAATATTTCAATTTATTTTTTTTTAGTTTTCAATCTTTTATATTTATATTTGTTTCGTATCTTGTATATCATCACATATTTTATTTTAAATCAAACTTCTTTTTATAATTTTTCTTTACTTTCTTCATTCTGTCGGTCTATCTGTCTGCGGCATAACTAAAAAACTACTTATCCTATTCACTTCAGATTTTGTTCTAAAACTAAGGGTCTTATAATGATGATCTGGTAATATTTTGGTATAAATCCAATATGGCAGGCTAATGAAATGATAAAAAATATCACTAAAAAACTACTTATCCAATTTACCTCAAATTTTGCACAAAAACCAAATTTTGCATAAGAATGAACTGGTAAATTTTTGGTACCAATCCAAGATGGCAAAACAACAAAATAACTTATTTAAAAAATCAAGTATCAAGCTAACTATTAGATTGATTTCAAATTTTGTGTAGGAATTAAATAGGCTAATAGAGATGAGCTGGTTAAATTGTGGTACGAATTCAAGATGGAGAAACAAAATGAGGGCCAAATACCAAAAATACTTGTAATCGTAAAAATCCTCATCTTCTCATATTTTTACAGATCTTCATGTTTTAAAGTCCCTAGATGCCAAAAACATATTTTCTCAATTTCATAGAATTGTTTCTCTGTCTGTTAGTTCGCGGCGTAGCTAAAAAACTAGTCACCCCATTGACTCCAAAGGCTAGTATGGCGGAACAAAATAAGGTCTTAGGTAAATGTTAAAAAAATTATTACCAAAAACACTAATTATGCAATTTATCTCAAATTTTGTTCACAAACTGGTTACATTTTGATACGAATCCAAGATGAATTATTTATTCAATTGAATTCAAGCTTTACATAAAAATGTATATGATATAGGTATAAACTTGTGAAATTTTGGTACGAATTCAATATAACGGAACAAAATGGCAATATAATGAATTTTTACAAAATCAGGGTAAAAAATTACTTATTCAATTTATTTTAAATTATGTCCAAAAATCAAGTGTAGCAAAGATAGAAACCGATCAAATATTGGTACGAATCAAATAGGGTGTAACAAAATGGCAGTTTAGAGTATTAATATTCTTTTTCAGGCCGAATATTTTTGTATGGGTTATTCCCGGTCCTCCAATTATAATTTGTCTTTTTGTTTACAACAATTACAACGTTCTTCTCCTCATTGTATTCTTCCTATTAAATAAAACCTAATTGGTTGTAATATGTACATTTCATACAATGTCAAGACTGTAAATGTTTTTTTTTAAACCGTTTGTGAGAAGTAAGTGTTGGTGTAATAATTTTAATTTATATACTTCTTTCTGTATACCCATACGTAACTTGCCTTGCAGCCAATTACAAAAGATTTGAAACTTTAACGATATGCAATCCCAGAGTAATTTCGATCGGAAACTTTTACTGCTATTTCCAGCCAATGGAGTGGAACTAAGACGGTTTTATTTGTATCGAATAGTTTCGTGATCGTAAAATATTGCTTTCAAAAGTTTGATTCACAAATGCTTTTAGAGTCCGTTTCTAATAAATACTGGCTGATCTGCAAACAAAGCTAGGGCGGCGCACATCCCTCTCAAAATTATTTTAAATATCGTCGTACTGCTTTTTACATACGCACCCATCAAATACTTTTATATACTACTCTACATTACAGAATTGGCAAAATTTGTCTTAAAGTAGCAGCTACGATTGCTTAACTAATGTTATAGTTTTTAATGTCAAGTATTCTCAGAATTCTACTGTGCTATTTATAATTTTTGGCGTTTAGCACACGGATAAATTTTCTTTTTCCATCCCTAACTTTTTGCTTGATAAATCACAGGCGGTTTTTTCGAAATTATCTGAGATCACAAATGTTTAAACTGCAAACTGTCATTTCACGAACTTCTGCTAAACTATCCAAAAAAATGTTTTATTATATTAATGATTTTGTAGGCATCATCAGCATGTCTATAGACAGAAAGAAATATTCAAAGATCAAGAATGGTATTAATAGACATCTGTATCGTTTAGTAGATGGTAGATTAATTGACAATGTCTAGTCAGAAATTCTGTTCCAAATCGCATTTTTCCTCTATATTGTCAAAAAGTTCATTACCGTCTCCGTACTGGAATCTCAGGATCTCTCTAGCAAATTGCCAGTTGCTAGTTAAATCTAAATTTCGAATTAATTCACCTGCAAAAACATATATTGCTTATTTTGTAGCAATCCCATTATTATCAGTTGTGTGGAAAATTTAAAACGTGTCGTAGTTGCTAGGGCCATCTTGAATGGATACATATCCAATGCGATATGCGAGTAGCAAAAATTTGGCTGAGCTTAAATAATGGTAAGGTTTGTTAATTCTTTACCAATCCGTCTTATCGACTTTATGATATCACTGTACTTCCGTTTGTCTGCTTTAGATTTCATTTCACAAATCCTTGCTATTTTCTTGCGGTACTGCTGCTATGAGTGCATATATTTATTTTATACTCCAAGTTAATTCACTTCGGAGGTAAGTGTGGCATTTAGGAGAACAAGCTTGCCTCTGGTCTTTCTCAGTTTAAGTGACAACCACTCACTTCTGCACCTTTTTTCTGATTATCTTTAAGGCATTGTCTAAATAAACTTGTTATTTTGCTCTGTACAACAACACTATATTAACATACATATAAATAGTTGATTTCTAGATGTATTCAAGAAACAACTAAATAAATGTCAAATTATTTATTGGTATTTGTAGCATATTCGTTTTTAGACCGAATATATTGACGATTGTGGAAACCTAATTTTACTGGCAATAAATTTTTAATTTAAGGCACAATTCTCGTTGCTTCGGGTGCCATAGTAATACTGTGAAAACAGACAGAAACTTTAGAATCTAAATACCCGAATAAGATAAAATTCTGACTAAAGAACGAAAGAAAAAGGAATATGATGGGATGAAATGGCTTAGCAAGTTAATTCGAAGAAATTTCATCAGATGAGTTTTCCCCTAGGGCGAGTTTGAATTTCTGGTTTTGTCTTTCAGCAGGAATTTGTTTTAGATTCAGTATTCTTTAAATCAAAAAGACCGAGATTTAAATATATCTATTCATTTATTTTTTGTCAGAAATGTATAACAATGATACAGATAAAGTGGATTGCATTGTTTTACATAAAGTTAAGAAACGTTAGAATAAAAGTTGCGCACATTTATTTTGGATATTAAAGTTACTGTAAAAACATGGAAACAACTTTCCCAACTGCAGCCAGTAATATAAGTTAAAACTATGTAGAATATATGCATTAATTGCCCTTTTTTATTGTTAGTTGTTTTTTCCGATATATTATGCGGTTTTGAAGAAATGTAGATGAATACAAATACTAAAATAGAGCATTTCGCTAATTTATATTGAGTTTGGGTGGAACTATTCCTACAAGACTACTGTCATTTTCACAGATGTGGCATTTACTTCACGAGGGACCTCTGGGATTTCCGCTAGCTACCTGGGTGTTCCGGCTCTCGTGCTGACCGTGAGAATATCCCATGACAATTACCTGGTCCAAACACTTTAACATTCACGTACCCGTGAGATACCAGGCAGAGGCCACCCTTGGCCTCTGCTTGGCTTCCGGGTATTTCTGCTAGTGGTTGTCGACTTTCTCTAACTTGGGACATAATAATTATCTCTGTCTACATTTATCTTTAGGGCAATCTGTGTTGATGCGGGCCCAGCCCCGCTTTCTTGATTCTCCACTACTACCTTGATTTTGTCTCATTTTTGCACATATTTTAATCCCTGGTGATGGGCTGTTTTAGTCAAAACGTTGTAAATAATGGTCATATGCCTCCATAATTTTATCCCTGATTCCCGGTTTGTGATGGCAGGAAACCAGGAACATCTGACTGACGAAAACCTGATAATACTCCTCGCTTTTCACTCTTTTATACTACTGACCTCGAAGTTGCTGTTCCGTGGCATATTTTAGAGTTTCCTCCTTTTATACCGGAATCCCGGCTTATGCTGTGTGATCTCCGGGACTCCAGGGTATGGATAACCTTTACATTTATGCAGCATCACATGTGACATCATCGGTATGACTAAAAAATCACCTTATATATTTTTATATCAATTTGCCATTTATAAAAATTGTATTTAAACGGAATTTAGAAATGTACCTTAAATATTAATTTTATTGAATCAGATTGATCACCCCCAGAAACTCCAGAGTTCTAGGATTTAGCCTCGACTACTTTTATTTTCACCTGCGACAGAGCCCGACGAAGTTTACTTACAATATTTTTTTTTCAAGTAATGGTTTATTTTTTTTTAATTTACACCTTAGCAAATATAGCCTAATAACCTGGCTGATTCTGAGGTATTAACATACATATTGTATGTTTTTACTCAGATCTGCCAGCATGTCCTTAAAATTTTAATTTTTTACCACGCTTTTATTAGCTTCTCTGTTTATTGTTTGTATGTATGTTTGTTCAGTTTCAATTTTGAAAAAGATTTTTACAGTATAAGTTGATATTTTCGGATATAAAAAAGTCTAAATATTGGCTCCAATGTGGCAGTATTGAAAATACTTGTGATCTGATTCGACTGAAATTCGGTAACTTATAGTTTAAGGATGTTAATGGTCATTTTAAAAATCAAAATGACGGAGCCAACATGGTGAACGATTTTTGACATTTGTGTAGATCTCGTATCTGACGTTATTAAAAAGTACAATTTAGGAATTTTTTAGCATTTCCAAGACTAACAATTTTACAAATATTAATATATTTAAAAAATAAAGTGAAGAATACAGGAACTGCCCGCCCTACTTTTTTTTCGTTATAAATCTATGTAGCTAAAAACGTATGCCTCACTTCATAAAAGGATGGCTTCTGAAATTTTAATATAATAATAAATGTATTATCTTTATTAATATTATTATGTTTATTGTTTATTAATGTCATTGAATTTAAATGCATTAGTTTGAATCCTTATTTGAATTGATTTGTATTAAAAATATTGTATATATTGTGCAAATATACATAGTGGAAACTTAAATGACATTCAAAAATGTATGGCCTTATTATTTACCTCCACTGATTTTCATCCTAATTTGGTTCAGATAGGCTTGCGAGATAAAAGATGATTCTTATAAAAAAAGGTTACTCCAAAAAAGAATCAAGTATATACGCCATCACAAAATTGTATGATAGCAACATATTTAGTCAGACTATTTCTATTATCAGTTTTTAAATAAGACTAGCAACCTTAAGATGATCAATATATTTGAAAAATTAGAAAGTAAAAATATAAAATAAACATCGACAAAAAAGCGTGAGGTGCAAATAAAGTGCAGAGTACAGAAACGGCCCGCGCTACTTTTTTCAAGTTATAAACCTATGTAGCTCAAAATGTATTGTTCACTTCATAAAAGCGTGTCTTAAAATTTTAATTTATTTATAAATTTAATCTATACATTCGAAATAAATGAATTATCTTAGCCAACTATGTTTATCGTTTATTAATGTCAATGTATTTAAATGCATTACTTTGCATCCTTATTTGAATTAATTTGTGTGTCTTTATATTGTATACATTTTGCAAATATACATAGTGGAAAAGTATATGGCCTTATTGTTTACCTCCATTGATTTATATCGTAATTTGCTTCAGTTAGGCTTGCGAGAAAAAGTACATAGTCATTTAGTAACACATATACTGTATTTCCAAACATTTTTATTGGACGCCATTTTATTACATCATACTGGATTCCTACCTATATTTAATCAGTTTCTACCTATACCAGACTTAATTTTGGGCATGCATACTTTAAAATAAATTCAATAAGTCATTTTTATATTGACACACACACCGCCATTTTGTTACATCATGTTGAATTCGTACCAGTTTATCTCTAAATCATATTTATTTTTTTGGGAAAATTTAAAGTCAGGTGAATAATTTTTTTTTTACTTTGATTTTTTTAACTTTATTTGGCCACTATTTTGTCCTGCTATCTTGAATTCGTACTACAACTTTACTAGTTTTTCTCTATTAAACACCTAATGCTTGCACAAAATTTGAAATTAATATAACAAGTAGTTCTTTAGGCTGCTTTCTTAAATTATTTTATTTGGCCGATAATTTGTTTAGCAACCTTAAATTCATACAAAAATGTTACCAGTTCATTCTTATGTAACACTTGATTTTTGTGGAATATTTAAGGTAAATTGGATAATTATTTTTTTAGAAACAATTTTTTTAACGTTTTATTAGGCCGCCATCTCTTTCCAGTGTACTGGATGTTTACCCAAATCTTACCAGATTATCCCTATAAGGCCCTTAATTTTTGACTAAAATTTGAAGTCAATCTGATAAATAGTTTTTAAGCTCTGTCTGAAACGTTCAGATAGACAAACCGACAGGCGGACTGACGGAATTGAAACATTTTTCGGCGATATGTAAAACCTGAGCGGGTAAATTTTCACGATTACAAACATTTTATTTTATTTGTCGCTATTTTGTTGCCCTATTTTCAATTAGTACCACAGTTTTACTAGTTCATATCTATATCGCAATTAGTTATGACACACAATTTGAAATCAGTCCATTAAGTAGTTTTTCAGACTGAATTTTTAAATATTTTATTAAGCCGTCATTTTGTTTCGCTGTCTTGGATTCATACGAAAATTTTAGTTCATTCCTACATAATAGTTGATTCTTGTGCAAAACTTGAGACAAATTGGGTAAAGAAACAGCTTTTTAGTAATACTTTTTTTAACATTTCACTAGGCCGCCATTTTGTTTTGCCATATTGGATGTTTACCAAAATGTTACCAGGTCATCCCCATATGACCCTTAATTTTTGACCAAACTTTGAAGTCAATCGGGTAAATAGTTTTTTAGCTATGCCGCGAATAGGCCGACCTACAGACAGACCTTCGGAATTAAGAAAACACGTTTTTCGGCATCTAGGGACCCTTAAACGTAAAAATCTAAAAAAATCTGAGAGGGTGATTTTTTCGCGATTACAATACTTCCCTTTTACCGGGGAAGTAAAAATATAGAAAATGTACTCCCAGTGAAGAAAATCCTCTACCGCACCACACATTGGTCTAGCCTAGACTAAATTTACAACGAATTATTTTAGATATTCTCAAGTCATTGTTTCTGATATTGCAAGTTTCTTGAAACACAATATTTCTTCTATATAGCCCATTACTAATATAATTATAATTATAAATATACAACCTATAATACATGGAAGCAAAAATCTGGATTAAGTATTTTTTATTTGCTGTCTGTTAAAAAGTTTAAATCATTAGCAGCTTAAAATTGGGGCAAGAAAGAAAGTAATGAAGAGAAATGAGTTTCTGGGCGCTACTAATGACTTGGGAGGTCTCTAGCGATCGTTTCTAGTTCGACTTAAAGTTGCCGGTTTTAGAACGAAAACTTTATTTCATTGATTTTCTAGACATTTTGCTGAAACAGCTAAAATAATTAGGTACTCATTATTTTAACTACCTTACTTTGAAACTAGTAAGAACATAGTAAATCTTAGTGGAGTCCGTACTTTTTTATAATTTTTTATATTATGTAAAATGAAAAAAAAAACTAGTTTTTACTAATATTTTCACTATATGTAGTGGAAGAGTTTATAAAAAAATAGTTTTTATTTTTACATTTCAAATAATATTACAGATTTTCATCAAGTATCGGTTGACACAATATTATAAATTTTTGATCTTCATTTTGCATATTGTTTAAATTGTTTTAGATAAGGAAATGCATCAAAATACGTTTTAGTTGTTTAAATGGTAATTTAAAACACATTTAGGGTCAATGTGTTTCCACTGAAGAACTCAACAAGCACATTCACAAACTTCATCGCAGTCCGGCAAAACTTACACCAAAGGAACCAAAACTGGAGTTTGACGACAAAGTGTTAAAAATAATAACAAAACTTCGGGTATTCTTCCAGTAATTGAATAAATTTGGTGAAGTAGTTAGATTTCCAAAGGAAATATTGAAGTTAAAATTTTAACAATTGTGAAACTCCCTGTTATCAGCTACAGCGCTCTTATAAAACATTCTACAAGTTTTGCTATGATGTATATATTTAAATGGAAATTATAATTTTGCACACGGACTTTTACTGTTGCACTGCCTTGGATACTCAGTCCTTGAGATTGATTTAAACAGATTTATTTGGTTGTTGCATTTTAAAAAGGCTACTTTTTATGATTTTATATGATATGAGGTTTCAGTAGTTTTAAAACAGAAGTAACTACCCTTATAATAACTCAAAAAGTATTCTTAAAGTTTGCTACTGTTTATAAATCTAGATACTTAAACATCATAATGAGAAATAAAACAGTAAAAATAAAAAAACCTGCAACATAAGTTAGTAGGCTTTAACCGCGTACCCTTTAGAAGTTTTATATTTAGGTTATCTCCATCAGTAACCAGTTACTAAGATATCTTAAGGCAATGAATTTGTTGTTGATTATGGAAGCTTTCTCTGGACAAGAACCTTTCAAATATTTTTGTTATAACTTAAAGCTAATTCTGATGAAATATCAGACTGGGTGCACTTTTAAGGAGGGAGCTCATTCCCCCTTGGGAGAATCGTACCCCAACTTCAGAATGCTCGCAATACTTTATAAGACAGGCCGAAACCCGAGTATCATATGTGGAGATAAAGATTGCAGCTCGTTTCATTTCCTCTTGTGCTTTTCTTCTTTTCTTCATCTCGCCAACAGATATTCCTTATTTTTTACGGTTCTTCTCACAGCCCGGGTGAAGCCTAACTTTGATCCGGTTGCTGTACTAGCAGTGAGCTATGTGTCTTTGATAATAGTGATATAAAGTTTTCGCAAGGCCGCTGACAAATATCAGTTTAAGGTTTATTTTTTCGTAAGTACGCAGTTTATCTGAGCTATTGAATGATAAAGCCCTCAATGTCAAGCAACAAGATGACAAGTTTATAAGTCTTTGAATACTGAAGGCAGTTCCAACTGTTGGGATCTATTAGCGGCCATGTACCATCATTCGTTGATACAGATTGCCAAGCATGTAACAATCACTCAAGAGATATTGTGACGGCCTCCCTATGAAAAGATACTTTATATTCCATAATGATACTTAAATTATTATTTTGAAATACACAAATTGTAAATTATTTATAATCTGTTCTTTTTAAAAGAGAGTTTTTGTGCCCACATAAATTGATTTGTCACGAAACATGGCATAAACAAATTAATAGATGCTATGAATAGTTTAAACTGAATGATTTTCGTTTTAATCCGTCAAATAAATAATACCGAGATGAGCAAAGCGCGCCGGTGTTATTTCCGGCATCAAAGAGAGCTATGCATTTTTTAGACCCGCGTAATTTCAACCTAGACTATTAAAAACTGAAATACTTGCAAAATAGTTATGTGGATATGATTAAACTCGTTTGACGGTTGACGGCTGCTAAAACTTTAAGCAAATATATGCCAAAATTTGAATTACAAATTCGCAAAAAGGTTCACTTTTTACGGACCGTTAAATAGATTTAACCTTTTTTATTTCAGATGTTTTGGAAAACAAAATCTAATGCAAAAGTAAAGCGTATGCATGTGTTTTTATTATCATGAGTTTCGCGTTGATAACAAATCAGGTTGTTTGCGTTAGATAAGCAATTGTATTACGTAAGCCTGAATCAAAGTGAATGTGTATTAAAACTGTTACTATCTATACAGAGGCGTTATATAATATGGCGCAAAATTTCTGAGGCTTTAACTCGCCCTCAGTTTTTATAAAGGTACCATTTTTTTCCTCATTTAGTTTTTAACCATAAAGGAAGAGCAAAAACTTCGATTTTGAAACAAAATGGTATCGGACGTATTTTTGAACGCTGATTAAGGAAAAAATAAATAAAGAATTCGATCTGAAAAATTTGAATTTGACTATTTTTTTTTAGCTCATAATCTCTATTTTACAAAGATTTATGGGGCCATCAACTCTTTAACGACCCATGCGGTGGTCTTCTTATTTGTGTTTAGTTACATTTTTTTAACAAAGTTTATAATTTTATTAAAAAAATGCGGATTAGGCTAGGTTAGTATTGCTTAGGTTCGCTTTAAAGAAAGCGAGCGGTAGCGCGCCAACAAATGTCCGAGTCTGTTACAGGGATTTTTTTTTTCACAAAATATATACGGTTAGGTGGATCTATCCAGTTAGCATTAGATTTGCCTTGGTTCATCAATAAAAACCATCATTTAAGCTACAAGCTACACACCTCAAATTTAGATTTGAAATACTAGCTTACTCTAAAATAATGTGATAGGTATGATGTCCATCCGATTTCAGCTGTATAAGTTTTGATTATAACCTTTATTTATCAGCCGGTTGCTCTCACAATGACTTTAATTTTCATGTGCAACATACCAATCATATCACTTTAGAGTGCCCATGTATTTCAAATCAGGTTTTCAATTAAGTGCGATTTTATGGCTTTAATGATGGTTTTATAGACGAATTTGTGCTACCATAACTCTAACGGAACAGATCCATCTAACAGTATAGGTTGAGTTAAAAAAAATACTTAATTTAATATAGACTCGGAGCAGAAAGCTACCGTGTGCTTTCTTTACAGCAAGTGTGTGCGTGTGTGTAAGTGTCAATTCTACCCTAAACGCAGTTTTAATTAAAAAAACGGAGATTCGAACAGATATACGCCACATTCAAAGCCGAGTATTTTACCACCGAGCTAGGAAGCCCATGCTGAACATTTAACAAAACTTGTTTACACTCCGCTGAAATAAACGATGAACGAATAGAAAGCACATTGAACGATATGTGATATGATTGGCATGTTGTGCATGAAAATGAGGGTCTTGCAGTTTCCAATACAAAGACACTGCGAAAGTAAAGGCGCTCATTGCCTAGTTTACCGTTATCGATGTCACGAGATCGAAAAAATTAAAGAACAGACTTACTAATTGTGATGTTTAATGATTTTATCACTGATATATAATAGTCATGTTAGTAAAAATTAAGCATATCTCCTGAACTGAAGGGCGGCCGTCTTGTACGTAAGGTCAGTGTTGCTAAGTGCTAAAGTGACTGTAGGATGGAAGTTTCTCGGAAACCGATAAGTTAAGTGGGACCCTACATTCATTCTCTTTCTTGTCGAAGCCTTTCGAAGTATTCGTGGCGTAAGCCGGAAGAAGTTTTCTGTTCGAATCTTTCCGATTTACCTTTATAAATGGAGATAATTCAAAATCGGGTTTAAGTGTGGTATAGCTAGGATGTGATCTACGATCAAGAAGTTTTGCGAATTCACCCTTTCAGGGTTGCAAAAGTGGAAATTTAGAACCACGTGCTGATTGTTCTAGTAGGCGTCGCTGGTTCATAGAGGTTATCAGGATAAAGAGCTTCGAGTAAAGGTATAAAAAATAGTGAGTAATTCTTTATTATCTTGTACAGAGGAATAGTTTTTAAGACAGGCGGTTGGTAGAATCATAGTTTTTTCCGATTATATATGCATAGCAGAGAAAAGGGGAATATTCCTATAATAGTGAAGTAAAATATTTATTTCACGAGGTATAACAGTAAAGCTAGCGTAATTAAATAGACTATATTTAACTTTTCTATCCTAGGTTGGATTAAATATGGTCCATGAATAAGTAGCAATATTATTACTAATTAATAATGCATGTATGGGTTATCAGTGCATAGTTAAATACTATTTTATGCAGATGTGTTCCAATTATTCTAAGCTATATAATTTTGTTTTAATATGGGAATATTTAGATTATGTTATAATGTATATATAATTTAGAAGATATGTAATAAACAAGAAATGAGTGTTTTAATTATTATTATATAATTGTTACAATAACTGTGGTTGTATGTAAGATCTTTACACCTGCAAGTATAGGGTGTTCAAGGACCATATTATACAGTGGATTTCAGTAGTTTTATCAAGGGGCAAGCGCTATTTCATTATGATTTAATTATTGGAAATTTGATTATTTATTGGTCTATTGGTTGTGTGCCTTCAGACGAGTACGAGATTGTGTCGTAAGCACTCTTTTAGAATTTTTTCCTTGCGTCTTGGATTGTGGGCCAAATTGCTGTTGTCAGCTCATCCACTGCAGAAAGGTCCAACTTTTACCGAAGCTAGATAAGGTTTGTTGTAGGTAGGCCCTAAGCTTTACAGGCTTGCAACCAGTCACCGTTGTAAGGTGCGCCAGACTAGGAGTTGCCCAGTACCATAATATTGCTAAGTTGTTGGTAACATTGATTTGGTGATAGACTTTAGTAGTTATAATATGGGAGCGCCTCCTCCTCCTCCTCTTCCTCTCTCTCATGTCCCTCATTCTTAACTTCCTCCCCTTTTATTCTCATTCGCATCATATTTTTAATTTTTTCTCTTTGTTCTCCCACATTTGATTTTGCATTCTTAAGTCTTATAAATAGGTGCATCATGATCATTTTAGTATGCCGAGGCACATTTACTAAGCTGTGCTCGAGTTGCGTAAAAAGTTATTTTTGAATTTTTCCACCAATTTTGTATAAAACAAAAAGAAAAAATGTGTCAAGTAATAAGTGAATTATGTGTAATCGCGAAAAATTAACTACAACTATCAGACAGTTAAAAGTTAAATATCTCAATTTCTTTGAAGTGATTTCGAAAGATGAATACACCAAGCTGTTTTATCCACTGAAACGAGATTATTTGGAAGCAATTGACTGTTGTGATGATTATTTAGAAGGAATTATAAGCCTTACTACGTTTTTCAATACATTTGGGAAATCATACTTTGTAGGAGAATTAAGCCACCTAATAGAATTTATAGGAGAAGATTGCCAATTTATACCTGCTATTATTGCAACCCAAAAGAGGTTTCAATTATACGAAGATAAAAAACAGGTATTATCAAAGAAAGTTAATCCTATTCGCAAGAGACGTCCCCCTACATATTTAAAATATTATGTTAAATAAATGAAATGGCTGAGTTGCTGATTGCAGTTAAATTATTAGAGGAGAAATTTAGTAATCTTTCAAAAACCTATTTCTCATATTGTATGGCAAGTGGTCCGGAGTGGATAGACTTTTATTGTAATCAATCTGAGGAATTCGTAAAGGCTGCCCTCTGTTGCAACAAATACATTGAAACATTAAATTTTTTTCAACTTATTCAAGATCTAAAAGATATTGGCTTTGGTTACTATTTAAAAGACTTGAAGCAATTTATTGACGAGGATACTATTCTTCAAGAAATTGAAAAGGAAGAATAAATTTAATAATATTTACAATGGAGCAAATGGTTACTGAATTGTATGAAGAGTTTATTATATCTGCTGCATACTTCCAATATTTATCAATTGTAGGCGAAGAAGACGCAGAAGCACAAGATTTGTCAGCATATGTTAATAATATAGATCGAATGGAACAATGTAAATTAGCCGCTAAATTTTGTAATGATTATTTAAAATATAAAAATGAGTATGAACTTTTAAATGAATTTAGAAAATTAGATTTAAGGTATCATATTAATTGTATTCAATCATGGTTGGTTAATGCAAAATAAAAAGGTAATTAAGTTTTTTATATTTTTATTCATTCATAAAACAATTGTCATATAAAAATAACACATTTGTCAAAGCACACATACAAGGTGATTTTGAATGATAGAAGCATTTTGGTTCCATTAGCTTTAGCGCTGGTTGTTCATCTATTTCAATCACAGGCTTTTTAGAATATTTCTGTATAAAATCCTTTTTTTCGCTTCCTTTTACAAAAACAAAATCTGCTTTCTTCGTAAGTGTTTCAATTATTTTTGGGAAATGATGTAATGGAGTAAATCCATTATTCCAATGTATACAATGATAATTTTTCGTTAACCATACCGCCTGCTTGTGACAATCAGGTGAAAGAAACTCCATTGGAAAAGGCCTTTTAAAAATGTAATGAGTCATTTCATAACCATCAAAAGCTGCAAGCTCTTTCGGTATAAATTTATTTTTTTCATCCTTGAATCCTTGAATATCTATAACCAATCTCATATTTTCAAAGCAGCAAATTTTTTAATGAGACTTTTTTTACTTGAATAATTTGCAATTTCTTCTTTCAGTTGATTAATTTTAAAAATAAATTTTTCAATTTGTAGTTGTAGTTTTGATGTCATGACTAAAACTAAAAGCTTTTGAAAATTTCTTTAAATTAAATCGAAATATGAAAATAGTGGGGATAAAGTTTATAATTGTTTCACAATTTTAGTAAGAGGGTTGTAGCTAAATAATTTGTCATGTAAAATAAGACAATAAGCAGAAGTATCTTTTTTAATTGCATTGTGTGTCTCAAATTCAATTCTCATTACTACGGATCCCGTTTGAATTGTTTCTTTTTGATGGGAGCAATCAATATGTGTAATAGGACTAATGTTTTTGAATTGTTCAGGATTAAAAATGGGTTCATTTGGAACACCATAGTAAGACTGTCTAAAGTTGGCAAACATTTCGTATAAAGCAGAAAATTTGTTTTCTTCGAAATTTAAGTACAAATCGTGATAAGGATATCTTTCAGAATTTAAATATACTCTAATATTTGACAAGGTAATATTGTCAAATTTACTCATATCTTTAACAATTTTCCCTTTTCTGTTTTCTTGAAAGCCAATCACAACATGACGAGGAGCTTCTAGTTTACTAGTTGTTTTTACCGGCCATGTGTGACGGGTTGTTTCGGTTAGAGAAGAATATTCAACAAGTTCCCAACTCCTGAATCCTATCAATATATCTTTATTTGATTCTAATATTTTTGATAGAGCAAGTTGTTGTGGCATATCAACTAAAATGTGAGGAACTTTCCAATAAATTTTATCGAAAGTAACCAATGGAGTGTCAGGAGCAGTAACAAGGTGTGCCGGATCTTCTTTGAAAATAACACCATCTAAATCATCAGTTGATCTAATAAGAACCAATTCCTGTTTCATATTCATAATAATTTTTCTGTAATCTTCAAAAAATCCTAAAAGCATTTTTAGTGGTATGGATACGGAGAATTTTCCATCATTATCAACTAAAATTGTATCACCTTCTTTCCGATGTGGAAACCAACCTGCATTTTCCAGTTTTAAACTTTCGTTGGTATTGTGAGAAAGGTAGCTTTTTAAGGTTGATGCTAATCCAACATTTCTTATTGAATCTATAGTAATTCCGTTTAGTTCATAGCGGATTTCTCTGAACAAAAAGGCTATACCATTGTTAATAAATAGCAATTCTTTCTTATATTTACCTTCTGTATTAGTTAATTTTCCTTCGATATAAAGTAAACTATCTGATGGTAGAGTGTAAGCATCGAGTTCTTGAATTGGGATCCTTATTTCATCATTGTAATCGAATTTTGAAGAAATATATGGTTGATATGTGTGAAGCTCAGAACTGACGATGGAATTGTCTACATAAAGCTTTTCGTTTACGTTTAATATGTTCATTATTTTAAAACAGTGAAACCCAAGGATGTGAGAAATTTACGATTATCTCGTCTTAACTTGTTGGTGTTGGATTTGATACTGAACTGTTGTTTAGGCTTTTTCTTTTTATAAGTTTTTACTTTGTTGATAGTGGTAGGGGCAAGTCTCATCCCAAGGGCTCTATTATATCTAACAACCATTTTATATTTCACTTGTTTGTAAATGCAACCTTACTGTTATAGTTTCTCCTCTAAAACTGATAAGTTCTCCGTCTTGATCAACTATTTTAACTGTTATATTGTTAATTGCTTTGACGCTAACTGGAAAATACAAAATGGGCAAAGGAGATTCAACTATTTTATACCCTGGAGCTACAGTTGGATAAAACTGGTGAATAATATGAACAGGTTTACCATTATTGTAAGAACCGACACAAATATTACAGTCAATACAAATAGCATTCACCTTAGTTATTTTTGCAACATTATCTGATTCTTCCTCTTTCATAGCTTCTAGTATCCTGCTATTAAAACCCAACATTTTTCCTATCGAATCTTCCTTGGTAAAATCAATTATTCTACTACACATTAAAAAAGTTTTTAGAGTATTAACATTTGCTTTTAAAAGAAAAAAAATTTTTTCATTCGGAAATAAATCTTCTATACTTTCTCTTATGTATGTTTCTATATCTGTAATGTCATAAGTTCCGTCGGGAATAACAATTACTTTATTATCTATATAAAATTTATTATATCCTTCTTTTATATTGGGGATAGTCATAAACGTTTCAAAATCAGCTAAACCCAGGTAATATTGTTTTTCATCCTCTAAATATATGGGCGGATTAAAATCAGCAGACAAAACAGAACTGTTTCCTGATATGGCAATTGGGGTAGACATTGCAGTTTATTTATGAATGAGATATTACAATAAATAATGAGTTTATATATTTTTTTGCAAAAATTTTAGGAATAGTTGACCACAGTTATATGAATTAAATTTTTGTTTATTTTCATAAGTATAAAATACATCCACTTTGCCATTCGAATTAAAATATTTGAGAAGTTCTAAAGGTGGTTTTAAATTTCCATAACTATCAAAATATATTACATTTTTGTTATTTTTAATATAAGCAGTCCAATGAGATCCTTTATTTTGTTTTTTATCCAAATTTACAATACCACATTCTTTCAGATTAATTTTTTTTGGAAGTTCATCGAGCATAAAAACACCTCTAAAGCCAGTTATTTTTAACAGCTTTACATATTTAATAATATCATTGTTCGTAAGTGCTCTTTTTGGAAAACTTATTTTGAGTTTTTTTTTTGTCTGATTGCTTTCATTTTGACGGATCCTCCTTTATAAGGTCTAATAAATAGTCCCTTTCCTTTATATGGTCTAATATATAATCCTTTACCTTCTTTAGAAGCATTTTCCATTGCAATATTATGTCTATGTATTTCTTCTAGTTGCTGTTTAGCTGCTTTAGCATCATTTACTGCCTTAGCAATTCCTGCCGCGCCTCCACCTAGTGCACCCAGGGCGCCAAGAATGGGAAACAAAAGAGGTAGAAATCCTCCAATTTTTTTGGGTGTTCGAATGATACGTTTTTTTCTCAATTTAAGTTTACCCCCTTTTGTATTTTTTAATCCCAAACCGAACTTTCTTTTACCCTTCATTATTCCTGCAACACTTAAAGCTGCAATTTTTTCACCAATAGAAGAATCTTTAGCTTTTACCCTATCCCAGGCTTTTTTTTCTAATATTTGGTCAGATATGTGTCTTTTTGATAAATCTTCAGTCTGAGAGTAAGATATATCATGTTCTTTGCAAGCGGAATCCAATGGATTTACACCAACGTCACCTCTAGTTAATCTTTTTTCCAAGTTGGTGCCGGGACCACAATAATTATATCCTGGTATATGAACTTCGAAAGGTAATTTACTAATTAATTTATTTACTAAACCAGAGCCTTTTCTATTACGTCTTTTAATAGTTTTTTTCAACTTATGACGACCCACAGTCATTGAAGTTCTTTTTATACTAAAAACACATTGACATTTTTCTGGTATAAATACTTTTACAGCTAAAAATATTTACTAGTGTGATTAAGAATGAGGATTGAAAAACAAAAATTCTCATTACCAGTAAATAATCATGACGAAAAAATTTTAAGTAAACAGTTGAGAAAACATGGTGACTTATTTTGCGGTGGTTCAAAAAGAGGGCTTATAGTTGGTTGCAGTGGTAGCGGTAAAACCAACGTTATGCTTACACTGCTCGAGCATCCTAATGGAATTAGGTTTGAAAATGTCTATGTTTATTCAAAGTCATTAGATCAACCAAAATATGAATATTTAAGGAAGTTGTTAAAGCCTATGAAAGAAATTGGATACTTTGAATATGATAGCGATGAGAACATTATTTCACCTCATGAGATAAAGCCAAATTCCGTTATCATTTTTGATGATATTCCTTGTCATAATCAATCTATTATTAGGGACTATTTCACGCATGGAAGGCATAGAAACACCGATTGTTTTTTTATTTTTCAAGGATATTCCTCAATCCTTAAACGTCTAATTCGAGAAAATGCAAACTTATTAATTTTATTTAAACAGGACTGTTTGAGTTTAAAACATATATATAATGACCACTGTATATTGGATATGACATTTGATCAGTTTAAAAATATTTGTGCTAACTGTTGGATGGATCCATATGGCTTTCTTGTAATTGACAAAGATTGTGAAGTAAATCACGGCAGATATAGGAGTAAATTCGATTCCTTTATATATTTATAAAAGTAAAAAATTTGCAGTTTTATTTCATTTAAAACTTGTACAGCATGGATAAACGTTTAGCTCGAGAATTAATAAAATCGAGACAAGCCGTGAAGCAGAAATATCAAAGCTTGAAATTAGCTACTTCTACTGCTCAGTCCGAATTAGAACAAACTTATAGACCAATAACACAACCACTTAAACAGCTAATTTCAAGTATTGGTAAATCCGAACCATTCGATTTAAAAGAAGAAAGAGTTTCAAAGTATGAAGAATTCAAAACACCTACAAAGCTTTATAAAACATCGACTCCGACGAAAAATATTCAGAAAACAGGAAAAACTCCGTTACTTCCTACAGAACTACCAACATTTTTAAATGACAGTAGTATCACTTCTTCCTCTCCTGTAGTACAACCATTGTCATCAACTGTTATAGCAGAAACTTCAGATCCTTCTAGTGACACAACAACAAATTTAAACTTGTCAGACATATTGGAACAAACTAGAAAAACAATTCAAACCTATGTTGGTACACCATCATATAAAGATTACTTAGCAGATTTTCATGAATTACCCAGATCATATATTGATGAGGGTGTGAAAGATACACAACATAAATTTGACCATTATTACGGAATAGTTCATGACCTCGAAACGGATAAGTTTTCTTTTGGTTTAACACAGATACCGGTAGAAATTATTGGAAAGGACATTAAAGTGGGAGGAATAACGTACACAGGCACGCCAGGTTTATACGAATTGCTTTTCAAAAAAGAACCGATAGGTTATAAGAAGGAAGATTTAGATAATTACATGAACATTCTAGCTAAAACAAATGTATATCGTAGGAATTTTGATTCAAATGAACAAGTTCAAGGAAATACATCACACAAATATGTTACAATAATAGGACCATATTTACAAAGAAAGGGGATTACAAAGACAAAAACCTTGCCAAGATTAGTTACAGCATTTAACAAACCACAACCTCCGTTTAGAACAACTAGAGCCAAATCTACAGGAAAGGGATTAATTTTGAAAACAAACAGATCAAATACAGACTATGTATACTGGAATAATGTAAACGAAATTGTTGATAGGCTACGTTTATTAATTTCATCAAGTGATGCGGGAAATAATGCTCATAGTAACGAGATTATCTCTATTATTGAAGAATTAAGAGAAGATAAAGTAATACTATAAATAACAGCTATCAAATATAATCATATTTATTGTTTAATGAAAGCTCAACATGACAGTTGATAAATTTGGACATCATATTTCAAAACAAAATCAAGAGAGAATAAGTGACATTAATAATTTAAAAAGGAGATTAGGTGAAAATGAAACAAATAATGAAATCTTTGCTAAAAAGCTTAAGGTTTTTGATGAAAATTTTTTAAAGTATGAAAACCAGATTAAAGTATGTTATACCTCAATTGAAAACGTTAATAAACAGTTGCTAACGCTAAATCAAATAAGTAAAGATTTGCAATTTTTAAATGAACATGTTAAAAAGGAAGACAAAAAATTAAGTGATGATATCAACAAAATTAATAAAATAATGGAAACAAATATAAGAGAAGTAATAATTGAAAAACACAAGGAAAAAATTAAACAATTAAGAACTTTTATAAAAAGGTTAGATGATGAAAAAAAAAGAAATCAAAATAGCATTCTTAACAGTAGAACAATTGACCAACTCACTTTGGAAGAAAATCAACAATATATTTCCTTGGAAAATATAATGTCCAGTGTAATTAAGAAATTAGAACAAGAATTAAATAAAACAGAGGAGGAATTAAAAAATAGTGATAGTAGATCAACTACTTTCTTAACTGGAGAGATAAAAAAATCCTTTAATGCGTTAGAAAAGGAGATTACTAAAATTAGTAAAATTTTAAATGAAAAAAGTTATACAATACAAATTGATAAATTGAATGAATGGGAAAAAACATATAAAAGTTATATTTCGAATTATTACAAAACATAGAAAGTGAACTTCCTTAAAATTGAATAAACAAGTTTGTTGTCATGACAACCGTTAAACAGCAAGTCGTTAATGAATTACATAAACCTGCTAGAAAAAACTACAAACGCAGAAGGGTGGTAGTGAAAGGGTTAAATGATCTTTTTCAAGCTGATTTGGTTGAAATGTTACCCTATGCCAAATTTAATAAGGGATTTAAATATATCTTGATTACCATAAATGTATTTTCTAAGTATGTTTGGGCCGAACCGTTAAAATCTAAATCTGGAAAAGACGTAACAGCGGCAATGAAAAAAATATTAATCAGTGCAAAAACTCCACCAAAAAACTTGCAAACGGATAGAGGAAGAGAGTTTTTCAATGTAAATTTTCAAAATTTGATGCAACAATTTCGAATTAACCATTATAGCACGTTTTCCAATTTGAAAGCGAGTATAGTAGAAAGAGTGAACAGGACTTTAAAGAATAATATGTGGAAAATATTTAGCATTCAAGGAAATTACAAATGGTTTAATATATTAGCGGATATTGTAAAAGATTATAACAATACAAAACATTCTTCAATAGGAATAAAGCCAAAACAAGTAAATAAAACAAATGAAAATAGAATCTTGAAATCTGCATTTACTCATGCTAAAACGTTAGATATAAAATCTCCAAAGTTTAAAGTGGGTGATCACGTACGAATAAGCAAGCATCGAGAGGCATTTTCAAAAGGTTACACACCAAATTGGTCAAATGAGATATTCCACATTAAAGAAGTTAAGATGACAAACCCTTGGACATATTTAATTCAAGACGAAGATAATCAGGACATTCTGGGTGGTTTTTATGAGCAAGAATTACTAAAAGTAAAGCATACCGATGTGTATCTTATTGAGAAGATTTTGAGAAGGAAAGGAAACAAAGTTTATGTGAAATGGTTAGGACTTGATAAAAAATATAATACATGGATTGATAAAAAAAATATTGTTTAATTAAATTGAAATTAAATTTTAGTTAAATTTGTTTTATTTCTGTTCCTCACTTTATGCTTTAGCTGATACAAATTACAAAGTCTTAATGTGCTAATTAATTTCAAATAAAATTCACATTTACTAAACTAAAATTTTATTAAGTAAAACATCAAATACAATTTTTATTAAAACGTGTCAAATATATTTTATTTCTATGTTCCTCAGATAATATCGAATCTAGAATAAGTTTACAATCATTTATTCTTTTTTCAAAACGGAGTCTATCTAAGTACCACATCTGAAAGTTACTCCTACGGGCTTGTCTGTAAGCAAAGCTCCACTTCACTAACACATGCACCTTATTGTTCTCTTCCAGAAAAGATATTGTTTTCTTCGTAATATTTTCTTTTTGATCCATTTTCATTGTTTTCTTCGTAATATTTTCGTTTTGTTCCATTTTGCTTCAATTTGTTTTCCATTTGTTCAGGATATAAAGCAAGTAATTCCATCATAGTTGAAACATTTTCACTGTTAGGATTTTCTGTTGGACTTATTATATTATAAACATGCGTACACAAGTCGCCACAATCAGATGAAATATTATTTTGAAATATTTTGAAATATGTATTGAATTCTTGCCTTTTAAGTATAGATAATCTATAATCAATAATTTCCTTTAATCGCCACAAATTGTCCAAAGACTCTTGTCCTAAGTATATGAAGTGTGGGCCTTTTGTAATTTGTAGAACAGGGGTATCATTTATTTTCTGAACCTGCAGATGAATGTTGTTTATATTCACACTGGTTTGATCAACTTGAGGAAAGTAGAAATTGTTTACAATAATTCCTTGATGAACACAAATGTCTTTCCAATTTTCTTCGGTTAGTGCGATTGAAAATCCAGTTTTTCCACCAATTACAATTTTTGGAGAAAAATCATTTAAACTAATGCCAACAAGAACAAATTTTGACAAAGAATTATTTAAAAAATAAATTTTTGAATTAAGAAGCGTTTCCAAAGGTTTATGAACCACGGCGTTGTTCATAATGACTAAACGAGACTGAAACATATTGTGTTATTCTTGTACTTAAATATTCTCATCCCCACTTTCTTTAAAGTTTCGTTTAAAATGGATTAATGAAAAAATAGATTTCCAGTTTGAAATTTATAATAAAGATAAATAATTAAAATGGTAATGTATAAAAATAATGCAAAGTTTAATGTAACACTAATGATGGAAAAGTAATAATTTTTGAATCCGTCATAATAATTGGTACAGTTGGGGGTTAAAATTTGTAACTGATTATTTTTAAACTCTAACCTTTCTATCCAATTTGTATCAAAAATAGATCGATTTGGATAATGATACAAAATTTTAAAAAATTTACTTGCATTTTCATTTCCATTTATTCGTTCCATCCAACTAATTGTACTATTGTTAATTAATCCAATTTTCATAAATTTACAATATTTACTTAGAGTGACGTCTGTTTTATTAGAAAAACATATTTCACACTGTGTTACGCCAGGGGGATGATGAACATAAAAAACATTTTGGAAAATAAAATAAAGAAGAATAAATTGAGATCTACTGATAGTCATTAAAACAAATTAATAATAATATTTCAAATTTATTAACATTAAGCAGATACTTTCACCACGAAAGCAAAAGCAGTTGTAAAAAAATAACAATAAAATACTTAATTTAAATATATGTAAAAGTTCATAAATAAGGATATTAATAATACTATATAAAATGTGTAGCTTGAAGACTTATTTTGAATGGTTACAATTATTCGATTCCTATTTTTCCATAAACAGTTATTTAAATCACAATTCCTAGCAAATTTCTTATGCTCCACAATAGGATCATCATAACTTAACCAATCAAAAATTTCAATACCACAATAAAAACATTTACAAATATCATTGATTGAAGTATAGTAAAAGCCAGCTCCAGCTAACACTTCTGGTCTCAATTTTCCTTTCCATTTTTTAAAAGTGGAAAGTCGTTTTTCATATGTTTTAAAATAACTGTTATCAATTTCTTTGTCAAAAGTTTCTAAGCACATTTTGTGAAAGACTTATGAAGACTAACTTTGGTTTCAAAAACAACAAATTTAAATACCTTATAATATCTACATAAATATATCTAAATCTTCATGTTCTGCATTCCATTGATACAAAGCAATATCTTGGTGTCCCCAAGCTAATGTATTAAAACTATAGGGAATTTTATACCGCTTATCATCTTCGGAACTCAAAGCCAATTTATTAATTAACTCTGTAAAAATTGTATGTTGTCTAGATCGAAAAACATACATTGAACAAAAGGTTTTAGAATGATTTTCAACAACATCTTTATAATGAATAAAATCCAACTGCTTTTTAATTGCACTTTTTTTAACACCTTTTGCTTTTTTTGTTAAACTGTTTTCCGTTTTAATACAATATGCTTTTGCTCCAGTACCAAAGAAAGTAGTAATGGGTTCACCAGCATATTCATCTTTGAATTTTCCTATAACTGACTTTGTAATAGGCATTTCATGAATATTATTAAATTCATAATTAGATGTGTCAAATTTGTGAATATTTTTTATCATGTCAGAATAAATATTTGGAGTTGTGACTTCTAAAATGAACGAATCGGTATCGGTGTATAAAAGTGAAATATTTTCCTGATAAAGAGGTTTTAAAAAATTATAAAAGAAATCATACATGACAGTTTTAGATATATCTAATATTGAGAAGCCTACATATATTGGTTTATTGTAAGTAACTTGAATCTTTTGCATTTGAATAGCTACCAAGTTTTCAGAAAATATTGTTAAGTCCTTGAAATATGGTTTTGCAATTAAATTCTCAGCACCATCTTTTCTTCTATTTTTTTCCCACTCTGTAACAAGTCTTACGTCAATTCTCCTATCAACATTTTCCATAGTCTTGCCATAAATACTATTATTTGCCAACTTGTAAGTATTACGATCAAATTCATTCTTTGAATCATTTCTTAATCTTGAATTCAAGTCTATATATTTTTTCAACCAATCAGATTGAGAAAACTGTAAAACTCTATGAACTTTAGTTAACTTGAGTCCATGTTCCAAACATTGTTTTAATAATTGATAGTGAATAACATATTTTGATTTATCATTTAAATTGGGTATTAATTTTATGCATTTAGAATTTGGCGGTTTAAAGTTTTCTGGACAAAACGGAAAATCGTTATGATAGGAATGTAGACTTGTAGGATATTCTAAATCAACTTCTAAAACATATCCCTTATTAGATTTTTTAGAAATATTCATAATATTTAAATCATTGATTTCTTTATCTGTTAACCAAACAAAATCTCCCGTTGGAATGTGCTGTGACATTGCATAACCATACAAATTTGTTGCATCATAATAAATTATGTATTTAGTTGGCTTTAAAGAATCAAAATTTAAAAGAAATGGATTATTAGCTTCAGATTTTCTACAAATGCAAGAGCTCACACCACCGCGAACGCTTTTTTTGAAAAAGTGTATCATATCTGGATAAGTTAACAATTCTAACTCTATTCCAGTATAACGCAAACACGCCTCCCAAGATAAACCTGGAAAAGTGTAAAAATGAGCTGGATCGAGCTTATATGTGGATAAACAAGTGCTTCTAAAATTTTCAAAAATATCTGCCAAAAGTAAAGTATCAGAGAGTAAGTAAACGTCGGAGTATTGACCAAGAGATTCACATTTAAACAATTGCCAAACCTTTACAGCTCTTTGGTATTCTGCATCACTGATGTGCTCATCCGTTAAAGTATTATAAAATTGGTCTTTTTGAGGTAAAGTTGTTTCTTCTAATTTTAAATAATCATCAATATAATTGTAAGGAAATACACCTTTTTGCCGAATAAGTTTAAATCTTTCTTCATCATTGAAAATTTTTTTTATTTCCTTACATTGTTCATCTTTTAAGCTTTCAGAGAGTTTTGATAAAGAATGGGATAGAAATTGAAAAGAATCAATAAACCTTAATGATATATTTTTTTTCTTAGACTTTTGTGTCTTTTTATCAAAATAGTTATCCACATGAATAAGCTTTTCAAATGAAATATATTTTTCCTTGTTTTGTGCGATAACTGTTAGTTGTTCTTTGTTTAAGCATAATTTTTTAAGAAATAGATGAGAATCATAATTACGCAAATTATGCAATATAACTGGAATAAAGTTAGGTATTCTGTAATTTATGTTGCAGAGTGAATGAGCTGGACCTCTATAAAGACCGGTTATATGACAATGATCTGCAACCCTGTCATTTAAAAGAGGTTTATTACAAATATGACAAACTGTTTCATAGTTATGATAAATTTTGTCCAGTTCGTTCAAAGGAATCATCTTTTTAGGAGTCTTTAAATATTTATTGTATATGTTATACACATCTCTTTCTAAAGAATTTATAAATAATGTATCACAATTTTGACCTCTATATTTTTCAAATTTAGAATAATTATCGTCGAATGAACATTTAATGTAATAGGCAAATGAATGTGGAATATGTTCATATTGTTTTAAGGTGTATGAAGTATTAGGATTTTTATCAACATTGTCATTATTTAAAGGCTTTAAAATGCATTCAAAATCTGCATACACCACGAAAGGAACTTTCATTTGTTTATGATAATTTACAAATTTCAAAATATTATCATATGAATAGTTTCCAAACTTATCTTTTATTAATTCTTTAGAAGGTAGGTTAATTCGTAAATGATCACAATCATAGCTATTGTGTTGTAATAAATTTTCTTCTGTAGGGAAATATTGTAAACAACCATCGCAAATATATTTTTTTCCGTGATGTTTAGAAATTTGTGCAGAAACTAGTTTTGATAAATCTTTAATATAGCAATAATGAAAAGTTTTTTCATCATCATCACTTATTAACAATAAATTGACATGTTGATTTTTTTTATTCGATGAATAATAAAGTGGACCAATTACTTCATACCCCTTTTTAGGATTTATAATTTCTAATCCATATACATTAATAGAAATGTTATTTTTTTCTTCAAAAATCTTAATGTTCTTTAGCAACATTGGAAATTCTATACCTGACATATCCAAAACAGAAGAGTAGTGTGGGTAGGATGAAGTTTCAAAATCTAATCCGCTTGGTTGGTGAAGAGCAGACACAACTGCCCAGGCGAAGCAAAAGTTGTCATCATTCCTAATGTTGATCACAGCTTGACGTCTCTTGATCTCTTGAGGAAGTTCGATAAAAGATGAGGCTCTCAGCGGATTGTGCTTGTTAACATTAATTTCCAAATGAAGTAAATTCATCAAAGCCCATCCTGCAACGTAAAAATTAAAAAATTACTTTTTTTGTTGCTGTTGTAAAATCGAAAATAAATTCTTTACCTGAATCTCTTTCTGCAAATTCGTCAGCTTTCTGGTCAATAATGGTGCAGATTTGCTCTAACAGTTCTTTTTTCTGATATCCCTGGCAAATGACTTGGAACGGCGCATTAAAAGATTTGACATCATAGCTGTCGCTGCTGGGGTTAAAATAGAAACCGAACAGTTCCATATTTAGCTTGATACATTTATGTTTCTGCAGTTCTTGATCTATTAGATGTGCAATTTTGTATTCCAAATGTTGAAAATACTCTTTCACATTTATGAAGTTTTGGTGTGAGGAAATCCTATAAGATATTATTCGTTCCCTGAATGCTGACTTGATAATTTCAACACCTTCCTCCAAGCCTATTTTGGAATTGTTCTTGTGCACACTAGATCGAAGATGTCCACCCCATAGACTTTGGTTTATATTTTTCTTGCATTCTTTACAATATTTTACAATATTTGTAGAATCTATAAATTAAGAAAAAAATATTTTACAAAATATAACATGAAAAATAAAATGTTCTTACCTTTAACAAGCTTTGGTTTTTTCAACCAACTGTTGAGTTTTGTGGAATTTCCGTTAACATGTTTTTTATTATGTCGCAATAAATTATCCTTTCTAGTGAAGACTTTATTACATGTTACACACTTATGCATTTCTGAAGTTTTCTGGATAATAATAATAATAAAATTAATATTGTGCATTTCTATTTAGTTATAGTCAAATTTTGAAAAAAGCAATTGCATTTTTGAAGTTCTTTGTATAATAATAAAATTAATATTGTGCATTTTTATTTAGTTATAGTCAAATTTTGAAAAAAGCAATAGAAATTAATTGACTTTATGAATCCATTTCTTCAAATGAGTCAACTAATTTGTCAAAGGCCTGTTTAACATAATTCACCGTACTTTCGTCTCCCTTTTTAATTGTGATCAAATTAGTTAAATTTTGAATAGCGAAACCCAGACACTTAAGGTTTGCTATTTGTTTTTTATTTTTTTTATTAATTTTAAAATTTTTTTTAATGATAAATGATGGTTTCGAAATTGAATTTTGTTCAACTGGTGAATTATTAGGAGAAATATCCGAAGTTAAATTTGCATCAATTTGTTTTTCTTGCGGATCAGAATTTACAATAGCAAATGGTGAATTAATAGAAGATATAGCCGAACTTAAATTTTGATCAATTTGTTTTTCTTGCGAATCAGAATTTACAATATCATATGGTGAATTAGTAGGACAAATAGCCAAACTTAAATTTTGATCAATTTGTTCTTCTTCCGAATCAGAATTTTCACTAAACAAAAAGGGAGAGCAAATTGGTCTCGGAGAATTAATTGGCGATTTTAATGTTAAATAATTTGTATTAGATTTTTGAAAACAAACAATATCCTCATCGCTAGAATTTTGAGTTTCGTCAATGTCATTCAGTTCTTCAAGAGTTTGTTTAGTTTTTGTTGTAATTAAGTCCGATTTGTTGTCAATAATGTCATTAAGATCGTCAAGAGTTTCTTGTTGACTAGCTGTAAATAAATATTTTTCGTTGTTCTGTTTGTTGGCATTATTTTGAACTTGGCTATTATAAATAATTTCATTCAAGTCCTGAATAGTTTGTTGTTGACTAGTTGTAAATACGTCTGTTTCATTGTTTTGTTGGTTTGCAAAATTCTGCATTTGAGTACATGTGTATAAGTCAAAGTCATTGTCAATAATTTTGCTACTCGATGCCAAAAAATTGTCCATTATGAAAAAAAATCGTAATAACAAATAAAATGCCACAAATGTACATAAAAATGTCACCAATATATATAAGAATTAAATCTTGCCAAATAAAAATGTTAGAAATAAAAATAAAAATTGAAAAATTACCAAATAAACACAATGTAAACACCAGAAAACTCGCGAGCTCTGCACAGTGTGAATGCAGAAATCAATTGCATTCGTCTCTTCGCTGAGGCGATTTTATATGCAAAAGTTAATCACATGTGTCCTACTTAAAGTTGAACGACAATCTCTAAAAACCACTTTCCCAAGCCGATCAACTACCTTACCCCCTCCCCCTCCCCCCTCCCCCCTTCCCCCTTCCCCCCGGACCCCTTAATTTCCGAGACTCAAATCCCGGCTCCCCAATTTCGGGCTACCCTCTTCAGGTTAAGTTAAGTTAGGTTAGGTTATGTTAGGTTAGGTTAGGTTAGGTTAGGTTAGGTTAGGTTAGGTTAGGTTAGGTTAGGTTAGGTTAGGTTAGATTAAAAAAGAAGAAAAGAAAAAAGGAGAAGGAAAGAAAAAGAAGAAGGAAGGAAAAAGGAGAAGGAAGGAAAAAGGAGAAGGAAGGAAAACGGAGAAACATATAAAAAAGAGAAAGAAGGAAGGGAGAGAAAGAAGATAAGGTGAGGGTGAGGGGGGTTTAAGGGGGGCGAAGCCCCCCTTGGGCCCCCCCCCCCCCCCGAGGCAACTGACAGGGAAAGGGACAGTGAATAAAAAAAAAAAAAAAAAAAAAAAAAAAAAAACTTATGTATTGCAGGTAGTAAAAGTGGTGGTTGATGGGATATATACTTAAGAACATCCACTCGACGATCATACAGTAACATTCGCTGTAATATCAGTTGTCGCTATTATTTTAACGTATAACCAAATTTTTTATCAAATAAATCGATCTAAATCCAAAGTTCCTAACAATGGCAGAAAATATGAATGGAAACGCTGTCCAAATTGAAGAAAATAATATGGAGATCGCCGCTCAAATTGAAGAAAGAGAAGAGATTTTTAATAACTTGGAAGGCGATTCCATCACTTATAAACATTCATTTTTGGACAAGTCATCTAGGCTTGTTAGAAGATCATTCTTATGTAACATCGATATTAATTATATTGAAGAGGAGGAAGAGGAAGAGATGGAGGAAGATGATCAGGAAATTGACGAAGGAGTGGATATGGATGGACAATTACTAAATTTAGGAACCGAGGGTGACGTAAAAGTAAGCAAGTTTAGGGCTAGTGAATTATTTAATAATTTTGAAGAAAAAGATGTATGTGTTATACAAAGCTACTCTAAAATTGAAAGTCGAAGACTAGGAACATTTGCTATTTGCCTTCCTTGTAGTGCAATTCACATGAGATATTTACGGAGAGGGGAATCCGATCACGTGAGCTGCCACTACAAAAGAGCCTATGTTGTTAGTGCTTCTGATTTACATTGTGCTATTTGTAGGATACATCTTTTTATACTAATTCCTGAACATGCTTGCTTTTACTGCAACAAAAATGAAAAAAAAGAAATAGAAAATTATATTGTTAAATATTAATATTAAACATAGTTTGTAAATGTGATGGGTAGATTAGTTTAACAATATTAATTTTAAATATAGGTTAGGTTAGGTTAGGTTAGGTTTAATATTAAACATAGTTTGTAAATGTGATGGGTAGATTAGTTTAACAATATTAATTTTAAATATAGGTTATAAACGTAATGGATAGATAATGTCAAAAATATTAATTTTAAACTTAAATTGTAAAGATAATAAGAATACGTCAAGAATATTAATTTAAAAATGTCAAATGTTACTATAAGCGGTTATATATTTTCAGTGCTATATGCAAAATACTTCTTTTTATTCTAACATCTGACACTGTATTTGTAAATGAAATAGTTAATCATATGTAAAAAAAGTGTCGATTATGTCTACTGCCACTAGAAGCACTCATATATTAGCATAACATTTTGTTAACGCTTGTTTCTGTATTCAATTGAGTTTTCTCTTACTTGATGCAAATTATATTAATATTATTAGTATAATTAAAAAGTAGTAGATTAGGCTATGCCGGTCCGACAATCAAAACCGTCATTTTTACATGTAAATTCCCATAAGAAAATTTAAGATTCGATCTGCAAAAGTGGTGCCATTTTAGGGCGTGGCACTTTTTGTGTCAACCCATAACAATTGTTTTGTTATGTAATGTGAAAATTAGTATGTATTAAAAAACTTGTTAGATCATTGTTGTCGTTTCAATATAGGAAAAGGAAAAAATGTGTGTCAATTATTATATATATATTTACATTTACTTTTTTTACAAAATTATTTGTTACCAGAGTTTTCACAAACACAAATTATAAAAAAAATATTATCCTCTTTTTAAAATTACAACAAAATGATGTCTAATTACATCTTTGAAGATTTGTACCAAATAGTAATATCTAGTGCGACATACAGGACAATTGTTTACCATTATAGAACAACAATTTTCATCATTCCATCTTAAAATACATTTTAAACAAAAAATGTGGGAACATGTATTTGGTCTACATGAATCATAATATTCGATTATTTCAAAACAAATAGCACAAAACACTTTTTTCTCTTCACTCTCAGTTTTATTCAAATTTTTTAAAACAATCCCATTATTTTCTACTCGAACTAATGGTATATTTTCTTCTTGAACTCCTGGTATAATTTCTTCGAGGCTAATTGTCTGAAGCGGAATGGATCGATTTCTTTCTCCAACTGATTCACTCATTTTATTTTAAGATTATTATTAATAGATTTATTCAACAGATTTTTTTCTTTTAACAGTCACTCGTACCTTAACATACTAAAATGATCTTGATGCACCTATTTATAAGACTTAAGAATGCAAAATCAAATGTGGGAGAACAAAGAGAAAAAATTAAAAATATGATGCGAATGAGAATAAAAGGGGAGGAAGTTAAGAATGAGGGACATGAGAGAGAGGAAGAGGAGGAGGAGGAGGCGCTCCCATATTATAACTACTGACTTTCATTTTATTATTAATATTTCCTGTAGTACTCTATTATTATACATATGTTTACTTATTGGTTGCATATAATATATTTTGTCAATTAACATTTGTCTCATTAGATTTTCATGCTAAAGATACTTAAATTGAATAAGGACAATTAATTCATTTAAATCTAAAAATAAAAAAAAATCCTTGTGGGATAACTAGTTAGTTTTATTTACCTTCGAATACCTCAACCAAACGTTCAAGTCAGAAGAAAATAATAGCATAGATCCTTAGGGATTCTGCAGACCGAGGACTTTCTAGTTTGGTTTTGCGGATTTTATTTCGGGTTATTTACAGATTAGTGGTTCTCTGGTCAAAGAGTTAACCCACCTCCACGCTAACGGGCTGTCGCTAGCTCATGTTACATCTGGCCGTATCCTTAAAGGTAGGTATTCATAATGCTTTGTCTATTTGCTCATTTTAGTTGTTTTTATGTACTTTTTGACATCCTAAATGGTTTTTAAGCGTAACAAAGAAAAGTGTCTGCAAATGCCCTCAGCTCAATGAGTCGGAGAGCAAAGAGGGTCCAATTAGCACCACCAGTTAAGACACCATCTGAAGATATCCTAGATGATACAGGATCTTGCATTTGCAGCATGTGTAATACTAACAAGAAATGAGAAACCGATGAGCTAAATAAAATAACAATCTCAAAAACAAAGACAAGGTTATTTAATGTTGTAATAAGTAATAATGAAATATATAACTTTACCAAGTTTATCGGGCTCGCTAGGTGTAGTAGGGACCAAGGTCAGGTACTAGTAGATGATAATACAAAGGGTTACTCCAAAATTAAAAAAGTCCAAAAACGTTAGACTGTTCCAAACAAATTTAACTAAATTCAATATTTATTTTACCTTTATTAAAAATACAACACTTAATATCAATCCCTACAGTTAATGAATATTTAACTAACTAACTTCATACATTCTACAATTATACAATATGTAGTTAATTATTTTTTAAACATTAATTGAAATGGTTGCAAAAAAATCAAAATAACTAATAAAAATTTTTAGCCAACTCAAAGCCTTGACATCTTTTCATTTAATAAATTTATACAATTAAATTATAGGGCATCGCCATGCATCAGACACAATTAAAACTAAATAAATAATAACGTATTGACTCTCAAAGTCCTAGACTAACATATCATATTAAAGTGTGGTATCTAAACACACACATAAGCATATATATATAAATATATATATATATGTATATATATATATATATATATATATATGTAAATATTTTATATTTATTTTAATTGTGTTACTCAACTTCATATAAATTTAATTTATATTGGAAATGTGGAGTTACTGAAATGTGTGGAAAAGAAGCGGACTGTATTTTTGTGAAAATAATCTATTTAAGTCACAATCGCCCTTTCTTGCACTTCTCTACATTGTTTTTCCACTTTTCAAGACGAGGGAAACTAAATTCGCTACTAAAACGGTGCTCTTGTGGTGTTGTTGCAGAATAGTATCGTCTAGAATATTTTATAAATTAAAAAATTTTAAATTGTCAGTGTAAAAACCACTAATCCGTATTTCTATTTGTTTATTAGACTGTTGTCTGCCATTTAAGGATATAATTGATTACACTAAGGTACATTTCATATATCGAAAAGAATATTAATCAATACATTTAACATATTAACAATATAAAAAAAATACAAAATGAACATAGTTTTCCTAGAAATTGCAGTACCTATAGGTTAAAAATATTTTAGTTTTTAAATGACTAATGAAAAGCTGTCAAAATGTCATAAGAAGAAAACGTGCAAATTATTTTACAGGTTCTCCCAAGGGAAATGTACACTCGATATTACTATCTTATGGTTTAGCAAGAATAAAAGTGCAAAAACCTAACAGCTGAATTTCAAACAAAAATCGGAAAATTTCGTTTACCAGGAATTTCGTAATGAATCTTTCCTTTTATTAGAAATAGTAAAGTTTGGCACAATTTAGTTCGGCACATAGTCATTTAGTAACATACGAGTATATTATAATGTCTTTAAAAATATTTTTATTGAGGGCTAATTTATTCCACCATATTGGATTCGTATCAATATTTTACCGGTTTTTACCTATGTCACACGTGATTTTTGTTAATAATTTAAAATAAATTAAATAAGTAGTTTTTACACTCATTTTTTAAGACCGCCATTGTGTTTCGTCATACTCAATTCGTACCAGTTTATCCCTATATCCCATTTAATTTTTCAGCTAAATTTGGAGTTAATTGAATAAGAAGATTTTTTATGTTAATTTTTTAAAAATCTTATTTGTCCGCCATTTTGTTTCACCATCTTGAATTCTACAATTTACCATTTCATCTTTATGTAACACTTAATGCTTGCACAAATTTTGAAATAAATCTAATAAACAGTTTTTCGGACTTTTGAAACATTTTGTTAGACCGCTTTTTTGTTTTGCTATCTTAGATTTATACCAAAATGTTACCAGTTCATTCCTAGGTAAAACTTGATTTTCGGGTAAAATTGGTGGCAAATTGGATAATTAGTTTTTTAGTAATATTTCTTTTAACAGTTCGCTAGGCCACCATTTTGTTCTGCCATACGGGATTTTTACCAAAATATTACCAGGTCATTCCCATATGACCATTAGTTTTTAACCGAAATTTTAGGTCAATTGGGTATGTAGTTTTTAGCTACACCCGGCAAACTTACAGACAGTCAGAAAAACAGACAGACCGGAAATTAAGAAAACTTATTTTTGGCCTCTAGGGACGCTAAAACGTGGAGATATGTAAATCCTGGGATGTGATTTTTCATCACACGCCATCTTGAATTCTTACCACAATTTTACCAGTTCATCTCTATCCCACAATTAATTTTTCCCCAAATTTGAAATTATTCTATTAGGTTGTGTTTTCAGGCAGTATTTTTAAATATTTTATTAAGCCGCCAGTTTGTTTCCATATTTTGGATAAGTACCAACATTTAGGGTAAATTTAGTAATTTCTTTTTAACATTTCACTAGGCCAGCATTTTCTTTTTCCAGATTGGTAATTCCCAGGTGACCCTAAATTTTTGATCAAGTCAGTCGGATAAGTAGTTTTTTAACTATGCCGCGGACAGTGAGACAGACAGGCAAACGGACCGATGGAATCGAAAAAGCCTTATTTTTTGCCATCTACGAACTCTGAAACATAAAGATCTGAAAATTTTCGAAGGGTGATTTTTTTGCGATAACAATACCTTCCTTTTACGTGGGAAATGAAAGAAAAAGTAATTTTTCAACATTTTTTTCACTGTGTTACAAGGGAATTTGATAGTTAGGGATAATAGAAAACAAGTGACACGAGATGGGTTTTTAAATTTCGCTAACCGCATACCCAGAAGCAAATATTTTCGTACACAACCCTTATAAACGATAGAGTTGGTTCTGAGTTCAAAAATATTTAGAGTTATATATTGATCTTTTAATCTTGACGATAAATCAGCGTATGAGTATTACCGCAGCCTAGTGTATATCTATTATATACTATATCGCATATATGCAAACATATCTCAAAAACTATAAAACAAATGTGCCCACTAAACGCAAATCTCTGTATTTACAAAAAACTGTAATTTGAGATTTTTGGTGGACTAGACTCACAAAAGAATAAATAATAGTCTTTTGTATATTTAGGTTCAAAACTGAGTAGTTTAGATGGTAAAAGCATTTAAATATCAACGTCAGACGCAAAACTTTGTAAAAATGTGTTCATCAGATGTAAAAATGTGCGTGTTGATTAATAATATTGGTTATTAACTTTCAGTTAGAATAATTTGTATTAATAATATATGAAATTCTAATTGTACCTTGTAAGTTAAAAAAGAAGCAAGAAAACCAATTTAGAAAGAAAAGTGGAAGAATTCAATTGAAAAACAAAACATTGTGGCAAAGTTGTGTCTTAGATTCATAACTACGGAAAATACGTGTCGGTACAAAACTCTGCAATTGCATTTTTCATTTGCAAGTTTTTAAGTAAACATAACATCTTTAGGTGAACAATCCAAACCAGTCACTTCACACTGTAAGTTACTTTAAATTAAAAGTTTTAACAGTTCTAGGGAAGCGAGAGGCTTTAACCGCCTAACCACAAAATCAACAAAGTTGCTAAGACAGAGTTTTGGTTCTAGTGGGCTCAAATATAATAGTTAATTTGGAAGCAGGAGAAACAACTATCGGGCTGAGCTAAAATGTTTTTATGCAAAGTTCAGAAATTTCGTTATATTATTTTTTGATGTTCGATTTTTTTTTTGATAGTCTGGAATAAACTATTAATGCGTGGAACTATATTTAACGCGTGAGATACCCTGTATAGTAAAAGTGATTTTGGTACAATTACAACTGATAATAAGTAGAAAGTCATGGCTTCTTTTATCTAACAGAAGACTGAACATTTAAAGTTTTTTCTCATTAGAAAGACCTCGGGACTCCCTCGCAAATAATATGCTAAATTGTATGCCAATTACCATTTTTTCCACTGTATTATTATTTAAACCAATTCGAGCGCCCGGTAAATGGCCATTTTCCACGCTGAAAATAATTTAAAAGCGACTTTTGGGAAAAAATCCCTTAAATCTCTTTACCCGGACATTCCTTTCTTGTAAATCCTGCCATTTATCAGTGATAGTGAAATTGAAGAAAGAAACTTTTATCTTTTTCAACTTCTCTATAACTTTTATTATTTAAAATAAAGCGTGTTATTTTTTATTTCCTCTGATGAAAAAAAGATTACGCTCAGTTTTAATTTTTCTTAAAGATTTATTAAGAACATTGCTATAAAATTTATAAAAACTCTTCGTTTGATGATATTTTGTTGTTTAAGATATATAGATGCAATCTAAATATTATCTATTTTCCGTTTTTATAGAATTTTCAGGAAATCGTTTCTCGACTCTGCTAATGTCTCAATTCAGCTACAAAAAAGGTAGAAAATATAACTGTCTAATCTTCATCCATCAAATTGGAATCGCAAAATTTTACAAATATAACCGTTAATAACCCTTGAGTCTTGTTCAAAATTTGAATTTATATAAATAAGTAGTTTTCTTATACAAATTGTTGACACTTTATTAGTTAGGTTGTTCCGCTTATTGAAGTTCGTTTCTATGCTTACCAGTGATTTTTGAACAAAATTTTAAGTTATGAAGAAAGCACTGTTTGTTTTATATTGATTTTCAATTTTTTTTATTATAGGCAAACCTTTTTATAGGATTCGTACACTTTACGAGTATATCAATAAATCTAACTTGTTCGTGTGATTTGATTTTATATAATTAAGTAGTTAAAAATAAATAGTTTCTTATGCCAATTTTTTAAACAATTTAATAAGCCGCAATTTTGTATAGTGGATTAGTACAAATATTATACTATCTAGTATTTATGTCACATTTGAGTTTGTACAAAGTTTAGAATGAATTGGATCAGTTGATTTTTAACCATTTTTTAGAGCGCAATTTTTTTCCAGGAACCCTGCAACTTAAAGATCTGAAAAATCTCAGAGGGTGATTGCTTTACTATTACAATACTCCCCTAATTGTTGTTTAGGTTTATTTGTTAAGTTCTACCAAAACATGTGTTTCTTTTTTTTGCTTATGATATTAGAAGTTAATGTGTTTTAGTATATGATATTTGCTTCAACTAATTTTAATAAATATTTGACATTTCTAGTTAAGAGTTCCTAAAGTACACTTCAAAACTGATGAATAAATAAATTACAACTTTAAATATTGGAGGATTTCTGTTTAAATTTTCTGGGGTAGGTAAATATAAATTACTATATATTATATAAATGTATATTATATAAATAACTATGTAATAGGCGAATGAGCTCTAGGAAGTTTTCCAGGTGGTTTTCCTCAGGATTAAAACGTAATATTTTTCTTTATATAAATGATAAAAGGTGGAGTAAAAAACTTTTATAATTTTGTAAATTCAAAACCAGAGGGATTTAATCAGTTGCAATGGCCAAGAGACATCAGTTTTTTTTTCAATTCATCAGCAATTTGGTTTTCCCCCAAAAAAGTCATCTGAACTGAAGTTCTTGTCCTGTACCAACCACCTGACGAGGGCCTTGAAGAATGGGTACTAGATAAACTAAATCTTTACTGATTTCAACAAGGTTTTCGACAAGGTCAGCCATAAGTTGTTTATCTCCAAACTTCATAGGATTGGTGTGAATGGATCAATGTTTGCTTGGGTAGACAGCTACTTGTCCGAGAGAAGACAGATCGTCCTCAATAAATATTTCAAATCCAAAACAATAACAGTTCCTTTAGGTGTGCCTCAGGGGCCCCACTTGAGATCATTGCCCTTTAAAAGAGATTAATAGTATTAATACGTATTTTAAAAATTCAGAGTTTGGCCTATTTGTTGATAACCTTAAGTTTTTTAGGGTTGTTTCTTCAGAGGACGACTGCTGGGGTACGATAGGAATGGTATGGAACTTAATGCTGAGAAGTGTTTATGCTGTTTATTAGATGAAAATACTTAATGCTGAGAAGTGTTTATATATATATATATATATATATATATATATATATATATATATATATATATATATATGCTGTATACATATATATATATATATATATATATATATATATATATATATATATATATATATATATATATATATATATATATATATATATATATATATATATATATATATATATATATATATATATATATATTATATATATATATATATTATATATATACACCAACAGGAAGAACAAGCGGAGTAGGATTCCTAATAAAGAAAACCTGGAAGAATAGAATCATAGGAATAACAAGCATCTCAGACAGAGTAGCCAGCATAACACTAAGACTCTCAAAGAGATATACCATCCAGATTATCCATGTCTACGCCCAACCATTAGCCATAGTGACGACGAAATAGAAGAATTCTATAGCGAAATAACGCAAGCACTCAGCAGTGATAAAAGTCACTTCAAATACATAATAGGGGACTTTAATGCGAAAGTGGGACAGAGGAAAGACCAAGAAAAAGGGATGGGAAATCATGGATTTGGCGAAAGAAATGACAGAGGGGAGAGATTAATACAATTCACACACTTCCAGAACATGTATGTGGAATAGGAAATGGACGTGGGAAGCACCCAATGCAACTATCAAGAATGAAATAGACTTTATTCTCACCAATAAAATTAGCACAGTAAAAGACCTAAGCACACTTAACAAGTTCACGACAGGAAGCGACCATCGGCTAATTAGAGCTCGACTTGTCCTAGATATAAAATTAGAAAGGTCAAGACTGATCAGAAACGTCACAATGAACAACATAAACAACGAAAGGTTGAAAGAGAACTCTCACCAATATGAGACACTACTCGAAGAACGACTACAAGGGGTAGAATATAACAGCCCTGAACTAATGAACACAATTCGAAACTGTGCCATAGAAGTGGGAGGCCTACAACAACGAAACGAACATAAAAAACTGACTCCGGAAACAAAAGCACTATTACAAAAACGGAGAGAAATGAAAAAGAAAACAAATATACAAAGAATTGAATACACCGAACTATGTAAGACGATACGGAAGAAAATTGTAGAGGATATCAGGAATTATAACGAGAAACTGGTACAAACAACAATAGAAAACCAGAAAAGCTACAAACATGCAAAGAGAACACTAATAATAGGCAAGAGACAGATAGTTGCGTTAACCGATGATAACACAAGGATCACAGACAGGAGTAAAATAATAGACCTAGTAACCAAATTCTATGGAGACCTATACAAGGCCCCTGAAAGTCTGGAGGAAATAATTGAGCACTCGGAAGAAGCCATGCCAGAAGTATTCATAGCAGAAGTAGAAATGGCACTGAAAAGCATGAAACATGGCAAGGCAGCGGGAAAGGACGGTATCACGGCCGAAATACTCAAATATGCAGGAACTAAAACATGGAAATGCCTTGCCAAACTATACACGAGGTGTCTAAGAACTAGACACATACCTAAGGAGTGGAACAGCGCCCTTATAGTGCTGCTCCACAAGAAAGGCAGCAAAAAAGACATTAAGAACTACAGGCCAATAAGTCTACTACCAGTAACGTACAAAGTGTTTACAAAGATCATTCACAAAAGAATACAAAGCACACTGGCCCAACCGAGAGAACAGGCTGGATTTCGCAGCGGCTTCAGTACAATAGACCACATTCATACTCTCAGGGAGGTTATTAGTCGAACCAAAGAATACGATCAACCATTAGCATTAGCCTTCATTGACTTTGAGAAAGCATTCGACTCAATATTTCCCAAAGCAGTAATAAATGCCTTAACAGAACAAGGGGTCGACAAACCATATATTGAGACCCTAGCAAATATATATAGAGAAGCCAAAGCGACAGTCAGGATATATGAAGGCACTCCAGAATTCCCGACCGGCAGAGGAGTTAGACAAGGCGACGCCATATCACCAAAGTTATTTACGGCAACACTAGAGAGCATCTTCAGAAAGCTAGACTGGAACAACACAGGTCTGAATATAGATGGAGAACACTTGAACCATCTAAGATTCGCTGATGACATTATCCTGATAGCGAGTAACCCTGGAGAACTGCAACAACAGATTAATGAATTAAATACAGCGAGCAACGAAGTAGGCCTTAAGATAAATCTGAGTAAGACCAAGATCATGTACAACGAACTAATGGACGCACAAGAAATAATAATTAATGAAACTGCCCTGGAAATAGTAGAGGAATACATATACCTGGGTCAACTAATACACATATCGGGATCTCTACTCCCAGAAATAAATAGAAGGATAAAATTAGCATGGAGAACATTCGGACAGAACTCAATCATCTTCAAGTCCAGAATGCCACTCCGTTTGAAGAAGAAAGCATTTGATCAGTGTATACTACCAGTACTAACATACGGTTGTGAAACCTGGACCCTAAAAACTGATATAACTAGGAAGCTCCAGGTGGCACAAAGGTCTATGGAACGATGCATGCTTGGAATAACAAGAAGAGATAGAAAAAGGGTTGAATGGATCAGACAGAAAACCCAGGTGATAGATGTCATTAACAGAATCAGATCTCTGAAGTGGCAATGGGCAGGACACCTCGCTAGAAGGACGGAAGATAGATGGACCACAAAGGTAACACAATGGTATCCCCGAGGCGTGAAAAGACCAAGAAGACGCCCCAACTTAAGATGGGACTATGATATAAAGAAACTCGCAGGATCAACTTGGGCTCGCACAGCCAACAACAGACAACAATGGGCCCAAATGAAAATGGAATATGTAAATATGTAAGGGAGGCTACACCATAATTGGAAATGGTTGAATAAGCTGCATATGATGATGATGATGATGATATATATATACTGGCATATTTCAAACGTTTAGGGTTTTTAAAAAGAATATATACCAATTTTGCAAAAATTAGTTGAATTAAACTGCTCTACATCAATCTTGGGTGCCCCTTTTCTGGGCAGTGTGGGTCTTCTCTTGTACCGGTCCACCGAAGTTACGATGGATATTTTTTTCCTCTATTTAGGATGAGCAGACTAGCTAATGCTGTCAGGATTGATATAGACTTCTTTATGCCTAAGATCAAATTTTATAAATTAGTAAAAATCCATAAATTTACTTAACAAAGTAATAAAGTAAAGTATTAAGTTTATTATTATTGAACTTCACGCAATTGTCGCAAAGGCCCAGTGTTGTTTAAATACGTTTTCCTTAACTAGTTTCATATGATAGGCTTGCTACTTATTTATTTAATTTTCATCTTTTCTTGTTCTCTCTTTTTTTTTTCTTCCTTTTTTTGCATTGAACTTTTGGATCTTATTATTATTATTTTTATCTTAATGGGCAATTCAAATAGAATAAATCTACACATTTATTCTATTTGAATTGACCATTGAATACTATACTATTACTATTAATACCCGCATTTCCCTAAATTTTAATTTTTGATCTTAATCTAAGTGTAACAATAATTTATTCATAATATATTTTTTTATTTTTGTTATAAGTATTGTAATGCAATTAGATGCTAAGATATATTTAATGTTTTCCTGTTTTTATTTGAAGACCTACTAACTAGCCTTTTGCCTAATATTAGATATCTGCCGCATTTGGTGAGTATTGGTAAGTAATTGTGCACCAAGATTGGAAGAAAAAATATATATTTGAAATCGACGTTTTGTTAGGGTAATTTTCTCTTTTAAGCGTGCGTACCTATTAATTAGATGTAAACTTTTTTTTAACTCAAACATAATATGTTAGTTATTTGAATTTAAAATTCCTATTTTGTAAAATCTAACATCACGTAACGATAATTTGAAGGAATTAAGATTGCGGCAATTTGCTACAAAACTAAATGATAATTACTAATCGAGAATAAATATTATAGAAATTATGTATATTAGCAGAAAATAAAGTTTGTTAAATAAAAGACAAGAAATATAACCGTTTTAATACATTTACTTTTAGAAATTTCCTGACGGATATTTCTTATACTATCGGCTGGAAAAAATTTTAAAAAAATAAATTTTTATTTTTTCTAATACTTTCTCAAAAATGTGCAGACATTATAAAACATTTCCGCCATCTTGGACTAAACCGGCGAATACAATCAGGCGTAAAGTTTTTATTGATATTTTTTCATGTGTGTTGTCAAAATAGTTTGTAGTGTAGTAGTAGTGTAGTGTACTGTAGCATTAATTTGTTCCTCAATATATTCCATTTGGATCACTCTGTATTAATTATTTAAAAAAATGTTCATCTTCTTGCTATATTTTTTACATAAACTTGGATAATAAACCATGGATAATGCGATATCGAAAAAATGACTAAATTGTATCGAGACAGGCAATCGAAGAATATTATGGTAGGTCTTAATAATAAAAAAAACTTTTGCAGAAATGAGTCATATTAAATTATTTATAATTTTGCGACATTATATAACACCCTGTATAACAACTCGAAATAATTATATTACAGATTCCTATCAGCCCTAGCTTGAATAAAACAAAAATCTTTTCAACACAAAAAACGCCTTGGACTTGCTTAACCTATATGTATGTATGTATTTATATATATATATATATATATATATATATATATATATATATATATATATATATATATATATATATATATATATATATATATATATATATATATATATATATATATATATATATATATATATATATATATATATATATATATATATATATATATATATATATATATATATATATATATATATATATATATATATATATATATATATATATATATATATATATATATATATATATATATATATATATATATATATATATATATATATATATATATATATATATATATATATATATATATATATATATATATATATATATACATAAAAATAGGTTAAGCAAGTCCAAGGCGTTTTTTGCGTTGAAAAGATTTTTGTTTTATTCAAGCTAAGGCTGATAGGAATCTGTAATATAATTATTTTGAGTTGTTATACAGGGTGTTATATAATATCGCAAAATTATAAATAATTTAATATGACTCATTTCTGCAAAAGTTTTTTTATTATTAAGACCTACCATAATATTCTTCGATTGCCTGTCTCGATAAAATTTAGTCATTTTTTCGATATTGCATTATCCATGGTTTAATATCCAAGTTTATGTAAAAAATATAGCAAGAAGATGAACATTTTTTTAAATAATTAATACAGAGTGATCCAAATGGAATATATTGAGGAACAAATTAATGCTACAGTACACTACACTACTACTACACTACAAACTATTTTGACAACACACTTGAAAAAATATCAATAAAAACTTTACGCGTGATTGTATTCGCCGGTTTAGTCCAAGATAGCGGAAATGTTTTTTAATGTCTGCACATTTTTGAGAAAGTATTAGAAAAAATAAAAATTTATTTTTTTAAAATTTTTTCCAGCCGATAGTATAAGAAATATCCGTCAGGAAATTTCTAAAAGTAAATGTATTAAAACGGTTATATTTCTTGTCTTTTATTTAACAAACTTTATTTTCTGCTAATATACATAATTATCATTTAGTTTTGTAGCAAATTGCCGCGATCTTAATTCCTTCACATTATCGTTACGTGATGTTAGATTTTACAAAATAGGAATTTTAAATTCAAATAACTAACATATTATGTTTGAGTTAAAAAAAAAATTTACATCTAATTAATAGGTACGCACGCTTAAAAGAGAAAATTACCCTAACAAAACGTAGATTTAAAATATATATTTTTTCTTCCAATCTTGGTGCATAATTACTTACCAATACTCACCAAATGCGGCAGAAATCTAATATTAGGCAAAAGACTAGTTAGTAGGTCTTCAAATATATATATATATAAATATATATATATATATATATATATATATATATATATATATATATATATATATATATATATATATATATATATATATATACATATATATATATATATATATATATATATATATATATATATATATATATATATATATATATATATATATATATATATATATATATATATATATATATATATATATATATATATATATATATATATATATATATATATATATATATATATATATATATATATATATATATATATATATATATATATATATATATATAAATATAGATAATCTCCTCTACACTTTTCGTTTCTTGATGTATTAAAATCTTAGTAAATTAACTAGCAAAATCAATTTGCATAATATGCGGAATGCAAATAAGGTAGAACCATGAACATCTCCCTACAAATATTGTTTCGGGAATAAAACTATTAATAATGGCGCCGAGACGAAAGATTCCCGTCTCTCGTCTCGTCTCGAGGAGAAGTAATTTCACTTGTCACAGGAGCCGAGACGTTACGATAAAGAGATCTTCACTCGGTCCTTTCTCTCGAGCTATCTCGAATATTAAAAATATGCATTTTCCTAAAAGAAATTGCAAAAAAAGTTTAATCGAGTTATAGAAATGAATTAAAGTTGAAAATTATTTTTGATTTTTATTAATTAGCAAACAATAATAAAATTGTATTGAAAAAAATGTTTTTTAAATTCGGTGTTATACATAGATTCACCACATCAACCTCTTGTGTAGCCGTTTAGTCATAATATTAGCACTCACACAACAATATTTGGCCCAATGTTGCTAGTAGCGTTATTAAAGTTTACTTCTTTTGAGAAATAATACAATAAGTTATGTTTTGTAGAGACAAGCTGGGTAAAACCTATTTATAAAGTGAATGTAACTACGAAGGCAGTGCGTCTCGCAGTGGCAACTCTAACAGTTGAGTAGTATAATCATTTTTGATTAAAGGATCAAAGCTAAGGAGAAAAAATATAACTAGGTGGCCAAAACAACTTGATGACCTAAAGGATTATTTTTCTGACTTTGCGAACATCAAAATTATTTAGTTCATTTAATACATTTTTAATATTTAAAATTTGTATGTGCCGGTAGTCTGAAATGAGTTGAGTAGTAATGAGTAATTACGTATATTGTTATATCTTTAGTGGAGTATCTAATTTTAAGTTTTAGGAAAACATGTTTTTAAATTACCTTGTGTAGTTTCATTTAAAGTTGGTGAATTTTTGCATGTATATATTCTATTTTTATGATTTTTTAAAGAAAATTAATGTATTTTGATAGAGCAAATAATTTTGTTTGCTGTTGAGATGTTGAATCATATTTTTACGAAAAATGTGTTTAATGTTTTTTTAAACTGAAATTTGAGTTGACGCTAATACCTGGTCAATAAATATTAAATTCCACAATAAATCTAAAGCAACAGTATAAAAAACCTTATCTTGAAAAGTTTCAAAATCTTAGTTGTTCTCATGACAATTACGTCGGACAGGTGACTAAAATCAAATAAATAAATTTTTGTGATACCACTTTTAATTTTAACGGTAAATAGGCTGTTTTGTGGACATAGTTTCTAAAGTAGTGGTTTGAACCGCTTTTCCAAGTGATATTAGTTAGTAAGCATTCTTAAAAAAATAATGACAATATGCCAATAAACAGGTTTAAAACTTTTTCTGGCATCCTCTGCAATATTATAAATTTATCTAGGCAGATTTAAAGAATAAAAATAATTAGAAATTTTTACAGCATTTTAATTTTACGTCCCTAAATGTAAGAACACAAAAATCACTACAAATATTCAACGATTGGCTATGGATTAAATTTACAATTTTTTCAAAACAGCAAAAGTAGTCACCCAAAATTTCAATTAGATAATCTTCTTCTAGGAGCTTATACAATTAAAAAAGCATCCATTTTATATTCAAAATCAGTACATTTTACCGATACAATTTTTCTGTTTTGGACACAATATGCAAATTACGAAATAAATAATTATGTTAGAAGTAACTAGATATTTTTACCTACTAGATAACAGCAAAGACCGATTTTACTTCGAACAAACGATCCACGCATATAATTTACTGTTTCCACTTAAACGCCAAATATATTCGATTCTAAAATTAGCCATACATGTGTTAAAAATCAAGTATGTATGTTAATCACAGAATTAGTACGACTAATATTGTAATCAAGCTAGCGCTACAGATTTCGTCGTGTGAAATAAAAATTTGTACCATTTTTCCACTCTGTAGATATGACGTTTTTAAGTAGAATTTTTTGTAATTTTATAGGTTACTGTGTGCAGGAATCCTAATCATTCCGTAGTATTTAATTTATTTTTCTGACATTTTTAATATTTAATAACAAACATACAACGGAATGTTTCACGGCTCTGGTCAATTAAGAAATTATGGTACTTCCACTGAAGATATTATGTGCTCAATTAAAAGATATAGTAATCCAACTCTGCCAAAGGAGAATGATAAGGAGCTACCGTTAATTAGTGTTGTTCTTCTCTACATATACGGCACTACAGACAGCACAGGACGATTACTTCGGCGTCCAACATACGTACAATCTTCAATACGGAATGAGAAAATTGGACAATGCTTGCGATCCCCGAAAGACATTGTGGCCTTCCAAACAGAAGGAATATATAAATTTCCCTGCTCCTGTGGAGAAGCGTATGTGGGAGAAACAGGACGCTCAATATCAACTAGACTTAAGGAACATGAACGATGTAATAAAAAGAAATAAATTGTTCAACGTGCTTTAGGTGAACACCAGCATACCACTGGCCATATTATAAATGTAAAGGAAACCAAGGTTCTAGCATCGGTTCCAGGATTTTATAAACGAAAAATTAGAGAATCTATTGAAATATTTAAACGTACAAAAAATTTCAATAGAGACACTGGTTACGGTCTACGTGGAAACGGATCTTAACACAGGTTCGGCGAGCACAAGTCGGGTATAAAAGCCTGCCTGAATCTGTTCGGGCTCATCCAGTGTTCAGATCTCGTGGAGTAAAGATCCCTGAAGATGCCTCTTGCAATGCGAAATGTCGGATAGTAATTTCAATTTAACACGGTCTAATCCTAAGAACCATGATTTCTTAATTGAAGAACAAGATAAAAAAATAATGAAAAAATAAGTAAGGAGACCCGAAAAATTCGGAAAAACATGATAATTTGGTTAACAAATAGTACGAGCTTTTGTGGTTTTCAAATATTTTAAGAAACGATATGAAAGAAACAATATATACCGTTGAAAACCTAAAAATAAGTTAGATATAACTATAGGTTGCATATAACATTACAAACTTAAAATGTGTCTTTTTTTACAACTGACTGTTAACTAGCTATTTGATTATCGAGTTTCAATAACTATTAACCAATCCTAAAAAAATGAATATTTGTTTGATTGGATAATCGACTCGGTTGGAATATTTAAAACTGTTTCGGTTATATTATTAAAATATTTTGCAATACTTTTTGGCCCTGGCAAATTTATCAGTGAATATGAATATTGATTTTACTATTTCTTATATTTTGTTTCGGGTATGTCAGCTAGATAAATGTTAAACCTTGAAGTAAAGTGAGTATTTAGAGTATTTCAGGACCTCAAAGCAGATAATGTCAGAGGTTGAGAAAACGCATTTTGCTAAAATATTATTATTCATATTTATAATCTCCAAACTGATGCTTTAGTTTTATAAAGATTCCAAGTAAAATCTGTATTGGTGAATTTGGGAAAAATTACTTACCGTAAATAAATAATAAAATAAAAACATTGGTGGGCGTTGGACTTTATTTTCACAACCTCGCAGAATCTCAAGACCTTTTGTTGTTACCGGTTTGAAAAATCTTGTAATCAGAAATAAAGACAATTAGGCTCAGCACAAAACAACAAAAAAGGTACAAAAAGTATGACCTAAATTTAAAAGCACTCACTCTCTCATCCGCATAATCTTCACTATAAAAATTGATAACTCCAGGGAGTACCTATACAAATTTTACAATGGGCTTATTGAAATAAGCTGGGAGCGAACAATGAGGGAAAATGATATTTTACAATAATTACTGATCTCAAGGATTTTTTATAAAACACGTATTTCTGCAACAAGTAAAATCACTCAAATGGTTAAAATAACAGTCGCACGAACCATTGAACTGTAAAGTCCATCCTTTCTAGACGTGTTTAAATCACTGGTACCCGTACTTCACTATTCTATAGTTTCTGTGCCGCACTTAAAGTCCTGCTGACAACTACTTCAAAATACACTATGCTAAACTAATTAGAGGAAGTTGTTTCCTAAACGCAAGCACTAGAATATCTACAATACTGGTTGGTAAATAAACCTTTTTATCGTGTGGCTTTAAATAAAGATAAGTGAAAAACATATTTTAATAGGAGATCCTGCGCGGAAAAGTGAACTATATAGCACGAATGTGACAGAGAAATTTTAGATCAAATTCACACCTCGATTAAACAAGAAAATTTTCGATTTTCGGGCTCGAAACAAGAAAAAGGACCACTGTATATTTTATGTTTGTTTGGTGCTTACCTCGTTCTTGGTGCCCTTATTGTACTGATTTTTAGATTTTTATGCGGGCAAATATATTCCCAAACCCTTGATTTTCTCTCTTTTATGCCGATCGTTCTCCCCGTTTTTGACAACATGTGTTTCCAATAAAGAGCTTAAAAGACATGGTATGGTCATAGATCCCCTTTCGTGAAATTCTAAATAAAATTAGTTTGGTTTAAGAAACAAACTTAGAACTGGATAAGTTTGGAACAAAATAGTATTATATTTTATAAGATAATATATAAATAAATTTGTTGCGTATCCGCAACAAACGTAAATGTTTCTGAAACAAATTAAATAATTTCATATAAAGGTCGATCTTCAAGTAAAAAAAAAATGTTGGCCTACCAAAATTTCAAGGAGCTGGGCAAAAATGTTTTAGAACAAGGGGGCGTTTGGGTTTAATCCGTTCTTCTAAAAAAAAAACATAAAATAAAATCCTTGTTAAAATTACTGCTCTATTCCACTTTGCAAAGTAAAACTGCTCGATAACAGTTTCCAGGCCCTTAGCCAAAAATTCAGAAGAAGAAAAGTTAATATTGGTCAGTTGACAGCCAGTAGAGGATTACATCACATTTCAGGAAAATTAGGAAGCAAGTCTACTTTTTTTCAATTTTTGCTAAACCCTTTCTGCTCGTGTCACAAAACATTTGCAAAAAAATAGTTTTTTGGCAATATTACATTTAGATAAGCTGATCAAAAACGACGTTGATGACTTTTTCCTAAATACTATAATTAATTTTCCCCCACTAAGACCAAATTTATAGCAATTCCACCGAAATTTAAAATTTTTCATGGTTACAAAATAATTTGAAAAATTAAATCCATGGTTACAACATGGGATAATACATTGATTTGTAATCTCTAAAAGTTTTACGGTTTGACATACCTATTTATAACTATTTTTATAAATAAATGTTTAGACAATTAATCCGACTAATGTTACCTTCCATAGAGGGTTTAAAACAATATGGTTACTAAATATATGGTAAATAATCATACATCTATTCACCTTACTTTTGAGTACTTTCAATCGAGCTTTATTATAACAACTATAACAGTGGCGCAAACCGCTTTGACTTTGCTGGAGGTGCTATGTTTAGTTTACGATTTTCCTACTATGTTGCCATGACAACGCGTATCCGATGACGTCGAGCCCAGCGCCATACAACGCTCTCCGAGAATTGCAGGCACAGTACACTACACCCACGTGTCGTTCAGTTTGCAGTGGTTGTTTACTTTTATTTTCGCGGATTTCGCTGCAGCCGGTGAGTTCCTTTGCAGTTAACTTGACTGTTTTGTGTTATATTTATTAATGGTATTGTTACAACTTTAAATTCGAAGTTAGTAAATGTGATTGTTCAAGACTGGAATAAATTAAAAGATGTCTTTGAATTTATTACAAACTGACAAATCTGATGAAAAATCAATCCGCCTTGCGAAAGGGTTTTAGGTGAGATGAACGATTTTGAATTCACATTTCTCGCATTAGTGTTTAATGACATTTGCTCAATCACGGATATACTATTTGACGTTCTTCAAAAAAAATCGCTTTACATTCATTTTTGCATATCCAATATAAAACCCTGTCGTGAGACGTTCTGTAAAAAAAGAAGTGAACATTTTTTTGATACCATGTTTGATAGAGCAAATTCTATTACAGAAATAAACCATTACAAACGTGAGCTTGCTAAGCTTTCACCTGAAGAAATTAGGGCTAAGTATATAACCCTTTTTTATGAAATATTGGACCATATTTTATTGGAAATGACACTAAGATTTCAAGACTGTGAAAAACTTACATTTTCATGTTTGGCAATTTTCCGAATATAGTTTAAAATTTTCGACTGGCCCGTTTGAAAATTTGTTACAGTTATATGGGGAAATATTTTCAAAAAGTTAACGACTTAAAAATGAGCTTGGTCTTATTTTTGCCAATGAGAGTAATTGGAATATATCGCTGCAAGAGCAAGTGAAAAAAATTAATAAAAATAAATATATTTTTACCGATGCATATAAATTGTTTTCCCTTATTTTGACAATACCGTCGACAAGTGCTTCAGTGGAAAGAAGTTTTTCTTGCTTCAAATGTGTAAAAACTCATTTAAGAAATACAATATCTCAACAAAGACTTACTTCTTTTGGCAATATTTCAGTTCAAAAGGAATTTCTGGAGGAGATTAAGGCAATGCATCCATTTTATGAGGAAGTTATAAATAAATTTGCTGCTATGAAGTATAGGAGAATTGATTTAGTATACAAAATTTATGTAAGTCGTAAAAAAATATTCTACCCCTTCCACATATAAAAAAATTCTGGAAAAAAAATTATTGCGATATTTTCTTGCTTCATTTGCACTTCACTTACTTTTTCTTCCGCGAACCGTCGCTGGTAGTAAGGCGTTTTTCTCGAGTTTTTTAGGAAACTGTGGAAAGTATCCGAGAAAGTTAGTTTAATTGTGATATAAATTGATAGAATACTTTATGCTAGGTTGTTCTTTTTAGCATAAGATAAGTTGCTTCTTGCTTTCTTTAGCTTTTTGGCAATGTTATCACGTGCATGAATTACCTATATTATTTTTTTGGTTTTAAATTATAGAAAAATCATTACCTTTTTGACGTCTGACGTATTACATCATTGCTTGGAGTGCCTGCTCCGTTTCTAGGTTAACAGCTGATCGTGGCTTCAAGTTAGTATTACCTTTTTGTTTGTTGACAGTGTCCTTGTTTAACAAGTTGTTATACACCTAGTGATTAATTTACAATATTTTTTCCTACGATCGTGCGGAAAAGAAAATTTTCAGGATTACTATTAACTATTATCTTGTCTAAAACAATCAATAAGGTGAAATATTTGCAAAGTAAGTATTTTTTTTTGTAAGAAGCTCAATAATTTTTGTAATTACAATATATTATTAATGAACTCAAACCTAATTGACGTTTATCTGAGGACTATATCGATCGTAGAAAAAATTTTGTGCCTGCAGAATGAGTCTTTTCCGCCCTTGACAGCTTAACTGCCGTCGCGTGCAAAAGAGTACCACTTTCCGCACATAGGTAAATAACTATTTAGGTATATTATTGGAAATATAAATATTTGTGTATTAGAAATATGATTGTTCTGGACTTCCAACTTCTTGGACGCAACTGTCTTGATCCTAACTTAAAGATTATTTTTCGGGATTACAATTTAAAACTCTGGACTGGCCTTTTAACTTTGATGAGCCAGTACTAACAAAACATCATGTTTTTATGTCTGATAAGTAAATATATATTTGTATGAACAAAAAGTAATTTTCTGTCGCTATTAATTTTGGATATCCTATAATTTTTTCCTGGTATATTACTGTTATATATATATATATATATATATATATATATATATATATATATATATATATATATATATATATATAATTATATTATTCTTGAAATTATAGCAGAGTGTGCCTTCACGCATCTTTATCAAAAATTCTTGGCCGGAAAAAATATCCGTAGAATAGCAAACATATATAATCTCTGCAAGTTGCAAAACAGTTTACAAGAAGAATTGCTTTCGATTATGTCACATATATATATATATATATATATATATATATATATATATATATATATATATATATATATATATATATATATATATATATATATATATATATATATATATATATATATATATATATATATATGTTAAATCACTTTCTTGCCAAATTACTTTTTAAAAAATTATTTTATTACTCAAAAATAATACAAATTAAAATATATACATTTGAACTTGCAAAGAGTAATATTTAACAAAATGAATTCAAGCTAGACTGAACTGTATACAAAGAAAAATAACTATTTATATGTTTCGTTATGCTGACTCAGTGGGAACTGTTTACTTCTTTCTTGAACACTTGGGTCAGGACGTGGGTTCTGCTGATGAAGCTTTCTTGGTATAGACTTGTTTTCGTAAACAAGTAACACCTGCTGTTTATGAGAATAGGATGATCTACGATGTTGACTGATATGTGATACTTTGTTAATGAGATAAGCTTGGCTTTCTGAATAACTGCGTTGGCGGGTGATAGCTGATAGTCTGGGAACCAAGGTTAGCATAACTTGTATGATGAAATAGCTGGTGAGAATAGATATAACAACTCCCCCATCAAGATGAAAGTTGGTACGTGGAAGCAACTGTCTAGCTGAATGTTTGTTCAGGTTAAGTTCTATTTCTTCAGATTCTTCTGTTGGTTCACCAACACGTATGTTTGGTCGCCTTTTTGGAAATATTCTTCTCCATTGTACAAAATTTGTTTTGGACCTTGGTGGAGAAGGTGGGTAGTCATCACTATTGGCATTGACAATTCCAATACTGAGGTTTTTAGGTTTTCTTCTATAACATTTACAAAATATGTACAAGATAATTAGACTGATGATCAGAGTTATGGTCAGGATCGTAAACCAACCGATATGTTTCTTTACGAATGGTTGAGTGATTAGTCTGTCCAACTGATCAGAATATTCATTTAATTTATGTTGAGCGATATTTAAGTTTCCTGTGTCAATGTCGTGTAACTTAAGAGGCTTCAAGTCTGGTATATGAATCTTCTCAGGATAATGGCTGCAGCAATCATATGGAATTTGGATTGGAACGTTGCTGTAGGTAACATTATCATAAATATTTAGAAATTTCTTCGCTAGAACTTTGGTGCTGCCAATAAATGCATTGCACTCCGGTTGAAGTTTGATTATGGCGTTGGTACTGATTGTTTGGGTAACAACGTCTCTGGAACCACATTTAATAGTCACAGGTAGAGGGTCTGCAACGGCAACTAACCAGGAGTTTTGATTAAGTTCTTGCACATGATAGTCTTTGGCTAGGATAACTGAAACTTGGCACGTTCTCGGAAGGCGATTGATTAATCGTAGTAACTGGGCTTCACAAACAGCATCACTGTCTATTGGATATGGCAGGATGTTGGAACATATTAGTGTTCGGCTGCTTAAAGATTTACATGATTCCAAGTTGCGAATTGTGATATATAATAATGAATCATCGTTTCGCGCAATTAAATTATTTGTTATTGAAAGAATGTGGTGAAGACCTGTTCGATTATCCAAAATTGGTATTGGATATAAATGAAAGAGAATATATTTTTCTGGATCAACTAATGGGTTTTCGAGAACAAAAATTACTTTTGAACCATATTGATATGCCTTTAGTTCTATGATTTCGAGATATTGAGCCACACTTGAAGGGTGAATTAACAAAGGTAAATTATTTCTTTGCAATGATTGAGATATGTGCTTTAGTGATTCTATTAAGTCAAAAGGTGTAATAATTGAACTGTGTAAAATTCGTAAACGGGCGAAAACAATTGAATTTATAATATCATTCAAAGAATTTTCAAGAAATGAATAACTTTCCAATAATAGTTCGCAAATGTTTAATATTTCTGTTTGAGAGGAATAATATTTCAGATCGTCAGAAATATCCAGTATTGATTTTCGAATTTCTATAATATCATTATTGAATGTTTCCTCGTCAATTTTGAGTTTCTGAATAGTTGAATTAAATTCTTTTATTACTGAGGTAGTTACTGAGATTTGATTTTTAAGAAGATTTTCGATTTGATATTCATCATGCGTTATTTTTTCTATACAGTCATTAAAATATTCGCCATCGGAGGCATCTAAGTTTCCTGTAATTGCTTTCCAAAATGTTCCTATACCATTAAAAATTCCACGTTTTTCTCTAAGAATGTATTTTTTAGTATCTGCCATTATCTCTGTATATTTTTGATTTACAGCTCCTGATATTTGTCTAAGGAGACTAATATGTGTCAGTACTTCAGATTTAAATGCTTTCATTCGTGGTACGTCTTCGTTGATATTATTTATAAGGTTTTCTAAAATTCTATCATTATTTACAATTGTATCCTTAATTGGTTCTAAGTCTTTATATACAAGTAATGTCCATTTGTCATTAGAGATTCTTATTTTTGCTTCTTCATGAAAGAAGACTCCTATCGTGTTGTTAATTGAACTTATGGAGTATTGGGACTGGACGACTGATGACAGTCCGAGCATGGTCCTGGAAGAGAAATTTGCTCGTAGTATGGTTTTAATCTATCAACATTTATTTTAGATTTTTGTTTAGTATTAGGATTTAATAAGAGGGCTGAGTTTTGATAAATTTCGAGAATTTCGAAAGGGCCATTAAATTTGTTTTGAGCTTTATCTTTAATTTGGGATTCGCGTACATATACTTTTTCACCTATTTTATATTCATGAGGATGTTTGGGAACATGTTGATCAAAACGTTCTTTTGCTTTTTCTTTTTGTTGTTTCGTTTTATCAAGAGCAGATTTATAAAGAAATTGCATACGATTGTTTAAATCACGTATGTATTTTGATATAAGGGTTTTCTCATTATATAGGATTTCAGGGGGTCTAGAAGAAGTATGTCCGAAAATTAGTTCAAAGGGCGTAAAACCGTGGGTTTTATTTTTCGTGTTATTGTAACAAATAACAGCATACGGAAGTACGTTGAACGGATGTTCATGTGCGTTTTCGGTTTGATTAGCTCTTATCATTTCGCTAAGTGTAGCGTGAAATCTTTCTAGAGAGCCGTTTGATTGGGGATGACCTACACTAGAAAATGTTATTTTTATGTCGTATAGTTCACATAGGTCTTTCATTAGTGTATTATTAAATTCACGGCCATAATCACAATGGATTCGTAGTGGGGTACCATAATGTTGGAAAAATTAAATAATAGTGTTGACAATAGTTTTTGATGTTTTATCTTCAATTGGATAAGCTTGGGTAAATTTAGTAAGTTCGTCTCGTATTGTCAAAGCATAGTTCTTAGATGGATATTCAAATATATCAATATTTATTCGTTCAAATGAAGTTTTTGGTGTTTCTGTTATCACTAAAGGGTTGCTTAAATTTTTTCGACATATTTTAATTTTTTGACATGTTTCACAACTTTTTATAAAATTTTCTACATCTTTAATCATTCTGGGCCAATTATATTTTTCTTTGATGCGTCTTAAAGTTTCGTTAATTCCGCGATGTAAATTACTTTTGCCTATATAATTGGTATTTGGTCTTTATCTGGGATAGTTACAATATTTTGACAAATACATATTTTAATATCTTTGTCTGCAAAGATAAAAAAATATATTTCAAGAATAGGAAGGTCTATTTTATTTTCAAGAAAATATGTTGACGAAAGGTCAAATTCGTTTTGTCCTGTATAAATAATATAGAAAAGATGTTGGACTACATTTTCTGGATCGAGTAACAAAGGAATTATGTAATATTTCCGATTTTTAACTGTTTTACTAGAGAAAATATTTAGTCTCTGTATTGAAAAATCTGCATTTTCTTCAAAAATGTCTTCTAATATTTCATGATGTAAGTCTCCTAAATTGTTTTGTTGAAAAAAGGTTATTATGTTTTTATGTGATTTATTTAGAAGTTGTTCGTTTGAAGTTTCAACTTTTGAATAATCAATTAAAGATTTTGTTTCGTACATATTAGCAAATGTGTTGTAATCTTCGGTTATTTTTTCATCATCGAAATTTAAATTTGAGTTATTAGGTTTGTCGTCATCGTCTTGATTTGTCGCAAAAATAGAGAGTTTTGATTGGAATTTTGCGCATTGATTAAAATGATTAATTTTAATTCTTGATAATGCGTCTGCGTTTTTATTGATCTTACCTGGTTTGTAAATTATTTCATACTCATATTCTTCGAGTTTAAGTCTCCAGCGTGCGAGTCTACTACCTGGGTCTTTAATTGAAAAAAGCCAAGTAAGAGGGCGGTGGTCTGTGATTAGTTTAAATTTTCTGCCAAAAAGATACGGGCGAAAATGTTTTACTGCCCATACGATTGCAAGGAGTTCACGTTCAATAGTTGAATAATTTGTTTCGGCTTTAAATAGGGTTCTAGATGCATAGCCAATTGGTAAATCTTTTTCTACAGGTCCTTGTGATAACACAGCGCCTATTGCAAAAGCACTAGCATCTGTGGTCAAAAGAAATGGTTCGTCAAAATTTGGGTATATAAGAATTGGATCGGAAATTAGCAATTTTTTTAGTTCGTTAAAAGATTCTTTGCAATCAGATTCAAAGTCAAATTTTATTTCTTTTTTGAGTAAACGAGTAAGTGGTTTAGAAATTTTCGCAAAATTGGGAATGAATCGTCGATAATAGCCTGCTAAGCCAAGAAAAGATTTTATATCCTTAGGATTTTTTGGTTGGGGAAAATTTTGAATACATTCAATTTTTGCTGGATTTGTTTTAACACCGTCTTTAGTTATTACGTGTCCAAGATATGCTACTTCTTTGCGTAAAAATTCGCATTTGTCTGGTTGTATTTTAAGATTAGCTTTTCTTAGTCGTTTGAAAACTTCGCGTAATCGATGGATATGTTCGTCAATTGTAGCGGAATAAACTATAATATCGTCCATATAGACAAGACATCGTTCATTTAGGATTCCTAGAAGAATATTGTCCATTACACGTTGGAATGTAGATGGGGCATTCTTTAGTCCGAAGGGCATTCGTAAAAATTCATAACGACCGTTTTCTACTGAGAACGCTGTTTTTGAAATATCTTTAGGATCTATCTCTATCCGATGGAAACCAGAAGCGAGATCAAGAGTAGTAAAATATTGACACTGTCCAAGTTGGTCAAGTAAATCTGAGATATTAGGAAGTGGATATTTATCATTAACAGTAGATTCGTTCAATTTTCTATAGTCTATTACGATTCTCCATTATTGTTTATTACTAGAGTCGATTTTTTTCGGTATAACCCAAACGGGAGATGACCACGGAGAGATTGATGGTCTAATTATACCTTGTTGTAACATGTTGTTTACTTGCGTTTTAACCTCTTGTTTATGTATTTGGGGATATCTATAAGATTTAGTAAAAATGGGCTTTGTATTATTCGTGTCTATCTTATGTTTGATTTCACTTGTGAAGGAAAGGTTGTCACCTTCTAGATAGAAAATGTCTTCGAAATTGACACAAAGATTTGTGATTAATTCTTTTTCTTCTTCGTTTAAATGGTCAAGTCTAAGCTGGGATCTAATAGTCGGGATTCTATTTGAAGTTTGAAATTCGGGAGATTCAGGAAGATTGAAATTAAGAAGTGTGTGTATCGAAAATGGTTCTATTTCGATATTTGAAAAATCAATTGTTTTTGGGATTGCGTTCGCATTGATAATTGTTGTCAAAAATTCGGCTTTTTGATTGACATGGACAAGGGCATTTGGGATATGTACTTTTTCTATTTCTTTTCGGGATAGAATAGCATCGGTATTGATTAGATGATATTTTAATTTAAAAACTTGTTCTGTTCTACCTTGTATAGTTATTTTATTTTTATTTGCCTCGTATGTTTCGAGTTCTGTTGAAGAGTAATTGTCTTCAACTTTATACAGTGGTAGTGTTTTAAAATTGGTAATAAGTTGTTTATTTTTTAAATCAATTGTACATTCGTAGTGTTCTAGGAAGTCAAGACCTAGAATTCCGTCAAAATCAATGTCTAAGTTGTAAATATAGACTTTGTGAGGGTCACCGTTGTTAAAATTTATCAAAGTTGATTCAGTTATTAAAAGTTTTTGTTCGGTAATGCCTTGAATTGTTGCATTTTCGGGGAAACGATTTGGAAAGTTCTTTACTGTATTTTCTTTGAAAATTGAAATACCTGCACCAGAATCTATGAGTAGTTTGAAAGTATTTGTTGCGTCTTTAATATAGTAAAGATTTTTGGGATTTATAGCAAGGAAGGGATTTAAAGAAATAGTTGTTCGGGGAAATTGAGTGAGGGATTCATATCGTCTAGTGTGAGAGTTTCGATTTGGGCTTGTATTTGATTTGTTTCTTGATTGGGTGGATGGTTTTGATCTGGGGATAAAAGAAAATTTTGATTTTCTTCGATTGGAAGATTTTGATACTCTTCGATTGGTTCGTTAAAGTTTAAATTGGGATCTGGATTCTCATAAGAATTGTCGTATTCGTTTTCGAATAAAGTAGAGGGGTCTTCATAAGAAAAGAATGAGGGATCTTGATAATCTTGTTGATAGTCGTTAAAACATTTTTCTTGATTATTATCGGTGCTAACTAAGTGAGCTTTGAAATTAGGATTTTTCTGAATTACTGAGGGTCGAGAATAATTAAAATTCGGTTGACGTTGGAAATTATTTTGATTTGATTGGTTATTTATAATATTTGGGGTGTACGTATTTGGACTTCTTTGTTGTTGCATGTTCGGTCTGTGTAACTGAAAAGGATTTGTTTGCGGGGCAAACTAGGGTCGCTGAAAATTTGAGTTTTGGGAAAAATTGGGACGTGGTTGTCCGTTATTGGCATGGCATTGATTTGCTGAATGACCAATACGTTCACATTTAAAACATTTTTGTGTTTGAAAGTTTGGTTTTCTCAAAGGTTGATTGAATGGCTTTGGTGGGTTCGGTTTTGAAACTTTTTGAGATTCGAAATAGGACAATTGAAGTTCACGTCGAATACGTATTTGGGCTTCAAGAAGATCTCTTGGGTTACTGGCACGAATTATATGTCCAATACGGGGTTCGAGACCAGTTAAGAGGGTGCTCAGGGACATGGATTCGATCAGGGTTATTTGACCTTGTTTCTGTTGTGGGGTGAGATTAGACTTTTGTATATTAGCGTGCATTTTTGCATTTAGCACTTGAAGTCGGTTGAGGAAGGTTAAAGGACTCTCATTAGGTAATTGTTTGATACGTTGTAAGTCCTGTATTAAAGAAGACAAGTCTCGCGTATCTCCGAAGTGAGAATTTAAAAGTTGTTTTATTTCTAAGTAAGAAATAGGATTACGAGAGCTTATTAACTGCGCTGCTCTTGCACGTAATTTATTTCGTTATGTGGATTACTAATAAATCTTTTTGATCGCGTGTCGACATATTGTAAGCACAATCACAAGCATTGAGAAATGTTTGGTGAAAAATTTGATCACCATCGTATTCAGGAATTATCGAAAATATTTGAGATAATTTATACGGTTCAATTTCGGGTGTCTCAGGGACATTTTGTATTCCGTTATCAGTCATGGTTGCTCAATATATCACAATATCAAAATGAAATAATATAGGCACACAATATTATATAAAAAGGATACGAACTTAAAATTAAGAATTTAGGTTGATTGGCAGTACGTAAAGTAGTACACAAATCAACGTAAATTAAAGCAATACTAAAATCTACAAAATTTAAATTTTTTTCTTGAAATTTGATTAACTGTATAATCAAAATTTGAAATTAAAATATTCTTTTGGATATTTGAAATTTGTTTTTGAATTCAGTTTTTCGTTAACTAATTATCAAAATTGAAAAATCGAACAGTTTCCTTAAATTTGAATAAAAATTTCAATATTTTTGGAAAATTGAAAAAAATAAGGAAAATTAATAAACGAGATGATTCAGTCTTACGTTACTAATAGAAACATCAGTCTTCGTCGTGTTCTCTGTAGCAAATTCTGCGAGGGGCTTCACTAGGTGTTCCTAATCCGTAGATTGACTGCGAGTTGGTGACGTCGGGTCGTGATTTTATCTGTTCTTCTTGTTTTTCACAGGTTCTTCTGAACAATGGATTGGGATCCTCCGTCGACAGTTAGAGTGCACAAGGGTTTCGTGTTCTGTTAGACGTTTTTAGATCCTACCGACTGCGCCAGTTTGTTAAATCAGTTTCTTGCCAAATTACTTTTTAAAAAATTATTTTATTACTCAAAAATAATACAAACTAAAATATATACATTTGAACTTGCAAAGAGTAATATTTAACAAAATGAATTCAAGCTAGACTGAACTGTACTGAACTGAACTGTATACAAAGAAAAATAACTATTTATATGTTTCGTTATGCTGACTCAGTGGGAACTGTTTACTTCTTTCTTGAACACTTGGGTCAGGACGTGGGTTCTGCTGATGAAGCTTTCTTGGTATAGACTTGTTTTCGTAAACAAGTAACACCTGCTGTTTATGAGAATAGGATGATCTACGTTGTTGACTGATATGTGATACTTTGTTATTGAGATAAGCTTGGCTTTCTGAATAACTGCGTTGGCGGGTGATAGCTGAGAGTCTGGGAACCAAGGTTAGCATAACTTGTATGATGAAATAGCTGGTGATATATATTTATATATATATATATATATATATATATATATATATATATATATATGTTATATCCGCTGATAGCCACGTGCAGGTGATGACCTTCGGTCACACGGTATCGAGCACAGGAAATTGCGACACCTCCGAGAATGCCGAGCCAGCAACCAGCCGTTGCAGTTCGCACGGATAGAAGACGCTGCATCAGCATTCAAATTAATATAAATTGTTCTGAATTGTAAATAAATAGTTAGTTGATATTTTAGGCTGTTAGAATGTTAGTTTAATTTTTGAAATTATAAAGTACTGTTTTTAAGTATTAATAAAATATTTTTTTTAAAAAGTGAAATTTGGAAAAGTGAATATAACAATTGGCGCAGTCGATAGGATCTGTCTAACGCTGTCAGAACAAGAGTGTTTTCTAACTGGTAGCGGCGGATTCCAATCCCTAAACAGAAGAAGGACGAATCGCTCTCACTTTGCAAAACTACGGAAGGAACACCCGGTGAAGCCCCTGGTAATCTACGCTAAGAACACGACGATGCAAATAATCCTGCTGTAAGTTAATGAATCATCTCGTTATTGTTTATTTTATTGTGGTATTTACTTATTGAAACTGTTCGATTTTCCAAATATTTTTCCCGATATTTCTTATTGATTTTAAGAATTTGAATATCAAGAATTAAATATTTTTCACTCGATTTTTCACTATTAAATAAGTTACAGAACCTTTGTAATTTTTCAAAATGCCTGATTTAACTCAAAATAATGTTAGTCAAGTAGAAGTAGAGCCTTATAAATTATCAGAAATATTTTCTTTAATCCCCGAATTTGAAGGTGATCAGATCTTTTTAGGAACGTTTTTAAATGCGTGTGATTGTGCATACAATATGGCTACTACAAGTCAAAAAACTCTATTAGCTATTCATATAAAAAACAAATTTAGAGGTAGAGCTGCACAGCTCGTTAGTTCTAGAAATCCAGGTTCGTACCTAGAAATAAAACAATTACTTAATCTACATTTTGGAGATTCTCGCGATTTATCTTCCCTGATACAAGATTTACAACGACTTAAGCAATTATCCAATGAATCCCCACTCACTTTCTTTAACCGCCTTCAGGTATTAAATGCTAAAATGCATGCAAATATCCAAAAAGCAATTAACCTTACAACTGAACAAAAAACAGCTCAAAGTACTCTTATAGAAACTATGGCCCTAAATACATTATTAACAGGGCTTGAACCTCGATTAGGCCAACTTATTCGTGCCGGAAATCCAGTCAACCTTTTAGAAGCCCATTCTCGAATTAGAAGGGAACTTCAGTTGTCATATTTTGAAACCCAAAAACAAGATAGGAATCAACCCTCAAGACCCACTGTACCTATTAGAAAGCCACATCCACAACCTATGCGATGCTTTAATTGCGGACGCACAGGTTATTCTGCTAGTCAGTGCCGCACTCCCCAATCGGGACGGCAAAATTTTCAAAATAATTTTAATTCAGGTTTTCAAAGACCGTATCAACACCAAACCCAAAACAGCCCTCAGCAGTCTAGTAGTTATTCCCAAAATCAATCTAGACCACAACAAGCAAGCGGCTTCTCGCAAAATCAGCAGAGGCCCCAACAATTTAATAATCCACCACAATATCGCCCTCCGATAATTAATAAAAATTCTAATTTCCGTCCTAATCAACAAAGGACATATCATGTAAACGCTAGCGACTATTCGCAAGGTCAAGCTTCTAATCCTATTGAAACATCATATAATGATTATGAATACCAAAATTTTGACTACCCACAAAACTACCCCAACCAAGATTACGATTATGATCAGTGTCCAATAGAGCCGATAGGCCATACAAATTACCAGGATTTTCTTTCTCTCCCAGTGAACCCTCAGCCCCCGGACCAAAACTACCCAGAAGTAGATCCCCTAGTAGAAATCCAAACTCAAATCGAAACAATGAACTTGGACGACATGAACCCCGATCTGAACTTCCCCGAACAGACATTTCTTTAAGCCCCTTTCTCACAGTAAATTCTAAAAACTTATATTACATCAAAGATGCCACTGAAAAATATAAGTTACTTATAGATTCCGGAGCTGGAATTTCTATTTTTAAGGAAAGTACTGTTCAGAATTTTCGAAATAGATCACCAGAGAACGTGACCATCCAAGGCATTACCAATCAAAAACTTTCAATCAACGAATCAACCCTTGTCCCTTTCGCTCCTAATGACCCTCATAAGGTCTATATTTTTAACTTAGACATCGATTTCGATGGTATTTTGGGCTTGGATTTCTTAGAACATTACGAATGTGTGATAGACTTAAAATCAAAGCAATTAGTTACCAATTTTAAAACTATTCCTTTATTTAAAGTAGATGGTGAACAAAAAATCGAAAATCTTACGTTAAATAATAATTGCAACAAAATTTCAATAGAAGCCCGAACGGAACGAATTTTTAAATTAAAATGTGATCTCGTTAACACTGATGCCTTGTTAGTTGCGCAAGAAAAAGACAAAGTTAGGCTCCCACATGCTTTAGTGCGAGTTAACGAACACGGTGAATTTTTCACTTCGATTGTAAATACAAACGCTATTCCAAAAAATATCGATTTCTCCGATATAACCTTAGACCCGATTAACGACACCTCTGAACCTGTCTATAATATAACCGAACCAAATTTAAAAGAATGTCAACACGACAGAGTCTCACAAATACAAAATTTATTAAGAACCGAACATTTAAATGAGGAAGAGAAAGAACTTGTGACAAATGTTTGTTTAGATTTCTCTGATATTTTTTACCTTGAAGGAGACGCCCTTTCTTTCACGAATGAAATAAAACACTCAATAGAAACAAACAACGCTCGTCCTGTTTTTACTAAATCGTACAGATACCCACAAATACATAAGGACGAAGTAAAAAATCAAGTTAACAAAATGTTAGGCGAAGGTATCATACGTCCGTCTATCTCACCCTGGTCTTCACCAGTCTGGGTTGTCCCAAAGAAGCTCGACGCTTCGGGAAAGCAAAAATGGCGCGTAGTTATAGACTACCGCAAGCTTAATGAGCTTACTGTGGACGATAAGTATTCTTTACCGAACATATCTGACCTACTCGACCAGCTAGGGAAGTGTGAATATTTTACCACCCTAGATCTTGCCTCCGGATTCCACCAAATTGAAATCGACGCTAAGGACATCCCAAAGACTGCTTTTTGAGTAGAAAATGGTCACTACGAATTTATTCGTATGAATTTCGGCCTTAAAAATGCGCCGTCCACCTTTCAAAAGGTTATGGACAACATTCTCCTTGGCATTCAGAATGAGCGTTGCCTAGTATACATGGACGATATAATTATATACTCTCCTACAATCCACGATCACATTTCTCGCATAACAGAAGTATTCAAACGTTTAAGAAAAGCCAATCTAAAAATTCAGCCCGATAAATGTGAATTTCTCAGAAAAGAAGTCGCCTACCTTGGACATCTTATAACCCAAAATGGTGTTAAACCAAACCCATCAAAAGTAGATTGTATCGTCAATTTTCCCGAACCAAAAAATTCTAAAGGCATTCAGTCATTTTTGGGACTGACCGGCTATTATCGACGGTTTATTCCCAATTTTGCAAAAATCTCAAAACCATTAACCAAACTTCTTAAAAAGGACACTCCTTTCTCATTCGACCCTGAATGCAAATCAAGTTTCGAAGAACTGAAAAAAGCCCTTATCTCTAACCCAATTTTGATATACTTAAATTTTCAAGAACAATTCTTACTAACCACGGACGCAAGCGCGTTTGCCATTGGCGCTGTTCTATCGCAAGGACCAATAGGCAAAGACCTCCCTATTGCGTATGCGTCTAGAACCTTATGTAGTGCGGAAACAAAATATTCAACAATAGAACGCGAATTACTTGCAATCGTTTGGGCCGTAAAGCACTTTCGCCCCTACCTTTTTGGGAGAAAATTCATTCTCATTACGGACCATCGACCCTTGACGTGGTTGTTCTCGATAAAAGACCCAGGAAGCAGATTAGCTCGTTGGCGTCTTAAGCTCGAAGAGTATGATTATAAAATCGAGTACAAACCCGGGAAAATTAATAAAAATGCCGACGCGCTATCTCGGATTAAAATTAACCATTTCCAAGAATGCGCAGTCTAAACTTCAAATATTTGCCTCTAACAAAGACGACGTACGAAACAGACCGTCAACTAGCAAAGAAACATTCCAATCAGACAACGAAAATGGAGACGAACCAGACACAGAACAACTAACAGAGGAATATGATCGTTTTGTACACCTCTATAAAACTAAATCCATTATAGATTATTCCAAAATAGAATCATCAAACTCCCAACTTTTAGACAAGTGTCATAAAAATATCATTACCTTCTTTGGTCGAGCAAAATTAGAGGACATCCACCTTAAAATCATTGAAGATATTTTTGAGGAAAACTTTCACTTTGTAAATAACAAAATAAACATTGTGTCCAGCAAAACCGTGAAAGATCGGAAATATTTTATAATTCCTCTGCCATCTGACGACATCGTAGCCCAATACCTCTTTTATGCCCTATTTACTGGCAAAGACAATTTTGACGCAAAACATCCGTATTGTGTCGAAAATAACTTAGAACTCCCAATTTTGGAAATGCTTTCATTTATCCTTTCCGACCTAGACGTTAAGTTCAAAATATGCCAAAATATTGTAAAAACACCTGATGAGGATCAAATCCCCATTATCCTAGACCACTATCATTCCGGAAGAAACAACCTTCACCGCGGAATAAATGAAACTACTAAAAGGATAAAGGAAAAATATAATTGGCCCGGATTAACGAGAGATGTCGAAAATTTAATCAAAAAGTGCGAAATATGCCAAAAAGTAAAATCTTGTCGAAAAAACCTCAGTACACCCCTCGTAATTACCGAAACCCCGAAAACACCATTCGAGAGGATTAACATCGATCTTTTTGAATATCCTGTTAGTAATTACGTTATCACCATTAGGGATGAACTGACCAAGTTCACACAAGCTTATCCCATTTCCGATAAAAAAGCCTCGACAGTCGTGAGCACACTCCTACTATTCTTCCAACATTTCGGCACCCCCTTAAGGATACATTGTGACTATGGCCGTGAATTCGACAACGCTTTAATGAAGGATCTTTGCGGACTCTATGACGTAAAATTGACATTTTCTAGCGTCAGTCATCCACAGTCAAATGGATCTCTTGAGCGATTTCACGCGACCCTGACCGAAATGATCCCAGTACATAAAGCTGAAAACCCAAACGAACACCCATTCAATATTCTCCCTTACGCCATTATTTGCTACAATAATACCAAAAATAAGACACATGGTTTTACACCGTATGAGCTCATCTTCGGCCATACATCTAGTCGTCCACCCGAGACCCTTTATAATCAAGAACAACTGATTACAAAATATGTCAGAGACCTTAACAGAATGGAACATTACTATAAAGTCGCACGGACAAGAACAAACGCACAAAAAGAAAAATCTAAAATACGATTTGACAACGCAGTTAAACGAAACACCACCGAATATAAAATTGGAGATAAAGTCTACGTGAAAGAATCCCAAATAGTCACTAAAGCTAACAAGAAATTTAACGGACCTTTCGAAATAACCGAAATCTTCGGAACTTCCGCCACAGTCAAAAATTTATCTACAAACCAATATTCTAAAATAAATTTTGATAGACTAAAACCTTTCTATGACTAGTCTATTCTTTTCAGACTCTTCGGGATACTGTCAGCCGTGACATCCCAGTTTACCATTACTCCAATAAACAATACCGTAGGACTGTTTTTCCATGAAGAAAGTATCATCAAAATATCAAACGAAAAATGGACGCTTCTGGTCTATAAAGAATTGAGACCCTTAAAAGAAGCCATCTCACACAACGACAAAATTCTCTCCGAACTAATAGACACATATGAAATACCTGAACCTAGAATTTTAGCCTTTAAAGTAGACGTACAAACACACATTAGTCTTCTAAAACAACTCGCCAACGCCGTTAATCAAAAATACAGAGAAATAATCGCGGACACTAAACCTTACGAATTTAGGACAAAACGCGGTATATTCAATGGCATTGGTACTGTATGGAAATCGATTACAGGTAATCTAGACGCTTCGGACGGAGAATACTTCAACGATTGCATAGAAAAAGTAACACGGGACGAACATCAAATCGAAAACCTCTTAAAGAACCAAATTTCCGTTACCACATCTGTAATTAAAACTTTCAATACTACCATTCGCAAACTACAAATAGACGAGGAAACTTTTAACAATAATATCAAAGATATTCAAAATTCAATCAACAATATATCAAGCGCGATCGATTTTTATGAAGGGCAGAAAGCTATGCATTTTTAGAAGATTATCTCAATGACATCTTGGATGCAATAACGTTCGCACGTTTAAAAATACTCCATAGCTCAATTATAACCCCACAAGATATGATCACCTCGTTGCAAGAAATCTCTAGATCTTTAATAAAAAACAACTTACCATTACCTACTTATTCATCAAATGTAGCAGAATATATATAATTGAATTAGAAGCATACCAATCTGATCAAAAAATTATTTTTGTACTAAAAATCCCACTAACCGAACCTGAAACCTATACCCTTTATCACTTGTACCCTATCCCGATCTTGGACAATCGAACAGGCTTCCACCACATATTACCAACCACTAAAAAATAAATTGCGCGTGATGATGATTCATTATTGTACGTATCATTCCGAAACTTGGACAATTGCAAACAGCTGAAGAGCAATACAAAGATCTGCTCTGATGTCCTGCCGTACCCAATCGATAGCGACTCCATCTGCGAGGCCCAGCTACTGAAACAACAGACACGACTACCAGCAACTTGCCAGACTTCTGTGTTGCTAGCCAAGGAATACAACGTGCAGGAACTCAACCAAAACTATTGGCTGATAACAGTTTCTGATCCCTTGCCAGTCACAGTGAAATGCGGAAGCAAGAACATCGTCACCAACGTAATTAACATGAACTCATTACTAAAATTACAACCGGAATGCAATGCCTTCATTGGAAGCACAAGGGTGCACGCCAAATACCCCATTGACAAATACAAAACTGTCACATACCAAAATCACCCGGTAAAAATACCCTTCGAATGCTGCATTCATCTTCCCAAAAAGTCTCAGATCCTAGATCTGAAACCTCTCAAACTCAATAAACTTGATATTGAGGATCTAAGTATTGCCCAACACAAACTCAATCAGTATTCTGACGAACTAAACAATCTCATCAATGAACCCTTTGTGACCAAACATGTTCATTGGTTCACAATTTTCACTATTACCTTTATTGTTGCACTTGTAACTCTATACATCCTCTGCAAATGTCGACGTAAAAGACACCCCAGGATTGGTATAGCAATTACAAACGACGATAATCCACCAGCACGTTCAGTTCCCAAGTCCAGAGACGCTGTCCATCAAAGAATAAGGAACTTGATGCCCAAAAGAAGACCAAGTGCCCATCCCGATGAGACCATAGAAGAAGCAGTAGAACTTCAATTCCACCAAGGCTTGTAAAAGTCGCTGCAAGGCAACAACTTTTCTTTTATAGGGGGAGTTGTTATATCCGCTGATAGCCACGTGCAGGTGATGACCTTCGGTCACACGGTATCGAGCACAGGAAATTGCGACACCTCCGAGAATGCCGAGCCAGCAACCAGCCGTTGCAGTTCGCACGGATAGAAGACGCTGCATCAGCATTCAAATTAATATAAATTGTTCTGAATTGTAAATAAATAGTTAGTTGATATTTTAGGCTGTTAGAATGTTAGTTTAATTTTTGAAATTATAAAGTAGTGTTTTTAAGTATTAATAAAATATTTTTTTTAAAAAGTGAAATTTGGAAAAGTGAATATAACATATATATATATATATATATATATATATATATATATATATATATATATATATATATATATATATATATATATATATATATATATATATATATATATATATATATATATATATATATATATATATATATATATATATATATATATATATATATATATATATATATATATATATATATATATATATATATATATATATATATATATATATATATATATATCTAGAGTTATAAAATAAAAGTAGATTTGTTCATTTTCGACCATTGTTTGACCACTTTTTGACGCACATGCCTTCGCATATAATTTTTTTTCACAAAATGGCTCTTTACCGCCTTACATTGATCCTTTGTCTACGTACCTGCAAAATTTGAAATGGTAAATCTTACTCATGTCTTTGTATTTCTGCAGCGCGTGAACCCTTTTAAACCCATTTTTAACCGAAATGTAATTTAAATTACCTATACATAACACATTTTTTTGAAGTCGGACGTGCAGGAAGTTTTTTTTAATACGTAGGTACCTTTTCATTTTACTTTCAACTCGACTAGACCTTGTCGCTGGTTTTTTACTTTTTGCGTGCAGTTCTCCCTTAAGGAAACTTTGTTTTAATTTCAAGAATACGAAGAGTGCCTGTCAGTATAATAATAGAAATACACAAAATTTAAGGCAAAAAGATTACCAGTTACATGTATTAAGAATCGATAAAATAATATTATAAATATGTTTTAGGTGAAAAAGAAAAAAATTTAACAAGTGTAGACAAAATAAACAATAAAATGAAATATCTAATATTATATATATATATATATATATATATATATATATATATATATATATATATATATATATATATATATATATATAATATTAGATATTTCATTTTATTGTTTATTTTGTCTACACTTGTTAAATTTTTTTCTTTTTCACCTAAAACATATTTATAATATTATTTTATCGATTCTTAATACATGTAACTGGTAATCTTTTTGCCTTAAATTTTGTGTATTTCTATTATTATACTGACAGGCACTCTTCGTATTCTTGAAATTAAAACAAAGTTTCCTTAAGGGAGAACTGCACGCAAAAAGTAAAAAACCAGCGACAAGGTCTAGTCGAGTTGAAAGTAAAATGAAAAGGTACCTACGTATTAAAAAAAACTTCCTGCACGTCCGACTTCAAAAAAATGTGTTATATATAGGTAATTTAAATTACATTTCGGTTAAAAATGGGTTTAAAAGGGTTCACGCGCTGCAGAAATACAAAGACATGAGTAAGATTTACCATTTCAAATTTTGCAGGTACGTAGACAAAGGATCAATGTAAGGCGGTAAAGAGCCATTTTGTGAAAAAAAATTATATGCGAAGGCATGTGCGTCAAAAAGTGGTCAAACAATGGTCGAAAATGAACAAATCTACTTTTATTTTATAACTCTAGATTTGATTTTTTTCATAAAAATTCGCCTTTAGCGCCCAACTATACATTTTTCCCTATTAAAATCACATTGAGGCTAATACATATCTCTTATAGTTTTAACATAATATTGCAGCGGTGGAAGGCTTGCAAATGATCCATATTACTGCGTGCAGTTCCCCCTTAAATATCTTTTTTCACTGTGGCGCTATTATTACATTATAAAACTTTTTTTATCCCATGCAGGATTTTCTAGATCATCAGGTTTTAGAACCTGGATATCTGTTCTGGATTCCCCTTTCTTTTTCCTCTTTGCTAGCTTCTTTATCACTTCTTTGCTTCATGTTTCCGAACTTCTGTGGTATTCCAGATAGCTAGAAAGACGTATACTGCTTTACATTTTCTTCATAAATATGCACTTACATAATATGAGACTAAGTCAAGTCTGGAGCTAATAGAAATCGCTCTTATGCGCTAGATGCTTACTGATAGCACCATCCTTCCCAATGTCAATGTTAATTAGTTTATGTTACGTAAACAATTAATTAACTTAATAGTCTGGATAAACTTTATGCAAACAAGATATTAGACTAGGAGTATTTGTTAAGCAAAAGATCGATATTGTAATCATCTATGAATTGGTACAAAAGCTCAATTGAGGCTAACTTGTGTATTGAGAAAATTTGGTGATAAGTTTATTATTGAGCAAGGATCCTCAAGAAAATGGACTCGCGTAAAGTTTTTTGAATGAATATTAACCAAAAGCTTAGAATTTTTATCTGGATCAAAATTATTTTGACTAGTCTGAATGTGAGTACTAAATGGTAACTTATTGGGGTTATCAATATGTTCATTAATGCAAATTGACAGAGGCCTGCAGGTTCTTCCTATATAATTAACGTCACAATCAGAGCAGTTGAGCTTATAAATTCCATTTTTGTTGAGTTTACTTATTTTGTCTTCCAATGGGCATGTGTGTTAGTGATTTTCAAACTTCTTTGATTACAATTTACTAGCCAACATTTTTTCAAAGTATTGTATTAATCTTTAATAATTTTATATATATTCATAATAAATTGTAAAACATATTTTTTGTTCAGCTATTTTCTTTTGCCTGCGTTCCTGCAAGAATTTGCTTTGATTTTCTCATTAGTTTGGTTTGCATTTTACTTACATTTTATCTTAGATTTAATAACAACGTAGTTTTTTGCGATAACTGGCTAATTATTTGAAAGCTACTTTGAATGGATTTATTTTTCTCGGCTTTCTGAGTCTGCCCACATGGTGTTGTTTTTGTTTTAGTCTAAATAAAACCTATTACTACTGTTGCCTATTTTGTCTAAACAGGAGAAGACGTCTACGAGTCTTATTTTTGTGCTAAATCTAAATATTTATATTGCATCTCACATTTATTGTAATTTATTAATATTACTAGGTCTCAATTAAAGATAAGTTTGTTACTTATGAAAAGGTGACCTGTTCCGCCCTAACGGTCATTATCAGACTTAAAAAAGAACCTATATACAACTAAAAATAGAATTCAATACTATATAACTTTACCATAAAACCATATACATTTCACAAAGTACATTGGTCTCTTTGAGATAATATGAACACTTTTTTCACTTTTTAGCATTACACTTGTAAGTTTCTCTACCTTTTAAATTATTTATTGTCAATGTATTTACTTATTGTTAGTTAATAGGCCCTTTAACCAATGTTGCCAAGTTAGTTTTTATTTGCTTATCTTTGAACAGTATCTTTTTCTCACTATGACGTGACACTAGGGTTTGCAATTAGATTTGTAGTCATTTTTTATTAATTTTTTCAATTTTCTATTAATTTTTTCAAAAGTTTACAATATAACACCTATTTAAATTTCTGTTTTGGTTAAACGGATTAGATGAATTTTGTGAAATTTTAATACCGTGTCTCTTATACATAAAGATTTCAATACTATCATAACTTTTTGAACAGCTATAGTCCCGTGTCAACTTGGCAACCAGATTAATTTCCATTTTTGCCTTTTGGTAAAGAAACTCATTAATTTTTCTGTTTCATCGTGCCTGCGTAAAATATGACTGCTTTTTAGACAATACACATTTATTAAAATGTGATTTGGACTTCATCAACGTTAACTTTGTCTTTGTTACATGTTCAGCCTTTTCCTTTTTCTCATCAGCTTTTTAGTCTTGTCCTATTTCCTTATAATTGAATGGTTTTATTAATCTGTGTACTTATTTGTAGGTAGTATGAGGATGACTAGTTAGTCGAAAGCGCTGTGCTTTGATTTTTGGATATGGATATTATACACTTTATACAGATTTTTTTATTGCATTACTTTCGCACCGGTACAGACAGATTTATTGTTATTGCCACAAGACAATGGCCTGATGTTTTTTAGAGTTGAAGAGGTTGTTCTGACTGGGTCCACAACCTCTTCAGCATCTAAATTCTTTCGTTATTTAGCATTTGCTACCATATCTAAATTTACGTGTTTCATTCTGATAACGACCGGCTGAAAGAGGTAGGGAAATCTCTGCATATTTATCCGCCGCTCCAACGCCAAAAAGTACAGTGTTAACTTAAAAAAAAAGAAATAAAAGCCTAAAGAGAAGACCAGTACAGTACACCGGAAATAATCAAAGAAATCATATCATTTTCGGATGCTCCTAGTATCAATAGTGTACTTTTAATACTTAAAGCTACCATCTAAAACACTTTTACCATATAAAAAAATACGTCTGTTTTAATAAAATAATAAACTAAATATTCTAAAAAGTTTCAGTATTGCCACGTATAAAAGGGTTCTCGTTCAACTGTTTAACTGGCCAAATAATTATTATCTGAATGTTTTTTAATCCACATAGTATTTGGGTAACGTACGTTATTAAAACTAATCATCTAGCCATATTACTTCCAGATGGTAGCAAATGAAAATTCAAAACTGGTTTAATTAATGCTTCCTGTTTTGAAGTTTTAAAATTCGTGTAAATCATAGTAATTTTAGTGCTGCAAAAACATACAGGCGGATTAATGCATTTTTACCTGCAATGTTTTTACGTAGAGCATATTGTGTCCGCACAATATCGACTCGCACTGAATTTTACTTAATTTAGAGGTTTCAAAATTGCAAATAAAATTGAGTGATATTTGATGTGTAGTTCTGTTTATTATCAAGTTAAAGTTTTGTGGTGTTAGAAGATAAACCACAATGAAAATATTCTACTTTTTTACCGACGTAAAAGAAAAATCGTACGTTGTCAAATATTAAAGTTACTGAAACTAATTGAATTGCTAGTCTAGCATTATTATATGTACGTCAGTTTATGTGATATTAATAGGCAGTGGTAATAATTTTGCGAAAATCATAAGGGAATATAACCAGTTATCCACTTTCAAAAGAGACTCTATTTATATGTTGACCACCCAAAGACAACTTTGAAGAAGATGCGAAAAAATTGAATAAACTCATATTTTTTTCTCGTTAAACCAATTCAAAAAGCCCAAACGGCCGATACAGTTTTTTTCATACTGACTAAATTAATAACTTAAATTGGTATCTTAACACAAAACGCATGTAAAAAGTCGGACAGTAATATCTTGAGATATTCGTGAATACAATTTAAAAATCACGAAAAAAATTTAATGTATGATAGATGTCCCTGCAGAAAATCTGGCTCTTATATGAAATAAATATTTCGGATCATTTTTGCTATTCCTTAATTAGAAGCCACTTTACTGTTCAACATGACAGAATAAAATTCTAAACAGCATGGAAAACCTATTTTCATGCCATTTATCTTGTATTCACCGCAAACAATACACTACTGGAGTAACCCTTGAAGCGATAGAAAGATGAAAAACCTCGGTTGAAATTCAAAACAATTCCGAAACAAAATATGTTGCATTGGGATAAAAGTTTTATAGATGCCGTTCTTTCGCCCCTCGTTTCGAGTATACTGCTAACAGAGACGTGGCTTTTTAAGAACAGATACATTTTTATTTGAGAAGGAAATATAATAGAACAAGTAGGATAAGTAATTTTTTTAAATGCCAAGAGATTCTAAAATAAAGATTTTTTATTAAAACAATTTTTATGTTGGAATCTTTTAGCAAAAAAATATTTTTTCCTACGACCACATATGTTGACACCGTTGACTTGGCTAAAAAGTGCTTTACATTATATAGAATTGAATATTACATAACAGGTGTTGAAAAAGAAAGTTCTGCAGAGTGCAGAAATCCTTCGAGTTTAAAACCACCACTTTCACACGTATTATGTATACTATTTTTCTTACGATCACAAAGTAGTAGGACTTTTATTTTTATTTACTTTTCGACACTAGCAATGGAAAATGGTTTGCACCTCTAGTGTTGAAAAACTAAGTAATTGCATTTATTAACTGTAAGTAAATAAGATAAAAGTAGGCTTTGTGTTTCACATTTGTCATGTAGCAAAGTATTTTTCAACACACATTTTAAAAAGTTTGTCAACACGCTTGGGATATAAGGTAAATTTTAGCCAAGTTAACAGTGCCTTGTTTTGTCAGTTTCATATGTGGTGGTAAAAAAAAAACACTTTTTAACAAGACAGTATTTGAAAGATGATTGATGATGAAAATTGAAAAAGCCAAACCTAATTTTAACTTATTTGATTTACAATTAATTATCCCATTATTTTTTCTCCACTCTTTATCTGTACCTTTTTGTGCATAGAATATTTTAAAAAATAAATACAAAAGCTACTTACAAATTTAAATATTTCCCCCATATTTACTAACAAGGTTTAAAAGTTAGACCAGATCTAAAAGTATTACTTTACCAGATGTGTTTTGCTTATGTTACTGGTATTTTGTGATTTAGAGATTTAGAAAAAATATTTGTTCAGTGGTTGCTCATACGGAGGTTTATATATAAAAATTATTATCTAGGGCAGGCCAGGTGAAAGTAGCACCCAAATCTATGTATTTTTAAATAAAAACGCCAATATATATTTTTTGCATATTTAAACTCTTCATGCAATTTTCAGCATATTTGAACTTACAGTATTTGACAAAAAATGAGCACATAGCTACGAAAAACTGAAAATCGCTTTTTGGGCATTTTGAACGGGTAAAAATGGAAAGCGTTTGGAGATGAATACAGGTACCCATAGTTTAAGTACCATATGACAAAAATTATCAAACACGTCTTTAAACGTTAGGAAAGTTGTATTACATTTTTTTTCTATGATTTTTTCTTTTTTTATGGTTTAAAGTGATCAAAATACCGATTTTCGTTTGTTTATAGCTACTAAATTAAGAGGATATCGGACAAACTCTAAAACGCGTCGACTTTTCAAAGTTTTATTAACCGACGACGAAAAAAGTGACCCAACTAAAATATCGTTTTTTCATTAAGAATATCGGAAAGTTAACATAGAACATAGAAAGTCGGGAAGTGATTTCATTTTGGCACGGTCTAATCCCAAAAAGCATGATTTCTGAGTTGACCACAGCCGTGAAAGCTTTCGTTGTATGTTAGCTAACTTCTATGGGGAGAAATCAAGAAGGATGCCAAAACTTTTGGCGATCTCAGAAACAAGAACAAGCTACTTTGCCAACTAGCCGTTCTTCTCAGATGCCGAGTTGAAGACGTAGTACCAAAATCTCTACAGATGAAACATACATAATGTAAAGAAGTGCAAGAAACATCTACAAACAAGTCAGTATGGCATTAGGAGATAAAAGATACTCGTCGATATTTGGATATAAACGCTCGTAAAATATTTTATTTAATATTAGCATTATAATTAGCTTTCATACTTACACATCAAATATTTAGAACTCTCGATGACATTACCAATAAGCAAGCAGAAATGATACATCAAGCAGTTACCATTAAGCAAGTTTGAAGGATTTCTGGACAATAAAACCGCCACAGGAGACCGTAATTAATTTGTCTTTCAAAATCCTTACTGAAACAGAACAATACGTCCTCTCTAAAGACCAAAACTTCGCCATTGCACTAAATGACATACCCGTAAAAGACTAGAGACAATTAGAAGACTTCCAGCAGAAGAAGTTGACGTAATAAGTTATGAAACAACGAAGATCATCAAAAATTATAACTCGCATAAGTCGAATCTATCAGCAGCGGAAAAAAGACATGAAAAAGATTATTAAACAGCATTACAGACATTTTGGTTCTTATAGCAGATAAGCGAATGGCCACTGTCGTCATGGTCTAAATAGATTACGTAGAGAAAATACAACTAATTTTGGACGACAGCATCTACAGAGTAATTCAAGTAGACCCTACCAATAAAGTTGAGAGATGGATCATTAACCTTACAAATGTATCCAACCTACCAGCAGAGGAGAAGAAGGTGTTAAGGACAAGGATCTCAAGGATCCCCCCGGTTCTGCGGACTAAAATACACAAAGTTAATGTACCACTTCGACATTGTCAGTGCAAAAGGATCTCCTACTTACAAAATCGGTAAATATATTTCAAATATTCTTAATAACTTTACAGAAAAAACACATTCATATATTAGAAACGCATTTTGGAGTGAAACTAAAAGCAATCCAATTAGATATAAGAATGTGCCTATTTCCCCATAATAATTTTGACAACTCACTTGTAGATCTGATTGAAGCATGTCTTAAGTCACCATATTTTGTTTTTTAAGGAACTTTGTATGAATCTCCGCTCTCACCATTAGTCGTCTCCATTAAAGCCAAAATCGTGGTTCAGATATGTACGCCATTTTTGAATATATATTTCTGTATATAAAAAGCCGACGCATTCGAACAGATACCTATATGCAAATTCCCATTTTCACCCGGCACAAAAGCAATCGGTTATTAATTCTTTGGCTTACAGAGCCCTCGCGATTTGTGACCAAAATTATTTACAATCCGAAACAGAAAAACTGACTCCAACTTTAGGAAGGAATTCTATTAAAATTTATATATAATATAATAATAATATATAAAATCTTATATGGAAACCGATCGTTATACCTGGTCACGGTTCAGTGAACACAGGTCAATTTTAAATTGACGGCCTCCGAGCTCATTCAGCGTTCCAATCTCGTGAAGTAAAGATGCCTCGTGCAATCGAAAGCGAAACGTCGGAAAGTTATTTCATTTTAAAACGGTCTAATCCCAAGAACCATGTTTTCTTATCGGAAAGTTATCAGTTTTTCAAATTCTATTTTTCTATATTTCTATTCTATATTTACATTGATAAAAATACACAATGAATGTAAAGCTCATTTATTTCTTTTACCATTTACAGAATAAATAAACAACATACTTACAATGATATAACCTTCTCTCACCTTATGCAAGTTTTCCTTTATTACGCCATTTTAATTATCTCGTATTTTAAAAGGAATTAGGTTTGGCTTTTTTATATTTTATAAAGCATGTTTCCTGTTACAGTTAAAATATAAAAAGCATTTTATAATTAAAACCCACTTTTAGGTAGTTATTTCGCCGGTGGACAAACAAAAACACTATTTAATTCCTTATTTAATTTTCACATACCTTTCGAATTTTTGCTTCGTAAATCAAACAATATATTTGTAACCCGCAAAGCAGCATTCCGTGTCGATTTTGTTTTATATTTATTAACCAGGTTGAATATTTTTAATTTTTATCTCTTAATTGTCCAGTTGAGCCTTATTATATCTTGGATTATTGTCTGCGATTTTAAGTTTCGTATTAATTTACATATTTACATTATAATATTGGAAAAATGTTAATGTTTATAATTTACCCAAAGTATTGATATATCTGCTATTTGAATGAATTTTATATTGTTTGCTTGACTTTCGTACAATACTTTAATACGACACCCGAGTATATTATTTCTTGAAACCACAATAATGTTTATTTAATATACAGGTGTTATAATGTTTTCAAACTGTTTTTCTTACTATTGCAGATTTTGAAATTTTCACTTTTGTGGGGTGTGGATTGTCTATTATTTATCATATCTTTCTTGTTCTGTCAATTGTGGGGGCATCTGTCATTCTGTGTGAGGAGCTGTGCCGGGCAGAGTTACAACTTTCCATTGTAGCCAATTGTATAACTTGCTTTTTCCCAGTGGCTTTTCACAACCAATTAACGATACGGTATATTAATTATTTTTTTCTAGGTTATATCACATTTTTTGACATGCTCTGTTTATTTGCGTAAGCTGCTGATGTGCGGGTTGCTTATAATGACAAGTTTTGTAACTTCCTAGAAGAAGGGCAAGGTGCTACATTTTCCTACAGCGTTTTTGATCATCTTCCATCTGCAGTCCCCAACTTGCGGTTTAAAGTAGTAAAATCCAAGATTTTCTTGAGAGCCGTGTAGAAAATTTTCCTATGTGTCGGTTTAATTTTATTGACCTTGTTTGAATTATGTCTTGCCTTGTTTTGCGAACTCAGGTAGAGGGATTTCTCTTATAAGATGATATATTTTCTGAGGGAGTTTTGATCATAGAGGCATGTTGGTTTCCTGCCCAAGCTAAAGGTGCAGTTTAAACAGTTTGTAGAATTTTACCCATATATGAGGTGGGTAGAATGATTATTTCTTGTACGGTTTTTGTTCCAAATTCTTAATTTAACTTCTTTGATTTTAAATGATTAAGACTTCTTGTCTAATGCCATAGTGTTTGATATAATTATGATTGATATGATCAATTTTTAATAAGTAAGTCTCTTTTTTTGAGCCACAATTTGTTCCTCTTTTCTGCTAAAGAAAGTGGAATATTAAAAAAAGGCTTTCGGTAGACATATCTGACTGCTTCTCTGAATTGTGGAGTTTTGCAATTCTTAGATTCTGAAAACGTTGGAGGGAAATTTGTTTAAGAAAATTATACTATTTCAATAGGTTATGTTAAAATTTAAATATATTTTGTGATATCTTTCTGTGGTGTCTGAAATTACGTTGATTTATTCTTCCGAATTTTCGCTTAAATTTTGAGCATTCATCAAGGCTTTAAGTGTTTTTGTTATCGAAAAAGGTTATGCCGTTTCTTCTTATTTCTATTTTAATAACTTAAATTAACCGGATTCAGTTGAAATACTTAATTTTATTTTATTTCTGAGTTAAGATTTATTTGGCGCAGCTTAAAATGTTATATTAAATGTAAGAATTCTCTTCGAAATGTTTTGCCTAAGCAATAAAAATAACTAATTTAGATACAAGTTTATTTTTAAATGTATTCAGATTATTTGTTGCGTTTAGATTGACAAACACAAATCTTTTTTGGCTTTTTTGCAACTGAATAAAAGTATTTAACTTTAAATTAGTTGAAGCAAATATTTAATAAAATTACATATCTCAACATGTAGACTAGTCTAAAATTTTAAAATTTTGAAATCAAATCTTTTCTATTATTTAATATTTCTCTCTTACGATCAGCGTACTGCTGAGTCCCGATAGGACGAAAGTATTTATACTATGTGTCTATAAAAACTTAAGGTAAATGATATAATTTATTATGCTTGCTTAAATAATATTGTTTATTTATGTATCGAAACATTCCGTAGACAGACTAGTCTACATGTTGAGATATGTAATTTTATTAAATATTTGCTTCAATTAATTTAAAGTTAAATACTTTTATTCAGTTGCGAAAAAGCCAAAAAAGATTTTTGTTTGTTAATAAGTTTATTTATTAACTGCTGAAGACATCAAGTATACCAATAACAAAGTTTTGGTAAAATTTAAAATTACATAATTTCAAAACGCCATTTTTTTGCATATGCTTATGCAATTCTTCTAGTTTCATCTTTTTAAACCATACTCTTTAGTTTAAATGATTATTGTATTATACAGAGGGTTATGTGAAACACTATTTTTTTTAGAAAAAGTGTGTCTTGCGAGAATCTGAGATAATTTTTTTGCAATTTTCTTATTAGGCCAAATGATTTAAAAACCAATATAATAGTAAATCGTTTTTCCCAAATGTTATATTTAATAAACAATTGAAAATCAATAAAAAAAATATTAAAGAAAAGTCAATTTTTTATAATTTTAGTATTTGAAGGTACTATTCTACATATGGGAATATTTAAAAAAATTCCTATAAACATGGGTCGGGAAACGCATCGTTTCAAAATACAGAGTGTTAAATTTCAATTTCTTTTTTTAGGTTTATTGTTTTATCTCTTACATTTCTAGATATATTTAATTAGAATTTACGTTCTATAAACCGTAATTAATGTCTATGAAATGGTCATAATATACATTAGAAAATTATACAGTTTATAATGTTTTTTGGGTTTACGACCATTTGACCGCGCACCCCAACAAGTTTGCTAAAGCCACTCTGACTTATATTTCATATTATTATCTGATTTCTTGCTTTATTTTACACATTTTCAAAAATGTGAATAAAATACTTTAACCTGTTTTAGATTTTCACTTTTAATCACAACTTGTGACATATGTTTCGCTAACACTGTAGGCCATACTGAGAGAACTTTTAAAGAGAGATTAGCAGAGCATAAAAGAAGCTTTATTAAAAATAAAACAGATTCAACATACGCCAAATATTTGTTAAATAATAAACGTGCTTTCGATGAAAATTTTAAAATATTACAATAAACAAAAGTAAAAAATTGTCACTTTTAGAGTCTATGGAAAGTAATAAACGTAAAAACACCCAACCCAGTATCTCTTAAACGACCATTTAGATATGAATAATTCACCTCTTTTAAACCTTTTTGTTAGAAATTTCCGTCCAGATGTTATTTAGGACTCTCAAAGGCCATAAAAGTCTACCTAGAAATATGTCTTATAAAAATAAAGGTCATTTAGCAAAGTGTTAGTTTAAATACCGTTTGTCTGACGAAGCTACAGTGTTAGAGAAATATATGTCACAAGTTGTGAATAAAAGTGAAAATCTAAAACAGTTTATAGCGTTTTATTTATAATGTCGATAATGGATTTTCATCAAGTAACGATCCAGTCAATCAAGTTTTCTTTTTACTTTTTAACAATCAAAGTTATTTAGAAAAGTGTATTTAAAAACATGAACATACTTAATGATTTTTGACACATATTCTAAATTATCTCAAAACGCTACAAGATATCAAAAAAGTCCAAGCCTAATAAAATTTGCAAAATAATGTAGGAAATCCTATAATAGTACCGAACATATTTTGGGGCGGTTAAAGTTGTAGTGACCTCAATGAAAGTAACACTCTGTAAATTGTTCTAAAATAAATTATGACTACTTAATAGATATTAATTACGGTTTATCCTGTGGCAAGTTTTAAAAATATATCTCTAGAATTTTACGCGACAATTAAAAAACACCCTGCCTTGGAAATGAAGCGTTTTCAGACTCGTGTTCAATGGATTTTTTATTAATATTCCCATATTTAGAATAAGTGTCGAATTAAACAATTAATTAAACTGTTCATATCGGTGACACCATCTGGATTTCCTAAATTTTAACCAAAAATCTGAAAAATTCAGATATTTTTTTTAAAACATACATATATTGTAGTCTGATGACGTTTCAACCAGTTTTGGTCTTTTTCAAATCTAAAATTATATGAAAAATTGTTGGCACGACAATAATAAAATACGTCAAAAAACAATCATCTTACCCTAGAACGTAATGACAACAGTATACAACACAACGAAGCAACAGCTATGACGATCACATGTATTAAAATTTTATTTTCTCGATTAATACATGTGATCGTCATAGCTGTTGCTTCGTTATGTGTTGTATACTGTTGTCATTACGCTCTAGGGTAAGATGATTCTTTTTGACGTATTTTATTATTGTCGTGCCAACAATTTTTCATATAATTTTAGATTTGAAAAAGACCAAAACTGGTTGAAACGTCATCAGACTACAATATATGTATGTTTTTAAAAAAAAGAAGTAATTTTTTTAATTATTTTCAAGTAAACCACTGACCGTAAACCTAGAGAAATAAAACTAAAAAATATATCTATTACGGAAAAGGTCAAAGAATCGAAAATCATAAATATATATATATATATATATATATATATATATATATATATATATATTCATATATATATATATATATATATGATATATATATATATATATATATATATATATATATATATATATGAAATATATATATATATATATATATATATATATATATATATATATATATATATATATATATATATATATATATATATATATATATATATATATTTTTTTTTTGTTGCGTTTTCTTAAACCATGTCTAATATTTTTTTGTTAAAAATTCTTGGGTACTGGTTTATTTTCTTAAAAGAATTATTTATTTCCTTAACGTTTCGCGCTTCATAGAGAGCTTTTTCAAAAGGATATTATTGGCCTACAATAAATACAAAACTATAAAACATCGATTGACACATTAAAAACTATTATAATAAAATGTTAAAATAGGAAATTAGTATACGCACCTTGGAAATAAAAACAACTCACTGCATTATAGTTGCAACGATGTTTCATTTGTGACTTGTGGAAACTAAATAAATACTACCGATGGGTTTTATTTTTTGTTTTTAGCTGAAAGCATACAGGACATACCTATATTACAATAAATTAAACAAAGATAATAATCCAACAAAAAATAAAAATGAAAACAAATCTTATATATCATTACCATATATAAATGAACTGTCTGAAAAAATTAAATACGCTCTAGCCAAACACAACATAATTGTTTGTCACAAATCCAATAATTTATTAGGCTCCCTATTCACAACGCTCAAAAGTAAAATACCAGTAAAAAAACAATCAAACTTAATATATGCGGTACCATGTATGAATTGTCCCATGAAATACATTGGCATGACCACACAATACCTAGAGAACAGAATAAACGGCCACAAGTACACAAAAAATGCGCCCACTGCCCTACATAAACATGAAAAATCAGAAAATCAATTATCGTCAATGATAAACAAGATGTCAAGAAACTGAGTCAGATTTACCACGGTCTGATATTTTAATTTTTTAATTTAGTATTTTACGTATAATAAAGTGCCTATATAATATTCTATACTACACCATCATAAATATAATTTATATATCAACTTGATTTTACACCCATATAAATAATGTAAATATCGTAAATCTAAATAATCGCTTTCAGCCAAAAACAAAAAATAAAACTCATCGGTAGTATTTATTTAGTTTCCACAAGTCACAACTAAAACATCATTGCTACTATAATGCAGTGAGTTGTTTTTATTTCCAAGGTGCGTATACTAATTTCCTATTTTAACATTTTACTATAATAGTTTTTAGTGTGTCAATCGATGTTTTATAGTTTTGTATTTATTGTAGGCCAATAATATCCTTTTGAAAAAGCTCTCTATGAAGCAAAATGTTAAGGAAATAAATAATTCTTTTACGAAAATAATAAAAATAAGGAAATATATATATATATATATATATATATATATATATAATATATATATATATATATATATATATATATATATATATATATATTATATATATATATATATATATATATATATATATATATATATATATATATATATATATATATATATATATATATATATATATATATATATATATATATATATATATATATATATATATATATATATATATATATATATATTGTTTTAAATATGGATCCGGATTTTTTTATTTAATTTTCTGAAAGATTTATACCTCCCTAAGTCGTCTTCTCTTTTGTCTTGCGGGACTCATTATTAACTTCATTTTTTTAAATTGACCCTGAATTTTTATTTAAATTTTTGAAATCTTTCGATCGCCTTAAGCCACACTTGTGCTTTAATGTAGTTTCTTTTCCATAACGATAGATACCGTACCTCTTTTAACTTATTATCTATTATGGAAAAATTCTAAATTTGTTTTCCGATATTTAAGTGTGATACCTCATTGATTTATGGAAGTCGAATCCTTTTAAAATGGAATAAAAAAGCCAGGCCAGTATTTAAAAATGACTATACCATCGTGTAGAGCAGAAAAAGTTGCAGCAAAAATATGATACCAGTTTTTTAATTATTTTCAAATAAGTCAAAAAGAAATGCAACCCAGATGCATTTCTTCTGGTTTACGAAATCTCTATAGACTGATTTTTTTATAGGGGACACCGGGATACCCATATTTATTTGGCAATAACTTTATAGATAATGTATAAATTGTAATAATAGGAGAGTTTTATTATAAGGTAAGTACTAGGTACTTAGTTACAAAAATAGGTAGAGCCCTTTTAACAGAACTTTTCTTATAATGAAGAAAAGTGACACACCGATATTTATATAATGTGTTAATTTATAACCAAATAACTATACGGAATCTGTTACGAGGAAAGTTGCTGGTAAAAACCATTTACCGATTTTTTTAAATTTCACTTTTCGTACTTTTAATTTTGTATATAGTTGTGTTTTAAGCATTGGACTGCGTTTCTGTTAGCCCAGATTATGTTTTCTTGGTTAATGTAAAAAAATTCCAGGCAGTAAATATAACCCGCCATCAACCGTATCTTCGTTTAATATCGAGGATTGTATGCGGACTGCCGTCAGGCGGCTGTGTTATATTAAGGAGTATTTATGATAAAACAACTCAACTCAACTCTTTTTTATTATTTTTTTACGGAAAAGTTTTTTTTTTAAATCTTTGAAAGAAGGTAAGATTTCATTTTGTATTCCAAATTATCAAATTCAATGGAGCTAACCCTTTATAAGGCATGAACTAAGTAAAATAATATTTGCATTGCATATTGAAATTCGGTTTAAATAAATATATTTTAGATGCAAAGATTGGCTTAAAGCTACAGACAGGGAAGATCTTAAGATATTTTCAACACTATTCACCGACTTCCCCTTAATATAATGTCGGTTTTACAAACAACTCAAATGATCGAAATATTTAAGATTATTCTATCAAATTATATCAACAGGAAAAAATATTTCACTACATTTTCAAGGTAAAGTGCTACTGATATATTTATGTGAAAACCTCGTACCTTCTAGCACAAGCAAGTTGCAGTCGCTATGCTGGATTAGATAGAAAAGGGATGGATTTCATTGCTCCGTGGGTTTTATATGTTAAAATTTCAAATTGCGACGTTGCCGTCGTTTCCTGCATCAGGAAGTTAATTCGGCCTTTTTGGTCACTTTTTTCTAATTTAATACACATCCTATTTCTACTGGTTTACGAGATCACGCCCTGTAAAGGGGCATTCTTATATGGGTCACCGTGTATGAACTATGTTATCTATGTGTGGTGGAATTCGTTACGAGGGATGTTCAGGGTAAAAGCCAATTTAACAGATTTTCTAAATTTATTTTTCTTAATATCTATTTTGCATATATTTTCTACCCTTTTTGCGACATTTTTATGAAGTGTTTGTCAAGCTGGAAGATATCGTTCTCTTGAATAGTTATATTGCTCAATGAGTATGCGCAAATAAGAGTTTATGACAATACATCTGTTTTATTTATATATCTAACAAGAATTCAGATTAAAACAAATACATTTTTTTCTTATAAACAACTTTTTTTACTAGTCGTTTTTCATTTACAGTGCCTAAGCATCCTTCAGGGCCTAGAGGAAGATCCCTGGTAATTCCTGATTTGATGCGCCGACGTAACGTTCTAGATGGTACACCAAAGGCAGCTGAAGCTTCATTAGTGCCCATCTCACCAGAATTTATACTAAATGTTCTTCACGCCACTGTTTTCTTGGCTTAGCAGATTGTTTTCGTTTGTATCGGGTCGGCATATTATCTAAAATAAAATTTAGTCATTAATATACTATCTAAATTTACAAAATACAAACATTCATATGGGGCATCTATCCCGTATTATTTTTGGCCATCTATCCTTTTTGTACGGGAGAGATGCCCCAGTATATTAAAATGCACCAGTAAAGAATTTGTCAACCATTTTATATTCTAAAGTAAGCCAATAGACCCTTTCAAACAAGGATTCAAGAATACAGCTGTAAAAATTAAACGAAAACATTTTTCGCTGCGATATGTGCTCACCTAAATTAGATCATAGTAGTAATTTATCAATTCTTACCTGTTTTTCTTAAATATTTCACGATTGAAGAGATATTATTGGATTATTAATTGTGCCTCTCGCTAAACACACAACAAGTAAACAACCACCATACTTATGGCGCCAACTAACGATTAAGCCCGAATATTTGCCGATCGGGGCATCTGTACCGGTGGGGCATGGAACCCGGATTTACCTTATATTTGTGATATAAAGCATCCTATAATAAATCTTACGTAAAAATTATTATTTAAGTATAAAACCAATGCAGTTATTATCTTCCAAAAACTTGGTTTTTGGGGCTGTAATTTCAAAATAAATGGTATTGTCAACCATATGTTTTTGTGTGTTGAAGTAATTAAATATAATTAATCGTTAAAATGCGTATTTCAAATATGTCTTATTCAGCATACTAATAGTTAACAATTCTGTCTTTTAAAAACTGTTTATAATAACAATATCTAAATAACTTTGGATTTTCGTGGCTGCGTAAATTCTTAATAGTATTATTTATCTCCAATGACAAGAGTTCACATAACAACATACACAATTACATTTAAATCCAGGCATTTTAATTTGTTCACGAAGGTATTTACTACTACCGCTTCTTTTCTAACATTAATCCGCGGGCTAAACTAATATTCAATACTTGTGCACAACCACCGAGAGCAACATGTGCCAACATCCAAAACTTATAGGCAACCGTCTATTATACGAACGAGGAAAACCGGATTCGCGGTATATTGGGAAGATTTGCATCTGTGCGTGTTAATCTGTGTCACCGTCATGTATTTAAAATACAAAATTGTTATCTAGGTTCAATAACGGCTCAAAACTGAAGTAATCAGAAAAGCTGAATTTTTACCTGCATAAACGAGACATTTAATTATATAAAATGAATTCCAGATAATAAATGTTTATGTCTTTACATCAAAACAAATGGTAATCTCGTCTGAAAAATCAGGTCTGCTTTAAAACATACCTTGCGTGGGTAAACATTTTGTTTGATTACTTTACTTAATCTAAATCGAACGACTTATTCTAATCCTTGTCCATATCGTTGTATTTATAAAACTCTCTTCTGTTTTATGATGAAAGTCATCTAAATGTTAAATACACAAAAAATAAAAATATACCTAGCAGAGAATAGTAGGTATCGCGTTTTAATGTCAGGCTAAGCCTCTTAATTTGCTTTTAAAGTACCTAAAATATAGTATTTTAATAGATATTTAGAAATCAGTAAATATGTATCAGATTTCTTTATAATTCACAAAACCTAAAATTAAACATATCAATAAATTGATTTTTGTTGTTTGTTCTACAAGCCAATTTATAAATCAGGAAAATACCGATCTCTATAAAAACAACAAAGTCGACGTCTAGATTAAGCTGTCTAGACAATCCATCAATGTGCAGATAAAATCTCACAAGCCAAATCTAATTATGTCTACAGGAAAGTTACAGTGCCGACTACGTCGGAAAACAAAATCTACAAACACATTTCATGAAAAAGAAAACTTTGATAATTAAATTCAACAATTTAATAGTTTTGTGCTTCCAGCAACTCTTTCTGGTATTTTTTGCCTTAAAACTTTGCAATTTTATTATTTAAAAATCCAGGGTTGTTCTTTTCTTATACTTATACAATGGGAGCAGTGTGTTATTTTATTACCTTTACTCCTTGCTTATTTGTGAATTAATTTGAAGTATATGAAAATACATTATTTCTCGTAAAAATGAAGAGCACTTTTAGCCAACAAATCTATTAATTTCCTTATACCTACATTTAATAAAAGTACTGCATAAATATTTTATAGTATAATTTTACTCATATTTAAAATTTTTCTGTGTTTCAAAAAAGTTGTCCAAAAGTTGATATAGTTTTCATACAGTACAAATAAGTATCAACAAATTAAATATACATTTGTTTATTTAGTAAATGAAAACTATCCGGTGTTTAGTTCAGTTTTAAGAATTTACCATAAACCATTTACAGCGGTGTGGGTCACGTGAGCTAACAAACTTTAGAATATGTATACTTATAAGGCTCTGCTACTTAGATTTCTCTTTATTTTCAAACAAAGGAAAGGCTTCAAATTACGTAAAGGAGTGTTTGCTGTCGCGTAAATAATTTAAACATTTAGGTAATTTTCTTTGTCAAGTAACTCAATCAATATTTTAGTTGTATAGGAGTAGAAATATAAAATGTCAGCAAAAAATCTTAAACATTTGAGTTTTTTACAACAATATTCACGTCAAAATTATAAAATGGCACACATGCTAAAAACCGAGCTTTAGATCAAACCTCATCCTCCCCCCCCCCAAAAAATTTAAATGTTATCTAATATTATATCGAAAAACCGAAAGAAATAATCTGTTCCTCGAGATCTGAAATTGTGTAACATATAATAAATACAATTTTTATCCGTTCAGACTATTAAAATTTTACGTCACCTATGTTTCATATTTTGAATTATTTGTTTCATTGTTACATATTATATTATTTTAAACCTATAAATATCTAGCCTAAATTAAAGCTTCTTTAGAAAATAACTTTATTTATGGTCAGGTGGTAGATTTTTATAAAATATTGGCATCTTTGTTTGCCCGTCATACGATATAAACCCTATATATAATGTCTTTCCCATAAAACAGTTAACATTTGCTTGCTTTAAAAATTAAAAGTGATATTCGAATTGAAGTTACATTTCTATTAATTTATCTAAAAGCCATCTTTTTGCAGTTTTATTAATTTCATATTTGGATAACAGTGTTTAATTCCTAATTAGAATTAGGAAAACGTATCTTAAGTGGATTTTATATTGTGCAATAACGGAATGAGCCTCAATTTTAAGTAGAAAACTTTATGAAGATAGCTTATTATCCTCGATCCCTCTTAAAACATGCCATCTTTAAGTATCATTAATTTTAAACTATGTACAAGCCGAGTAAAAGTTTTCTAAACTTTGCAGAATTTTACTATCTAGATTAGGTTAGCTTTAATACAAAACCGTTTATTTTATTATTTAATATTTGGTTGATTTTTGCTATATTTACCATGCTAATATAGCGGAAGTCTAAAAAACGTAATACAACAAACAAACAAACAAAAGTATGCTTTATTGCCGCAGAAAAATTTTACAATTTTATGGACAAAGCAAAATATACCTAAAAATAAGACATATCAAAACATTAATCGAAAATAATTTCGACAGGTCAGTGCTTTTTTTTTTAAAATGTAAATTATCAATTTACCAAATCGTAAAACACACGTTAGAATATAACATAACATTGCAAACAGTAAATGAATCATGATAACCTTATAAAAGTAAACAAACACACATGTACGAGGTGAATAATTTCGATGACATTGAAATCAAAATTGCAACTATGCGACCTTAAACTCTATGTTATTATAGTTATACAAATAATTGTGATGTTAAACAGAAGGTATATTGAACTAGTGTAGAATGTAGTATACAAAAAGAATTAAATTGTTTTTAATCCAATACCTAACAAAAATAATTAAGTTTTAAGTGAATGTTCGACAGTTCTTTTCCCTATATAATGATTTACAAAATTCTATGCTACGAGTTAGGACATGACTCACAAAAGATTTAAGTAAACAAGCGAGTTTAGTGACAATTTAAAGAGACTTACTCACTGAAAAAAAAAATCATTAACGCTGTAAAATGGTCTCTCAATGAGGTATGCTTTGGTGTTTTTTCGAAATTGTGCAAGCATAGGGATAGATTTTAAATGTACTGGCAGATTGTTGTAAAGTTTTATGGCGTTGTAAATAATTGATTTTTTTATTAATTCTGTGGAAGGAATGGGAAGATAAATATCATGCCTAGAGTTTCTGGTAGGGTATACATGTTGTGGCCTTTCTGGGAGGGTGTTTATATGTTTTCTCAGCAAACATACCGTTTCCAAAATAAATAATGCAGGAAGTGTTAATATTTCATGTTTTTTGAAATAGTATTGGCAGTGAGCTCTATTATTTAGACCAAACAAATAACGAATGGCTCTCTTTTGAAGCATAAAAATACTACGAAATTGCTCGGTGGTACAGCAGCTCCAAAAGGGAAGGCCATAGCGGAGGTGGGATTCAAATAAAGAGAAATAAGTAAGTCTGGCAGAAGGAACGTCTAGTTCTTTTGAAACTGATCGAATGGCGAAGCAGGCGGTAGAAAGTTTTTTAGTAAAGGTGTCAATATGATTAGACCATTTTAGGTTGCTATTTATATTTAAACCCAGGAATTTAACCGACTCTACGTATTCAATATTGCTGTTATGTACCTGAAGTGGTTGTAAAGTTCCCTTATAAGATAACGCCACCGTTTTATCGACGTTAAAACAAAGCATATTGGAATCGGACCAAGCCTTAATTATAACCAAGTCTTTGGAGATACTAGAGTGTAAAGACGTTGTATCAAAATCACTCCATGTTATGCTTGTGTCATCAGCAAAAAGGGAGATTCTTCCATTAATTTTAAGGTTCGTGATATCATTAATGTATAACAAAAAAAGAATAGGTCCCAAGACTGAACCTTGAGGGACTCCACTTGTAATCAACTTACAATCAGAATCGGAACCATTAGCCCTTACAAGTTGTTGCCTTTTTCCAAGATAAGATTTGAACCAATTTAAAGAAGTACCACGTATTCCATAAAAATTTAGTTTGTTTATCAGAATTTCATGACTAACACAATCAAAGGCTTTCGCATAGTCACAAAAAACTGAGGCAGTTGGGTGGTTGTTATTGAGAGATAAGTAGACGCCTCTAAGCAACGTGAACATGGCGTCATTGGTGCACTTGTTGGGTAGAAATCCGAACTGCTCCGGGGATATTATCTGATGTTTCAGGAGAAATGGCATAAGACGGTTCTTCAGTAGCCTTTCGATAATTTTTGATAGCACTGGTAGTAGTGCAATTGGGCGATAATTGCAAGAGTTAGTTTTTTCGCCGCCTTTATGAAGTGGAATAATTATAGCTGTTTTAAGGCAATCCGGGAATACACCTTTTATAAAGGACTCATTTACTAATGTTGTAAGGGCCTCTATGACTGGGAGTGGCAAGTTCAGGAATATTCTAATTGATAGGCCATCAGTGCTACACGAAGATTTACTTTTGATATTATATATTACCTTCAATAGTTCAGTGTTGCTAACGGGACTTAAGAAAAAGCTATCAGCTAAATTTTTTGAAGGAGGGAGAAACGAAAGAGGGTCCAAACTTGGCGAGATACTAGAGGTAACATTTTTGCTTACATTAATAAAATAATCATTTAGATCATTAGCCCCTGGCAAGATCTGAGTCACAGGGTTTGATTTGTTTCTGAGGTTATTGATGATGGACCAGGTTTCTTTTGAAACGTTATTAGAGTTTGTTAGACGTTTTCGGTAGTGTAATTTTTTTGCTGACTTAATAAGAGTAGTGTAGATCCTCCTATAATTAGAGATATAGTCGAGAATAAGAAAGGAGTCGGTGAATTTTTTTATATATGAGAGCGAGCGCATATTTTTAGCAGAAATTCGTATTCCTTTCGTGGTCCACGGTTTATGCCGCTTAGGTTTGATATTCTTAAGCGGAAAGGCCTTGTTAAAAGCACTTAAAGTTTTATTTAAAAAAGTTCTGAAGTTTGTGTTGACATTATCAGATTCAAAATTCCAATTGGTGTTAAAGCAAATATTATGAAATACTGAGAAATTTGCGGCCGAGAAAATTCTGCCCCGATGGCGAGATCTTGGTAAGGGCCTAATAGGTAAACTAAACCTGGAAATTACCGCCTCGTGATCGGAAAGACCTGAGTTATAGACCTGTGATTGCACCTCTGATGGAGAAAAATCAGACGCCATGTAATCGATGATAGAAGAAGAGTTTTTTGAAATTCTAGTTGGCGAGGATACATGCATTGAAAGACCGAAAGAGTCGAATATAGAAATTAGATATTTCTGGATGGCACAAACAGTAGCATAGTCAATATTAAAGTCCCCGCATAGAATTTTTTTACCTTTAATAGGTAGGCTGTCTAGCAAACTTACCAGGCTATTTAAAAATGATTGTACATCAGAGTTTGGTGATCTATAAATACAAATTACATAAAGATCAAGGTTTTGATTATATACTATAGAGAATTCAAAAGAGCTATCCGCTAACAAATGATCATATTTAGATACCGACATGAAATCTCCATTTAGGGATAGAATCAGTGTTCCCCCATGAGCTGAGTTTTTTCTGTCATATCTAGCTACTGTGGTATACCTCTCAATATAAAAGGGTTCGTTTAGATTCAGCCAGTGCTCAGTAATTGCAACAAGTTGGGGGAACTCCAATTCTTCCAGAAATAGATACAACTCGTCAGTTTTATTTCTTAGAGAAGCAATATTAATTAGAACCATATTAAGACTAGTACCAACAGGAAGTTTTGAGGAATCTAGTTCCTCAGGACACGTCGTGTTTTCTAAAAATTTTTTTTGGGAGAATTGCTGGTAAAATAGTTTTTATGGCATTCTCTGGTCCTCTGAAGATGAATCGATCTCTCCGAAGATATGTAGGATCCATAGGCTGCAAGATCCGCTTCCACTTCTGCTGCGTTAAATCCGTAAGCAGCATGAAAATCGAAATATATCTTATGTAGGGTTCTATAATCTATAGGAATGCCTTCAGAAGCCAAAAACAGCCTGGTGCTTGTATTTGTAAACCCTTCAAAGTGAATTGGCGCAGGTTGGTCGTGCAGGAAGGCGAGATATAACTTGAAGGCCTTTAAAATGGCTGGTTCTCTTAGTCTAGACATGAGGAAACGGTTATCAGAACTTTTTTCGGTTCGCGTAAGCTTCACTGTTGGGGGAGACATTGGATCAAAAATAGGTTCTTGGTCAGTAGGAGCTTTCTTGGAAAGACTGTAGCAGTTGTCGCTCAACAAGACATTTGCTTTGCAGGCAGCAATGGCCTCTTTGTCAGAAGATATTATAGTGCCCTTTTGAGAAATTGGAGAGGAGACAACCAGTGAACTGACGGAGCTCGAGTTGGTGGGCAGTTTTTTCGGTGTGGAGGGAGGTGGGAGGTTCGGTGTAGATTTTTCTGTAAGTTCGGATACAGCTGACCGTTTTATTACTACGCCATGTGGCCATAGATTGCTGTCTAAAAGCTTTTCAGCTGACTTTTTTGACTGAGTTCCAATTTCAAAATCAATATTTGAGATATGATTGATTAGGTGGTAGCATCGAATAAACTCTGTAGTCCCAAGCTTTTCCTTAACGTAGTGAACTATGTTGTTAGGCGTAAACCCTGCAGGAAGATTTCTTACGACTACATAGTGCCACCGTTGTGTATTATTACAAGCCAGCTTGCTGGAGCCTTCAGTAGTACTGGGAATATCCGTAGGTGTTACCTCAGTTTGTGTAGAGGCGGTGGAGCAGGTAGTTTCCATAGTTGGTGTAGGGAAGGGTATGGTGGTAGGGTATGTATTTTTGATATGCTTACACTTATGTTGGCTTTCATATTTGGAGTATAACTCCTTTACCAAGTCAGTTACACAAGTTAGGTTGCTCTTAATGTTAGCAATACGTGCTTTTAATTCAATTGAAGAGGAGTCCTGTACTTGGATTTTTATCACTTCTTCGGCATTGTTGAAGAGGATTTGGGAAATATTGAAAATATTCTGTTCCATATCCCTTAGAGACTTTAATAACATATCTGGTTTGTAAGCGGAAAACTCCCTCGAGAGATTATGGATATCGTCAATTTTTTTCTCCATGAGATCCCACCTGGATTCACTCTTCACTAAAATGTCATACATTTCAGAAATTGTCGGTACACTACTTGACAATTGAGATACACGGTTTGCGACTGAATCAAAAAGTTCTTGTGGAATCAAATTTTGAGATACCTTTGTGATTTTAACGTTGAGATATTTCAAACTAGGGGAGTCGCACAGGGCGCAGAAAAATCGGAGGTGGGTTGATTTTTGTAATATCAAGATTTTTGTGGTAGCCTTATCAAGGCCCGTGCAATTCATGCAAAAAGATCGTTTACACTCGCCACTACAACGAAGTTTATTGTATTTGTCTTTCTCTGAAAACTCTTTACGGCAATTGTCACACTTGTATTCAGCCTTATTTAGAAAATGAAAAATTCGAAACAAAAATACACAGCGAAAACAAAACAGAACAAACACACGTACTGCGAAGCAGCTCGACTGCGAGGAACGCAAAACAAAGCACACCCGAACGGTACCGCAGTCGAACTGGTTCAATTTAAGGATTAAATTAAGTAGCGATTTTGCTTCATGCAAATTATGTCTAGTTATTGGAGGTAAAAACAATGTATTATTTCCCAATTTTTTCGGAAAAGTTCGGTTTTTTTGAATATTTGTAATTAAGCTTATCTTAACCTCTAGATCTGTTGTTATATATTCCTGATGTGCGCTTTTTGTTTTTAATGGGTGAAAACCACCCCGTGTGATATAAAATTGAAAAAAAGAATTTAGGCGTTTTACTTGTTAAAATAATATTTAAATATATAGAATACATATTATAACATATTTTGAAATATAGTGCAAGGTATGTTACAACGTTTCAACCCGGAAGAACCACCCCTTATGAACAAATAAAAAAAAAATATTTTCAACCACTTGAAATGTTTTACGGGTTTACTAATAAAGAATTAAAATCCTCTGTTTATCGTGTAATTCATGATTTATTTCAACATTTTAAATCTTAAAAACTTCCTCCACTTATGATTAGAAGTAACCACCATGTCTATTTAAAATTGATAATTGAAATTATTAAAAGAGTGACGGGAAAAGATAAAATTATTGTAGAGGAGAATTTTTTATTATTGAAACAAATTTTAAATTTTTTATCAAACCTATCATCGCTGTCGGCCTCCTCGTATCTCTTGATTGGAGGATAATTCTGACAGTTGTTACCGGAGCAGGTGCCCTACTAAAAAATCCAATTTTTCGTCAACTAGAAGCTGCACTGCACCCTCTTTTACAATTGCAAAATATCATTTTGAGGAGCTCTTATGGTCAAGGCTGATTAAGCATTTTTATTGGTTGTAAAGGGCCTTCATTATTAATCCATCCCCTATCAGATGGATGAATATTTTTTGTTCTTCAGTCACATCTGCTCATAAGCTTAAGATCAGCCAAGGAAAAAAAAATTGTGTTGTTTTTTCGTTAAGATTATCGGAAAGTCACAGTTTTTCAACAAAAAAATATTTTTTTTGAAACCAAACAAAAATAAAATATGAAAAAAAATACTAACTTTCCGATAATAACGGAAAAAACTTACTGCTAATATTTTTTCTTCGTCGAAAAATAAGAAACAAAAATTGATGCGTTTCAGAGTGTTTCCCGATATTCTATTAAAAACGGTATTAAAAAACCATTAGGTTTGGTAGAACGGACTATAAAAACAATATTATTTTTGAATACTGCGTAGATTTTATTTACCGCTTTATTAAATTATTTAAAATTAGCGATAATGCAATATGATTTGTTACTTTCGGCTTTCTTCCTTTCACACCGAAGTTTGGAGCGTGTTTAGAGGTCAAAAACAATAGCAACAAGATCATAACCGTAACATTAATACAAGTAAACATCAAAAACAGCACTTATGTAAGACAGTAGGTAACTAGATAACAAAGAAAACTAAAAATTTCAATCTTCAACATGTTTTCCTTCATTTTGGCTGCAACGATTTAGCCTTTAGAATTAGAGAGTCAATTAAATAATTTCAATTTCTGCCTTTGATATATTGTTTATGGCAATTTTGATCCGTTCAATGAAGTTTTCACGGGTCGTTCCTTGATTTTTCTCAACCAAACGTTTGATCATTCTTCGCAAATAAACGACCTTTATTAGGAAAGCTATGCAATGCAACGATGCCAGATGTTCATTCTAGTAGCAATGGTCCCGTTTTCTTCGGTTCTGATAAAGTTTGGATCAGCTCTAAACCTAGATTGAACCGCCATATCTTGTATTTCAATGATCTTATGGCTCGTTTGCTAGAGTAATGTGGTTTCACTAAGAGACCCTCATCAGCAAAAGCGAGGGTATCACCAAGAAGGGGGCGGGGGTAGTGTCCCCAATATATTAAGCAGTGGGCTAAATTGTAGTTGAGTTGGCAAATTACGAGACACAAATAACAACAAGCAGAACCAAAATTACTGTAACACATGGCAGTTGGTATTTTTTGTGCTCCTTTCCTGAACAGAAATGATATAGGGGTGCCCCTGTGGGAATCAACTCGTGCCAGGCACCAGTGCCTTGCTAAACGACGTTTTGATTGTAAAGGTTTTTTCGCTGTATTTTGTACTGTACAAGTGCACAATTAGTATATTTTATTTTAAAATATCATTCATTGAATTTAAGTTTTAGGTTTTTTTTCGTTATGTCAGACGCTCACGTGAGCGGTATCATTTTTACCTATTCCGTGCCAGGCACGAGCGTCTTACTAAAGGACCTATTGAGTGTAAAGTCTTTTTAATTTGATTACATTTTTGATTTGATTGAAATTTTGTTTTTGTTTTAGTTTTTCGTTGTCTCTTATACTTCACAATTTTAAAAGTATTATAATAAATTGGGAGACGATAAAATTATTTGGTCTATTAAAAAATGAAAAGCCATCACTGAACAAATTTTGTTTTTGTTGTTGAAATTGCCATAAAATTTGACGTAAATTACACTTAAGTATTTATAAAACTTCAACGGCATACTTTGCTTAACAAAATGTTTGTATATTTATATTATTATATTTATAATATCATTACAATTTTATCAGTATATACAATTTATTAATTATTACTACTTGTCGAGTTTTTATCTTTTATATCCGTATGGAACAGAATCGTGTATGTCTAAAAATTTTATGTAGCTTTAACTTGTCTCTGGTAACTGCTTCAAGTTTTTTAGTGCCTCAAATATTTGTGCTGCTGATAGATTCAGATTCATTTAAAACCATGTCCTTTATACTCTCAAAGTTCACTAGCTGCGAAGCGTTAAAATATAAACAGATCCCCATTACTTTGCATGCAACCTCCTCATTTCCATCAGCTGTAATGAAAGCTTTGTATGCATAATTATTTAGACCTCTACTAGAAAATTCTTAATATAACTTGGAGGACGTTATCCTTCTAGTTCATTCGAGTCTGTGTCATAATAAAAAACTTTATCTCCTAACTGTTCTAAATAGCTATGCAATTTTAAGCGCGCCCGAGCAGTAGTGTATGCGACAACACACACATTTACAGTGGAAAGAAGCTCGTAACTTTCTTCTTTAAATTCATAATTCACAACGAGAACATATTTATTTTAAATTATTAATTAAATCATTTCCTTCAAAAATGTCTATTAATCCACTTATTTGGCAATAGCTTAAAAACTAATAAGTATATCAGTGTGCGATGTTGGCCAAATCTTCGGTCTTTTATTAATCTCTATAACTAGGGAGGTATAACCTTCTAATTAAAAATTTTTGAGAATGTTGAAAACATTTGTAATCGTTACAAATAGTGCTATCTAACCAATTTCTGAAACACTAAATAGTGTTGCTTGATATAGCTATTTAAATGCATCTTTCGTAAGTCCACAGCTCCTCTACCTTTATTAAGGGTAATATAACAATAAGTTTAGAATCAAAGTGATTTAGTGAACTTAATTCAACTTTCCATTGAGGTATTAAAAGTTATATCTAGTTCTGGCAGTTCTTGTACAATTTTTGAAATTTGATACTCAACCTAGCAACTTGCGATCAATTTAGAAACTTAAAAATATTTTCGGTCAATTTCTCCTAGCGACTTTTGTTATAATATATTTTTTTCAAGACTCTAACATGAAGGATCTTCAAGATATGAATAGTGAACGCCCTTAAGTGTACAGCTTGTATATGCTCAGACAGACCGGCAGTTAGACAAAAATTGGAAAACATATTATAGAAAGCCTTAAAAATAATTAATTTTATGGTAAACATTTTTGTACATGTTATTCAAGTTAGCCTCAATTATTTTGTATCATTTATTAAGGATATGAGAAGGCGCAAATGTCTATAAGATCATTTATTAATACAAGTTATCTTCCTTGTATATAAAAAACGTATATATGGTCTACGTTTAAACAACGTCTGTGAATTCGGCTATTAATGTTTCTACAATATGTGCTAACCGAAAAAATTTAGTATTATACTGAAAATTTAAAATTTTCGAAGTATATTATCAATGGACACCTATTTTGTCGTTTTACAGGCTCAATATTTTTATTATTTTTTTATACTCCCAGATAGAGTTTTTGTCTCATTCAATATATAATAAGTGTTTTAGGTTTTTATTATGATTTTAATAAAAAATATATGCTACTTATGCTATTAAATAATAAATGTTTGGCTTATTGTACACGATTACTTAATGTCAAAGGTCTTATGACACACTGGGAGACCAGATCATTTAAAAAAATCACTTAAAAAACTGATCCCTAGGTTTTTAAAATATCTAGGGTTTTTGAAAAAAAACGAATATAAAAATACGTCAGAAAGTTGGTTGTTGTAGATTTGTTCTTCTCTCTAACGACACATAATTGATAAACAAATTATCCGAAATACTGGAATGGAAAACATTAGAGAGAATTGAAGATAGGTTACTTAATCAGCAACAAAATCTTTATCAGAAATCCCGCAAGCCTATCTTTCACGTTTTATATGATTCAAGAGTTGCGTTGAGACCCCTACATCTTAACCGCTCTATGATTGTGTGAATGGTTTTTCGGTTAATCAATGACAGTTGGCGGTCCGCTATTAAATAGACGAATGGCTGACCAGAAAAATCAATCGCTAGTCCATTTGTAAAAGTCCTTTCGGACAGGAGCTTTCTTGTTTTCTATTACTGGCTTATGGGCCAGTCTTTTACTGTAATTGGGCTGAAAGTAGTGGCAAAATATTTTATTATGAACGCTTTGCCTCAAGTAGTCAAGACGAAATACAAGTTTCCGATTTGGCCGATAAATTAAGCTGCCTATCCTCATTGTGTGGCAGAACCGACAAAAAAAAGTGCATACGGTAAATATAACTCGGACATTAGCTGTTATTTTTACTGTTAAAGATAACAAAGATATCGATATTGTTTAGTGAGGCTATTTTTGCGCTTTATCGCACCAAAGAAAGAATAGGATTAATCGATCATTCTAATTCAGTTCATCATCACATTTCTAATACATGTTTTTAATATATTTTAAATAAAGTAAGCTGGTAATATTATAGTTTAAGATTTATATAAAAATGAGAATTAAACACTGTAATATTCACAGTTTTGTTCAGCTGCTTTGCGATATATCTCTCCGACTATACTTTAAAATACTTTGGCTCTGGTCATATGATAACAACGTGAGCAGTAAGTGCCATAAGCTACACGAGCGTGGAAAGTAATTCTCAAACATGTTATGCAGGATATAAGTTAATTATTCATGTCTAAAACTTTCGAGGGGTGTCTCACGACCTAATGATATGTACACAACTGTCGATTTCAGCAGTATTTACTGAAAAATGCTGTATATTTCCTATATTGCCTAACGAGACAATGGCCGTAAAAACGGCAGTTTTTACGGTCATTGTCTCGTTAGGCAATATAGGAAATATATTTTCTTATACTGTTTACTGCCACACTGCCGATTACACTGCCTGACAATTTAATTATTAAGTTTTTAAAATCGTAAATCACTTTTAGACACCTGTTTTTAATATCTTTATTTAACATTGTAGGCTAAACTTAAGTTAATGGCACTTGAAAAGTGGCAGTTGTGCTATTTTGACACCCTGTATAATCTACGTATAATTTAAATAGTTTAACTTAGAGCAAAACTAATCTGATTTTCATTAACTCGCTCAAACCAATGATGTATCACATGCATGCATTTCAAACTATTGGTTTTTCTATGAAATTATGGTTTTTCGTTTCTCTGTAACACATTGTTTATTATAGTAAAATCATAGATTTGCAGCCTGATATACAAAAAATGAAATAAAAATTCCAAATGTTAAAACTAACTTAATTAACTATTCTAAACTAACCTAAAAATACGAAACGTCGGATTAAAAGTCTTAGTTCATGAACCATATAAAAAAAAAACAGAAAATTAAGCAAAAATTATTAATGCATTTTTGCATATTATATCCCTTAAAACACGTTATGTGGTATTGTTAAAAACAACATTTTTTAAATTCCACCCTATACCTCAAAAACTTAGAGACCTATGAAAATTGTTTCTGGCATCTTAAATTTCATACAAAAAATGACAGTATATTATGAAAGCTGTTTCCCCTCTATTTTACTAATAGTTGAGATATACAGCAAGTGGCGAAAATGGGATACCATGTACAGGGTGGTTTTTTTATTTTTAAAATGTATTTTGTTTGTGTGTGCTTGATAAAAGAAGAGATTTATCTATTTAAAGTAGAAGATATAGAGTGTTCTATTTAAAAAATACGACTTAAGTTTTTTACTCGATTTTTTAACTTTTGTATCTGTACTTTTTTTGTCTAAACAAATTAATTGCAAAAATGCATGTCGAAATATAAAAGTCCACCCTGTACATGAATAATAAATAAAGTGTAAAATTAGACCAGATCGAGAACTACGACACATGGGTGGATTCTTACACCCATATTGGACCAATATTATTTCTCCTATTCAAAACCGTAGTCACATCTTGCTTTATTAACAGCAACAGTCTTCTATTCGCTGATGACTTCAAATTCTGGATCGTTTTGTCTTTTAGCACAAGACAAACTTGTCAACATAGTAAAGGGTTCTTAAATTCACTTCTTACGAGCCCGAACCCTACACGAAATACGTACAGGTGAGGTGTAGTATTCGACAGCGTATTACCCTTTAATGAGCACATCGATTCCATGGTATGTAAAGCCTTTCGAATGCTAGGATTTATCAAGAGACATCCCAACATTTTAATATATCACTTTATAACTGTTTTGTTATTAGTTACTTTAAATACTGCTCTACCATATGGCATCCATCCAGAGACGCAAACAAGCTTTGCTCTTGTTTGCCTTCAAGCTGCTCAACGGCATTATCGACTGCCATACCTTCCTCTTCTTCGTTAGAAGACACCGCACCAGTTACGGCCAAAACCCCTTTATTGACCGCCTATGTCATGACCATAATAAACTCTATAATGACTGCGACATTTTCAACATTAGTCCTCCTGCCCTCAACAAAATCCTGAAATTCGGCGCAGCTTGATCGTTTTATTCGTTCTATTTTAACCCACTTATTTTATTCATTTTATATTATTTCACTAATTTGCATTTTGTATTCCCTATGGTCTTACCATTAAGGAATTGTACATTAGTTATTTATAAGCCTTCGTTGTACCTCAGTAGTCCAGTCCTACCTTTAACCTTATGTTTACCTTAGGTTCAACTCTTTTGTTTTTGTGTTCTTATTAGGTTAATTTTAGTATTCTCATTTAGTTCCATCTAGTATACTTTAGTTTTTTCATTTTTTTTTAATTTGTACACCATTTAGAATCTTGATTCTGTAGTGTACTCTGAATAAATAAATAAATAAATTAACGAGCAAACTTCGAGCATCTATTTTTTTATAAATATCACTGTAAGTACATAAGATATCTAAAGTCTCTCAACATCAAATAAATAAGCAATAATGAATGAGGATCATATATTTTTATTTAATACAGAAAATTTAATTGATTTTTAATATTTGATGATATCTGATATTTTTTATGTTTTTAATTCTAAATTTTCTGAAAATTCCTTATATAAGGTAGTTAATAGGGGCTTGTCATTAAAAAAAAAGGAGTTAACTGTTAAAACATCTTATTTTAATCCAAAATACTAAAATGTTAAAAAGTAAATCAAGAACGTTTAATATTCTTATACAATTTGGCTATTTTTTCTCTAGTACATTTAGAAATTCGAAAAGGGCCATTACCCACTATGTTTAATGTCAAGTCATAGAATATAGAATATTCTTTTTAAATTAAAATTACGCTGTTTACAATATTACTTGTATTATAGACTATTGTTTTAACCCTTTTTCTATAACCTTATTTTGCTTATCAGGTGTTTGCTCATGCTTCATGCTACAAACCCTTATAAGGCTGTCTGTGGAAAGATGACCTTTATTATCAAAAAATAGTCAGCACGGTGTTGAATATCTAACTAGTTTTGAAGTGCCATTTTTTAGTTGAATATTTAGATACTGCTCTTATATTCTACCTAAGGATGAATTGTCTTTACGCACATCTATTTCATCATATTGCAACAAGTCATTTAGATTTTCATCAGAGATGTTTATATTATTGTTGTTGCTGTCTTCCAGTTCTAGACATGCCCTATTTTCGAGATACAGGGTGACAACATTTTTAAAAAAAATTATCATTTTTTTTAGTAATTCCATAACAGTGAAAGCTGTTTGATTGAAATTTCGCACAACCTTATAGGTATTTAAAATCTACATTTTGACACCATCAAATAGTTTTTTATCAACCATAAGCGTAGGTATGGGTAACCATCTGTGACTTTCTTGATAAAAAGTTGGTAGCCACTGATTTTAAAGAAAATGATCAGCTTTATCGTTCAGAGCAATTAGAAATATACAGAAAAAGCCTTGCAGTATTTTGTGATACAAGTGGTTTAAAAACAAATTATATTTTGATGCATGCCTTTGGCACAGTTTACTATCTTTGGTTACGAACAAATATTTATAAAAACTTTTTTCTTAAAACTATCCAATAAATAGTAGAGGTATGTAGTAGATATTGTAGAGTTATGAGCAATTCCAACTCCAAATTATCACAAAATACTAAACGCTTTTTTTTGTGTATTTTTTACTTGCGCTAAACGACAAAGTTCATGAAATTTTAAAAAATCAGTGGCTTATTACGTTTTTATTAAGAAAGACAGGGATTGTTACTCATACGTATGCCCATCGTTGGCATAAAAACTGATGATACTGTTAAAATGTAGTCTTTAAATACCTATGAGGTTGTGTCGAATCTTAATCTAATAGCTCTTACTCTTATGGAATTACTAAAAAAAAGGTTTAACACCCTGATCTCGAAAATAAAGCATTTGAGGAGATATATTTATATACACTTTTTTTTATCCAAATGATCACCTCCTTTAATATTTACTCGACACTTAGGAGCACCCTGTATTTATGCAAACCTGTATATTAATATCTAGGTGAAAAACCCTCTTTATTTTTAAATGGGAACTTTACATAAAGTATAGTTAAAGTAACCTTAACCTCAACCTTAATGTATAAAAAAAACATAAAAGCGTGCAATTAAAAAAATGTATGTATCTCTCTCATGAGAAGCAATAAAAACAAAAATAAAAAACTAAATATTAACGATAGATTGCTTTATTCATGCATAGGTAAAGGTTAGCTAAAAAGCTTTTTGTGTAGACCACGGCGACTTTGAAAAAAAAAACAAGAAAAATCTTTAAATTTGAATTTATCCTGTATAATGCTCACGCCAATTTTGCGAATAACTTACAAAAAATAAAAGTAGTAGCATACACCTACTTGGAATATGAAAGTTTTTAAAGATCGGATAACCCGTTCTTTTTCATTCAAGTTTAAATACAGACATAAAATATCAATATCCCGTAATTATTTCGTTGAGTTTATATCATCACATAAAAATTAGTTCTAACCTTTAGAACTTTCTTTATAGCCACTAATTTTGGATCCTACTGTATATTTCGAGGTGTTTTTTTAGCTTTCGATACAGAAGAAAATAATAAACATGATCTAAAAAATCATTGCTTATGTCTAGAATTGTGAATTTTGTGCTTAAGTCTAGAATTGTGAATTTTGTGTCAACTTTATAAATAGGTTATTTTTTATGATGTCATGTAACTTTTTCTAAACCGCGTAGCCACCCGACGCGACGCACAATTCGGCAGAAGCATCATTACAAGGCTAATAATTGAGCTTTCTGAGTGGGCGCAAGATTGTCACGTGTTATGAGGCGTGGTGGGAGTGACACTGCCTTCACTGACCACTGCTCAATTAATGCCTAAATACTGCCAAAATTGCTGTTACTGCCCAGGTTTTACCTAACACTGCCACGCAAGGCCCATTTTTATAAAAAAACTGCCTATTACTGCTCAATACTGAAAATATTGCCGATATTGCCGCCACTGCGGTTCCACTTCTCACAAAATGTACACCACTGCCTAGCGTGAAACACCCCTCGAAAACTTTAGAGATCGGTGTGTCTCAAAAATTTAAAAAGAATCATAAGTTTTTGAAAAATACTTAAGGTGTTATTTCACGAAATGCTTAATACTGCATCACTGGCTTTTTTTACAACAAATTCAAATTACACATTTTGTTCGATTTGTTGGTATTTTAGGCTATTTCTATATTTTATAGAAGTTATTTATCAAAATGTCCATTTCTGTATGGCTAATTTGAATGTGAAACCAATATGAGTTTGTAGATATGTTTCTAAACGGTTTTATAGCATATTTTTTTTCTTTTACCCAAATAATATTTTCTTTTTAAAGACACAGACTTAGTAGATTTGCATGTAGACTCTGCGTTAGCCACATTAGACCCAACATCATTTTGCGAGATATCTAGCTACACTATGCCTTCACGTTGTAAAGCTTTTGAATTTTAGGTTGTTGTTATAGTAGTGCCTATTGGGTCAGTTGTTCGGTTTATATTCTACTAAGTAAATAAAGCAGAATATCATGAAAAAGCACCAACGCAGTTTAAAGATATAAAAACAAACCATAGAAAATATCGTATGAACAGTAAAATACTTAATGTCTGAAAAACTATGACTACCAGAAGACTTACCTTATTTTCAATATCTTGTGACGTCGTATATATGGTACGTTGTGCAGGGTATCCCTCATAAAATCAACTACTTCCTTATCTAGAAAACTATGAAAGGTAGAGCACAAAGTTAAATACAAAGGTTTACGGCTATAAAACCAAGATTTATTTTATAATATTTTTGTGTATAGAGGGTGAAGAAATTTTTGTATATAGAGCTCAAGAAAAGGTCTACTATCAATTTTAATATTTTAAATGAGATATCCTATATTTTTAGTTATATAGTTTCAATTACATGTCATGTAACATGTCGTGTACCCATATTCATTTGTTTTCGTGATATTCACAATGAAATTTGACATTTTGAGCATGGGTCATAAATCAGCTGGAAAATCTAAGCGGTTTAATTTATAACAAAATGGTTTGCACTTTTCTTAGTGTTTAAACATCTGTAAACTGACATCAACTTCTGGTTTAACCGGAGTTCAAATTTTTTAACTTCCAGTTTAACCGGAAGTTGATGTCAGCTTATAGATATTTATATACTAAAATAGGAAAGTACAAACCGTTTTGTTATAAATCAGACCGATTATATTTTACAGCTGGTTAAATTATTCAAAATGTAACGTTTATAAGTACTGGATTTTTAGTTCAACAGATTTCAGGTCTAATGTTTTTAAGTGTAGTGAAAGATTGCGTATATTAAAATCACAATAAAAAATTCCATATAAAAAAATTGATTGCATTTTTTTTAAAAAATATGGGAGGTTTTTAACTTTTTTTTGTGTTCAGAGTTTGAATTAAATAAACAATCATTCAAATAGTTCAAGTGGAAGATCCTGGCGAAATTGGAGAAAAAAATTGCCTTGTGTTATAAATATGCAGGGTTTCAGGGATAAAAATGCAACGAAAAAAAATAATATTGTCATATAAGATTTTATTTTCGGTCTTTAACCTAGGACTTAAATATATTTTTTAATGTTTTTAAACTTTAACAGGCACATCAATTTTACATTTTGCAAGTCTATAAGCAAGCCAAGGAAAAACTTCTTTAGTGGTTTTTACTGCATTTCCTCATATTTTTAATTAAAAGAGATACTGCTTATCAATTTCGAAAACTGAAGGGTCTTCAAGAAAAATGGCTTTTCTGAGACACTGCAGTTAAAACTACATTACATATTTAGACGTAACTAATATACCAAGAAACTTAATTTATTTTTTTTTTCAATACGGTTCTTAGAAGTCTTTTGTAAATGCCCTATTAACATTGCTCGTAAACAAATGCGCGAAAGCGCAAAGCGAAAAATTCACAAAAATATTTTTGCATGAAATATTTTCGGAAATCCGATTCAAAAATCTTTTTTGTCCCAAATGTTTTGAAAGCTCTGTTCCAGTCCTACCTAATGAGAAAAATAAATTAAATTTCGAGATAAACTAGTCTGATTCATTAACTGTATTGTATGATGCCGTATTTTGTAAAATGTCGTTTTTCTCGAAAACGCTTTAATCTTTCGAAATCAATAAAGAGTACCTTTTATCCCTAAAAACGCTTAGGGGATAAGGAAAAGTCTTATTGAATGAAATATTCCACTCAACTAGAAATTCAGACATTACATTTTAGCTACAACATAAACTATCGAAATATAATTAACTTACATCAAACGATATCAACACTCTTTTGGAAACATTATTTTTTTAATTTTAATTTTTAATTTAAATTGGACTGTCTATATCTATAATGTTGCCCACGTCAAAGATTCGGTAAACTTTGTCCACGTTTTCAGGATTTGCTTAAAGGATATTTCATTTGTGGAAAATTATTGTTAACCAATTAATATACATATTGGGATACTTAATTTTCTGAAATTTTCTCAGTAATTATTCTATATTTAGGTCCTTTTTCTCGGGTTGCGAACAAATCAAGATATGCCTTTATTATAACAATACAAAGCGGAAACTAAATAAAAGTGACTATGCAAAATATGGGCAACCCGTTCTGTCAGAGGATTTAAATTCTAGAGACGTTAAACGTTAATAATTTTGATGTGACCAGAACCGAAGAACGTATAATTTATTTTTACCCTCCTCTTAAATTTTTACAATTATAATTTAAATAAAGAAAAGCAATTCACATTTATTTTTACAATTACTGGCTATTGTTCCGCAATTGGAGCTACATTTGCATGCTTAAAGTCTCCTACATAGATGGCTTTGTATTTTGTTGAGGGTATAAATTAAAATTTCGTATTTGACTTAAAGCAAAACTATATTTTTTTTCCTACATTAGCGTCTTACCGTCTGCTTGATTGCGTCACTTTTCAATACAACCTGATTATATATTATTTTAAAATCAATAAATGTTTTACTTCTACCTAGACCACGCTATTATAAAAATAAAAACCGAGACATAAATATTTATTTCTTTTTAGACCAAATTCTTTAGGTTCTACAGCCTCCCAAAAATATAATTTTGTTTTTACTTTTTGTTGGAGTACAAGAGACGAAATGCTGATGCTTCATAGTTTAAAAATTCGACAAAAACAGCCGTATAGTTGGAGTCTAAAAGTAGGTAACTTCATTAAAGTCTATTCATGGAAGTCTGTGTAAAAAAATGGTGATCATTCGTGGTACGAAGATACTTAACTTAACCTAAAAAAGTAAGGAAGAATTATTTCGAAGAACAGATTTGGTCTAGTCGAATTGAATAATGTTAATGGCTAAGAGTTTTTTTTTTTTTTTTTTTTTTTTGTGTCGATGGGGAATGCTTTTACGCACGAATTCAGTGTGGGACTCGTTGCTCTGACAGGTTTCCACCTGTCGGAGTCAACAATACCCACTAAACCTCAACGGGCCCCCATCAGATGGACCATTATTGGGCTAGCCAAGGATCCTTCGATGGGGTTGGTGCCGTCCTTTCGGGAGAAACTCCTATGAAGGACATGGTCCTCGCTGTCGTAGGGGGGGAGGTCCTCGCTTGGCAGGATGTTTTTGCCACCTCTCGTTACTTGTAGTCATCTGAAATAAAAGAAATTATTAGTAATGAAAATGTCGTCTTACCAGGTGGGATATTTCTCTGCTGTCCTCCTTTCTTCTGTCCGGATTGCCGCTGCCTTCATCCTACTGTCCCGTGGTCCAGTCTGCCGCTGCCAGTGTCCCTCCGTCAGTGTACCTGGTGGTCTTCGTGTCTTTGGTCCTCTTCTGTGCCCTCAGCGACACTGCTGTTCCGTGATCCGGCAGTGTTGAGGCTGAGGTGGGGTGTTCTTTTACCTCAGGTTCAACTGCAGCTCACGCCGGAGCCAGTTGAGGTACCTGGGATCCTCTTCTTTTACCTCAGGTTCAGCTGCAACTCACGCCGGAGCCAGCTGAGGTACCTGGGAATCCTCTTCTTGGAATTTGATGGCCTCTTGTTGATACTCTTGGGGTTTCGGTCAGCAGGATCTAGTTCCTGAGGAGCACGGAGACTCAGAAATTTCGATTTGCCCACTTCCATCCTAGAGTATATTAGCGCAGGAGCCCGTGTCTAGGTCTCCTGTGCCTTGTCCAATTGTTGCGTCTTGGAGCTAGCGGATCATAATCTACCAGGTCCCGTAAGTTTTCGTAGGGGTGATTTTCTGCTGCCCTGAAGGCTCGGGTAGCCTTTTGCCGCATGAATTCTTCAATAGGTGTCCATTGAAGATCACGCTGCAGGTCCTCGATCCTGATAAACCATGGGGCGACAGCTGCCATCCTAATGAGTTTGTTTTCTGTCCTCTTTAGCTTCATAAGGTTGGTCTTAGAAGCATATCCGAAGGATGTGGAGCCGTAGGTGAGTTGGCTCCTAGCTACTGTTTGGATCAGTAGCAGTTTGGTCCTCAATCCCATTTCACTTTTTCGACAGAGCAGTGGATAGAGTTTACCCATTGCTTGTCTAGTTTTTCTCCTCGCTGCATTGATATGGTTGTTCCATGTCAAGCTTCTGTCCATGGTCATCCCTAGGTACTTGGCCTCGTTTGTCCAAGGGATCTCAACATCTCCAATTCGGATTCCAGCTGTTGGGACCAGTCTCCTTCGTTGGAATAGGATTGCTTGGGACTTCTGGGGGTTGATTTTAACCTTCCATTTGACACACCAGTCATGAAGGTTATCAATGTCCTCTTGCAGTCGTCTGCCATTATCCGGGTATTTCTGCTTTGGTGTTCTGGCTGTGTCGTCCGCGTAGAGTGCTGTTAAGCCCTCTTCACCGATTGGGATATCGTGAGAGAAGATGGAGTATAGAATGGGTCCCAGCACTGACCCTTGTGGTACTCCAGCTATTAGTCCTCTTGGAGCTGAATGAGAGTCATTCACCTTGACTGTGAATGATCTGTCATTTAGGTAGCTTCTGATAAGCTTTATATTTCTTCTCTCGTATCCAGCCACCGACATTTTGTGGATCAGGCCTTGGTGCCACATTCTGTCGAAGGCTCTTTCGATGTCCAGGAACACTGCTCCTGTGGCCTCTCTATTGTTGAATCCTTTGGTGATATACTCTGTGGTTCTGAGTACCTGCTGCTCCGATGAGTGCCCTGCCCTGAAGCCGAATTGTTCATCTGGGATGGCATCTAGTTCTTGGGATTCATCTTTTAGTCTTCTGGCTATGGCTCTTTCAGCTACTTTGCTTAGAGCAGGGAGTAGGCTGATGGGCCTGTAGTTGTGTGGTACTGTCCTGTCTTTTCCTGGTTTTTCAATGACGATGACTTCTGCCTTTTTCCATGTGCTGGGGAAGTGGCATGTTCTTATGATAGAGTTTATGATGTTGGCCATCGCACTGTATCCTTTCCTGGGGAAGTTTTTCAGCATTTTGTTGGTGATGCCGTCGGCTCCAGGGGCTTTCTTGACCTTCAGTTTCCTGATGATGTCTCGAACTTCCCCGGGTGAGACAGGATGTGGATTTTGTTGGGGCAAAATCCAGGCATCCAGGTCTCTAACTGAGTCGTGGACCTCCTCGATGAGTTCTTCGTCCTCCTCTGGATGTTGGTTAAGCTGCCCTTGTTTGACTATGGCATCCGCTAAGGCTTCAGCTTTGTCCTCGTCGGTGTAGATTGGGCCATTTACACCTTGGAGAGGAGGGATAGGACGTTTGTCCATTCGAAGAGCACGTTGCATCTGCCAGGCTGTTTGGTGATACGTGTCTAGGGATCTCAGTTTTTCCTGCCACTTGTTGTTTCGGTGCTCTTGTAACCGATTTCTCAAGTTTTGAGAGTGTCGGTTTAGAGCAATCCTGTCCTCGTCCTCGTGGGATCTAGCGTAGATCCTGCGGAGACGTCTGTTGGTCCTAATCTCGTCTCTGAGATTTTCAGGAAGCTCCTCGGTTTGTCGATGCCTGCTTATGTCTTCCACTACTGTGTTTTCGTGGAAGGCATTCAGGATGGCTGTCTCTAGACATCTTACGGCCTCATCTAGTCCCTGAGGAGCGCGGATCTCAGGGATTTCGATTGCGGCTTTCAGATGTCTTTGATAGACCTTCCAGTCGGTCGTCTTCTTGGTGTTGTGATTTACTCTGTTGAGGTTTACTCCTAGTTGCAGGAGTACCGGGTTGTGGTCGGATGTGCCCTCGTTCAGAGTGTTGATGTCTAGCTCTTCCCTGATGTTTTTCAGGAGCGCAATGTCCAACACGTTCTGGTCCTATTATGGCGAGTCTATGGTCCTCGCAGAGTCTGGTTAGTTTGCGACCATTTGGGTTGGAATGGGTGCAATGCCATTCTTCGGATTTGCAATTGAAGTCGCCAATGATGATTTTGGCTCTTCGACCTCTTGCTAAGTGTTCGATGTCCTCATCCAATAGCTCCTGTGTTGGGGAGCGATACGCAGAGGTGATTTTGATCGGGCCTCTACGAGTGTTGACCTCTATGGAGATGGCGTCTAGCTCCACATCCTCAACTCCCAGGAAGGAATGTGGAACGCCCTTTCTGACCAGAATTGCGACTCCTCTCGTGGCTTGGCGTCCGGGAGGGTCGTATCTGTAGATGTGATATCCTGGGAAGGTCATCCTTATTTCTGCTTTTAGTTTAGTCTCCTGTATTGCTAGAACGTCTGGGCGATGTTCTTCCAGGAGTTCTAGGACGTCTGTTTTCCTGGCCCTTAGACCGCAGGTGTTCCAGGAAATGAGTCTTAGGCTTTCGTTTTGGTGTACTGGCATTTCTTATTTGAGTCTGCGAAGCTGTTCCTCCACAGCTTTTGTTATTGTGGGAATTATGGTTTCCACAATAGAGGGCATCATTCCGGTGACGGCTTGCAGGATTGCTGCCTGGAGATCTAGTGGTGGGGAGTTCTCCTTCTTCTCCTTTGGGGGAGTAGAAACAGTTTTGGCCGCTTCTGAGTACGTGGGTTTGGCTGCAGGTTTTGTGGCTGCAGGCTTGGTGGTGTTTTTGAAGTTGGCCCATGGGGCTACGGGTGCCTTTTTAGGGGCAGGAAATTTCGGGCAGCCCTTGTAGCTGGCCGGGTGTTCTTTCTGGTTGCAGTTAGCGCAAACTGCATTTTTTGAACCATCTTCGTCCTTCTCAGGAAGTCGGCATGCGTCGGCTCTGTGTTGTCCTGCGCATTTTACGCACTTTTCCGGGTAAGTGCATAGGGATTGGGTGTGGCCAAATCTCTGGCATTTATAACACTGTTTTACTGTGCCGTCCTTTCTCTTATTTTCAATCTTGACAACGCGATCGAAGAGGGTGCTTATTGTCATTATCTTGTTGTTTGCGGTTTTCACCAGGAACAATGGCATAGGTTTTTTTGTGACTCTTGATGTCATCCTGACGACGCTGACATCGGTAATGCGGAGTTCCCTTAGTTCTTGGGCTATATCTTCGCTGGGAGTGTTCATATGTAATCCTCTGATTACTACATGTGTCCTTTTCTCCTCCGGGAGTTGATATGTGTGGTAAGGGCGGTTTGTCTCTTGAAGGTGGCGGGTGAGGGCCCAATGGTCGCTGGCCGTTTTCGGGAATATTTGGAGCCTCGATCCGGAGGCCTTGGCTTTATTGAAGTCTATGTTGGCTCCTTTGATGTTGCGCCGGACCTCTGTCCAGGTCCCGTCATCCTCAATAACTACGGGGGGAATTTTCGGGGTAGTTTCTTGGGACACTACACTTTTGGCGGCTTCGGTTGTTTCCATGGGTACGCTGTTTTCACTATTTATATTTGTGGGGTTTTCATTTTTAGGGATGTCACTGTCCTCACTGTTCTCACCACTGGGGGGGATTTAACCCTTTTTCTTTTAATTTTGGTTTCGGTAGATGTGCTTGGTTGTTCGCTCTGCGGGGAGTGCCGAGTCGTCTTCCCTTCTTGTTGTGTAACAAGAAGGTTCTCTAACCTATCGAGCCTGTCTGTTAGGCTTCGATTTTCCTCTTTTAGGGTTTTTAGGTTTTCACTTAGGCGGAAGTTTTCCTCCTTTAGCCTTAGGATTTTCTCGGATTTTGCTTCCGAGGAAACTTTGCTTACTTTTGAAGATTTGCTTGGCTTCATTTTGCACTCACTGCACTAGTCCTCACAAGATATTTCCAATAAGGAAAATTATCCACTTTAACACTTTAACTGTACGGAGCCGGGTGAACCGAATCGATCCGTACTGTCTCAATGACGGCTAAGAGTGTGTTACTTTCCCCATTTTATACCATATTCTGTACACAACTACGTGAATGGTATGCACAGTCAACTGCTGGGTCTAACGTGACTGCAGACTTATTTACAAGTTGTTGCTACATATATACTTCTTGTATATGCACTTTAGTACTTTAATATAAACTAGCAACTTCTAACTTTTAGCCTCTTTTAAGTGTGTTACTAATTAGCTTTAAGCTAGAAAAATCAAATCTAGTCTTTTAGCAACTTTTCGTGTTTATTTCAATATCTATATTTATGCATCATACATACCTGTCGAAAACCGAAATTATCCGACATCTCTTTTATACTTTACTTTGTGTGGTTTGCATGATGAAACTTTTGTTATAACTTTTACTATTTGTAGGAAATTAAAAAAAATTTCAAATTTTTTTTTAATTATTTAAACAAAATGTTGTAATTAATATATTTAAAAAAAAACCGTGTCATAACTTGTACATACTTTAAAATTTAATATTTCTGTTTCCTGTATTATATAGTAGCTGCAGATTGGCAGGTTTTGTTTTTTTTGTGTTTCGACATTTCACGAGGCCTAAGAATAATGCCCCCCACATTAAACCATGGCTGCCTTTTTTTTTCTTGGTATCCCTTGCTCTGCATTATGCGCGGTGTCGGAGTCTCCGTCGACGTTCTCCAAATAACGAAACAAGCTCTTGCTTTTTACGGTACCGTTTATAGAGAATGCGGTGGTACTGCCAGGGTCGTTATTGTATATCCAACAACTACTACCTACTATTAGCAGTCCGAATTTAGACGGAGCACGGTTTTCCTAGATGATTACTCATCCAAGTACTGGTCGCGCGGCCATGCGTTATGTTCACGTTTTGTAATTTTTGGAACGAGAACTAACGACTAAAGATATATATGATCAAAAAGTAATATTTATCATGTATGAAACACTATTTTTCATCTTTTACATAATGTCACTTTTTTTGAAATTGTCTAAATGTTTTTTAATAGAACTGGTGTAACTACAGTCGTTTATGTAGGCTCTGCAATGAATACCCATATTCTCATGTAATATTTTGGTCTCATTTGGGAGTGGCAACAACAATATTAGATTTCGGTTACCAACTTAAACAAAACTGTTTTCGGTGTATGTTCGCGATTGTCTCTGCAACAACAACATTCGAATGGGGTTCTCACCATGTTGTTGACAAACTTTTCAGGGTGATTTTAAAACAGAAAGCAGCTCGGTGAATTTTAAGGGGCATGAACAGCGGAAAAACGTGAATACCTGACAGACTACTTAAGTTAAGAAGTCATGGTTCTTGGGATTAGACCTTGTCAAATTGGAATTACTATCCGAAGTTTCGCCTTCGATTGCACGAGGCATCTTCTGGAGACTTTACTCTACGAGATCTAAACACAATGAGCTCGAAGAGATTCAGGCGGGCTTTTATACTCGACTTCTGCTTGTCGAACCATGACCCTGTGTTAAGATCGGTTTCCACGTGCGATGTAGACCGTAACCCGTATCTGTATTGGAATTTTTTGTATGTTTAAATATTTCAATAGATTCTCTAATTTTTCGTTTATAAAAACCTGGAACCGATGCTAAAACCTTGGTTTCCTTTACATTTATGAAATGGCCAGTGTTATGCTGGTATTCAGCTAAAACAGATTGAACAATTTGTTTCTTTTTAATGCATCGTTCATGTTCCTTAAGTCTAGTTGATATTGAGTGTCCCGTTTCTCCTACATACACTTCTCCACAGGAGCAAGGAATTTTATATACTTCTTCTGTTTGGTGTAACAGAATAGACTATAACAACGGTATAGAGTATGTATTTTTATATATTCTAAATATAATTCAAGCAATATGTTACTAAAACTGTTGGTTCTCACGTTCACGCGTAAACAGGCTTGATTATTTCACAAGAGTTATAAGTAAATTTATCTAATATTAGTTTCGAGAATTTAAAACCCTAGATAAGTATCATATAACTCAAATGCTACAATCTAGAGTATAGACAGATATATGGATGAGCTTTCTTAAAAGGTTACAATTAATGCCTTCCTTTTCGAGGGTTTATGGATCCCATATGTTCCCTGTTTCACGGTAATCTTTCTTTGGTCTGTTTAATTTAACTTGTTGAAAATGTTAATTGAAACATTTTATTTGGTTCGATGTAATGATAATAAATGGTCAATTTACTATGTTGAAAATACAATAGAGTATTTTATAATAGGAGCATTACCGAAAAGCCATGTTTTTGGGGCATAATTTTCCCTGCAGAAAAGATAAACTGAAAGGGTTTTTCGTGCCTTTTTTTCGCCATGACTTTTCGGACCCATAATGTGGATAAGTTAGTATAAGCATATATATATTAAATTATATACAAAACCTTAGAACTACGAATTGAAGGGAATATTATTTTATTCGATTTATTCACTTGTTCATTTGTTATCATGGGCGACACCTCGTGTCTCTAAGACGAAGTTCTGAACGTAAAGTATGGAGTAGGGACTTAAGCTTCACCATCCACAGCTTTATTCGTTGCGTCCTGACTAATAAAATTAAAGAGGGGTTGGTCTAAGGGGTAGATCTAGTAATAGCTGAGCTAACTTTGTATTTTACGGGAAGTCTAAAAGTCAGTCTGTGTCAGAGTTTTGATTCTTATAATTGATTCTAAATTCTTCTTTTGTGGTGGTTTATGGGGCTTTACGTATAGAGTGGGTTATTAAAGTTAAGGGATTTTCAAAGATATTTTATTTTTACTCTAAGATTTATCTGGGGAGTAACTGGTTTTCAAGAGTTAAATTTACGTTTTATTTAAAGATTTTTGTTTTCTTTTCTTTTGTACGAAAGTTGGGATTTTAAGATAATTCCCTCATTTTCTAGATTTAAATACATTTTTTTGTTATTAGGTTTAAGTTTTATTTTTGTACAGCATATCACTTACTTTACTTTTGTTAATAGATTTTTAAGTTGTTTTTAAAAACCAAATCTTTTATTTAAATGAACCACCTGATAGTTAAATAAACATATATTCAAGAAGAAGATATCATCGTTGTTGCAGTTTGCTGTTGTTCGAGTTTATATGACCGCAGAATTGGTGAGATAGAATTTATAAGTCAATCTGTACTAACAATTATATTTAATAAAATTGTAAATTATAATTCACGAAGAAGCCTACCTTTGATTTTACTTATTATACTTTAGTTAATTTCAGTATTGTGACAGGGTTGCTCTACGTCTCAAATAAATAAATAAAATAAATAAATAATTTTAAATATAATAAATAACCGCTCGATAACCCTGCTACATTGGAAAGGTACCATATCTTTCGAGGATCGCAAGCATTGTTCAATTTTCTTATGTGTATTGAACATTGTACGTATGTTAGACCGCCGAAGTAATCGTCCTATTTTGTCTGAAGTGCCATGTATGTAGGGAAGGACAACACTATCTACTGGCGGCTCTTTATCATTCTCCTTTGGTGGAGTTGAATTACTATATCTTTTAATTGAACGCGTAATATCTTGAGTGCAATAGCCATTCCCTCTGAGAGCTTCGGTCAGTTTCGATGTTTCCGATGTCCGAATTTAAAAGATATTGTACCTTTCCAAACAGAAGGAGTACATAAAATTCCTTGCTCCTGTGAACCATGATTTCTTAATTGTTCAAAGCCGTAAAAGCTTCCGTTCTATGTTAGCTAACCTCTATGGGGAGGAAACCAAGAAGAATGCCAAAACTTTTGGCGATCTCCGGAACAGCAAGAAGAAGTTCCTCTGCCAGTTGGCCTTTCTCCTTAGATGCCGAGATGAGGATGTAGTACCGAAATCACTACAGGTGAGACGTCACATTACTTCTAGAACTGCTAATAATATTTATAAGCATTCTAGCAATGCATTAGTTAGAGAAAGGATTAAGGCAACACGTCGTGATTTAGATACAAATGCCCAGAAACTATTAAAAATGTATCTGAAATTAGCTTCTAGACTAGAAAGAACCACATTTGCAACTTTGGACAACATCACCAACGCACAGGCAGAAAAAAATCCATCAATAAGTTACACTTAAGCAACAACAGAAGTTTCAAGCCCTCCTAAGCAGAAAAAATCCAGTGAAACTTCCGCAGAACACAATTATCAATTTGTCATCGAAGCCCTTATCCGAAGCAGAACATTCCATCCTTTCCAAGGGCCAAAATTTCGCAATAGCACCGAGTAGCATTCTCGTAGAAAACATAGTATCTTCTGTTGAAGCAGCAATCAGAAGATTACCAGTGGAACAAGCCGATGAAGTCAGATACGAGACAGCGAAAATCATTAAAAATTCAAAACCACCGAAGTCTAACTTCTCCGCATCCGAAATAACAGCAATGAAGACCTTAAATGAAGATGCAAATATTCTGGTACTTCCAGCAGATAAAGGCAACGCCACAGTCGTCATGGACAGAATAGAATATGTGGAAAGGTTATTCAACTTTTGGACAACAACACCTATAAGGTTATGCAGGCAGACCCCACGAGTAGAATAGAAAGACGCATTACCAATCTGATCAACGCATCCAGTCTACCACGAGCAGAGAAAAAATCATTAAAACCAAGCTGCTTCCAGATTCCCAGGTTCTACGTTCTTCCGAAGATACACAAAAACAATGTACCACTTCGACCGATCGTCAGTGCAATAGACTCAACCACATACAAACTTGTTAAATATCTTTAAAATTTTCTTAATCCATTTACTGGAAAAACGGATTATTTTATTAAAAACTCTGCCCATTTCGTGGAAAAACTTAAGACAATCCAGTTGGATCCCAAAGATATTTTGGTCAGTTTCGATGTAGAATCACTATACACAAATGTTCCTGTCAACGACTCAATTTCCATTATATGAGACATACTGGATCATAATAATATTGATAAGAACTTAATAGACCTAGTGGAAGTTTGTCTTACATCTACTTATTTCATTTTTCAAGGAACTTTTTATGAACAAACTTCAGGGGCAGTTATGGGATCTCCTCTATCACCTGTGGTATCGAATATCTTTATGGAAGCCTTTGAGGACATTGCTCTAACATCCGCACCACTAAAACCAAAGCACTGGTTCAGATATGTAGATGATAATTTTGTTGTTTGGCCTCATGGACAGGATAATCTCCTCATATTTCTGGGCCACCTTAATCAGCAAAATCATAATATCAAGTCAACAATGGAAATTGAATCTAATCGAACGATTCCCTTTCTAGATGTCTGTATTCAGTGGAAGGAAAATGGTACATTAGGACATTCTGTTTATAGAAAACCGATGCAGACAAATAGATACTTAAATGCAAATTGCCATCACCATCCAGCGCAAAAGAAATCGGTTATTAACTCACTAGTATTCAGAGCTATTTCGATTTCTGATCAAGATTCTTTAACATCGGAAACATCGAAACTGACCGAAGCTCTCAGAGGGAATGGAGCACTGAAGATATTACGCGTTCAATTAAAAGATAGTAATCCAACTCCACCAAAGGAGAATGATAAAGAGCCATCATTAGGTAGTGTTATTCTTCTCTACATACATGGCACTATAGACAAAATAGGACGATTATTTCGGCGGTCCAACATACGTACAATCTTCAATACACATAAGAAGATTGGACAATGTTTGTGATCCCCGAAAGATATTGTACCTTTCCAAACAGCAAATTGTTCAATATGCTGTACCTGAACACCAGCATAACACTGGCCATTTCCTAAATGTAAAGGAAACCAAGATTCTAGCATCGGTTCTAGGTTTTTATAAACGAAAAATTAGAGAATCTATTGAAATATTTAAACATACAAAAAAATTCAATAGAGATACGGGTTATAGTCTACATCACACGTGGAAACTGATCTTAACACAGGGTCACGGTTCGGGGAGCACAATTCGGGTATAAAAGCCCGCCTGAATCTTTTCGAGCTCATTCAGTGTTCAGATCTCGCAAAATAAAGATCCCTGAAGATGCCTCGTGCAATCGAAGGCAAAAAGTCGGATAGTAATTCCAATTTGACATGGTCTAATCCCAAGAATCATGATTTCTTAATTGACCAAAGCCGTGAAAGCTTCCGTTCTATGTTAGACTACTAAAGTTAAATTTAGATAATATTTTACAAAAATACATCCAAAAAATAATTGGGTAAAATATATAAACAATTGCCTAAAGTACCTAAGATTGATTTTTTCCTTCTAGAATAAAAATTGACAGCCCCTATAAGTTGTTCTTTTTCTGCAAGGTGTAGCTAGTTTTAAACTCTATCTGTTAAGATGTATCCGATAAAAAAACATTAGAACCAAAATATTGACCCTGTGATTTCATTTAACATAAAGTTATGGTTGTTTATTTATCCCTAGAGGCATTAATTAATTAATAATTCTGCTACAAACGAGAAAAGTTAAAGAGCTCTACAAGTTTATTATCTTCGCCGTGACAAATACTACAATATGAAATTATTTTTAGAGTCTAAATTTACAAAATAAACGTCAAAATTGACACCAAAAAACATTATATTGTTTATAATTTCAACGGTTAGCAACTTTTAAATACAGACATCTATGCCGTTTTGTACAAAAAATGTTGGATGTATAAGTCGTATCATAAAGTTAATAACGAAGTTTAAAGAGGTGCAATATTTGCGAGCAGAGTGGTAACAATCTATTCTGGCGCCCTAGGCAAATTTTAAAATATGAATCATCCTCTCCCTAAAAAAAAACGAAAACAAGTTTTAGACATTTTTGGAATAAATTGCCAATTGTTCAAAATAGGTTTTTTTGCACAGACAAAATCTAAAAAAAGCATTTCTTTAGTTTCAAAAATTGACCTTTTCGGGATGAGTGATCTTTTAGCCAACATCCGGAAAAGTACTTTGATAGGACAGACTTCTCAATTTGACGTGTGCCCGAATGCTTTTAGGGGATGTAGAAGTGGATATTTATCGAAAAGTAAAGTACATTTGACGAATAATGTCCAAATTTGTTACATTTCTAAGCGTTATTTTATGCCAAACTTATATAGCAAAAAAACGTAATTTTAATATTAGATAATAAAAGAATTTGACAATAAACAAATAAAACTAAAGTATATTCTACTGTGGGTGTATAAATATAATTTTAAATGTCTTCAGGATTCAGCAGTAGCTATAGCAGGTATTTTAAACACATTTTAGAAAAATGAATTGTCTTTATTCACGTAAAGTCTACATTTGTATTGCGATATCATTTTACGAAATATTGTACATTAAAACTTTACGTGGCATACCTATAAAAACACTAATGGTGCTTCTTTTGGTATTCCGATGAAGAAAAAGCATTTATCTGTCAATGATAGGGAAACCAGTAAAAATTGTTTATAGTTTTCTACTTAACACTAGTGCTGCTGCGTGTGAAACATGTGATTTAACTAAGATACCTCTCACTAGAGTGAAAAGAATCGTGTCAATTTGCATCACATCACAAGAAATAATCGTACAATTGCCGGTTCCACCAAATGTTTTGACGAAGGCCACAAGGATTTGATAAGGTTAAAATCATCATCTGCTCATCTGCGAAGAGCAACGTGTAAATACATTAGAAACTCTGGAGCGACGGCTCACTAATTATGAGACCCTGAGCTGAAGCATCGCTAGCCTTTGGAGGGTTTTGTCTAAAATGGGCTTCAGATATCACAACTAACAAAAAGTAAGTACTTATGTAATCCCAGCGATTACAAAAATGGTATTTTGAGGAAACAACTTCGATTAGAAATTACCGTTCTGAAAATTGTTCAGTTTTTAATCTCGACGAGACGTAGTTTGACACGTTATTTTGTATAAAAAAATATGTTTCTGATGAATGGACAAAAGAAATCTCTACTTTAATAGAGAGTTCCATTGAGCAAATGTGGCATAAATTAAAAGCAAAAGTTACGACGTCTAAAAATATTTCTCTACTTTAAGTTGGAGTGTCTTATATTTAATAAAAAAATGTGTGAATGATATTCTCCCTCCCCCCTCTCCCTTGAAAAATTTCAGTCCATCACTTATAGGAAATATGTTACCCTAGTTCATATAACTAAACCAAATATAATTAATTTAGCTGAGGATAATCAAAATAATTTTTCATGAAATTTATTTTATATGGATAGGTGGAATGACCAAATAAAATAATTCCATAAGTACAAGTACTACAACTCCACATTATTATACCAATTCAAAAACCTAAAAGCCGGCATTAAAATCCAGGCGATATTATAACATAATTCAGAGTTTCCGTGAATCAAATATTTTAAATTAATAATAAAAAATGAAGGAATACATTACTACGCAGTCAAGCGTTAATTAGTTGAATATAATCACTAGTAAAAACGTGTACTCTTGCCATTTAAAAAAGATTACTGCCCTAATTTTCGTTGCATTAACCAGTTTTACTGTTCAAAAGCACCTTTCTATATGAATAAGTTTTAAACTAAACCTATTGTTTTTGTGTTTTACTGTAATAGAGTTTCAAAATTAGTCTTTGTTAGAGTAGTTTTATTTTAATAATGCATAGGTGCCAGCGCATAATTGAAAATGAATGTTCGACTGCGGTTGAAAAAGAAACATCTATTGATAATAGGCAGCTTTAATTTTAGGTTTTTGAATTGATGTGAAAAATTAATAAATGCTCTTTATCGGTGGCCGTTGGCATGTCCGACTATAGAGGAAAAAATAATGGTTTAAAATCAGTATGCATTTTATTTATTTGTGGTTCAATAATTGAGAATATTGCTCTAAGATGAAACTGAATATTTACTTTTCTTTAGGTTTATGTGAAAAAGAAAATAAATTTGATGTGCATTTTATAAAAATATTATTATTTTTTGAAAATAATAAAATATTTCCGCTTTTAATATGCTGTAATCTAAAAAACAAGTATATAAGATATTGGCGTCATCAAATGTTAAAAAAACTAAGAATTTTACATTGTTTTTGGGGATATTACTCAGCTCCTTAAAGTAATTCTATAAAAAGGAAACAATTGGATTTATACGCAAAAAATTTGTCCCGTTTTACTGTTTTTAAAAGGTCCATATGCGTTATGAAAACATAAAACATTTTGACTTTTAAAGGACTGTTTTATCCCTTTATAGTGAAAAATATATGTTTAATATGCAAAGATAAAAACAATTTGACATATCTCTTCGTTTTTTCAACTACCTAGCCATATTAAAATAAAATTTTCGTTTTGATTTTGGAGACTATTTTCTGATACCTAAAGCTGTTCTATTTAGTAAAATAAAATGTATTTATATATAAAAAATAAAATAAAACTTTTCTGGAGGTGACAAGAGGGGGTTAAACATTTGAATTTTAAAAACAACCCTATATCGAATTTTACGTTTTTTTTAGATCTCCAAAAGGCAAAAATATCTGCACAATCCGAAGGTCTCCCTCTCACGTAACCATATGATAAGATATTGAAATAAAAATTCCAGTCGTAGCTCACTGAGCCCTTAAAGCGGAAACGGTGTAAATAATTCTCAAACTATATATGTTTTAACTAGGTTTTAATAAACATTATAATGAGTTGCGAAATTAAGTTGTATTCAATTTTTTAATATACCGGATGGATTGAACTTAGGATAATGCAACATATAAAAATTATTGTGTTTTAGAACAGAATTATCAATTAATTGTTAATTAGGTGCAAAACGGAAACAAAATTACAGCAGTATATTCTGACTTTAAATACGTTTTCAATATCATGACTTTTTTTCTAAAATATCTGCATGTTTAAATATCTACAAATTATTAGAAACTACTAACTTCTACTCCCACTACGAACTTAAATTGAAACATATCCTTCATATATTTTTGAAGCAAATAGCAAGCATTTAGTTTGAAAAGAAAAGTTTCGTAATAGTTTTAGAAAATATTTTAAACTATTTATCGTATAATTTATAAAAAAATATAATATTATTTGATTAAAATTGTTAAAAAATGATATTATTGGCAGGTACTACAAGGCGGTATTTATGGGTGATAATTAACTCCCACCCCCAGGAGTTTTATAAAAAAATAAAATCGAAACAAATTGTGTTTTGGCAAATGTGTTTAGGCAATGCAATACGTGTATCATTGTATATTTTCAACTTTTGCATTATATATTTTGGCAATCAGCAATTAATTCAAGCTATTTTTCTAAAATGTCTGCATATTTATAACTCTGCATACTATTAGAAACTACTAACTTCTACTTCCACTACGAACTTAATTGTTATAGCTTTATAGGTAGTAAGCATTGCATATTTTGACATATCAGTTATTAATTCAGGTTATTTTTAATTTCTGGAATCCATAATGGATTTTTTCTATACAGTGTAGGTCGTTACGTAATCCTCTTAAGAAAGCTCTTTAAATACTTAAGTATACTTATGTTAAATATATTATAATTAAAATAGTTCTATTAAATAAAAGTTACTATACAGTCAAGTATATTCCAATATAATTTCATCCGTTTCCTCAAGTGCTCGTAAGAGGTATCTTTTAAAGAAGTAAACAGTCAGTCAGTCAAATTCTTCTCTCTTGAAAATACGATCCCCTAGCTTGTCACTTTTTAAATGGCAAGTGGTAGGCGATACGAAGTAAGCAGTGAAAATTCCTTATCCAATGGTGAGGCGTTGTTCTGAAGATTGCGTCTTATCTAAAACTTCAGCCTTATTCTTTTCCGTCAATTTTGTCCTACAAAAATTCGACTATAGTTAAAACATCAATACACTGACTATTATAATCCACAATTAATTAAAATGGTCAGAATTTAATATGATGTATTCTAATGTTTAATGACAAATAGGATGTTAAGTAATGAAGAAACAAAAAGAAAATAGTTAAATATGGCGACTTCCTTATCGCTCTTCACAAATTCATAGGTCAGTATAGACATGTAAACTAGCTTCAACTTGATTTTTAAAATAGGCGGTTCCAACGTGCGTGAGTTAGAAATTGTTATTTAAAATTTTATTGTATCAGATGTTGAAAACCTTTAACTTTTTAGCAATAATAAAGGGTACTTTCAAATTCCCTTCTAATGCTTTGGAGTATTTCAGGGGTCACAGTAATACAAATCGGTATTTTTTTGGAAGTTGTTGTAAATTATCAAATCCAATAATTTTCATTATTAATTATTTTACAAACGAATAGGTTTTACTGCTGCTAAAGTAAATTAATATGCCAGTGACGTTTACATACTCTAAAAACCTGTTTTTTTTTGCCGTAATTTGGTTTCATCCTATTTGTCTTCTTATTAGTCGGTTGTATTATCGTCATTTGGAGTCAGAGAATTAACTGCCCTGTAGTCTAATTTAACATACCAACAAGTGTTCACATTATTTCTCTTTCCTTAGTTACACAACCTGAATATTTGTTTTACTTTTAGGAATCTATTTTATTTAAACCTCCTTATTATTATCCTTGCCACCAAAACTTTATTGTATTTAGTTCACAATTTTTACGGTGAAAGTCAAAGTACTATCTTTCTCTTTAAAGCCATTTAATCAACCATATGAATTATAATTTCAACTAACTCCTTTTTGATCGTGTGACTTTTATTTTTATTTTTATTAAACTAAGCCACTAAATAATATCTTTTTTTTTAAGTTCTATTTGGTAGTTTTTCAAGTTTCCTTCAATGGTTATTATAGCGCTGTCCAGAACAATAACCATCCGAGTAGGAATAAGGCACAGCATCTTTTCAGATTATTCCATATAAACATGTGCATTCATGTCTTCATTATAATCATCAACAGTTGTCTTTGACTGAAATACTAGGAAACCTCTTACAGTATTCTCTACTACCAATTTGTGGAATTGTTATTTGCAAAAAGCTCTATTCTTGAAGTGGATCATTTTTGTCGTGAACGTATTATGTTTTATCCTGCTAAATTTTACTAACCCTTATTAAATTAATAAAATTATTAAAACAATACTTGTTAACCCAAGTTTCGTATAAGTAATATTTATTTAGATTGTCTTCGCCACACGTTCTTACACCTTTTAAATTTCGTCTTCACCAGCAAATAATTTCGTGTATTTGTATTATTTCAAATTCCTTACTTCATATAGTTCTTCTTGGTGCCTTGATTGGGATAATTTTTTCTCCCGTGATAGTCTGTGTATTGCTGCCTCTCTGATCCCGTCGATTTTGAAAACATTTCAAGTTTTTTTAACACCGGCTATTGGGGTCTTTTTATTTAAAGCCATTAAAGACGTAGATAATGAGAATTTTTCATGTATTGACACATAACTTTTATTGTCTCTTTTCCGAGAAGTAAAATCTAAAACACTAGCTATTTTTAAGAACGAACTTAATGACTCCTTACCAGAAGATTACTTGGTAATTAATATATTGCATAAGAGACAGATCCATTTCAATGTACCAATACCTGCAAATGTTTAACCCTGAACCCATAAAATTAGCATAGACTAGAAAATTATTACTGATAAAACACATCTTGTGAATTTTATCTTTTCCCGAAAAACTTTTTGAATTTTGATACATTTTCTATTCTCCTTTTTGGCAAATTATTATAAAGTATAATACCAATAAATATTATTATTAGAAAAAAATAAAATGCAAAAGCAAAATGAGTTTTTTAAATATTATACCAGCATGTTACTTTTATTTTCTTTTCCAAAACTTAGCAACTCTAGTATCGCAAAACATGAAAAGAATTTTCAGATACTTTAAAAAATTATGCCGAATGTTTCCAATAGTACCATTTATCCATTATCATGCATAAAGACATGGACGATTCTTAGATGGAAGCTGAGGAACAAATAAGAAAAAACATTTGATAAGCATTATTTTGCTATTAAATATATGCGCAAAAGAATTGTTTGTCAAGGAATCTGGGATGGTTCAGGATATGACAACAGTCGGGGATTACACAGTTGTTAAACTTCTCCATTAACTCTTCCATTTTTCGGTCTATATATAGCTAAGATTGCTTTCAGTAAGTGGGAGTAATGGTCTAGCAATATTAGCAAAACCTTTTATGAATCGCTTGTAGCATTTACAAAGTCCCAGAAAAGCGCTTCATTTCTGTTCTTGAGTGTTGGCCAATTCTCAATGGTTTCAGTTTGTAACAGCTATTCTCAGTCTCTGAATAATAGTATCAATATTTTTCAAATGATCTTCAAATATTTTTCGAGGAATAATAATGTCATCTAGACTTACTAGGCATGTCTTTCATGCCATTCCATCGTCGCTGGGGCGCTGCATAAACCAAAAGACATAACTTTAATTTACTACAATCCAGTCACAGTAGAAAACGCTGTATTTTCTTTATGCTGGATTTAGCTCTACTTACCAATAACCACTTTTTAGGTTCAGGGTCAAGAACCATTTTATTTCTGTTAAGGTATCTAAGGTGTCGCCAATTCTTGGTAATGGAAAACTATCTTTGTGACATCATAAAGCTTACGGAAATTAACTCTGAGTCTGATGGAGCCATCTTTATTCTTAACAAGTACTACTTGAGACTTTAAGATGGTTCTATAATGTCTTGTTTTTCCATCCTTAAGAATCTGATCAATATCATGCCGCTTTGCCAAAGGTATTCGTCTTAGAGGTTGTTGTATTATAGCCGTAACGGTAATTGGCTTTTCCTTAGTCGCTGTCAGACAGAGAGAAAATGTCTTAATTTTTTCTCAGTAGTGCTTCCAACTTAGTCAACTGAACTTTATTCAATTAATGTTGTGACTATTTTACCAGGTCTTGGAGTACCTTAGATAAAGCAGTTGCAGGTCCTGAGGTAAATTTGTATGGGTAAATATTGTATTAGCATTAGTATCTACCTTAAGTTAATCTTCTTGCTGGTAAAATTCCCTTTGCATGAATTTGACAATTTTGAACCGGTTTCAACAAAATTAGTTCTCTACCTAAGTCATCACTCTTTGCTTTTACTACACATTCCGAACTCTTAAGTAATGTAACATCTTCTAACAAAACAACTTCTCGTACAATAGAATCATTTCATTGAGGCTTGTTCAATGCTATTTCTTAACTTTTCGTTCGGAGGACTCTTTATGATAAGTCAAGTACAAACTTATGTTGGGTCATAACATCAAGACCAAGCTTGACGTCATCCCTTATGTCTGCTACAAATACAACGTGTAAGAAAGTGGTAGTCTCCAGGCTTACTTCAGCTTCATGAAGATTTTTTACGAGTTAACTTCCACCATTGGCCAAGATATAATTATTGTAGGAGTTTTCTATTTTATAAATAGCAATGACGCATAGCTTTACGGTGATGTGTGTCGAGCCAGTATCTAATACCATTTTACATTCTCGATCACAAACCTTCCCGGGTACTACCAAGCTAGAGCTATGATTCTGCAGCCGGGATACTTTGATTTGCTGATGGAACTTGGTAGCACCTTGCCAGTAATCGCCCCTTAAAACTGACTAATAGGAGTTTTCCTAGTTACGTTCAGGAATTCCATTGTTGGTACAGCGGCTTTGCTCATGCCCCTCACTTATACTTCCAACGGATGCCTTTTCTTTATGGAAAAGACGGATACTTGCTTTTATCCATCGGTTGCCTGGTAAGAGCTCAGAGTTTTTTAAATATCTTCAATTGTGGGATGTCGTTCTGAAATGTAATTTTGTCTTTATAATTTTCCTTGACTTCTGAATGTTTACTTAGCAGTTTCATACTGAAAGGCATATGCAAGAGCTTCAGATGTCTTCTTTTATCCAGCTATTATTAATGCTTGCTTGGTATCCGGATCACGAGGACCTTCAATAAAACTGCTATCTGCCAGTTTCTGTTAAATTTCTTCTGGATAGAAAGGGTACGTTACGGTATCTGTCTAATATTCTTAGAGATTTTCCATATAATTTTGCCTTCGACTTTGAAATTGCGCTTTATTTACTTGCAGCAAATGTGCTTCATGAAAATGCGGTATGCATTTCCAAATAACACACTAATTCTCCATTCTAGTTATCTCCAAGTATTCTTAACACCTCCACAGTTTCATCACGTAAAGAACAAACTAGCACAAAAAAACGCGATGAAGAAATCTCAATTTTTGCTATTTACATAAGCTTCAAAACTGTTTCAGGTAGGTAGCCAAGGATATCTTGCCATCAAACGTAGGTGGTTTCAATAAAGGGATAATTTCAGATTTTAGCGAGCTTTGATTGCCTAAATTTTAAAACAAGCTTTGAAATTTCTGTCGCATTTGCTCATAAACTTCTTGGACATGCTCTTCTATCTTCTTCTCCATTTGTCCCATTTCCTCCTTTTCATTTTCCTTGGCTAGTACCATCTCAAGCAACGTTTTTCTAGTTATTTCTTCCTAAAAAGTTTCCGGGAAGATGTTTCACATCTTCCTGGAACTTTTCCTTGTCTTCTGTTTCTTGTTTTACGTCTTCTTGGTGCCTTCTTAAATCTTCTTTAAGTTTGTTCTTCATGTCTTCTTGGTTTTCCCTCATTTTATGTGTAAGTTCATGGTTCAGTTCTTTTTGTTTTCACTTAATTTTGAGAAAAGGATGGTTTTATTACAAGTAAAGACTTATGTTGTCTATTAATTTTTTTCTAATTTCCAGTTTATTTCTATATGATTCTTTAATTCTGTGTTTTTAAACTAAAATTATTAGGATATAAATAGTGATTTCCATCATTTCGAGACCCGGTGGACATAACAAAAAACACAAAGGGTGATTTTTACAATAAGTCGTTTATTATTTGCGATGTTTGTGTCTGGTTCTTATAAAACGTATTCTTGTATAATGCTTATTAAAGACTTTTATAACAAGCAGGGGGGGCGCGAGGAACATTAAAATATTGTATTTAATTTACAAAAAATACCCAGCAAAAATAAAATATAAAGAAAGGTTATAAAAATATTTATTAGGTTAGTACCCTTAATAAGAAATCATGGTTCTCAGGCTCTGAGCTTGTCAAACTTCCTTAAATATTTTCTTTTTCAATCATTTTCTCCTGATTGCATGAGTACTTAGAGCCTTTTATGTCTTGAATTATTACTCGACCATTTTTTGTCTTCTGTGATTTGCCTAAAATATTTCGTTATGAATAAATCTCTTTTAATGCGTAAAATAACAAATGTATTTATATTGTATTGTTGTGAAAATCTAATTTAAATCAAGCCTAGGTACTTTTTGTTGTCAGGGTTTTTCCACTTCCCCATTTGAAATCAATTCCCCATAGATTGGTTCTCTGTTTTAGTTGCAATTTGATTTTTCGGGATAGCCTTTTCAACTATTATTCTAATTATCTAAGTTTTGGAAGCTGGAAGATAGATGTTTGTTTACTATTCATTTTGCCTAGTTCACAGTATAATTTAGGGTTATGGGACGTGTCACTTCCTATGCGCTGTCACTCGCTGCATCCGATATGTCTTCATTCAGTAGGCGCATGCTAAGATCCCAACTGTTGCCAAGTTTATTCTCAGGTGGTTGCCGTTTGAATTATAAACCAATCAGTGATCGTTTTTCTTGCCCTGCAATCCCTATTTTAAATCATTCCGAGTTGATTGACAATACTGACGTCACCTGGGGCAATCTAACCAATGATAGTTCTGCATCCGAGTTGAGTAAATTCTAGAAGGTACAACGGAGCTAATTCCAGGAAGGAACTACTTTTTCACTTCACTTTTCTGGTCTCCTGTCACATCGAAAGGTCTTCAGCGCGAACTGGGGAAAAAATCCGTTAGTGGGATTTCTCCTCAGGTTCGTACTAATTTACTTGGGGTTTTGTATTAGTGAATTTTATATTTTGTAACCTCCAAGTAATCTCTCTGAGAGAGGATTTTTGGTGCTGAAGTTGGACCAGGCCGCGATTTTGAAGAAGTCTTTCTGTCCGGGGCGAACTAAACCTATTGAATAGGGTCTTAGTACGGGGCTTTAAGACACACTTTGACGTGAACCAGTAACGTTCCGTCCCTATAACGACTAAGGTCCTGTCCTGATACACCTTCCACCGGTTGCAGTGACGTATCACGCTGGGACAATTCCTGAACTTTTTTATTTCGTATTAGTGTATTTTCTTTTGTATTTTTTTGTACAGGTTTTTTTTTTCAAAAAAAAATTATTAAATAGATTTTATTGTTTTAGAGTGTGTTTTATTTATCTCACATTTTGTCTCCTTTTTAAGGATATTTTTTTTTGATTAAATAACTTTATTTTAAATTACAATTTTCTTTTTATGAAAGTATCAGGAACAAGTGAGTGCCGAACACATCTAGGTGCTTTCCAATTTAGGCCGTAATAAATTGGTGGCGCTCACCTTTTTTACTTTTAATTTTTTTTCCCACGCCCACTCTCCGGGATAAACGAGCTTGGGCATTGATGTTGCACGCTCTGTTGACCACGAGCTTGTCTCTTGATACTTTTGCCTTCTTTTTTAATTACCTTTGCGAGTTTTTTTTTATTTCAGTGAATTAATAAAAATATTTCCTATTTTATTATTAAAAAAAAATTAAGATCTTGTGGCATCCTTGCAATGCAGTTCAGTTTTTTGCTACTCAATCTGTAGGCATTTTTCTTAACTTGCCTGAATAATTTTTTTTTATTTTTTATTTTTAATGTTGTTCGTAAGTTATTGTTTTCAAAAAATGTATTCTTTTTTGAAAATCTTGGGTTGGGTCATCACAAAATATAATGTTCAACCAAATCTAATTTACTTTTACTTTATTATTTATTCCCAGGCGAAGAAAACCATACTACAAAATATCGAAATTTCTAAAAAAAATAGTTTTCAGATCATATAACTTGCAAACAAAGTACAGAAATAAACTAAAAAGTAATAGAGGATATTTCAAACTACAAAAGCAAGTAATTACGAAGTTCATGATTTAAGAAAATGGGCTATATACCATAAGATACAAGAAATAAGAACTAACAATACTATCAATAAACAAAAATTTATAAAACATTTGAAAAATATTTAGTATTTTTTTATCGGACGTCTAAGATTTGCATCGGTTAAATTTCTGATATTAAGATTTTACTGCTCTTAGTATTTTTTATTTTTTGTTGCTGATGACGGGATAGCCTTTCCCCCGAAACGTCCGGAAAACTAAATATCTGTCAGAGATTTGCTATTTCTGTTAAATTTCTGATATTAAAATTTTACTGCTCTTAGTATTTTTTATTTCTGGCTGCTGAAGAGGGGGTTCACTTTTCGCCGAAACGTCCGAACTATGTATTTTTCAGTCACGTTCCTCGGGAACATTTACAATGACCCAGAATTCAATACTGCAGTTTAGAATTTTGAGGTCATTTTCTTTATTGGTAGTATTGTTAGTTCTGATTTCTGGTCTCGTGTGCGTAATACCCATAACAATTTTCTTCTTAAAATACAAAAGCAAACAGATCTAATTTGTATTCACTTTCTAAAAAATCCCATGTATTTTCTCAATTTTTATAAAAAAAATCATTTTACTAGGTATGTACAATAACAGAACACCGACACACCTTAAACGTCTTAGTTCAATGTAAAAATAAAATCATCTAAATATCTTAGTCCGCTAACAAGAAAAACGGCTCAGAAATTGTATCAAAATTTGCTTCAAATTTTTAAAAGACGTACAGTGTATCGCTTCTTTCATGAATTAAATTAAATTTATTTTATAAGGCATGGTTTTTTCACAAAGTTTGGTAGTATTTTTGCCACCGTTTTCGGTAGCGTTTCCGTAAGAAATTTCAACTTGGAGTATTCAGCTTATTTTTTTAGTTTCACTATCTTCCTTAAAAACTTGTTTTAAGTTTCATTATAAAAAAATAGCTCGTGTCCCTACGTTACTGTGCGTGCATACAATGTATAAACATCATACATAAGTCATTCAAGTGCTGCCCTAGTTTTAGCTTTTATGTTTATCTAAATTATATAAACACCTTTCAGATTTAATCGTGTTTGATAATATGGATTCTATATTGCTTTAAATACCTACACTAAATAAAGTTTAAAATAAACCCATTATAATCTAAGGTCTTGACATCTAAATGCAGTTAAATTTTTTAAACCTTCTTAATAATACAATAAAAACAAAAGGCGACGCCAATCGCTCTGGACTTTTTAATACGGTTTATTTTATCGATTAACGTAGGTTGGATGCCAGTGATTAACTGGTATTAGAATTGAATTTAAACAATTAAATATTTTGTGCTACCATAGGAGTGCGTTTACTAATACATGCTGTACATTAATACTCTTATGTATTATTTACATTCTTGAAGTGAAATAAATAAGAAATGTCGTAATATATAGGTTTTTTTTGGCGAGCTTTTGTATTAGATTTTTTAATTATTAGTAATTTTAAAATGTCACTTGATAATATAAAATGTTTAAGAAATTTTGTGTATCTGTGAATATTGCAGGCAAGTTATCCAACGAAAATGGCGTTGTCAATACGTTGGATATAGACATTATAATATTTACAGTTTTCGCAAGCGCTAATATGCCCGTAACTTGTTTATTCGTAACTAAATACGTATTAGAGGATATTTTATCCATCTATAGGAATATAGTAAATACAATTTGAATTTAAATTAGTAATTGTACCCCAGCTTCTTTAATCTAAATTTTGGTGAACATACATTTCGTAGTATCGACAATATTTTATTTCAGATTTTTTTTCCTCGTAAGTATTGTAATAGCCAAAAATTCTTTACCGCTTTTTCGATGTGTTCACGTTTTAGAGTCCCTAGAAGCCAAAAAACATATGTTTTCCCATATCCGTCGGTCCGTGTGTCTGTCTGTTCTCGGCATACCAAAAAAAACCTACTCGACTGATTAGCTTCAAATTTCGGTCTAAAATCTAATATGATACAGAGATGAAACGGTAACATCTTGGTAAAAATCCAATATGACGAAACAAAATGAGGGCCAGCTAACATCAGTGTATTCGATTTCTTTCTTATTTTGCAAAAAAATATAGTGCAAACTGATACAGTTTTCATTCGATATTTACAAAAAAATTTACTGTGATAAGAGGATATAGTATAAATATGTATCACTGCTGATTTACATCATAAAGTTGTTTTTATAACAGGTATAAAATATCAATATTTTTTAATTTTAAAGCAAAGTGTGTAAAAACCAAACAAAATCAAATCTATGAAATTTCGGGTTTTATTGAGCTGTTATTTATATAGTTTAAAAAGTGTCATCTATCCTCTCATTATTTTTATTTTCAGATTTTTTTATCTAGTGTTGAAATATCTGAATATATAGTACTTAAATCTATTGCATTTTTCTTTTTATTTAAGGCTGATTCATTAAGATGTATCTCTACCAGTTCTAAAAAGAGACGTTTAGGTGTATTCTGTTCTGACTGAAGCCAGAAATTTGGTTTCCTGGAAGTTAAAAAAAGAGTTTGTTTCAATATTATGTTAAGCTAGAGCTGTTTTTACAATCATTTTTATGAGAAGTTATACGATATTTTAATACTCTTCATGTTTGTCCAACATATTTTTTTTTTAATTCAGCACATTGAATACTATACACAATTCCTGATTTTTGTTAAGGTGGAGCTTTATATTTAAGTTTAGTATACGTTTGTCCTATAATTTTAGAGCATCTTGGAACAACCTTGATATTGGGTTCGTTTTTAAAAACTTTTATAATTTTAGTTGTTACTTCTTTGATATAAAAATATAATAAAAAGCTTGGGTTCTAGTAAGGGAGTCACTAATTTCTTATGATATTATTCCTCCATTGGCTCTAGTTACATTATGGTTGGTTAAAAATTAGTTTTTCTTTATAATTTATTTGGATAGGAAATGGATAGGTTTGACATATTGGACTAAAAATTGTGCCAAAGCTAACAAACTGTCAACTATTTTTATCAGAAACATCAACGAATCTCAAATATTATCGAAAACTTAAAATCAATATTTTATGCCCTTTAAAAATTAAACTAAAACCAGCACTTAAATGTTATATATTTTTTTAAATCTCTAATGACTCCATCTAATAACGAAAACCCAAATATTTGAGTATTTTCACATTTAAAGAGCTGTTTTACCCTCTTAGAATAACCCTATGTAGTAGAAAAAATGTTTATATAAATATAAAACAGATTAGGAGTTTTCCATATCTTAAAAGTAAAACCTAAAATTTTAATTTGTGATGTATATAACAATTTTTTTTTTGAGAAAAAAAGACCAACCAATTTAGAAGCCCATGCACTCGTTTCCCTACGTATAATACCTAAAATAAATATGCATTCATATAAAACGAAAAATCTTGTATGTCAAAGCACATAAGAGTATAAGGAAGTATGTAGTAAACCAAGTTAAAACAATACAGGTAAAATTAAATAACAATTAGTTGCATTTTCTGATTTAGATCTCTCTTAAAACAGAACACGCTGGGTTAATGTATATTATTTGCTATCCCTTTAAATACATACAAAAAAAATGTAAATTTTTTTATATTTATTCCTGCAAAAAAAAACTTATAAACAATAAAACAAATAACGTTCGGAAAAAAAGAAAAATCTATATATATATTTTGCTTTAATTGGTTATAAATGGAAAATTGGGACTTCAACGTAAAATGGGGGATGTCTTGTGGGTCATTTTTAATTGGCGGCAAAAATTAGGGATTATCTCCCTGAATAGGGGATAACGAATGGTCACTTTTTATAAGTATAATATATAAGCAGGAAAGGTATTATTGAGATGTAATAGGCGTAGATTATTAATTATTTTTAGGGTATTCAAATATTCTGAAAATAATTTTAGGAACACTTAAGCCAAAATTTCAGCTCATCTGAGAAAAAATATAGTTACGTAGATATCTTGATGCCAAAAAATTGTAAGATTATTAGCGTAGATATTTGATTTTTTTATGGGAAATATTATATTTTTTTAATTTTTGGAGAACACATAAACCAATTTCAATCAAATCTATACATATTATAAAATATATCTGTGAGAGTGCCAAAGATAAAACGAATGTTTGGCATGTCATTTGCTGACGTGCAAGAAAAGTGAATATTTTTTGAAATCCTCTAAGGGGGGTGAAAATCCGTGAAATGTGTTTTTTACTATATCTTTTCAAATAAATGAGATTTTAAGACTATTTTTTCCTCAAGGGCTTTAAAAAATAATTATCTGAAGATTAATTTATCAATCGTTCTAAATTTTACCGTTAAGTTGGCGAAAAAGTATGAAATTTGTTTATACGTATTTACTAAGTGAGGTTTTAAAACGCTCTTTTCGTTCATGGCTTTCAAAAATAATAATCTAAAAATAAATTTTTGCATTATTCAAATGAATATGTACCGTCAAAAAAAACCGTTAAAATTTGGTATGTTAAGTAGGACCAGATAAAATATTTTTTTAAGGGGGAACTGCACGCAGTATTATGGATCATTTGCAAGCATTCCGCCGCTGCAATATTATGTTAAAACTATAAGAGATATGTATTAGCTTCAATGTGATTTCAATAAGAAAATATGTAGAGTTGGGCGCTAAATGCGATTTTTTATGAAAAAATCTAATCTAGAATTATAAAATAAAAGTAGATTTGTCCATTTTCGATCATTTTTCGACCACTTTTTGACGCAAATGCCGTCGCATATAATTTTTTTTTCCACAAAATGGCTCTTTACCGCCTTGCATTGATCCTTTGTCTACGTACAAAATTTGAAACGGTAAATCGTACTCATGTCTTTGTATTTCTGCAGCGCGTAAACTCTTTTGAACCCATTTTTAAACGAAATGTAATTTAAATTACCTATACACATTTTTTGAGGCCGGACGTGCAGGAAGTTTTTTCTAATACGTAGGTACCTTTTCATCTTACATTAAACTTGATTAGACCTTGTCGCTAGTTTCTCACTTTTTGCGTGCAGTTCTCCCTTAAACTCGCGGCAAACAATTTAAAAAGGGTCGTATTTTAGGATTTTACATTATGTTTTCAATTGAATGAGGTTTTAAAACGATTCATTTTTTAACCATTTTCTGAAATAATTATTTATGAATCGAAATCAAATTTTCTCCAAATTCCACCCTTAAGGGCTTCATGGCTTTTTACAAATATATTTTTAAATTTTTTTAAAAATTCCAATATTAAGGAATAAAAAAAAGAGAAATTGGGAAACTTCTTTTACAGTGGCTTTCAAACATAATATACCACCCCTAAGGGAGTAAAATATGACTTTACTTTATCTACAATCTCTCTTTAACTATACAAAATTTTATGACGATTATTTCGTCGATATCTTTTAAAAATTGATATATAAAAATCTATTTTCAGATTTTTCGAAATTCATCTCTTTAAAAGGGCAAACTGTGTGTATCTATATTTAATTTAAGAGTGATTTTAAGAGTTGAATTCGTCAATGGCTTTCTAAAAAAATCATCTAAAAATTGTTTCTACCTTCTTTGTAACATATTTTTAGTTTTTTGATAAACTCTTGAACTAAATGGGATTTTTTTCTTCACAGGGTTCTGAAAATAATAGTCTATTGAGAAAAATAATATGTTTTTCTTAGCGCAAATAACATTTTAATTCGATTTGAGTGTTAAACAATTTTTCGATAGTTACTGAAAAACCTATTTCAGTGAGACGGTCTGGGCGATTTGAGAATTAAAATAGAAACATTTTTGTGAAAATAGGACCAAAGATATATAGTTAAATTAATGGCAAGCTTTAACTCAAAAAATCAAATTAGTTATCGTCTCATGGTTATTGTAAAAACTATTATTTGACAGGTTATTTTCCGATAAACAAGACAGTGTGAAAATCATTAACCAAATATAAAAGAACAGTAGCTGTTCATTTTTCTAATACCTTTTTTTTATTCCAATTTTTTAATTCTCTTTAAACACCTTTTTTAATATTCCAAATCCTATTTAATACCTAAATAATTAATTATGGTGTACAAAATTTTGGCATCTGCGCACCCCCCGGGTAGGGCTGATTTATAATACATTTTATTGTTAGCCATTCTAGATCAGAAGTACCAAACGGCAAAATATTTAGGTGCAACATTGGATCGCAGTTTTGTACCTTTTGCCCCCTCATTTATTCTGTCTTATGGCAATTTTCAATGAAACTAATTTTTAGCGAGCTACAGAACAAAATCGGAAACAAATTTAAGAAAATGGAATTTGTTGAAAGAAGCGGCAATAAATGTAATTTGCTTATTTGTTTTTGAAAATATGGATCTATCAGGACTATTTCTGTTATCTAAACTCTTCCAGAATCCTTTTTGTTTTTGTCGAAAGCTTAAACCGTTTGGCCACCAAAGGGCGTTCATTGGACGGTTGTTTTAAAAAAACACTTCTCAAACTTAGATCCCACCATTTTCAATAGCGTTTAAGGGACCATAAAAAGGAACGTTTCTTAAAAGTGTCAAATTGATATTTCAGTTTATCTGGAACCGTCTCCGAGTTATGGTAAAAATGTACAGAAAGTATGGTTTGACACTACGACGAAAACGGAATCTTGAAAATGGCAAGGACGATGTAACACTAGCGAAGTCGAGTGTCGCTTCTTTTTCCATGCCGCAGTATCACACCTCAGCGTTATTTAAAGACCGACTTATATATGACATAACTAGCCGATTGCCTTAGACAGGATCCGCTTGAAAAATTCATATGCATCGGCCTGCACATAAAATCTTACATTTGAATTTCGGTGCTAAAAAAGAGTAACTTCTAAGAATGCCACTTTAATATTATTAAAGGATCGATTCTCTTCAGACTCCAACCCCACAAGTTTCCCTTTTTAAGCTTATTTGTTAAAGGAACCGTGAGCTCGAAAATCTCTGACAAAATCGTCGATCATAATTAACGAGACTTAAAAAGATCTTAAGTCTTTAAGATTTCATAGTTTTGGAAAATCAGTTATAACCTCTATACGAGTTGGATGTATTTCAATATTTTCAGACATTATAATATGCCCAGGGTAATATTAAACTCACTGAATTTTTTAAATATAATTCTAGATGCTCTTGATGCACGTGAGAGTTCTCGGAATGTACTTGTGAATTTCTCTTTCCGGATCCAAAATCTTAGAAAGTCCATGGACTTAGCAAAACCAAAAGGTAGAATCTTTAAAAATAAGTTTTGCCTTTATATAGAAAACCGGCTTTTTTATGAGATTTCACGATTAGTATTTACGAATAACTGGCGGTTAAATCAATCCCCGAGAAAAACTCATGTTACCCGAAAGCTTAAAGAAGCTCACCGCGATTTGGAGGAATAATGTGCAATGTGTGTTTAACCATTTTTTTGTTTATGAACCGATCATCAATACAAACCCTGACAGAGCCGTTCTTTTTAGTAACCACTAGTCTGTAGGATGATTTCTCTATCTAGCATTTTATTTATTTGAAGTTTAACTTCATCCTTATATCTTTTGGGTATAGGATAAGACTTTATATTGAATGGAATATAGTCATGTAAATATATCTCATGTCCAGATAGGTGTATTTCTTCCGGATTATTAGAAAATATTTTTTTATATTTAAATAACATAGCTGCTGCTTTTCAAAGTCATTAAATCGCTGAACCAGTTTCGCGACCTCCAAAATTTCTTTTTCCCAATAATCCCATTTATTATCGGCTTCATTAATTACTGAGTTCAGTGTTCCGATCTCGTAAAGCAAATATTTCTGAAGATGCCTCGTGCAATCGAAGGCAAAATTCCAGAAAGTGATTTCATTTGGACACGGTTTAATCCCAAAAATCATGATTTCTTAATTGACCATAGCCGTGAAAGCTTTCGTTCTATGTTAACTCTATCTAGTTTAACTTTCTCTGTAAAATAATGGTGAATAATTGCCAAGAAACTGTTTCTTTTGTTTTCACTTAGCCACGGTTCTAGATTATTTTATTACAGCAAAATAACAAGAATAATTAAGCCTCAAGTTGAACGCCAATGCGCCTCCTAAATTTAATTAAGATATACACCTTGAAACGTCCGTGAGTTCCTTGGGAAACAAAAAAAATTCTAAATATACTTCAAAATTAAACATTTATTCTCATAGTTTTAGAAAAACCCATTAACAAGTAATTTGCCCTACCTAACATGTAAACTCGCGTAATCCTTATCCTTACAGTTAAAAAAGGTAGCTTAAAGTTCAATTCAGAACCCCGTTCTTGAGGCACAGAAGACCGATAATCCAAAAACATATAAATAAACTTATTAATCTGTTAAGCAAAACCAAACGGTAAAACAACAAAAAAACAATGTAGACTTTCAAATGTCTAAGCTCTGTATAAAAATCGATTATCATAGGTATTTTACCAGTGGAAAATTACAGAGGCAGCCGTTGAGAAAAACGTCACTCACGCGATATGAACTATTAAACGACTGTCGCCAATCTATATCGTCGTTCTCCTCGCCTCTTGCACCCCCCTTTTTCAGTTTTTCTCCAATATTCCGCCACTCCGGTACCACAAACTATATAGAGGAATTGCAAAATTCATTTTAAAAATTAATAAGAATATTATCTTATATTTAAATACACTAATTAATTACGAATTAAACGATATATAACTTGAGTATCACACACATGCCTTGGTGAATAGTCTTCATGCAACCAGATTTCAATTATATGCATAAGTGAAACATTTTACATTGTTTAATATGTGATGTAGTTTTAACATTAGTAATTTCATAATGGTCTCAGCTTTTATGCCAGTTTCCTCTACCATATTCTGCAAGTTTTCATTAAAAATAAAAAAGAAAATATTTTTAATCTGAAAGACGCGCGTGGGCTCTCAGCCGGAATTTCTCCATTAATAAATTCTTACCTTGGTAATTCATTAAGCAAACAATAGGCAATTTATAAAAACCAACGGCTTATAATTTAATAATAAAACTACTGTCACCTTCTAAAATCATAGAATAGAGGATTTCTAAATATTCAAATATTCATACGGAAAATTTTGCACTAAATTTATAAGGTGTAACCTTAGAGTAAGAATTAAAGTAGAGATCACGACTCATTCGTTAGGGGTATGCGCCAACATGGTTCCCCTATTTTTCACGTTCTATCGACCTATGTTTACGATAAAACAATAAGTGGGGATGGCCCATGCCCAAGCTATGGCCATTTGTTAACGAATGCCAGTAACGGCGTGAGTTTTCACTTCCCGCATAAGAAAATATCATTAATCGTGAAAAAATTATCGTTCCGGGTTTTTACAGATCCTCATATTTTTCCATTACTGTCGGTCGGTCGGTCTGTTCTGATATAGCTAAAAAATCCACTTACTCGATTAACTTTAATTTTATTTAATTTTCCACAAAAATACGTCTGATATAAAAAAAAAACTAGTAAAATATTGGTATGAATTCAATATGGTGAAACAAAATGACGACCTGTTAAAATATTTGATGTAGGAAAATGAAGAAATGGGCCATGCTTCATTATCGTTGACAAAAATAAGGATTCTTACCTATTCCTTAATGAGGCAAATAGGTATTTTTACAAACTTCAAAAGAATAATCGTTCTCTACTTCACTATCTAAAATCACACCATTAAGTTAGGTAAGTTTAAAAGGAAATTAGTTATTTACATATTATTAAACTTTAGTGTTTAGTTATGTTTGCCTTATGTCACTATTATTTTGTAATTGTGACATTTAGAAAAATTATTTGTTCAGTTGTTGAAAATGTCATCTTAAACCTGTAACTGTCAAGTTAGACCTTGTCTAAAGTTAAACGTCTTTAGTGAATACGGGTGTTAGAGTTTTAATGTAATGGATTTTTCAGCACTTTCATTACCGATTATTTTCAAATTTGACATGCATACACTTTCGGATATAAAAAATCCGAATTTTTTTAGTCAACGTTTAGAAATCCAAAATTGCGACGCCAATACGCCCGACGAATTTTGTTACTTGTGTAGCCAAAACTGAAAATCAGTGCCTAGGAAAATTTAACAGTGTCAGCATTTAAAAACTCAGAATACGGTGTCAAAATGACAATGTCAACAGGTCGGACGGGTGATTTTAATATTTGTGGGGATTATTTAGAGATGCACAACAAAAATCAAAATGGTGGCGCCAATATAGTGAACGAATTTTGTCGTTTGTACAGATTCGGCTGAAATATCAGTATCTAGAAATATTTAAGAATAAAAGTTATGAAATTTTAGTCAATATTTGAGAATTAAAAATGCCGGCACCACCATAGCAGACTAATTTTAAAATTTTTGCAGATTTGTTTAAAATTAGGCATTTCGGGATATCTAAAACTGCACATCATGAATTTTTGCCAATATTTTAAAAATTCAAGATTGTAATGCCAACATGGCGGCGGAATTTTAACATTTGTGTAGATTTGGCTGAAAGAAAGTAGGAATCTGGGGGTATCTGAAAATACATTTTTAGTGAATATTTAAAATATGAGAGTAGGAATGCCTAGAATGCGAGCGAATTTTAATATTTATACAGATTTGATTAAAAGACGATATTAAGTCAGCAATTCATACATTTTTAGTAATAAATATCTAAATTGGGGTTGTCATCAATCAATCAATCTATCCGATAAGTACTTTTTTCAGATATTTTTAAACATTTAGTTAGGCTACCGTTTTGTTCCCCCATTTTGAATTTGTTTCAACGTTTATAACAGTTCATCCCTATATAACATTCGATTTTTGAGCAAAATTTGAACATAATCGATGTAGTAGTTTTCTGCATTAACACACAATATTTATTAGGCCGCCATTTTGGATTTGTAGTAAGACTTATCAGTTGATTGTTAGGTCAAGCTTAATTTTTCTGCAAAATTTGGATAAAATGGATAAGCAGTTTCTTAGTAATATTTTTTTAACATTTCAATAAACGTCCATTTTGATCAGCCATATTGGATTTTTACCAAAATGTTACCACGTCATCATCATATGACCTTTAATTTTTAACCAAAACTTGAAGTAAATAGGATAAGCAGTTCTTGAGCTATGTCGCGGACAGACATACAGACTAACCGACGGAACTGAGAAAACATGTATTTTTGTAACTAGAATACTTTCCTCTTACGAGGAAAATAAAAACAGAGAGCGCTATTAGATACGAATAGGATAGCCAATTGTCATATTGTTTTTCCATGTTAATAGCTAAAATTTAAAAAATAAAAGATTTTTTTTAATTTTCAATATCCTAAGTCTTAAATTCTAACCAGTTTAGAACATGTTTATGGACACATTTTTACTTTTAATACCCAAAGAATCGTCATTTAAATTCCTTTACCTGACAACACTTATATAAAAAAATTGGCTTTACTCAAATGAAAATTAAAAAAAGGCGCGAAATCATCCGAAACTTTATTATTTCCCCAGATTTCATCCAAAATCTAGTGATTTTCCAAATCGCAGTACGTTTTTATGAGCGTGACACGCACTTCGACTATTTTAATATAGTATAGGTATATTCTATAATTATTTTAATTCCCTGATAGGAAAAACTATTGTAATCGGCAAAAAAATCACCTCACAATCTTTTTTGTGTATAGTTTTGCTTCTGAAGATTCTCACATGACCCCAGACGAAATAAACGTTCTATCATACTGACCCGGATTGGTCAATACGTCATGTGGCCCAAAATAAGTGAATAAGGTATCTTCCATTAGACATGTCTCCTGAAAAAGAAAATCTTGCTGTTTACTTAGTGATTAAAAGAAAATTCCAAACTTAAACGGCCATTTTTTCACAAACTCACATTGCCGCGCCATAGTTAGGTCAACTAAAGCTCCTAGTTTCGCAATGTCCAAAATAAAGTAAATAAAACTTATTTATTAAATATTTAAATAATTAATGTTCTTCTAATGTCACCGCACCTTTAGAAAGCTGCTTCTTGTAGTAAGGCAACATATAATTAGAAGATTTGAGCCATATCAACAAATACATAATAATACATTAAAACACATGCAGTAGTGTCGCTAAGAAAAGCTTGGTATCTAATAAAATATTTTTTAGCAAATTAATTTCTTTAATGTTAAAATTTATTGTAGTTCCACGACCCGCTAATGGTTTTTAAGCCACGCCGGTCACGTGACCATGTAAGGATCCCTTATCAATGAAAGTGGGGTGGTCTAATACCACAGTGGGCTGGTCTAATACGTGGAGTTGTCGATCGGGTTTGCTATAGCTAACTAAAACTCTCGTTACTAGTGAAATCTGATTTGAGACTTTGGGTATTTTAGTTTATATTTTACTATTTTGCAATAAAAGTAATTTCTTTATACTGCTTAGAAACTAATACTGGAAATGAATTACTATTCTTTGTACGAAAATTTTATTGCATCATGTTTAAACATATTCACCGTAATATAAATTGGTATAATCATTGGTGTTTCTGGCTAGGCTTGGCATCGTCGTACGATTGACCTTATACTGTGAGGTAATCTTGGCAGTGACTAAATATGTAAATAATCAACTTTATTTTTATTCTTCCTGTAAGGGTGTAACCTGTGAATTTAGAGTAAAATTTTACGTATGAATATTAGAATATTTAGAAAACCGTTATATATTAGGATGACATTTACCCTTTTCTTAGTTTTTCGTGAGCCTAATTTGCCGTAAATTTTGGTACCTAGGTAGTAGGTAGTAGTTAACACACCACAAGTGGATAAGCTTAAACCTATTTCTTACTTATATACAAGCTTTTATTTAACTTGTATTCTTCGTGTACCTGTCTTTCCGGTTAAAATTTGTAATCCAACTTTCTTTCAGGCACTAGCTGGCATTCGATTGAGCTAGAATTTGGCATACCTAGGTAACTTAGGTCTGTAATAAGGGAGCTGGTCTGATAATGGTCCAAAAGGTAGCCGTAGGAACTCTTTAAGTACACAACATAAGCTCGTAGTGTTTGGGCTCTTTGGATTTGTCTTGACAAGTACTAGAGACCTGGTATAGAGGGTCTGATGATAGAGCCGGAAGCAACTAAACAAGATAGCCCCGTCCGTCGTATTTGGCGGCTCTGGATTTTGAATGAAATTTGTTATTAAGCGGATGAATACGAAGAAGTTAAAATGTTACGGTAATCAAACAATTTCTAATGCGAAAAAGTACAAAATAAAATAAACGTAAAAAATATTTTTTAAAAACACGCTTTCATTTATATGTATGAAGTTAAATAATAAAGTGAAGGTAAAGGAATAATCCCGCCCTCACTGATCAAAGCCGCATGCGTTACTACTTAATGAAACTTACATAAATACAGAACTTCTAATCTTTGAATATTCTCTTAAAAGCTTAAGGCTTTTGACGTCTTCACACTACCAAGGTTTTATTATCGGGTGCCAGCTCGGGCAAAAAACTAACTGACGGCTAAAAAATATTATAATTAATTTCGTCAGATGGAGCACATTGTATTTTAGAGAATTAGAGGTTTCAAATCAAATTTCTTATCTAATTGTTTAATATATCCAGCAATTTTTTAACTTTTAAAAAATTTTTTAGGAACCAGTATTTTATTGGGGTACATTATTATAACACATAACCAAGTGATATTGGTAATACGAATTCTAATAAGAAAATTAGAAATTGAAAAAGCAACTGACGCTACTTCTAAATAAAGCATTTATCTAAGTACATGTCTTTTCTTTTGAATTTATTATTTCAGTTTATTAACGTTAAAAGTCGTTGGTGCCAAATCGTAACACCTTACTTTGGGATTTGGGGCAATATTGGGGATTTCAATGCATAATTTTTATTTAGAGGCGTAAAATTATAAACTGGCAAAATATAGCCATAGACACATAGTCAGAAACAGAGGGAGGTTCCTTTTGATAAAATAATTCATGTAGGCTCTTATTTTTTTAATTGACAAACTCGCATAGTAGGTCACTTATTAAATATGACGGCAATTGGTTCTGAGTTAGTCAAAGTTGTGATGTTAAGATTTTGTGAACCCAACTTTGCTAATTTTAGTATTAATACTTTATTCTTCATCAATTTTTGCATTAAATATAACTAAATAATTTTTTCTCAAAAACTATATCGAAAGGTAGGTATACGTGTTTCATGTAAAATAAAAATTTGTATTGTTTGATATGAAAACGGAATGTGACTCAATCGTCAAAATATTTTAGTCAAAAAGATTGACGTCAATTACAATTTACATTCTGAAAAATATATAAATTCTCCAAATTTTCAAATAGATCACTGACCCAATATACCTGATGCATGCCTCTGTAAGGTTACATATTTACACATTCAATTTGTCGAAGTAACATATTTATAAATAGTAACATAAATATTTTATATGTTATATAGATATACATTATTTTTTAATAAATAAGATAATTAAATGTGCCTCTGGTGGCACCAGCAGTGAAAACCGAAATTGTTTCCGCTGACTAATTAACATTAAGAAACATTAATTAACCACTAAATCAAATAACTCTCAAGCCAAGTTTGACAGCTTGAATCAAGTCGGTTCTGTGGAATAAAGGGATGGTTGAACTTGTGTCGCAAAAATTTCATTGGAAAGACCAGCTCTTTAAAATCAGAAATTGTTTTTTTGGTGAGCCAGACATGATATAGAGATATTTAGTGAATTGAAAAATTAATAAACATTACATTATTTGTAGAATCCACTATGTTCAGTTTCAACTTAAAATGGGAATAAACAAAAAGTTAATTATATTACAAATCCTTAGGTTAAATCGGTAATGCAACTAAAATTGATTAAATTGACTAATTAAATTTAAGAGAGAATTAGCCACAAAATTCAATGACTTTCAAGCCCTCTCTGACAGTTTGTACTAGGTTGAGTTGGGAAAACAGTTATATAAAATTGGAGGATTGCTACTCTTGCGTTCCTTCTATTTTATGACTCTAAGGACTAGAAGTAATTAAGTTAACAAATTGAGGTCAGAAATTAATCTGAAGTATTTACAACAAATATTTGTAAGCTTTCAAATTTAGTTTAGCCTTTTTAATTGGTTTTGAATTTCCAGGTGTTTATTTTGTGTGGTAAAAAAATAAGAGAGGACTTTACTAAGAAAACTTAGTAGATCACGCATGCAAAGAGGGACGATGTGTTTACGGGGCATGTGTCATATTATGTATCATATGTATCATTATTACCACATACAAGCTAAACACCTGGATTATATATGGATAAGGCATCAAAAAATTTCTCTGTATCCCGCAAGTGTGCTTAGCTATACTGACATTTTAGGCATGTTTAGCTGTTTTGGACTAAATCAGATGTTTCATGATCATTCTCGTATACAGGGTGACTCTAAAACTCTTATAGATAATATTTTTTCAAACGTAGAGTTAAAAAATTCCGTTGTTAATACTGTAAATACAATTTTATCGGATCACAATGCCCAAATTTTAGAATTTAAAGTGTTGTATTTGGATAGGCCTCCAAATTGTATTACGAAAAAACGAATCTTTTCAGAAAGAAATAAAAACTTTTCATTATTTAATATCTAAGGAGATGTGGTATTCTGTTAGGGAACAAGAGCAGACGGACAGAATATTTGATGTATTTTTTAAGACTTTTTATGACATGTTTAACGAAGCTTTTCCACTAATAGATGTGAAACAAAAGAAAACCAATACCACAAATAATTGGATAACTCCTCAATTAACTGAGGAAGGTGTCCTTTTAAGACGCTTTCCTTAAAATTTTAAAAACACCACACGACACTGACCTTAAAGAAAAGTATAAATTACTGAAAAAGAAACATGAACAAAATATTTTGAATGCAAAGAAATCATATAATGATCGTTACATAGCTATGAGCAGTAATGTTTCTAAAGCTTCTTGGGATGTAATAAACAATAGTATGAGTACTAAATCTAAAAAAAGTACACCAATGCAAATGTTGGACGGAAATAAATCGCTTTTAACAAATAATCAAGATATACCTAACTCGTTTAATTTATTTTTTACTGAAAGTATAAAAAAACTAGTCTCAAATACAAACGTACAGCCTACTTACAACTTAAATATATGTAATAATAATAGTGAAACCTTTTATTTGTTCCCTGTATGTAGTGAGGAGATTAAGAACATTATTATGTCCGTCTGCGTCATGCGGCGTCGATGATGTACCCTATAGCCTTTTGAAAGACGTGTCGAGTGAGATGTCAAGTATCCTTGCTTAAATAATAAATATTTCTTTTACCACGGGAAAATTTCCAGATCAGATGAATTCAGCTGTCGTCCCTGTTTATAAAAAAGATGACCCAATGTCAATAAATCATTATCGACCAATAGCGTTACTGCCGGTTTTCTCAAAAATTTTCGAAAAGGCATTTCAGAGGCGTCTAGTCTCATTCTTTAATAAACATTCTTTGTTCAATCCAAGACAGTTTGGCTTTACTGTGGGTTCTTGCACCCAAGACGCACTATTATCATTTCTTGAAAATGTATTAAATAACTTAAATAAAAAGCAAAAAACATCAGCACTTTTCTTCGATTTGAGTAAAGCTTTTGACCCTGTCAACCACGCGTTGTTACTGCAAAAACTTCATATGTATGGAGTTCGAGGTCGTCGCAATTCGTGGTTGAAGAGCTATTTAGAGAATAGAGTGCAGACGGTCAAGGTCGCTGACGCGGTTTCTACTGATATGGAGGTCGGAACAGGTGTAAGGAAGTGTTCTGGGGCCAACTCTATTTTTAATTTTAATAAATGATATTCCTTTAAACGTACAGCAGGGGCTGTTAAAGTGTTAAGCTTTTTACTGACGATACGATTGTCGCTGATCGGGATATCTCTGGCCTTTCTGGCAGGGCGGGTGCTTGTGTCAGGGAGATGCAGACCTGGTGTGATTTGAATGGTCTAGTTTTAAATGTTTTAAAGACAGACTTACTGCTTTTTTCTTCAGCAAGAGTAAGACAAATGGAAAGTTTGTTAGTAAGGACTACGGGTGATACTTGTAATAAGACTCTTAAACAAAGCGACACCACTAAGTTTTTAGGTGTACATATTGACAGCTTTTTATCTTTTGAAAATCACATTGAAAATCTGGTCAAAAAGCTATCATCAAAGAGCTTTGTTTTATATCAGCTCAGGAAAACATGCGGTCCGCAAACCTTGAAAATGTATTACTATGGTTGTGTACACTCCCTGTTGCAATATGGCCTGCTATGTTGGGGGAATAGTATAGGCGTTGATCGTATACTTATATTGCAAAAGCGAATATTAAGAAGTATGTTTGGACTGAAAAAAACTGACTCATGTCGTCAATTGTTTTTGTGCAACAAGATATTAACAATATATAACATGTATATTTTAGAAGCAGGTATTTACATACACAAAAATATTGACAAATTTCAAAAAGTATGCGACGTAAATAAGTATGAAACTCGTAATGCTAATAAGCTGTATATACCTCAATTTAACACGGTTTTAATAAATCGAGGGCTAGTATTTACGTCCCTTAGAGTTTATAACCATCTGCCGGATGACATAAAGCATCATACAAGCACTATAAAATTTAAACGTAATCTAAAAACATTACTTCAAACTATTGTATTCTATTCGTTGTCAGAATTTTTTATGCACAATTTTTAAAACATTTCAATTGTTATGCTGTTTTTTTTCTTGCACTTACTGTTACTATTTCTTGATGAGGTCTCTACAGTTGTTCTTGGTTTTGGTATTTGTCCTTATTTATACTTTGAATTTAACTTAAATGTAGGTTAAAGTTTATTTATGATTATTTTTAGTGATTTAATTAATTATTAACTATTTTTAACTTCAATTTGACTATTTCAATACTTGTAATCCAAGTCTTATGAAATAAAAATTGATTGATTTGATTTGATTATATGTTCTTTAAAAAAAATTAAAAAGGCAGATGTTGCATTTTGCCTAACATAAAAAATAAATATATCAAGAATATAGATATATATTTATTTATATATATATATATATATATATATATATATATATATATATATATATATATATATATATATATATATATATATATATATATATATATATATATATATATATATATATATATATATATATATATATATATATATATATATATATATATATATATATATATATATATATATATATATATATATATATATATATATATATATATATATATATATATATATATATATATATATATATATATATATATATATATATATATATATATATATATATATATATATATATATATATATATATATATATATATATATATATATATATATATATATATATATATATATATATATATATATATATATATATATATATATATATATATATATATATATATATATATATATATATATATATATATATATATATATATATATATATATATATATATATATATATATATATATATATATATATATATATATATATATATATATATATATATATATATATATATATATATATATATATATATATATATATATATATATATATATATATATATATATATATATATATATATATATATATATATATATATATATATATATATATATATATATATATATATATATATATATATATATATATATATATATATATATATATATATATATACATACATATATTTGTATATACATCTGTTACCCCAAGCGATAGAAATTATCTTAGAAAGGGCAAGAATTAAGAAATATAATACAGATGTTCTATGAATTCCAAGTCACATAGTCATAAAGGAATATTTGGTAATGATAGGATAGACCTGTTAATTTCGAATCTAAATAGCTGTACCGCAATATTAATAGTGTGTTTTTATTGAATATATTAAAACTGATTATACAGCACTAATAAAATATTGGCTCAAATAAAATGAGACCTCCTAGATACTATATACATATTCTATACAACTATTTCCGTACAAATAAATATCACAAGAGTAAGAATAGGACACACTAAAATTACTCACTAATTTTGGCTCAATGGATAGGACACTCCAAATTGTAATACTTGCAATGTATTACTCTTCCTCCATAGCACAAATATTCAAACGTTGCAAAAAATACGGTTTTCACCCATTCAACACAAAGCACAATAGAGAGACTTAAAACTATTTTCAGCTACACACATTTACAGAACTAATAACATTCAATTAAAATACAGACTTGTAAAATATATATAAAAAAAAGTAAAAATAAATAAAAAATTGAAAAATCTATGTTAAGACCCTACCTTAACTTCATGAAAGCGCTGAAACAAGGATCAGCTTAGATACGAGAACTCATTTATAATAATCTTTATTTTTTAATTAGGTCAGGTTCAGCTTGGTAGATGATTTTCCCAGAATCGTCTTGTGTTATTTTTCAAATTGTTCTTTATATAATGGTTAAAAATGAGGAAATTTCCGTAGTTCCTTTAAAACACATTTTTAAAAATAAAATAAGACGATTCCCAAGAAACTATTTAGAAGTGACTTTTCTTTAAAAAACTTTTCAAGTACCAATATTTCCTTTAGTTCTCGGGTCTAAGGCAAACGCCTGCAAGCCAAAAATTCAAATTATTTCGCCACCGTAAAGCAGAGCCCCCGCAGGTTTGACACAGCTAATACTACTTGCACACATCTTCCGACAATGAATATCTGAAATTATTGCTCTAGAAATTTATTTCTGACGAGCAGAAGAAGTGGTTTCAAAAAGTGGAAATATAGCGAGACTAAAAGGGGAAATAAAATCTTTACTTCTGGAAAGATTAAAAGAAGTAGATGGTATAATACCGTATAATATAAGTACGTAATTAAAAATTGATTATTTTGTACATATCTGTACAACCCAGATATTATGTAAGATTAGCAATAAGAAAAGGGACGTAACATGAAATTTAGTTTAAAACAAATGCTTCCATTTTCCCATAACAGGTTTTTTTAATGTAATGGTAATGCTAAATTTTTGAGTTACGACAAGGCTCTATGTACAACAGTCTTATCTAAATATTTAGAGGCATTACTCTTGATCATAATTGACGCAAGAAACAAATGCTTAATACATGCATAAGATGAAAATTTGTTAAAAATACCCTGCACTCTAAAACGTAAAAAAAAATAAAAAATCTAAATATAATAAGAGTACATCTCAGCTAGAAAAGAACATAAAAATATCTCTTCTGAACAGTCGTCATTACAAGGTAACATAATACTAGGTAAAACAGATTTGTTGAAGTCCGCTACAGTTACGCTTTTCTGGGCCATAAACTCTATACTTAATGCTAGATAAGGCTGAAAACCACAACTTAATATCTCAGCATGTTTAGTTCATTTGTTCATCAGTTTAGTTGGGTACTTTACCAAATAAACTTTACACTACAGCAAATATGTTGTATGGCGATTTTTTAACAGTACAGTACGTTAATAAAATATGTGAAAACGATGTTAAATCGGATAATGGCGAGTGTTCTTCAAATCATAGCCGTACAATCATGGCTTACAAAAAATAGAAAAAAGAACATAAAAAGTAGAAAAAACACCACGATCTGATATATAGCTTGTTGAATTCACACCAGTTAATACCTCTATCAATTTTGCTGCAAGATATGAAGTCAATTAAATAAGATTTTTTAACATGGATTTTTTATACATTTTATTTGGTCGCCATTTTGTTTCGCCGTCTTGAATTCTTACTACAATTTTGCCATTTATATTTATATCTATGCCCAAAATTCAAAATTAGGTCGCTATTTTGGATACGGGTTGATTCCTATGTAACACTTGATTTTTGTGCAAAATTTGAGGTAAATTGGATATTTTTTTCTAATAATAATTTTTTTATTATCCATTAGGTCGCCATTTTGTTACACCATACTTGATTTTGACCAAAATATTACCAGGTCATCTCCACATAACCTTTCATTTTTGACCAAAATTTGAAGTCAATCGGGTAAGTTGTTTTTAACTACGCCGTGAAATGACAGACAGACAGATCAATGGAATTGAGAAAATATATTTTTTGGTATCTAGGGACACTAAAAGGTAAAAAATGTGTAGAACCTGGAATTTTTTTACGATTACAAACATTTCATTTGACTCCATTTTGAATTTGTACTACCGTCTTACTAGGTCATCTCCGCATGACTTTTAAGTTTGGACCAAAGTTTGAAGTCAATTGGGTGTAGAGTTTTTTAACTATGCCTCGAACAGACAGACCAACGGAATTGAGAAAACATGTTTTCCGGCATCTAGGGACCCCGAAACATAAAGATATGAAAAAAATCGCATCTTTACGTCTCTGCGATAGTTCATGTCCTGAAAAAGCACATTGTATAATTTTACCCCAGTTTTTTATTCAATTGATGTCATGAAGTATCGATATCTGGGTTTTCTTGCTACATTTAAATATTTTAAGATAATATTTTCATTTTAATACGAATGGAATTTCGTGTACACTAAAAGAAATATTTTATATCTTATCTTAAATCTTTATAAATAAGGTTTTTATTACTTACAAGTATTTTATTTAAATTTTGGAACTTGTTAAAAATGTGTCAGTATATATTTTTAAACAAGTATTATTTCGTTTACTTTATCCGAAACCTCATCACTGCTATTCTATATTTTACTCTACGGTGTCTTAGACGTTTCGCGCTCTTGGGGATAATATAGGGGTCTTAAGGGTCCATGCAGTCCATGCGTCTCTAATCAGCACCACTCACGATACTTTCGTTTTTTAGTGGACTAAATACACGAATTTAAAATTTGAAGTAGTTTATGTCCACATGAGATACTTCTACACTAAAATATTTGAACTCTCAAAAAATTTGCTACTTTAGGTTTGACATCTACTGTACTTAGATTTCAACTAGCAGTTAAGATACTTCTGCCGCGAATGTCTCGATGCCTGTATCGTGTAAAAATATAGAAAATGCGTTTTGACTAAACAATTTCTTAGGCTAGTTCTGCATTCAACCCAGCAATATATATTTCTGCATACCAATTGCTATAAATTCTTACAAATGTATTTTTTAGGAACACAAATATTGTATAGTGAAAAATTAATAAATGCATTTAGGACGTTATTGTTTTTTTTTTACTACACCTTGGTTAATCAAAGTTCTAAATTCTATTGCCATCAAAAATCTAACTCCTTTGGTAATTTGTTGATAATACTGAAATTTAGATTTTCTGGATTTTACTTGTGGAATATAATTGTCAATGTCTTCTGCACTAATATTTATAGGGCCAGTAAGAACATCATTGTTTACAATTTTGGACTGTATTTTTTTCCCTTGGAAAACACTAAACCCACAAAACTATGCCAGAAAGTTGACAAAATAAGGATACTATGCACGTCGGTATTTTCGATATATAATTTAGATGGTTTAATCAATCTACGTCACATTTTCTTCAATGCCTCTCAAGAAGTTTTCAGATTAATTCTGCATACAACTACACGGTTTATATTACTTCTTTTAGCAGACTATTTTTTATTCTAGGGGGATAGTTTCGCATTTCTATCTTTTTGCGTTTCGAAGAGTTTATCCTTCCTGCTTCTAAGGCTCATTCATTCATCATGCAGCACTCTATAAAACTTTTCTAAAAGTGCTAGGATAGAAAAGAAATGCATCTCAGAATCGCCTACGTTAAAAAAAGTTGTTTCAATTTGTGTTGTTAAAATTTTACGGTTGAGGGTTGATCACGTAAAAAAATTTGTAGGAAATATTACACACCATATATTTTCTGATTAAACACTAAATGTCTTCTAGAACCAAAATTTTACAGTTCTTTTAGCCTAAAAGACTGTAACTAGATAAAAATAAGCATACCTCTTTAGCAAAATAAAGTCAAGACTACGAGGTAGATAATTATTTTAGCACTTTATTGTGAAACTTATTTTTTTTTTATTCTAAGGTTGATCTGGCTAAAAATATATCAAACTCAAAATAACGGTACGTATAATATACGCAGTATCTTATTGTCATTTTGTCACTGGCAAAAAAGTTATAAACAGTTATGAGCTTGTTTACATTTTTTTATGCAATGGGCGGCTTTTAAACAATAGTACAAAAGAAATTAACGCCACCATTTTCCAAGATGGCGGATGGCTTATTGAGCTCTCTCTATATATGGTCCTTTTCTTGATTATTACCAATGAACTTCCTGATTTTATTTACTATGAAATTATTTCTTAATATGTTTAATTGTCCCGTCTTTTGAAATACCTTGAAGTAGGCTCAAATGTACTAATTCCTCTTAAAACATCATTTTCAGAGTGCTACAGACTCGCATAATTACAAAAGTTTTCGAGGATGTTCAGGGCAACTAGTTAATATAGTGCTTAATTTAACACACACTTAGATTTTTGATGAAAATGTAAATATGCCTCTATGGGTAATTAAACTTAGAATGTTTTCATGTGTGTGTATATTCAACATGAATGTAGTTAATATTATTTGGACCATATTGTAACTAATAATTAAGAATTTAAAAACATTAAGCCCACTCTAACGTATATATTATTAAAAAATGTTTTTTTACAACAATGGAACTTGGGAGTTTATGTTTATTATATTAATGATCAAATATTGTTTGTGATGTCTTCATCAGAATACAGAGAATTCTATTCAAAATTCTAATATTAAATGTATAGTTCGATATCTAAACAAGTGAAGAATAACTTTTACATTTGATTTCATTGTCGATTCGCTGTCCTGGTTGAATTGCTTTGAATAAAACAGTTTCGGATTGCCGAATTTTGGCCCAGTTCGCGGATATAGGTCAGAGATAAGACAAAAGTTTAAGTAACTGAATCGTTAAGCAAAAACCTCTTCAAATACAGTGGAGGATCGTGGTGAATTATATTGGGAGGTCAATAACAAATTTAAAAATAGGCATACTTAAAATAAAAATAAATATCTTATCTTTAAATTGAGCTTTAAATTGTCTTGAAGTTCAGGTCTACTCTTCGTTCTTTAGAATGGGAAAAATGCTGAATGACACGTTCGTTAAAATTGCACGCACGTTCCTTTCATAAACGATTTCTCGATACTTAACATTCCTAAAGCGAATAGTCTATCTTGACCCAACTCCTTAACAAAATTTATAAGCCTTCGAAAAAACCCTGGATTTTCAGGCAAAGCCGTTTTATCAAGGCCACGTAGTGCCCGCTCGAATGCCCCACAAAATTTTACACAATCTATAATTTTGTTTAAAATATGACTATTTTTGGATATATTGTCATCAAAATCTCTAAGGGATTTTCTATAAGCTATGTCTAGTTGAGTGCGAATATCGACACTTCCGACCGTAGCATAGTTCACCGAACATTTCTTTTAAGTGTTTTAAATTTTTAACACCGGTTTTGCACCATAATGAGTCAGACGAGTTCCTAGAAAACAATAAACAAACATAACAGAAAAATGAGTTAGAGACTTCACAACCACATATTCAGTTAGCTAAATGGTACACACTTTTGTGACAGTTTCGATGAACCTCTTTATTTTTGTCTTAACTAGTTTGTCGTATACTAAGTTCTGGCAAATTGCGACCACTTACCTTGAATTCGGTTATTTTCTCAAAATTAAGTTCGTTAGCACTCTTTAGTTGTTTAATTTTTTGCACTACCGACATTTTATTTCACCTATTCACAACTCAAACATAGACCACCCTGAAATTGGTTATTTTTGCAAAATTAATTTCGTAAGCACTTTTTAGTTGTTTATTTTTTTGCACTAGTCACTACCAACATTTTATTTCCTATATATTTCTAACTCATATATGGATCATAAAAATAAAAAATATATATTACAAAAAACGGTATATAAATCATTTTTTATCGATTAAAAACGTCGGAAACAATATCGAGTTAAAATATCGACTGCGCGACCTCTAAACAATTGAACTTCCGCATGCCTACGTGATGCCGCGACCGATCGATCGAATTATGAGAAGAGATCCGCTGATCACCCAAATCGCGATTTCATATTCCATTTGCTATCACGTTGGGCTGCCGCTCGCTATCGGACTGCCCAGCCTAGCTTAGTATAGCGTATTTTATTATGCCTAACTAACGCAACGGGACCATTTGAACTGCCGCGTGCGGCTAATAGTGTAGCGTATTTAACTTTTCCCAAGGTTCGCGTTTTATTACAACTATTAGGAGGAACGGTCAAGCGAATAATTTATTTTCTGAAATATCTTTGGGGGGCCATTGACCAAATGACCCTAGGGAAGAGCTTCCAGTGTTCAAATAAAATTTTGTACAGCTTCAGACGCAAGACGCAAGACGCAGGATAATTTTATTTGATTTGTTTGTAATTAAAAGAGCCACGTGATTTAGTCTATATTCAGTAGTTATCTACTCAAACTTAAAAATGAGCTTTCCGGATGGAAATATTATAGCCTTTAGAGTTTCAAAAAATATCTATATATTTAAAACACAAGGCGATCAAACCAATTGACCCGGTTCGGTACCGGTGGACTGGGCTATCTATGTGAAGCATCATTGAGCGCGGTTAGTATTTCGATGGGTGACTACCTGGAGAATCTCGAACACATTGTTAAGACGAATTGCTAACAAGTTTTAGCGGTACATTAACGGAACGACCGAGCCAATACCACATTCTTTATGAAGCACCGTGAATTGCAAAAGCATGTTTCGGTATTTGAAGACCGTCGATGGAAACTCAGACTCCCTGTAGAAAAGGATTGTTAAGGTAATTACGGTATAATGTAACGGTACATCATACTTAGCTATATTTATACAACACGCCTTCAAAAAATTTAATAATTTCTCTTAGTCTTAGATCACAGACGTAATGGCACTTCTTTTCATTCATTTATGATTTTTAAATAGGAAAAAATAGGATTAAAGAAATGATAGAAGATGCTAGAGCAAAAGTTGCCATCTAAGCAAAAGAGAATATTACGTGAAGTGAAAATGCCCAATATATTTTTAAATTTTTTTTAAAATTAAATATGTTTTATTATAATTTTATTCAAGTGTTAACTACTTCTAGGACCAAAAAAATTTATACTTTTCTCCCAGGTTTCGAGTACGACAGCAGCTTGTTGCTGATATTTAGATTAGCAGGCTCTTTTATTTTAGAATCGCGTCAGAAAAACGTTGGCGGAAATACAAAGGTATTTTTTAAAACTGGCACACGTTTTATCATTTTCATTTAGGTTACCTTATAGTAAAAAATTAGGTTATAACATTAAAAAAATAAGGACAAGGAAAAGGACCTCAAACATTTAATGAAAATGGTTAGATATTTTTGTTCCTTGTTTTGATTTGTGCAGAATTGTTCTAAAAGTATACAAACATAGTGCATTTTTAAAGACAATTATGTATGCAAGCTAACTCAAATTAACATAGAAAAATATATTTTTTTTAAAACTAAACCATGAAGTTCAAGAAAAAACTGCTTTAAAATACCTGTGCAGTTTTTATCTGTACTATCTACCTAACGGTTCGGTCTCAAAACCCTAATTATTGCTGTCTAAAGTTTTCGTTTAATAACTTAATATAGTGTATTACTTCCTTTGGAAGAGGAAACTATTGCAATAGTGAAAAAAACATTCTCTGACAGCCTAAAACGGGTTTCTGGACTCCGAAAAACGTGTTTTTCCATTTCCGTCAGTCTGTCGGTCTTATCCGTCTTACTGACTTAGCTAGAACACATGATGATTGCACTATCGAGCAATCGAAAAATATCCGGATGAGACTAGAATTCAGTTATGGAAGCCAAATGCACGAAACCACGTCTACACAGAAGAATTTGGGGACGGTACGCTAGCTGCACTATATATGTATATGTATATATATATATATATATATATATATATATATATATATATATATATATATATATATATATATATATATATATATATATATATATATATATATATATATATATATATATATATATATATATATATATATATATATATATATATATATATATATATATATATATATATATATATATATATATATATATATATATATATATATATATATATATATATATATATATTAAAACAAGATATAGCATCATTAAAACAAGACAATAGCATCATTAAACATCAACATTAATAAAAAGTTACACATCTGTTAACTTTTTTGGGTTAGTTATGACTTTTAAGCCTATTTTAGAACCGTTTTGTTATTTAATAATTGTCAATTTTCATTTGTTCTGAGTTTCAAATGTATGTGACGTGTGTTTAAATTAAACGAATCCATTCAGCAAACTTATCCTCAAGTTCTACACTGTGGTTGTAACTGAAATTGCAAACTTTGCATTCATTCGATTGATGTTACACGAATATACAAACACTACGTCATAAAGTGAACACAAAACTTTTAGCTAATTATATGTCTACTTGTTTCAAAATTGAAACTTAAGCTGATATACTAAAACATACCCTTGATTTGTCACTCTATACAAGGCTTCTAAATATAAATTCATACCCCAATAATGTTCGTGTTTTAAGATATAAAACAATTAAATACAAAAGTTTCTTTAATGTGAGCATTTTTTAATGCGGTTTGCAGATATACAAGAAGTTTCTTTTTTTTTTAAATCAACATAATATTTTGTTTGTTAAATGTAACATCTGTCATAATATATGCCCGTCAAATGGGCCTTTTTTGCGGATTATAAATATACGCAAATTAATAGCGTTATCTTCCAAAACACCCGAGAAATATAACAAAAATCCTAAGAATGTGTTAAGTAGACGGAAATTGATGTTCATTTCCGAAAAACGAAACTCCTTATATGTCAGCAAACTACAATAAAAAAACCGAGAATTGGAAAGAAATTTTATATTTAAGTTTTTATATCTAAAAAAATAGGAATGTTAATTTGTAACCAAAAACCCTGTACAACGTATACGAAATATAATTATTTAAAATCAGCCTGTATAAATTGTAGTTGATTAATACCAAAGTTGGTAAAAGACTGTCTGTGCTTTAAAACTCTCACAATGATACGACGGTTCTGAAAAGTCTATCAATTTAATAATAAAACTAAGCAGGTGTGTTCATGTCACGGCAGCCATTATTGGTTTCAATTCACTGGTTTTAAAGTGAAACTTTTATTCACTCGCTTTTCATTAAATTCAGTTAACGCTGCACAATTCTCATACGAAATGGCTTTTAGTAGTTTTTTTTTCTGAAAATGTTATATTACGAAGTTCTCGAACTTTTAATCAATTTCTTTTAATGGCACAACTCAATTATGTTACCTGTTTCCGAAATTTTGTAAATTAGATTTCCGATTTTTTTAACAATTTTTATTACTCTCTTACCTTGCACTCCTAACGTGCATTGAAACTAATCGATTTCTTACAACTTATTTTTTTAGTAAGTAATGTGTCTATTTGTAAGGAGAAAGAAGTATAAAATGTGGTCACAAAATTACAGAACAAGGTAAATTAGAGGTATTTAGAAAACATAATTAAAAGAAATAAAATATATACAGTTAAGTAGGAACATGCTTGCCATTTCGACACAGAACAAAATCTATTATAAACTAAAACTGGTGCGGTACAGGTACAGGATTGTCTACTTCCATTTGTCATATATTTGCCAGAGATGGCACGTCATCACGCATGTTGAACATTTTGTATACATTGTAATTCCATTGAGATTCTCTGATTTTAAACGTTATTTATAATTTATTTCTATTTGTTTTAGGTCTTTTTATATATTTATGTATTAGTTTATATATAATTTCGTTATATTTGCATAGATGTTTCGTTTACTTAGTATGAAAATTTTTAGGACTGTATTTAGTATTCTGTGCATTGTATTTTGAGGTTTTTTAGGTTTAATGATTGCATTTTAAGGTAAATTCGGCACTTTAAATCATACCTGTAAGGCTATGTGTATTTATATTAACTAAACCTTACGAAGAAGGGCTCTTCCATCATACCTAAAGAATCGTACATTGTAATGATGCGAAAGAGCAGATAAATTGAATGTAGAGACCTCGAGACAGTTCCACAGTTTATTAAGATCATTTTATATTAAAGTATTACGAAAGAGAACATGGCTTTTATTATTAAGTAAATAGTTTACACATCTACTACTCATTTTATATGTACTGTTATTAATTTATAAAATACATCTGGGTGAAGAACCTTTGGTTTTTACATTATACTTGCTTAATGAACAAAATTCATTTTACTCAACACTATGTAAGCATATAACATTTGTATGAACTGTAAAATGAAAATTAATATTTATTTGGCTAATTAACTGAAATTGAAAGGTTGCAAGCCATTTATAAATCTGTTTTTCCTCTTATAGGCTTTTTTTATTTTATGGTAGATTTAAAAATGTTAATTAATCTTGTGAGAATTTTAAAATATTTTAACTTAATTTTTATCTGGTTGTATTTATTTGCTGATCTGAGATCTACACAAAATATTAAAACAAATTACGGTGCCCTCGGTAAACTTAACCAATTCTGATGCATAATCCTGGAAAAGAGATCTCACATTGAGATTATGGGTAATTCTGTTGGCCGATAGTCTCCAATGGTGATAAAAAACCTGCAAAATTTTGGTAGCATAATATGAACGCTATAAATAATATATGTATAACTATAAATCTTTTTGTTGGAGTTGTTTAATAGTTTTCTGTACATACAAACTTAACTGGTAATGTGATTTTTGTGATATGTAGCAATAAATTAGACTTTTAATTAAGTTTATATAGAATATAAGACAATGTGTGTTTACATTACTGTGGAACTGCCCTGCAATATTTCTCTGGATTTTATTTAGTATAAGTATTAACCTCTAAGAAAGTCTGGCTTTTTGGTGTCTTTATCACTATGACAATAAAAATTATGTGTAGACTCTTTTTTTGCGATATCCGATTATTTTTTAATAACTTCATGGAATATTCGGCTGACCAATATGAATTATTGCGTATCACAACAAACACAGGTCATTTTTGTTTTGCTTATGTTCGTTCCTTTTACAGATCCTTTCGTAAGGCATATTTAAATATATTTTGTAGTTTGTTGGTTCATTCTATATTGCTAAGTTTGCAACGGAAATATTTGAATACTACGATCCAAACGTGAAACCAATTAAAAGAGTACTTTCAATATATTACACAGGCCACATTTTTAGAAGGTTTCTGCTTTAATCTAAAAGATCACAGTGATAATTTCGGAAATATTAGACATATCAACAATATACATACAAATTAGCAATGAACATTAGGTTTTCGAACTATAAATTTTTCTGCAAAACTTTAAGTCAATTAAGTGGGAACTTTTTTTACGCTCATTTTTTATTTGGCCGCCACTTTCTTTCGTCCTCTTGAATTCCCAACCACAGCTTAATATTAAGTTTTAATTTTATTTTCCCGAAAATATGTCACATTTCGTAAACGTTGTAATTATTTTTTTCATTAGTTCTTGTGATAGTTTTGAAGGAAGGTGACCGACGCTTTCATGAAGGCTTTAACAATAAAATTTGCTATGATATCTTTTATTTAAATATTTAATAAGAATACTTTGTGTGAGATAATAAAACTAGTAATAAAAAATAAAAACATTTGGCTTACGCTTTTATGAATTCTTTGATAATAAAATGGTATTTGTTATGATATATCTTTATTTAAATATACTTTATACCTACGTAAATAGCGTAATTTGTTAACCTAAGAATTCTTTGCGTTGCGATACAGAAAACTAGTAAAAGAAAATGAACGATTCTGGCTTACACTTTAACAATAGATTGCTACTTGTTATCATACCTTTTTATTTAAATATAATTAATACGAAGGTAATCGGCTCAATTTTCTAACCCAAAAAACTGAGTTTCAAAAAACTGTGTAGAAAATTGTTCTTTTTCAATTTATGTTTAGGAAATATTGTTTCCTCACAAGTAGCAATATTATATTTACTTAATATCCAGAAAAATAAAAAAAACTATTTACTCCTATACTTCCTAATGCCACTGTATCCATACCAAGACACGCTTGCCGTCAGCTCGCCGGTAGAAGAATTAAAGGATCTATGCAATCCTGTCCTGTATCGTTGGACGCAGGTATCAATTTTTATTACAATTTTTTAATTTTTAGCTGTTACTAATAAATTTAGTTTGTTGTTTTTTATTACTATTTTGGTTTGGTTTAAACGGGGTAAATTGGTTAGAAAATGTAAAAACTAAATTTGAGTAAATCATTGAGATTTTCTTTTATTTCAATAGACTGTAATTATTCGCAAAATGCATACTTGTAATTTATAAATTTTAAGCAATTAAGACTAACCTACGTTCTTGAGTAAGATTTTTGTTATCTTGTAAATAATATAATTAAGTATATATGTAAAGACAAATAAAAATGTTAAACTAGCAATGTATAATAACGTGTGGAACTCCTGGTTTTAGATTTTGTTAAAAACCAAATTGTCGTCGAAGCGTCAATCGAAAAAACAAATGTTAAAAATTAATTTTTAAATATTTAGAAAAACCGGCTTATTTCGAAGAAATAAATGTAAGTTAGCCAAAGAACCGTTGTATGTAAACTAAAAAGTTTTTGAGCTTTATCTTTCCTTTTTGTTCTTATTGACACTTGTTTATATTGCTTATATATTACCATATAGGTATATATTTTCTTTGTGATACGTAATTTAAACAAATAAGATAAACTGTACCTCTACTTCACTGCTATTACTAATTTACTTCAATACATATGAAATACGTGACTAGTTAATCATAATTATCCAGATATCACCGTGGGGTGTTCTAACTCTAAACCTCATATTGCAAAATACTATCACACAACTTTAGCCACTAAACCACATACCAGATGTGTTCTCTCTTCCTCTACGTATAGTCCTGCATTTCGAACATTTCAGTTCAGACATTCCGGTTCAATGCTTTCCAGTGCTAATTAATTGGGTTTATAAACGGCAGTGTTAAAATTTATATTATAAATCTTGTTTCTTAAGTAAGAAAAAATGCAAAATATGCATATTGGTTTACCAGAATATGTTAGCAACTGAAAAGCAGATAAACAAAATTCTGATACTTATCGATTTTACTTAACTCTGTACTTACTAAAAATATTTTCAATATCAAGTTTATCAAAAAGTAGAGAATGCAAAATTTAAATGGTTTGACTTAAAAAATTAAGATTTAAGACAAAGCGGAATATATTAACACTTTTATGCCCGACAGGGCTTTGAAGTGCACTTTGTGCATGTATTTGAGAGCGAAAAGTATCACTTTAACGCCCAACGGCTATTTTAAAGCTCGCGGACTTTAAAATAATGCAGTTTCATATACGAAGTATAGTATAGTTTTTTGTATTTCTTTTCATAGAATTGACAACAAAAAAGCAGATTTTAGTTTTCACAAGTTTTGTTATGAAAACTAACATATACAAGTAAGGTGAACATTATTCAAACTTAAAATTGAAGATGCATTTGGAGCAATTAACGGTACTGATAAGTGGATGTGTTTTTTTCTGTGAACATTATGCGATTTTCGCTCCGCTGCAACTGATTTTCATTTGTGCTATCATAGAATGATGTGGAACCTTGCCACTTGCACCCCGATGACAAGATGTGGAGGACTGTTTGCTTGGTTCGATATCCCAATGACATGAAGCCTCACAACTAATACCAAAACCCAATATTTTTTTGCATTCTGTTCTCTGGAAAATTTAGTATTTTCGATATAACCTTCAGATACCTTGCTTGAATTCCATTCAACATGAAGTTTTATATTCGTAATATTTTCTTTCGCTTCGGCAAGAAGAGTGGCAGATATTTGGCGAAATCAGTAACCTGTAAAGTGTTGCGCATCGGGTAAGTTCAAACATTTGGGAATTTTTCGGGACATTTCTCCAAATGTGTTTTAATTTACAATTTTCAATCTACTACCATGAACATACAATCTACTTTGATTTTAGATGCCTTTATGGATGCCAAAAGAGGATCTCCTGAATGTCATAAACCTCGAGTTTACAAAGCTCCTTAAACCTGGTGGCACCACATATTCCAAAAACCAAGGAAACTTTTATCATGAAAAATATTTCGAATTTAAGAAAAAAATGAAAAAGAGAAGGTTCTGTAAGCGTTGAACCACTATCCATATCTAACATAGGATTGAAAATATCTTGCATTCTTACCTAAATATGGACCTCAATAAATCCTAAAATGCTTATTTCTTCATTTTCTCGTTTTTTTTTGTAGAGGCTTGGTAAAAAAGCCACTTGTTTTTAAGTTATATTCTAGTCGTCGAAATGTGGTCTTAAATGGTTGCCGTCTTTCAGAATAGCGATCAAAATATAAAATTTGCGCCGCTTTTTTTTTCAGATCATTGTAAACGGATATCATATCAAAATATTGATAAGCAATTTCCACAAATAAACGTAAACGTAAAAGTTAAATTGACGAAAATTGCTGGAAGGTCATTGGCTTTAGGTTCATGGCCTATTATAGTTTAAAGTAAAAAGTTTTAATAGAACGCTTAGAGAATTAATAATATCTACGGTGTATTATATGTATGAAGAGATAATTTATAATGCTATCTTTTTAGACTAAAATATATAGAGTGTACCATTTCTTGAGGGTTATATAAATCAAATACGTTATATTGTAGAAAAAAATATCTCCAGAGAGAATATGTATTTTATTAAAGATACTCTTAATGAAACTATTTTTACTTGTACGAAATAATCCACTCTATATTGCAAGATGTTGAAAACTCCAGCACATTTTTAACACTAAAAATACTTCACCCAAGCATAATCCATCCCAAAGGTCTTTTAAATGACCTTAGGAAACTCGGAAAAATGGTAGGCTCAAAATATTTAAGTATGTCTACTAACTTAGATAATATTAATTTAATTCGAAAATATTATAGACGTCGACTGTTTTATTTTAAACATCAGAGAAAAGTATTTATTATGAATTCCAGTAATTAATATAACTAGTTTTTCTTATTATAGATTGTATTCTATACCCTTTGAACATCAGAGTCTGTTAAGGATGTTAGATCACGAAACAAATATTGGCTTAATAATAAAATGTAGTTCGCACATCGTGTGGATCCATGCAGAGAAGTAGTACCCAGACTATTACTCTGCATGAAAGACCTCAAAGATATTGGACCAAGAAGTCCCTACAAAGCTCTTCCAGTCCACAGAAAGCACCTCTACTTGCCAAATTGCCATCATTGTCTTTTTTGTAGTTTCTACTTCTAGTAACAATTTACAGTTCAGACTAATATACTTTTTATACACGCCACAGGACTATCCCTGCAAGAAGTAGGAAATTACGTCAATTTATGTCATGTATCTTAAACGTTAGAATATCTTAAAACCACTAATAATTAATTAGTGTTATGTCAAGTTTGTTAAGCCAATGTACAAGCCAATTTAGCTATAGATGAGATATGTTAAAGTGTGGTATACAAGTATTTTTATAAGACACGATAAAGTTTTATAAAGGTAGCTTAAGACAAAATAGGTTTAAAACAAACTATACATACAATATATCTTAATTTTTATAGACTGTTTCACTCTTATAATTTCAAACCAATAAGAATAAAAAATTTTCGAGAATTATCCTGTTTTAAATCTAATAGATAGGTAACGACAAAATTTTATCAGTCTTTTGAACCAATCAGCAGTCCTAAAGAGTCTAACCAACCTAGTTTTAAAATGATAAAATTTATATTTTTTTGTGTAAACGGAGCGATAATATAAAAACTTTTCTTGACTGTAAATCCTAATTGGAAGAGTGGAGCTTGGTTCAAAAACACGCCTTAAGGTATAAATTCTCTAGCAAAATGGACCAATGGAGCAAGATAACTAACTATGCCCATCGCCCTTCTACTGTATCAAGTCTTGCGAAACATGGTGTTAACGATCAAAAGTTAATAAAACTGACTAGACATGCTAGCAGTCAGTCAATTAAACCTTCTCTGCAACTGGATCCAGAGCACCATTCCAGCTTGATGGAAAACATGGGGAACAAAATTACAGCACAAGCCTCTTCCTCAAAATCCTTCTGTGGTAATCTTCAAAAGCAACGAAAATTTTATTAAAAATCTGATTACATATCAAAATTGTACGTTTAATATTGTTAACAATTCTAAGTAGCTTGCTTTAAATTTATTGCCTGTTTATTGTTATAGTGAAGTTTATTTTGATTTGTTTGAATTAAATAAAAGTACTTATTTCCTGCTCTTCTAGGTCGTCATTCTTCGTGAAATATTCATCATACCACTCTAAAGAAAATTTTGCATTCGGAAATAACATATCTAATAATATTTTATAGTAAATCTTAGACCTGACAAATATACAATCTATCTAAGAAGATGACAAAAGGAACGAAGGCGTCGTAAATTTTACTTCAAGTAAGTTTTATTACGTTGTCCTTGGCTATAAAAAAATTCTACTCATTTTGCGTACTCAATATGGATGATGCCATTTCTAGTAAGTGTAGACGTAACCTATCCATATATTTTTTTTAAATTTGAATATGGTATTTCAACGTCCAGGCAAAGCAGAAGCATTCAATGCGTACTAAATTTTGATTTTATGGGTTATTTTTCCTAAACATTTGGGTTAATTGTCAAAATGGGGAATCAAGACTTCTATTTAAAATATATACCTAGTGTTTTAAATGTTTTGCCGAAAACATACTACAGAGAAACAAAATGGTAAATTTTGTTATAGTAAAAAATCGATTATTTAGGTATTTAATAAAATTTCTATTTAAATTATGTACGTAGTGTTTTAAATGTTTTACCGAAAACATACTACAGAGAAATAAAATAGTAAATTTTGTTATAGTAAAAAATCGACTATTTAAGTATTTAATAAGATTTATTACAAAACATTTTTAGATATATGAGTCTCACGCTGCTCCTCTCTCTCTGCTTCTTATTACATAGTTTTTGTCAATATTATCGATTGTGTATCAAATGTATGTATATGTATGTATTCAAATAATACTATATCGAAGTTGATGCTCAATGCTTCACTTTCGGATAGTCCCTTGTTTGTTCTTTTTTTTACGACTCAGATTAAACCCACAAACCTTTTGTATTTAAAATTTTTTGATAACTCATATAATAAAGCCCTTAAATACCGTTTAAATATAACTAGACACCGTGTACATGCCCCTAGGACTGTCTCTAAAAGATGACACATAATTTAGCTATAGTAGGTATAAACATTTTATTGTAGTATAAGTTAAAGTTTTCTAATGCTAGTTTAAGATAGCTCAAATAGAAAATGTGTACACAAAGTATTTATAAAGATGTATATAAAAATTATTTATTTTTATTTAATGTATTTTGTGGTTGTTTCTCTAGGAATTATACTTTTTTAAACCATATTCAGCGGAAATTAATTCTGCATTTTCTAAGTATCTATCTCTGACTTAGCTTGCCTAACTACCCTTTTAATTAAGTGGTTTTGCATGCTCTTCATGACGTTTTTTTTTTCATAGAAACAAATTAGAAACATTAACTTCGAATCATTTGTTGACACATTATTCCCAAGCAATAATAATCTTTTATTCGTTCACTTAATTTAATAGACTATTAAAACGAACATGTGTATACGAGATATGCGACTGCAGATAACATAGCTTCGTTATCGTTTAAAGTGCAATAGAACAAAAACGAACCTTCAAAACATCAATTTCATGATGGCTTCGTAATAGCATTTTCCGGTTAAGCTCGTTTCCTCTTGCATCCAATTTTTGTAGTTTTGGCAAAAAAAAAAGAATTTCTTTCTACATTCTGCTTCGTTTTTGATGAGTTGTAATTAATTTTAGAATCAATTATTTAAATCGTTAAAACTCTGATAATTAACAAGGCTGCTACTGACTTTAAATAAATATAGTTAAATAGCCAAATATAGAAAAGGTACACCAGCAACGTATCACTATTTTTAAATTGGTTAGATTAAAGACGCAATTTGGTCTAGGTAGATTTTGCCTAGATAAGCAATTTTCTATGGCTTGCAGATTATCTATATTTTATTGTATAGCAAAAGGTAAAGAATAGAATAACACGTTTTAGATACATTTTAAGTTTTTTTAAGTAGTAATAAAAGAAATTAAAAATAATTTTTAATTGCGAAACATTAAAATTCCAGCAGGCATAGCTTGAATTTTCTTATTACAAACGACATGTCTAATAATAATTTTAAAGTTTTATTAGTATTTAAGATTAAACAGATATCGACTCTGGCTTTTAGCGAAGATAATCAAAAGAATAGGAGCCTTTTTTTAAAACCAGGTTTGAACTTCTAAAAATATTTAGATTTTTATACGTCACTTTTTTAAGTTTCAATGGAATAGTTTTTTTCGTGTAAATATATGTATTTTTAATAATAAAAAATAATAATAACAATGGTAACAATAATAATATCAATGTCAAGGTTTATTATAATATTACAGGTAATTCAAAAACTGCCAAAATTTGACAAAATATGAGTGTTTGCTTCTCAATACTACACTAAATAGTAGATAGGATTTGAAATTATTATCTCATCATATAAAAAATTACACAAATTCTATTACGCGAACTAATATTTTTAGCTGGAAATATATTTCCTTTGAGTTTATTTTCATCTTTTCAATGCGTAAAAATATCTGAACTAATTGAACTAATAAAAAAATATCTTAATTTAGTTAAAGATGCATTTAAGTGTACATCTTAAAAGTGGTCGTAGAAACATTAAGTAGATAATTCGTTTGATAATCCCTTCTTACATATTTCAACTTACACCAATACGTCTCTTGCTACCAAGCTATCACATTAGGGAGAAAAGTGTTATTTTGAAAATTTGTTCATTATTGCAATTTTTGGCATACTCATTTTTATGAATAAAACTTAGTTGTCGGACTTGAATTGTCTTTAGTTTAAAGTATTCACAATGTTTCGATCAGTATTGTACTACTAACAAGGGAGCATTCTAAATAAAATTCACTTCTCAGACTGGTATTATCTTTATTTTAAATTATTATCGAAGTATAAAACTACGACCGTATATAGTAGAGTCGTTTGCAACGATGGCTAAATTTAGATAGCAAGACGTGAAATATTCAAGAGTAAGGGTCTCCAAACATCTGAAATATCGTTACTAGGCTTAATACGGACTTCTATGTTAAATTCCGCTTTTCTAGATGTTATTTTTTTTAACAATGTTGTTGCTTGTAAAGTAGTTTCTGATCATTCAATTCCATGCTCGTTGTTTCAGGGATGCTAAGCGACTTCAAATCTTGATGTATCTGCCTTCTCTGTATCCTTTCGATGTGCCTTAATTTTGAAATCAAGAGGCACTTCCGCTTTCCCAATATAAAATTGACTATACTTTTTGTGTCTTGTTATTTCCTAAATTAAACAGTAAACAGACGCTAAATCCTGGTCTCAGTCAAAGTTTCCTAATTATGTCGGTTATCAAGTTTTCTGTATAACCAATCTGCTTAAGGTCATTTTTAATATTACTAATCTCCTTATCTAAAGACTCCCAGTCCATAGATAAGCTTGTGACTTAGTTATACGCAGATCTAATTACACCTTGTTTTATTGAATGATTTTGATGTGTGAGTGGCTTTTCTGTAAACGGACGTCTTGATCTTATTTTAACATTTGACAAGATCGATTATTTATTTATTTATTCATAAATACACTACAGAATCAGGATTCTAAATGGTGTACAAATATACAAAAAAAAAGAAGATAACACAAAAACTAAAACTAAACTAAAAGAGAAAAACAACAAATTATCTGCAATACTACAAAAGATGCAAAATGCAAATTAGTAAAATGAAATAAAATGATTAAGTTGTGCCGAACTTCAGGAATCTTTTGAGGGTAGGAAGACTCATGTTGAAAATGTCGCAGTCATTATAAAATTTGTTGTGGTTGTGACATAGACGGTCAATAAAGGAATTTTGGCCGTAATTGGTACGGTGTCTTCTAACGAAGAAAAGGGAGGTATGCCGTGTGCGTCGAACTGGAACCAGAAAGCTTACCCGACCCAGCAAGATAGGGCAGTCGATAGTACCGTTGAGAAGTTTAAAAGCAAACAGAAGGAGAGCTTGTCTGCGTCTTTTAGCTAAGCTTTGCATACCACAAAGGAGTAATCTCGTACTATAATTTATATTTTGATATGGAAAGTGAAATTTACTTAACAAGTAATTAGAAAATTTGTGTTGAACTCTTTCAACTCTCTCGATGTGGCATGCATAGCGAGGGTGCCAAATGATGGAGCAGTATTCAAGGTAGCTCCTGACAAAGCAGTTATACAGTGATATTATGGCCCTGGTGTCGTTGAAGCATCGGGAGTGCCTCCTGATAAATCCATCCAAAACATTCGGAAGGCCTTGCATACAATGGAATCGATATGCTCGTTGAAGGTTAACATACTATCAAATGTTACACCTAAGTCATTAACTGTGGACGAAACCTCTAGGAGTGAGTCGTTAATCCTGTAAGTATTTAGTATGGGGTTCTAGGATCGCGAGAAGTGAATACAGGAACACTTAGCTATATTAATAGTGAGAAGGTTTGTCTTGCACCAAAAGACAAATCGGTCTAAGTCAGACTGTAGTGCAGAATTGTCCAAGCTGTTGGATGTGAAAATTTTCAGGTCATCGGCGAAAAGAAGACATATGCTGTTAATAAAGCAAGACGTGACATCGTTGATAAATAGGAGAAATAAAATTGGGCCAATGTGGGACCCTTGAGGCACGCCGGACGCGACTGATATGACACGAGATACCGAATTATGTACTAAAACACGTTGTTTACGGTTGCTCAGATAGGAGCTAATCCAGTTCAAATAATTGCCTGATATTCCAATGTCGGAAAACTTTCTCAGTAGCACCCTGTGACACATACTGCCAAAAGCTTTCGACAGATCCGTATAGATAGAATCGACTTGCTGGCCAGCTTCAAGGGAAGAGACTAGGTAATATTGATAAATGGCGAGGTTGGTTGCTGTGGATCGGCCCCTGTAGAATCCATGTTGGTTTGGGGAAATGTAATCAGAGTAAGTAGCGAATATTTCGTCGGTCAGAATGGCTTCGAATACTTTTGGAATAGGGGAGATCATTGATACGCCTCTATAATTTGAAATGTCAGTTTTGGACCCTTTTTTGTATATTGGTACTAGGTTGGAAAATTTCCACGCAGAAGGAAATGTCCCCGAGTCGAAAGATTTTTGAAAGATTGAGCACAGGGGAGCTGAGAGCGTGTCACAACAAGCTGACAAGAGAGATGGCGGCAAGCCATCGGGACCAGCACTCTTGCTGGTGTCAAGATTTTTCAGTTTTGCGACTACTTCATCAACGGTGAAGGTATGAAAGGACAAGGAGGAAAAAAATGGGAGCGTGTCAATAGAGTTCAAGTTAACATTTTCATGAGAGGAATAACTGGCTTGAAAGTGATCTGCGAAGGCATTTGCTATGTCCAACGAGTTTTTAAACTCCTTGCTTTTGAATGACATTGAATTGGGCAAACCAACGGATTTATTATTCATATTTTTAATGAAGGACCAAAAACGTTTTGCATTAGCTGGCATTAGTTGCTCAGAATTGGTTACGAAGATGAGGTAGCACCAATCAGTTCTGACACGGACTTCGCGGCGTTTGTTCGAGTAAGCTAGGTAGTCTGACTGCAGCAAAGTCTTTTTGTATTTAGCATATAATTTGTTTTTTTGGCCGATCAGTTTGCGAAGAGTATGGTCGAACCAAATAGGGTATTTGTTACCGAAGGTTTTCTTTCTGGGCACAAATCTGATTACACCCTCAGACACAACGTCGTGGAATTGCTGTACAACTTCGTTAATATCAACGGAGTTCTGAACGAAGGACCAGTCGGTTTCAGCGAAAAAACTGTTAAGACCTTGGAAGTTGGCTTTATGGAATAGAAAGGTATGACCCGTAACATTGTCGCGGAGAGGGAGGAGTTTGTTATGCAATAGGGAAATATTTTAGCAACATCAAGAAATCATAAACTGGAATTTCCTTCTTTTTCCTTGGTAATTTTAATTGAAAGGTCGATGTTATTTAATTGATCTAAAAATTTGAAGTTTGTTGCCTTTGTTCTGTATAGTTAAAATGTCGAGGACATATTTTAACCAAACTTAAATTTTGCCGCCTCTATGTCATTATTTTTAAACTATTACATGAAAATGTTAGCTGTAACTGAATAGGGGCGGCCACGTAGGGAGGCGGCCATCCTTATAGAATTTATCTTGAACCTAAAATTAAGAATTATGCATAAAGCACTCTAACAGGTCTCCGTTTGGTGGTAACGAAGTTCTTTTAGAAAGAAACTGATCTTCACTAAGTCTGGTTTTGATTATAGGCAACGATTCTTTCAGCGGAACGTTCCTATAGGAGCCCTCCACATCACATCTTAACACTTGGTGTTCTGGGTCTATGTACATATCTTTAGCAATATTTACAAAATAGCCAGAATTGAATTTTTAACGAGAAGGAGTCTTACCCCGTAGAGTGATCTCTAGTAGATGGTGGGAGAGTTCTTTGGCCAGTGAGATCCTGGAGCTTGAGATTTATCATATCGGCACGCTGGCTCTATGAATCTTACGTAGGCCATAAAAGTATTGACGTTTCGAGGTTTGCTATGGTATGGTGTGAGTGCTCTCCTGCTTTTATTGGTTATATGATCCTTGTAGCGCTTCAATGTCTAATACATTTTTCTCTCAACGGCTGGTATAGGATTCTTGGAAAATGGCCGATAGTTTTCTTTTTTTAGTGTGTTTGCAATTTCTATTTTGAAATGTCCATAATTACGGTAACATTTCCTTCTTAGGCTGGTAGGATTTCGACAGTATGGTCTTCACGTAGGTTTTTAAACGCTGATGCCTCTTCTTTCGTAATGTTAGATGAAATATCTTTGGTTTTATTAAGCTTGTTCTTGCCATTGAGCCACAACCTTATCGATACACAAGAAGTCTTTAGATAACGAGATTACAAATGACCTTAAGCAGAATGGTTATACAGAACACTTGATAAGCGACATAATTATGAAATGTCAAAATAAAAGTAATCCACCTCAAACGATAGAATTGCCACCTAGCTCGCTCATAACAATCCCATATGTAAAATGAACATCCGAAAAGGTCAGATGATAGCAAGAAACTACTATCTCAAAATCGCTTATAAGTCGGGTAGCACTTTAGGTAGCTTATTAACTTAAACCAAGCCATATAATACAAATGACATAATTTTATATATCAAATACTTTGTGAGTATTGTCAGTCTTATATTTAGGAAACGAAGAAAGCCCATGATATAAGAATTAAGGAACACCGAAGTCTGAAAGCATTAAAAGAAGAGAGGACCATCAAGATCGGATATTGCTGAACATTCCTGGAACAACGACCGTAGAATCCAATAGTCAGAAGCAAAAAGCCTGAACATTGGAAGAAACAGAAATTTAAAGAATCGGTATTTAATGATATAATAAAAGAGACTTTAGTAAGCCTAAAATTAACATCAGATATTTGGAAACGTTTACTCCTGCGTACGAATATTTCAGGGTTTGACATTTGAGTTTCACGCATCATTGCACACGACCCTACTATATAAGCCGGTAGTTTTAGAATCAACCCTTAGTTTAGCCTACATAACGGTCGGAAATATATCGCTGATCAAAAAGTTCTTAATAATTTAATTTAAAGAGAATACAAATCCGATAAGTGAATTTGTTTATTTTCAACCTTCAAACATTTTAAACCTCGAAATATACTGATTATAATATATGATTGAAAGAAAATTTAATTACAAGTTTTTAATGAATATTAATCTATATATTATCAACTTAACAACAATAATCTTTTAATATTCATATTCTTTAAATATTTCTAATGCTAGCAACCCTTTTTCAGTCGAGTCGGTCGATATTTAATGTCAACTGAAATTAATTTCATGTGACTGGCCTACTAACTCCGGAGATAGCCTTAATTTTCATTGACAAATCTGCTTAAAGTTTAATGTATTTTTAATATAGTATTGGTCCCTTTATTCCTTAAAATGCACCCCTATTAGTGAGTAGGCGGGGCCAGTGCTTTGCAACCACCTGTGTTGTATGCAACATATGGAAACTATTTTTATTATTAATTTCTGAGAAAATTGTGTTCCTGATAGAATTTGGTGCTTGAAGATAAAACATTTTAGGTCAGATATACAGGGTGTTCAAAAAATACACGAAAGTCGAGTTCAAAAACTAAAATTTTTAGAAAATATATTTAAACACCATAAAAAATCGCACTTAAAAGCAAAGTAAAATGCTTTAATATTTAGTTTAGGGAGATATTTCAGATCAACGACTAAAAAATGTTTTATTTGTTTCTATTTTTCGGTCTTCAACTATAACTAATACGAAAAAACTTTACTTAGCTTTTATTTAAAGAATTGTATTTTTTGAAACTTTTAGTTTTTGAAATCCACTTTTTTGTATATTTTAACTAACCTATATATCTGACCTAACGTTTAATACTCTCGAAAGTATTTTTTTCTTTAATCACCAACTTTTATCAAAAATAAAATATTCAGAAAAAAAAGAATAACAGAAACGTTTCCATATGTTGCATTTTTTTGGACACATTCTATATGATTGGCTGTAGTACACTATGCTCGGGGTGGCAGGAGATCTTTTTGATAGTTCTATAGTTGAAATACTATGAATAATTAATTTAAGCTTTAAAGGTTTATAACACTGACACATTTCCATATTTGAAAAGTTATTACTAAGTATTGTCCCCGCAGGTGCCCCTGCAAGAACGTTGTGGTTAAGAAACACCAAAATAATGGAAAAAATCATAAATTAACTTTAGGCAGATTAGACCAAAATTAGTGATATACTATATATAGTATAGTAGTAATATACGTACTATACTAGTCGGGATGCCGTTGCCTGTCAAACAACCAAGTGATGATCGTATGTCTAGATACCGTCTATTAAATATCAAGGAAGTACTCAAAATTTAGGTAGTAATTATTGAACCGCATTTATAATTTCGTCGATAACATTGCATTGTCTAAAAGATACCGTAAGATAAAAGTGTCTTGGCATATTTGGATAACGTCGGTTAAATCTACATTTCTCACTGTGTGACAAAAGGGGAGAGGCTTCAGTAGCGCCTCGCCAGGGTACGCGGGTGAAGCGCCGCTTCACCTACATTTTCCAATCAATTTACTTAAAAATACAAATATTTTAAAAATATTAACCATTTTATAATCTACATCTCTATTATAAAAATATAGTATGTTTTATATAAATATACATTATTTACTTAATTATACCATTATTTTCTGTCAAAACTAGTGCCTTATATACTCAAAAAATAATAAATGCTTAAAAACGTAGCGCGCTGAACACTCTTTCATAAGCGCGACCCGTTCAGGAATTACAATTAACAGTAAATTTCGTTTTAGACTCCCCCCGCACGCCGGCTTTCACGCTTAGATTTGTTTACGGCGGTTGCTATGGTAACGCAGTGGTGAATATCCATAAATAAGCCATATAGAGATTGGGAGCGGCATAAAGTGCTTCTGCAGGCTGTAGGCGCTTGTTCGCTTGTTATAGAATTAATGTGAATTAGTGCGTTCGGATCATCGGAGGTGGAAGCAGTTTTGCATTGCATGCATAAGTATTAAAAAACGCTCCAAAGCTATAGATGATTAACATCATGAAAAGGTTTAAAAAATAGTCATTTTGGGCGTGGCACCCAGAAAAATTTTCCCCTGCGGCGCTGTCCACCTAGCTACCTGCGCTTCACCCGTTCTTATATCTAGCAGCCGCCACTGACGGGCTTAACTGCGGGGCTACAACATACCCTAATATTCTACTAATGTCTCACGCTTATGAAGTCTGCTGAAATGTATAATCCAAGTAATTGGATTTATTATGATTTGTGATTAGCCAAAATTAAAATTACTAGACTTAATTTGATTTTAGTTCTTTCTATTTCTGCATAAAGATTAATTAATAATATATCCAACTATAATTACCTTTATTTGTATGCAGACTCCTTACCTGGTAAAGCTACATATTGATATTAATATTGTTTAACACTAGTTAGTATTATTCTTAAACTTAGTGATTTGATTTTTTACCAGCATATTTTAACCTTTATGTACGTAAATATTGAAAAATTATTTCTCTTTGCAGGTTAGTAAAAATGAATCGAAACACAAATACCGGAAGTTTACGGAATGTGGTAAGTTTAGATATTTTTACTTAAATTTGTATAGTTCTTTTCTCTTATCTACCCAGATTTACCACGATTGGTTTTTTTGAATAACAAATTTTGAATACTAAAGATGTTCTATTTTCTCGTATTATGATCTCTATATCCCAAAAGACTGGAATGTAAGTTCGTGATGTAAGAACAAATGTTCAATTAGTTTGAAAATGTACACAAACATTTACCGTTTTAAATGGAATCGTAAATTTTATAAGTACCTGTTAAAATAAAGGCTGTACCATAACCCAACAGTTAATAGCAGGGATGGGCATCTACATGTCAGCAATGATTGTCTACGTTTTTTCGTAAACAACGTGTCCACTACGTGAAATATTGAATCTATGTAGATAATAATCTGTCAGTTGGTGCTGCATTTTAGGTTATGCACGAACCACTACTGGTTGGATAAGAATAAAAAGATCTTGTTACACACTTATATTCATACTGAGATCTCTATAACTGCCTCAATCAAAACATTCACTTTGGGCAAGCGTAACTAGTTATTGATAAAAAATTAAAAAAATAGGAAACTATTAAAACAATAGTATTTGATGACGAATTTATGGAAGAAGTAAAAGGCAGTGCTAAGCTTTTTTACCCTGTCTGTGACTGAAGATGAAATCAAAGTGAATACAAATTTCCTCTTCTGCTGCTGCATATAAATCAAACACAGTATGGCAGGTCAATTTGAGTAACCAAGAGAAATCGCATTAGTCTAGCGAACGAGTCAATATATGGCAGTGGACTTTGAAAAACACGTCGCCGTTTCATAATAAAACTGTTGTGCTTTTTGAAAAAAAGGTAAAATAAGATATATTTTAATTTTGTAACAAAATATCAGAAAATCTTCAGTTTTTGATAAACTTTTTTGAAAAAGAAAAAAATAAAATATGAGAAAATATTGACTATTCGATAATCTTAACGAAAAACTAACATACACTTACTCGGGACATCTTTTTCTTCATCGGTGAATAAGAAGTAGAAAAGTCCACCCATTTTAGAGTTATTTCGATGTCCTCTTAGTCAATTTTGCTATAGCACGCAATAGAAAGAAATATTTCAGAATACAAAGGCAAAACTTTTAATTGAACAGATAAAAATAATTCAATACTTTTTTTTTGAAACTTTAAATACTAAGCCAATAATGATTTTACATAGCTTTAGAAAAATGACGTATTTGTAAAATGTTTTATGAGAAATACTGCTGATCCAATAGTTTTTTGAAGTATAGTTAGCAATCAACTAAGGGCTAACCTTGTCATCCGGTTATCTTTAAAATTGGGGAAAATAAAAAGCTTAGGTTAAACGAATATTTTCAAATTAGGTTTTAGTTTACTTGCTAATTAGGCGTAATGCTAAATGGCGTAAAGTCTCTATGAACTTACCAATACATGCCAATGGCAGACAGTCATCTTTTCGGAGAGCTGTAGGTTGCAGGTTCTCGGGACACCTTTCGAAATTAAAATGGGCGCCACCTAATTGACTGTGACTCAATTAGGAAGAAATCTATATTGATATTTAAATGCAGACAAAATATAGATTTGGAGGGCTTTTTAATAAAATACTATATAAAGTGTAGACTGTCAAATTTTAATGATCACCTTGATCTTTTGTTTTTTTTTAAAAAGTTGTTTTATAAAATAATTTTTGACATGTGAAACTTATATTCAAAAATTCAATTAACATGAAGATATAAAAAAAATAAATCAAGAAAATGTAAAATATATAAAATATATCAAATATATGAAATGCGATAGAACGTTATTACCATTATATCATCAACCTATGAACATCTGGCGAAATGTCATGTCGCAAATATGTAAATATGAAAATTAAATTAAATAGCGCACAGGGAATCAAAAATTCATGAATTTTCTCTTACACTGCCGCAAGGAAAAAAGTTATAAAAATATAAAGTGTTCGCCAAGGCTGTTTTACAAAAAATAGGTTACTTACTTCCTTTCTGCTACCTTATATAAAATTTATAAATATAAAAATTAAGAATTAATTCCTTGCACTCTTACAGGAAGGAACTCCAAAACCATTGTAGAACTCTTGGTTTATGTACCCCAAAAATTACACCATAAACTTGAATTCTTAACCTGAAACCCTACAAACAATTGTTTGTCTTAAAATAAAATCGACATGAAATGTGCAAAAACAAGTTATTTACAACACAACTATTCAAAGACATTGCCTTACCTCTAGTCATCTAGAGGGCTCCTTCGACGTCAACGGTCACCAATAAAGGGAATTTCCAGACATCTAGAAAGGCTTCTCGAGGACCGACAGCCAAAAACAAAATTCAGGACGCCATTCTGTTTATAAAAGATAATTGCGAATTAGCTCACAGTAGGGAACTAATTTGAAAATCGACTTACCACGTGGTTGATCAAATGTGGAACCAAACAAAATGGGACCAAAATTTATGGCCAGATGATGTCCATAAATAGGCCTTAGGCTTTCAACAGCACTGCACTTTAAAATAATTTAATTATGGCATACTCTCAGTACTTTTAAAAAATTGGTTCATTAAGGCACTTTTATAAAGCCGGACACATGTTGCACCTCTAAGGAGAGCCAATAGAAAGGGACGAGAAAATCAGTTCCAGAAAATTCAAAGAAGTTTGACATTCCCCTCCATCATTCTTCCTCACTTCAGACTTATGCCAACCTAATGCCATAAAATAAAATAATAATTACAGTGGAGTTCACTGCTGGCACCACTAGTAGAAGGGAGTATGAACCTGATAACATTCGGTGTCGCCGAATACAGCTGGCGAATTGCTTCTGAGCAGAACCAAAATTATGACTTAAATGAAAAATCAGATATTGTCAAAGCTGGCTGGTTGCCGAAAGATAAGAAACCAATGAAACCATAGTGACAGAAGAGAAAGGCAGGCAAATTCCGAATATTTATAAACAAAGCAAAAACAAATTTCTTTTGTCTTAATTTAGAGAAGTTGAAAATACTTTACAAAATGTAATCCAATGAATTATGAATAAAACATACTGAGGTATGTAAAATGTAATTTACATAAGTCTTGATATTTTAAAGGTTATATTTAACTACAAAGTTATAATGTTCAATTTTGTTTCAGATTACTAATGGGCTTAAAATAATGAAAAACCATCAGCAAAATGTCTGTTTAATATTCCATACCAAGCAAACATAAAGAAAGGCAGCTTGGAGAGATGAAAACAAAAAGTTATGTCAACTGAAACTTTCTAATAGTTCAAGTGTTCTCAAAGTCTTAAATTGATATTTACAAGAAAGAAGAGAGTAAATATGTTTAACATAATTCATGTGAGTGAAATGGACTGAAAGAAGAAACCAAAAAACAGAATATTTTATTGTAAATGAAAAAATTGTTATTTTCATTAATAAAGAAGGCCAGTATCTTATGAACTAAAACTGATTATATATTCAAAATATGTCACTTTCAATAGTAACACCCTATTAATAAAAATTCTATTAACTTTCTTTTATAAAGTGTATGATATGTAAATTTGGAAAAATCCAACTCGTAGAGTTATTCGACAGGATGGTGTTAGAACACTGTGTAAAAATCAGTAACTATATAACTAGCCAAATTTAGTAATTCCTCACTGTTACTATAAACTAAATAATTATACATAAATTTGAAAATGTTATAAATTGTCTTCAGTTGTTTGATCGCCCAAGTGAATTTTTCCATGTTTATCATACCTATACATAGGAAGAGACTTAAACTGCCCTTAATAATTTATTGTGATTTAGTAAATTTTGTTTTTAATTTTTTTATGTCAAATTAATATTAAGATATATAAAGTGTATTTTTTCTTTATTAGTTAAAGACTGTTGAACATTTGTTGCCCATATATTTAATATAGATTGTTTTTATTTTATATTTAAATTTAAAACATTTAGCTGTGAACATATAATAGCTTGAGGATGGGGTACGAGCTAGAGTTAGTTAAAGTGAGCTAGGATCGTTTGTTATTATGAGAAGGATAATTATTTTCGAGATGGCAAGGTCTTAAATGCATTCAGAAGAAGAATTATTTTTAAGTTTGTAGGCCTAACTTATAAATTCAGCTACCTATTATCTCAACAGATATCATGTGTCAAACATATGGAGTTTTGATACAACTAAAAATGTTCAGACTTTACTATAAATTACACAAAACTTTCAGCAGGATACACACACTACAACAACATGACATGACAACAACAAAATAACTATCACAGTTACTTGTTGTTGTCATGCGGTTTGGTGACATACCCTGCTGAATGTTTTGTGGAATTTAAAATATAATCTGGTAGTGACAATGACAAAGATTGGCGTAGAAACGTAAACTGTTATTAAGGATTAAAATTGAAAGAAGATTTTTGGATGGGGAATTACCCCACGAGCGATGGCACATGTTTTTTGAAACACCCTATATACTGTCTTCAAACTTTTTTTGTTGAGCACCATTTTGTTTTTTCATATTAGATTCGTATCAATGTTTTACCAGTTTTTACCTATGCCACCCCTGATATTTTGGCATATTTTAAAATAAATTTAATAAACAGTTTTTACTAGCCTGTCATTTTGTTTCGCCATATTGGATTTTTACCGAAATGTTACCAAGTCATCCCCACTTGGCCCTTATTTTTAAGCGAAATTTGAAGTAAATCGGGTATGCAGTTTTTTAGCTATGCCGTGTGCAAATACCTTGACTGACATACCGACTGAATAGAGAAAACACGTTTTTCTGGCATTTAGGGACCTTAAAATATAAAGATCTGGCAGGGCGATTTTTCAGGATTGCAATACCTTTCTTTTACGAGGCAAGTAAAAATTAACTCAATTTTCTCTTTATTGGTAGAATATGACAAAATATACAGTGTAAATAAACTTTTTGATAAACGAAATTTATAACTAAGCTCATTATAAAAATTCTCCTCTATTATCACTAACATTATAGGCAACCGTGTTAGTTCTGCTTCTCCAAATAAAAATTTCCTTTATAGCTTTTTAATACATTAAGGGCTTAAGAGTTTTGTTCAAATATTTAACAATCTTCGAGCGTTCAAGCTGTTTTTTAATAAGCCGCTTATCATCGTTATGCTGAAATAATACCGTTTATGGGCTTATAAGAGAGAAAATGCTCTTCCTTGCTTTCGCGCAATTTTCGTGCCGTTAAAACTTTGATATTTAACATTAGCTCTCAGGTTTCTAGAAGATATAAATGCATGCTAATTTAAATTTATGAATCATTTTTAAGAAACTCTCTTAGTGAGAGTCAAATAGTCTTTAAGTGTTTAAATCACAATATATTAGTAAAAAATGTGTTTCGGCAAATATAGTGCTTCCCCGTATATGTAAGTAGGGTAGACTGGGGTTAACTGGTCCACTTCGAGATTAATTTTACATTCTGACCTTCTTTCGAACAATAAGGGTGTAGCAATTTTTCCACGCATGACTTGCTCAAAGGGTAATTGAAAAAAAATATATTTCAAATGAAACAACAAATTATAGATTTATCAGATCAACTTTTACGAGAGCCTGCAAAATTGTTCAGTTAACCTGACAGACAGGTTAAGTGAATTATTAGACGGGGGTAACTGAACATAACCATAAAATTAATAAAATAGTAAAGATTTCATTGAAAATGATATGTATATTTGTAACATAACACATATAACATAAACTTATAAGATTTAATAGATTGTAAAACTAAATTCGCTGAAATCTATATTAAACGACATCATATTAGCAAACCGGGCACTGCTATTTTTTATTGGCATGGGCAGCTTATAAATAACATCTTCGGAAGGAACAAAACCGTTTTCATGATTTGAAAAATATTTTGTATGATTGTGTTGCTTTAAAAAAGTAACGTCATAACCGTTAAAATAAATGTCGTCGATTTTAACTACGTAATGTCTGAAGTTTGAATTAGTTTTCCCATAAACTTTTACAATTACATAGTCACCCTTTGATACTTCCCTAGGCCTACTTTCGTATTCATCGAAATCTTCAGGAGAATCAGAGCTTTCGTGGTAACTGATATTACCGTCACTAGAAGATGAACTATCGTCCAAAACACGCCTTTTCACAGTCTGTCTCTTAACCTCACTAACTTTAACTTTTTTCTTGATTTTCGCTTCCCGGAGTCTTGCTTCTTCTTCTAGGTTAGCTTTAATAGGAGTGTCTGTCAATACCAAGGACTTTCCTTTTTTACGTCGATTTGTGGACTTGCGCGGTTGAGCTTTAGGATGAGGACGAATTTGCTCCGGCGTTATTATATTGATGTGTGTAGGTTGGGAGAGTTGTTGAGATAGATTTTCTCCAGGATTCTGTTGCTCTGACTGTAATTTCTGAGTAAACACTTGAGGTATGGGTATTTGTAATGTTACCGGCTGAACTTCTTCTGACGATGGTCCAGGCTGTGGCCCTTGCTCCGGAGTTGGCCTGTCAGTGACATAAGAGGACAAAAAAACATCATCGGGGAATATTTGATCATTAAATGGCTCAATGCCTGTTGCTCGAAATCCACTGCATATATTTTTTGGTGTGAAAGCTTGAAGGAAAGCTTCTCCAACCAGGCTGCCCACGTCATAAATAGTGATGGCTTTTCCTGCATGATTGACCATCCATCTGTCACAAGCTGCACCATAAAACTTCTTAAACGGACCAAATACTCCGACGTCTAGCGGTTGCAGCTTATGACTGCAGTGGGGTGGTAATGTCAGAAGGTGAATACCATTTTCTTTGGCATAATTAAGGGCACAAATACTTAAGTGGCTTTCATGGTTATCAACAATAAGTAGCTTCGGTTCTTCTTTCATTGGCCTTTCATGTTGGACAAAATGTTGTAAGACAGGCAAAAATAGCTCACTTTTCATCCACCCAGAAGGCGTAGCAGCACCTTTAGTATCAAGAGGAGTTCCATAAAGCATATTGTCCTTAAAATGCACGCGTGGGAAAATCATAAACGGTGGTACAAATTTTCCTGTGGCACCAATAATTGCCACTACAGTTACGAGGGTTCATCTTTCACCAGAAGTCATCTGCCCAACATTTCTTTGACCTGTTGTTGCTAGAACTTTAGGAGGCTTATGCACCGTGGTAACGCCAGTTTCATCTAGGTTGTAAATATCTTTGGCCTGCAAATTATATTTAATTTTAAGGTCGCGAAGATTTTTAAAAAATGCCTCCACATTTGTTTTGTTGAAGCTGGTTGCTCTGCTCAAACTTGTCTGCTCTGGGGTCCTTAGTGAAAATTTATGCCTCTGCATAAAATTAAACATCCATTCCTTGCCTGCCATGCCATCCCGAGACCAATTCTCTTTTATGGTCTTGTTGTTGGCCTCAGCAAATTCGTAAGCCAGTGCTCTAGCTTGTTTTGCGGAAAGACCATAATGAATGTTTGACGCACGTTGTAGATATTGCTTGAGAAGCAGTTCTTCATCTTGTGTAAAAGACATAAGTTGTTCATTATTTGGACGGGAATTAATTGACTCCAAGTCGTGTTCACGGCATTTGTCAACGTACCGTTTCAGTGTAATTCTAGGTATTACAAATTGCATAGCTACATTTCTTACTGAACGGCCATTTTGCAGAACCTCTTGACAAGCCTGCTTGACTTCCGCGGCACTGTATGACCTATTATTGGTCGTTCGAATTCTTTTCCTAGGCATTTTCTGTAAAGAAAAAAAAAATGTGTTTTGGCAACCCTGTAGATCTTTCCCCGTATATCTATGTTATGGCTAAAATAGTTATGTTTGAAATTAGAAAAAAAATTATAATGGCTTTTTCGCAACTGAATAGAAACATCTATCTTTTTGTACGTTGATTTAAAAACATTTAGAAAGAGATATTGTTTTTTATTTTACAACTCTGAAATTTCCCGGTGTAGAAAAATGTACTTATGTGCAAAAATAAAACATATTTGACCGGTTTCGGTTCTGAGCGCAACTTATATAAAGGAAAAAATTGCTGTATAAAAAAAGACAATATTAATTTGAAGTGGTTTTTCCATTTTAAAGAGGCAAAATGTTTATAAATATAAAAAAGAAATATATTTGATTGAAGGCGGCTATTTTATCCGTTTAGGACCTTCCTGTACTAATTATTCATTAAGCGTTTTTATTTTTTTTTTAAATACTTAGAACCAGTTTATAGGAATTTTAACAGAACTTTTGCAAAACTTTATGGACGCACACTATTGTTAATATATTATATGGGCTGTTAAGCAGAAAAGCCAGAAACAGAGACGTGGCAGGTTAACTGGACACCTTTTCATGTAACCCCTTATGGCAGGTGTCCACTTATACCCACTACGTATGAAAAATTTTAAACAATAAAATTCTTAACATAACATTGCTGTAGAGGATTCTATATAAACGTAATGTATGCTAAAATACTTACAGAAAAACACTATATTTACAACTTTTGTTTAAATGTTGTCTTTACACTACTATTTACAACAATTCAGGGAGCACAAAATTTACTCTGACGCCATTAAAAACGTTTTGATTCGTTTACGACATTCCGTTAAATATCAGAGAACATTGCATTATACCAGAAGAGCACAGGCTAGGTGATGCTCTTTATAACGAAAGTTAGTCGCAACCTGTTTTAAAAGATGGCAGTTAGATCGCAGTGTTCAGTTAACCCACCTGTTCACCTAACCCCGTTCTACCCTACGTCAACGGTTTATAAAAATAATATTATAAAGCTTTTTCATCCCTTACATTAAACCTATGTAAAGGAAAAAATTGCTTATGTGTGAAAAAAAAAATTGATGTTTTTTAAAAATCTGACCGTTATGGAAAAAAATTGTATTTTCACAGAGTTGTGTTTTATTCTCTTAGGGCTATCAGCTATAAGTATATATATATATATATATATATATATATATATATATATATATATATATATATATGTGTTTTCATTCCGGGTGTACATCCGTTCACTACTGTCGTTCTGAAAAGAACAGTTTTGCTGACGTTTCGCCAAAATCACATTTGGCATTTTCGAAGCTTTCTTTCTCGCGTTCGAATAGAGACTGAAGTGTTGGTGTCTGCGACGCTTCCTTTTATACCCCCGCTCGGGGCCGAATTTAGATTTGTCGATTATTGTCTTTCATACTGTTGGTAGTTTTAATGATTCGTCCCTTTTATTCAAATCACCTTGCTTTTCAATTTCTATGGCTTCTCGGATTATTCTGGTCTTATAATATACTATATACTATATTGGCAATCTCCCTACACCCATCGAAATTTATTTTATGGCCGGTTTCCTGATGATGTAGGAATAAAGCTGAGGTTGTTTGTTTATTTCTGATGCTGAGTTTATGCTCTTCCACTCTTGCTGATATTCGCCTGTTAGTTTGCCCTACGTACAACTTTTCACAGTCCTGGCACGGAATACTGTACACTCCGTGGTTTTCCAGTTTGATTTTATCTTTTGGGTTTCCGAGTAGTTTACCTATAGTTGTTTGTGGCTTGTGTATTGTTTGTATGTTGTGTTTCCTCAGAATTCTTCCGATTCTGTCTATTGTGCCTTTTACATATGGTAAGACTACTCGTTGCTTTCCCGGTTCATATTTTTTGTTGTTCGTTGTTCGGAAAACCTGTGCATTAATAGCTTTCTCTATGGTGCGATTTGTGTAGCCATTTTTCTTTAAAGCACTAGATATTACCTTAAGTTCGTTTTGTCTCGTCTGTGTTTCAGTTAGTCGCACGGATCTAGATATTAGAGTATTTGCCACAGCTTGAATTTGTGCTGGGTGATGATGTGATTTTGCATTTAAATTTCTGTCTGTATGTGTTGGTTTTATATACACAGTGTATTCGAAATGTCCGTTATGTAGTTTTGTGACCAAAACATCTAAAAATGGTAGTTTGTTGTTTTCCTCTAACTCTAGAGTAAATTGTATTCTGGGGTGGATTGAATTTACGTGAGTAAAGTCTGCATGACCATGTTGCCATATAATAAATATGTCATCCACATAACGAATCCATAATTTGGGTTTTACACTTGCTTTCTCAAGAGCTTCTTTCTCGAAGTATATCATAAAATAAATTCGCGACTACTGGTGATAGCGAGGACCCCATTGGCGCATCATCCATTTGTTTATACATTTGCCCGTTGAAAGAAAAATAAGTATTTTTGAGGGAATGCTCCGAGAGTTCTATTATATGTGCCTGGAAATCCTCGTTCATAGCAATCTTGTCCAATGCTTCGTCGATGGGAATACTGGGATATAACGATTTGACATCTAGGCTTGCTATGATATCGTTTTTTTCAAGGACGATATCTCGTATAATTCGAGTGAAATGCTGAAGACAATAATCGACAAATCTAAAATCGCAAAAACTCAAGCGCAATTAGCGCAACAACAACAGCACCATCCGGAAAACATAAATAACGACCAACGCCTGCGCAGATATAACCTTCGGCCCCGAGCGGGGGTATAAAAGGAAGCGTCGCAGTCACCAACACTTCAGTCTCTATTCGAACGCGAGAAAGAAAGCTTCGAAAATGCCATATGTGATGTGCCATATGTCAGCAAAACCGTTCTTTTCAGAACGACAGTAGTGAACAGATGTACACCCGGAATGAAAACACATTGTATTTTTCCATCCGTGAAGGAGTAAAAATTAACATATATATATATATATATATATATATATATATATATATATATATATATATATATAAAAAAATAGCGGGCATTTATAATAATTCATTTCTTCTTCAGGGCTTTATAATAACATAATTTTTCAAAAAATATTGGATAGATTTTTGGCCTTACAGAAAGCTCAATTAAAGTTTAGAATGTTTAACGGAGTGTCAAGTTTGACATCAGGTTCGTAGATTTTTGTAAGCAGCTTGTGAAATCTGAAAGCTCGGTTAAATATTCTAAACAGCAATTAAGTTTTGTGCAACCGGGGATAAAACTACTAAAATTTTGACATTATTTTACAAGAAATAAACGATTTAAAACCAATTGTTTTTCTGTCAAATAATAATAAAAAAATAGGTTAAATATGTCAAATGTATAATATAAAAGGGGGGTATCTTCAAAAATGTTTTAAAACTAGATAATACGTTATACAGTATATTGAACAAAATATTGGAGGTAATTAGAAAAAGAAATATTATTGTTTTTAAGGAATTATTCGTCTTTTAAATTTAAAATATAAGAGTATATGGAATTTACTATTTGAGAGAAAAACATTTGGTTTTGAAATGTTTATTTCTTATGAAATAATGTACAAATTTTAGTAGTGAAAATCTATCCAATTACCTACCAGCACATTACATACAGGGTTGAGAAGATTTTGAATTTGTATTACTCCTTGATTAATTTACTTTATTGATAACATTTATATTCCTAACAATTACAAATGTATATTCCTTAATGTTGTTTTTTTATATGCCAACACCCCAAACGAATGCGTTCCTCAAATAATATTAAAGAAATTGCACAAGTGTGCAATTTTAATGATTTTAAACCATTTAACGTTTCAATATATAGTGATGTTAACGACTATGTAAATATTTTTATTGGGTTTTTAATGACAAAAAAACTTTTTAGGATTCTGGGGACTTAAAATAAAATCTTGATAAAGCTTAGCAAAATAGGACTTATACACCTCAAAAGATATATTTTGTGATAGTCTCCACCTTCGATTATTCACGTTCCACTCCGATTTCGGAGGCGGAGACTTTTTGCCTACTTTTCGCTATAGCACGAAACTCGACATTTCACGTCGGTTGGCAATTTTTTTGAGGTAACAACGTCATATCACAAAAACATACAAGTTAGTTCAGTGAACTTTTCACTAGGTCGTGTTTGTTTCCTATACATTTTTATACACGAAATGTGTATAGGTATACTCCTCCTTCGTAGGTTTTGATTACTTTTTGGCCTCGAAACTTCAAATTTTACTGGTGTGATGGCAAAAACGCGAGAGGATATATTCTTGTGGCATATCGCATATACATTTCACTGCTAAAAAATATAAATTTTCTAGTAGCAGTAGAGTTGAAAAATAATGTCTCTTAATGTCTACAGCTAGCTTTTGTGGCAAGATTATTTTAATTAACTAAAATCAATAAAGAATCTAAAAAGAGTAAATTAAAAATACATACATACTGTGGCTTTTTTAAACAGAAATCAGTCACTGAAAAAAGAGATCAAAAATCTAAACAGACTGAAGAAAGAAAAGGCATTAAAGGCGTATAAGACAGAAAATAAGAGAAATAAAAAAACGAACCGACAGCTTAGTTTGGACTGTTAGATGAGACATAGATAAAAGGTAAAATAAATAACAGCATAACAAATAAAATGCAGAATATATCTAAAATCAAGGAAAAAGAGAAGCAAAATAGAAAAATATAAAAAATGACTCAAAGAATAAAAAAAAGAATGCTATAGACTAGAGAAAAACCCGAAAATTGAAAGCTTATATAAAAAGTAAACAAAATAAAATCAGGAATGCCAGTATAAAAATAAAAAATGGCCATCAAGAAGAATTGGAACTTCTCTGTTGTGAAAGTTTCCGTCTATTAGGAATAGTAAAGTGTGACTCAATTCAGTTTTGAACATAGTCATTAATACCACATATATATGGTCTTTTCAAACATTTTGGTTCCACCATATTGGTCTCGTTCCAATATTTTACAAGTTTCCACCTAACCCTCACTTACTTTTTGGGCATGATTTAAAATGAATAAGCACACACTATGTTTGACCGGCCTTTTGTTGCGTTATATTGAATTTGTACCAATGTATTCGCATATTACTTTTAATTTTTCAGCAAGTTAATTCAATAAAAAAATTTTACGTTGAATGTTTGGAGATTTTATTTGGCCGCCATTTTGTTGCGATGTCTTGAATTCATAGCACAATTTTACCAGTTTATCTCTATATTCAACTTAATGCTTGCACACAATTTGAAATATATATAATGAGTAGTTTTTCAGATGGAAGATGTGCCACAAACAGATGGCAACCAAAATTTACATTTTTGTTAATGGAACAGTTTTCCCCATTTTGTTTTAAATACAAATTTTAAATTGTCCTGCATTGGAGTAATTAAAATATGGTCACTTTAAACTAGGATATACACATTGATATTTCTTAGTTATTGTTTTTATCCACCAATAATAAACCATTTGGAATATACAGGGCGAAAGCAAAACACTTGTCAAATAAATAACGTGGATAGGCTTCAGTACAGCGTATGGTACAAATGATCATCTACATGTACTTAAAACTCTTATCGAAAAATCAGTAGAGTACAGTAAATCTCTTATTATAATATTCGTAAACTACCAAAAAGCATTTGATTCCATAAACCAACATTTGATGTTTGAAACCTTATCAAACTGCAGAATAAACGACAGATACACGACTGTAAGAAACACATCTACAAGAATTTTAGAGCAAGTATTAGACAACATGAAGATACCAACAAATTTCGTGTAGAACGTGGTGTCCGCAGGCTTGAAAATCAGCATCTCGAACACTTAACTTATGACAAATCTTGTTCTAAGCGAAGGTATCAATATCAACGGCATTCAGTATCAGTAAGGATAACCAAACCTGTGAGCTTGCACGGCGAATAGGATTAACGGGGGCAGTCTTTGGAAATCTAAGACACATTAAAATCTGGGCTTCCGATGTGCCTTAAAAAAAAGTCTTGAACCTGTGTGTGTTGCCAGATCTTACATATGGTCCAGAGACTCTGACGCTGATCAGAAAACTTGTAGGAAATATAAGTTACCCAAAACGCAATAGAGCGCTCAATGCTAGGAATATTGCCCAGAGTCAGGTTCCAAGATGCAATAACTAAAATAACAACTTTTAAAGTGGAAGTGGACAGGACATATCCCTAGAATGAGTGACAGTAGGTGCACCAAACGCATAACTGAATGTAGGTCTAGGCAGGATGCCTTAAAAAGCAGAGGGTGCCCACTAAAAAGATGGGCCGATGACTGATATTTTTCTTAAATATTTGGGTTTCCAATACTTCTTCTATATAGCCCATATAGTATATTGTATAGAGGAGAGAGTAGATGGCGATGCTAGAGTGAACTGTATTTTTGTTTTAATTTTTCTAGTATCATTAAACATTAAAATAGTATTATCACGTATTTGACAGTAGTAAGGTGCAAGTTTTATATCCCTACAATAACAAAACAAACCCTCCAGCGCCGTCTGCCATTATAGGATTGACAGCCAACGACATCGAGAAACTTAAAGGTATTTTCAATAAGCAGTTTCTGCTAGGAGCAGCTGATAAGGTAGTTAGCGTGGTAGAGCAAAAAATTGAGAATAAACTGAAGAAACAGGCATGTACTATAAAACAACTTCGAAGGGAAATTGTGGACCTACAACAGTCCCAGGAGAAAAGAATAAAAATCTATCATGGAAAATAGTGAAGGTCTTCAGCAACATTGGATATATTATTACTAGTTGGCATTATGTAGAATCTTTTTAATAATTTTGTATACGTTGGTTAGCGTAGGTCCTTTATTACTATACTTCACAAATATTTAGATTGCTATATTTTTTACCGCAACTACTATTTTTATGCATGTGTTTGACTGCATTTTTTTTCTATTCTCTTCGCTTACTATTATTTAGTATCCCTTTATTTTCTATTGATTAAATGTCACTCTATATCTCTCATATTAGCATTCGATGGCTATTGCCAAATTTCAAAAACTTTGTTAGACATTTTGGTAGTCATAAAAACATGACTAAATTTAAATATTGAAGATGTAACGGTACACATAAATAATTAAAATTTAGAAAGGTTAGATCAACCAGGGAGACGGAGTGGAGGAGTGGGTTTTTTTTTTAAATCATTAAACTTAAAATTAAGCACAAGCTAATCATTCTCGGAAACAATTACCGCCCTCCAAATTTTGACATAAGTCAGATTTTTGGACATTTTGAGGATACACTGGCTAATATTTATGTTGAATATGATAATATAATTCACATTAGGGGTTTTAACATTAATGTTTTAAATAGAACCAACTTAAGTGCAGAACTAGTGCATATTTTTGACAGCGTCGCATTACGCCAGTTGCTAACATAGCTAACGCGAATCTCTATGCAGGCACTCAAGCATTCACATTGATTGACCTAGTTTTTACGATTATCATGATCCTGTAATACAAGATGAAGGTGACACTGAAATATTCGAACTTTGTCCCATTTTTGTTCCAAACTGATAAACCCAAACCTGTTTTCTTTTAGACCTTTTTTTCAAAGAGACAGAGTCTTGGTCATGTCAAAGTAAAAATTTCTTATTCCCGAACACTTATTATTTATTTATTTATTAGCATAACCCAAGAGGTGCTCTGAGCACCCAAGAATTGCACGGAATTTATAATTATATAATATTTAATTAGTCGTCGCAGCGAAGTCAATTTGTTCTAGATTTAAGTAAGAAAATTAATTACTAAAAAAATCTAATCAAAAAAGTTACTTTCCCGGAAGATGCGTGAAAACAACAGCGTCCGCTTCTAGAAAATCAACTTAGAACACATCGATAGCGCGATGCATCCGCGTGTCAAGTATACTCGAACCAACGGGCCGACTGCTATGGGAATCACCTTTTTAAGTTATAGAACCCAACTAGCGGCATCCGGGGTTGGTACCATAAATATATTTTATAACATTGATTTTTTATTTGAACGCCACTTTGTTCTCCGTCTTGAATTCGTACCACAATTTTATCAGTTAATCTCTATATGACCCTTAATATATGTCCAAAACTTAAAATGTATCTAATAAGTAGTTTTTTAGACTGATTTTTTTAAAATAATTTATTAGGCCGCCATTTTGTTTTGCTGTCTTGGATTCATACCAAAATATTTCAGATTGATTCCTTTGTTTTTGTGCAAAATTTGAGATAAACTAGATAATTTCTTTTATAGTAATAATTATTTTAACATTTCACTAGGCCCCCATTTTATTCCGTCATATTGGATGTTTACCAAAATACTACCCGGTTATCTTCATATAACCCTTAATTTTGTATTAAAATTTGAAGTCAATCGGGTAAGTAGTTCTTAGCTATCCCGCGAACTGACAGACAGACAAATTGAATTGAGAAAACATATTGTTTGGCATCTAGGGACGCTAAAAAACTTAAATATATGTGTGTAAAACCTGCAATTTTGTTCACATATTTTTGAGTTCATTCAAGCAATTCTCCCAAAACGGTAATTCTGGAAAGCGCTTTGCATAATTTACTCTAGAATTATAGAAAAATAAAAAATTATGCTTTAAAATTATTGGAAATAATATAGTGATTTTTAGCTTAAAATATATTAATAAAGCAAATAACAAACAAATAAAACATGCCACTACCCTAGATTTCGGCAGTTCTTGAAAATGTACTACTAACAGCGCCTTTAAATTCTAAAATAACATAACAGAATCTTATATTTACTGTATTTTAAATACGAGCTTAACGTTTGAATTACCTATTCAATAGACTCTCGCAGTAGTTATTTATCTCGGACACAGACTCAAATACATTTTATAACTAATATGTCTGACCCCACCTTAAGCATGTTTCTGGACCAGTCTCTTAAGGCATTAAAAAATGTATAGATTTTGTCATCGTACTGAAGTATTCTATTTGCAGAACGAATGTTTTAACCTAGTGAAATGCTGGGATTTAATAAAAACCATTCGGCACTTATCACGAAAATATGGACATTTGGTATTTTCAACCTTAACTCTGGCCGCCTCGAAGTTGCGGTACATTTTATCAAAGAGCTTAACAATTGTATCTACTAACATAGATATTATAATTGCACAACAAACGACTTGTGAAGAATAATAATTTCTCATCATTTGCATTTCATTTCAAAGATGCTAAATGTTACGCTACTGAAAGGGTGGCGTTCTAACATTAACCTAATCTACCTGCGAAAGGACAATTCCGGCTTAAAAATATCTAGTTTTTAACAAAATTGACACTGGAGGACCATTTTAAGGAATTTCAAAGGGTTATCTCACCAAAAAAATACAAAACAAAGTAAATATCTGCAAAAATTAAAATTCCGACTTGAAAAAACAATGCACGACATAAAATACTATTATTCACTCTACGGAGTTTTTATGAATTAATATTGGGTATCGTAACGTATATCGGCGAATAAAGATGCGCGCGACGTTGCCACTATTGGCCTACATTTTTACAACACGAATTGAAAATAAATGAGTAGTAATTAATACCAAAAACAAAAAACTTTCAATTTAATTTAATGATAATAGTATGTGTAACAACACAAAATATTTTTGTTTGCGGAAATGCAGCTACAAATGCAAAAGTGTTACATTAGTACAGACTTAAATAAGAAAACATTCTTTACAATAATCTATATTGTTGACAACACTGTTTCACAGAAACTCGTATTGGATTATGAAGCTAAATAGATTAGGAACACACATAGAGTAGCAAATTTAATGTGTGATTTGTATACAATGTAAATAGATATATCTTTTCTTGGTTACATATCTATTTCTTGGTTGGTACAAGCTACACATTGATGTACTTTGCTGCACTTTTGCTTGGAACGTTGCACAGCTACACCACAACACAATTATCTAAGATTTAGAATTGCGACACATTATGACAATTTACATTTTGTAATTTTGTTTAATAAAAAACTATAAGTAGGTTAACAAAAATCGGCAGATTTCTTTATTTATGTTTGATATTTATAAGCGGCGAATCAATCAGCCAGCATTTCTCTTGTTGGTAATTATTTAAAGTTAAAAAGCATCAGATGAGATCTGTTTATTTCTTTTTTATATTTAGAAGCCGCGAATTAATCGGCCCTTCTTTTGTCGATAATTCTTCACATGAGAGCACTTTTTGATTTATGGCTATGACAAAGGCGACCGCCGCTGCCCGCCGTCGGCACGCGCTTTGAAATGAAAATAAAGGAAAACGGCCGTCCGGCATCGGTTTCCTTGGTACGCGCTCTCACTAGTGATGTTGCTATTGCAAAAAAATATCGATATATATCGTATCGTTATTTTAAAAATATATTATATCGGACGTCCGATATATCGTAAAAATATCGGTATTTCGATATATCGATATCATTAAAAATATTATCTCGTCGTCAGCCTCTTCAATGGGCTCATTGCTAGCAGCTATATTTCTTCCAGATAAGGTAGAGTAAGAGGTGGAGGCATGAACCTAAGTAGTTTATTGGTAGAGTTGGTGATTGAGGTAAGGGCAAGGATAGCCGGGAAGACGCTTTTTGATAGACTCTTTCCCCGAATTAAATTTTAAATAACCAGTATACCTTAAATTTTTAAGATAAACATTTTGGAATTGGTTTCAAATTTTGCAACATCTATGGCAATGCCTGGAAATAATTTTGCAAATTGTATCAATTTTCTAGATTTTAAACATAGAAGCTGCAAATGTTGAATGACAGGTATTACCAAACATTGTAATTTGTAGTAAAGCGCAACGACGAAAGATATATTTAAAAATTTTATGAAAATTGTAAAGGTCACTTTAGTTTTACCTCACTCATCTGCAACTGCGGAAAATGTATTTTTTCTGTTATCTTTAATAAAAACGTGTTTACGAAATAGGTTGGTTGGTACAATACTAGCATCTATTTTTCACATAAGAGAGAAAATAAATTGCATTCCAAATTGAGCCCAGGTTAGGTTAGATATTAAGATGCTCACGTACATTTCAAAGACTAGAAAATATACACGTTTAATAAATGTGTTTATAATTTTTTCTGCACATATAGGTACACGTGTTTGTTTACGTTTATTTCCATATTTTAATCTGTTATTTAGAATATTAATGGATGTCTGAAAGGAAACTCCTTGTTTTTGTTTTTAGAAAATAGTGTGATCATTTATCTGGTTATATAATAAATAGTATATTTTATTGTAAAATTTGGGTTTTAGTACATTTTAGCACATTCTAGTTTCATGACGCCCAAAATTTATAATTATATTAGATACATCTATAGGTTGATAATAACAATAGCAAGCTCATCCAGAAAATAAAAAAAATATGTTTAAATAATTCTTTTGGATTAGTTTATACTAAAAGAGGTCGCAAGCGTCTTAAATTTTTAATTGTCACAAATTTCATATGATGGGTGCACAATACTAGATGCTTTCATTGTCCAGTACTACACGTACACAAATCAGCTTATAACAACTCTGGCGGCATTACTTCACTGCCTGATCCTCGACCTGAGTGGAGGTACCAGCCAAGTCAGACATGCGATCGCCTAAATAAGTTCTCAGAACCGGACGAGATGAGAAGTGTTTGAAGGTATCTTAAATTATTCAGAACATTTTTAACCGATTCAGCCTAAGTGTTATATTAAAATTAATAAATGTAGATCCGGCTTAATAATTTTATTAGTGTTGAAATTTTAGAAATTAAAACAGAAATATACGATTTACGAAATTTTTATAATATGTACCTAATAAAAATGAAATTAACAACGGTTCAAGAATCCAGGGCTCCTTTCAAGTTGTTGGCTAGAATTCGGACTTCAACTTGAATTTTGTTAGATTTGTAAATAATCAAAATAATATAAATATATATTCACAACCGAGGGCTTCTTTGAGGTTGTTTGCTGGAGGAATTCGGATTTTAAGGGTACTTTTGAATTGATGACTAGAGGAATTCGGACGTCAGTTTAAGAGATACCTTTGAACCGTTCTCCTACTCCACTAAAGTTAGTAAATACACCGAAATCTGATTAAAATATTTTCTATATTTAAAACCTTTTATTAAATAAAAAAACTGCAAGGGTTCTTTTGTAATTGTACTTTTGCATCTTTCTCCCATTCTGTCAATTATGTTCTCTGGTTTGGTTTATCTTGCTTTAGTGTTTAAGTAACCGAAATATTCCGACGATACCGTCTCACTACACTCCGTAATTTCTTTGATGTAAAGCATAGAAACACTAGTTTAAATGTAAGTAAGGTCCGTAAGTAATCCTAGAATAATGTCAATTACTTTTAATGTGTTTTATCGCAAGTTTGGCCTCCGGAATATATAATATCATTTTTTTATTAAATAGAAAAAAGTTTGTAGAAAAAACCGTATTATTCTTTTTTTGTAAATAAGTCACCAGAAGGCCCGTAGGTTGCTGGTATAGTTTTATAAATTGATAGTATGGTATTACACGATTGACTGATTTTGTTTTTAGTAAATAAGTCATTAAGTTTAATTTCTGCTTTTTATTTAAATTAAGCATAGAACTCTTCTATCTTCGACTGTCTAAAAGTTACCTGGAGGCATAGTGGGATTCTTACCACTAACATCGAAGGACTAGCACCCAAGTGAATCTTCCGCTGAAAAACTAAATCCAGGATACAAAGGTCGTTGACGTAAACAATACGTAGACTCACAAACAAAGCAACATGGCAGTCTTCAGCATACATGTTATTGACTATGTTCATGCACCTTACCAAAGGTTGAGGTTCATATGCAAAAAAAATATAAAGTTGTTTTACACCCATTAAAGGTTTGTATTATGAGTATAATATTCAATCTCCGAAATCATAACAGAGCGCTTTCGACTAACTGGTCATCACCATTCTACCTACAAATAAGTACATCGAGTAATAAAATCCTTTAATTATGAGATGAAGGCTAAAAAGCCGAAAAGAAAGGAAAAAGGTTGAATCAAACGATATTCTTACTGTACAAAGACAAGCTGCCGAAGACTGACTTTGCAATCTTGGAAGAAGAGGCCTGTTAAGTAATAATAAGTAAATATATTGGAGATAATACATTGAAAACGTGCAAAAACCTGTGTAATGTCAATGGACCATACCAATTGTAAGAAGGAACATACATGTTTGAATGTGATACGAAATTTGAGGGTAATAGATGTATTTTACATACTTAGACACTAATAACAGGTTTGGATCAAAACAAGAAACGAGACTATGTGAGTAAATTGAGAAAGCAGAGATGTTTAATCATAAAAAGTAGCTTTCAAACAAATGGCGAGTAATGACAAAAACAAGTATATTGTTACAAATCCTTGCACAAATTTCAAGTAAAGTTCAAACAAAACTAAACCTATGAGAAATCAAAGCAAGTCCTTGCGGGAAGGTAGACAAGTGAACTAGCTGAACAGAAATGTGTTAATTTATTATATGCCTATATAAATTAATAAAAGTCAATAAAATATTTTGAAAAAATATTGGCTAGTAGATTGTGATCAAAAGGTTTGAAAATTACTGTCAAAAAAGTGGTGGTGTGTGAAGTTAACTGACCTCCCATACAAGGACAACCTGTGGACAAAAACTAACTGAATATAATAATATAAATCTTTAAATAAAAATGAGGGGGGGTCCGTAATCTTTGTAAAACTAACTAATTGTTAACAACTGTTTTTGCTAGTAATGATAAGTTAACACATAAGAATGGCAAAAAATATTTTAATTAGCTGTTAAACAGAAGATTGATATTATTGTACCAATAAGTTTTCAAAATAAAGCAGAAATCTCACAAACCTGATATTTTATTTATTTTATCAGTAAAAAGATTGATAGATACTTTTTTGAAAAAGGGGGTGGGGACTTGTGGGTACGAAAAGGAATAAGATAGGTGGGTGACAAGTATTGCCTGAGGAGTGAAGGGGTGAAAATTTCAGAATTTCAAGAGCAAGGGATACTAAATAGAAAACAATCTTCGGTGAATAGGTATGAAAGTTCTATTGAGGTTGACTTGTGTGTTTAGACAATTTGGGTCTTGTTTAAGTTCACTATTGATCTCAAAATCTTCGAGAAAACTAAGTCTCATAAGGTTTCTTGAATGAATGTTAACCAAAAGCTTAGAATTGTTGTCTGGATCAAAATTATATTGACTAGACTGAATGTGACTGCCAAAGAGTGACTTGTTAGGGTTAATAACACTTTTGTTAAGTTTTTTTATTTCGTGTTTGTTATTTTTCAATGACTTTCCAAGGTTGTTCTTAATTTTATAATATATTTTAATATTATTACAAAAAGATTCGAATATTTTTGAAATTTGTTCTGTTAAATTGTTATTCGAAAGAGGAATTGAGAAAAATATATCAACATTAAGTTGAAGTCATCAAAAGAGAGCTTTTTTTCAAAAGTTTAGTTTTAACTTGTTGGTCTTGGTATCTATTAATTCTGGATCATATCCATCGCTATAAGCAATTTGCTTTAAAATGTTAATTTCTTCCCTATAGTTGGGTTTTGACATAGGGACATTTAAAAGTCTATAAATATAAGAATTAAAAGCAGCCATCTTATTTTGATATGGATGGTTAGACATTTTATAAATAACATGATCAGTTTGGGTTGGTTTTCTATAAATTTTGAATTTAAGGTCAAAACCTAATCTATAAATGGTGAGATCTAAGAAATTTAGAGAGTCATTCTATTCAATTTCTAGTGTAAATTTGATGTTACTATGTATTTGATTAAACTTGTTTAGTAAGAGATTAGCACAGAGTCAGAAAACCAAAAAATCTTGAGAAAGAGCAAAATTCAAAAGTGTAAGTATATTCACGAAAAAGTTACCTAACAATGGAATAGTTCCATTCTTTGGCACTGATGTAAACAAATTACTCACATTAAAGGACATCATAAGATGATTGTTTAGGTTTATTAATTAAATCTAGAGTGTTACTTACCGAGTTTGAAGGCTTGAAGTTAGTAAGGTTTTTATGAGATTGGGAACATGTATGTCATCCATTAAAGATTTTTTATTCTGTAAATTTAAACACAGTTGTTCAATAACATCCATTTCTATAGCGAAATGTTACAAATCACGTTCAGCTGTTACAAGTTACAAGTGTTTGAAAGGTTGGTAATTCTATCAAAGAATTTAAAGTTAGAAATTTTTTTATTTCTCTCGGTATTTTTTCTATGTTTGACGTTATTTTTAATTAAATTAGAAAGCTTGCTCTTGACCAACCGAAACTTAATCTGTCTCTGGAGAGTAAGAAAGTGTCTTTCAGAGTTTAAGTTAGAAATTTAACAAATCAAGTTCAGCATAATGTTTACAAATTCTCCTTTCTAATGATCCTATGTTCCATCTCTTCTTTAAGATCCAAAGGTTCATTACGGGATGTTTTAAGCTTAGCAAAAATTGGTGTGATATTGTCATTTAAACACTGATTAAGGAATCATACATCAACCTGAGTGAGTGACTTCCTCAGGGCAAGAAGTTTTTACATGTCATAATGACAAAGCAAAAGTTGACAAACACCAAATTACATTTAAAAAAAATTGTTTAGATTTATTGCTTAACAAGCAGCCACCGTTCTTGTAGGCATAATGAAACAAAGAAATGGGAGAATCCCTTTAACAAAAAGAAAAAGAAAATTAGTAGTCGACGGCGTTGCCAAATTTGGCTAATTTCTGTTCTGTTTATACTCATTAAGATACATTTTCAAATCTTAGTAACTCGTCTATTATACATAAAGATTTCAATATTATCATATTTTTTTCTTTACAGTTGTAGTTGTTTTAATTCAATATAAATTTAGTAATCCGTTCGTCTGTCAATTTTTGTTTTTGCTTTTTGTTAAAAAAATTCACCCATTTCTCTGTTTCATCATGCCTACAAGAACGATGGCTGTTTTTTAGGCAATAAATCTAAATCAAATTTTTTAAAAATGTAATTTGGTGTTCGTCAACTTTTATTTTGTCCTTGTTACCTGTAAAAAGTTTTTATTACATTGATTTGGTACCATGTATCTTTCTACCTGTTCACTAACTGTAAGTATCGTTTAATTCAGTCTTTTTCAATTTTGAATCTTCTTCATAACTGAAGGGTTTTATTACTCGATGTACTTATCTGTAGATAGCATTGATGACTAGTTAATCGAAAACGCTCTGCCAATATTTTGGAGTTTGGATATTATACACGTTATACAGACCTTTTGTTTCATTACTTTTGCACGTGTACACAGCCCTTAAAGGTTCCCATAAAATTTTAATTTTCTTTTTAAGGAGCTGTTTCACCTCTTTAGATTAAACCTATATGAAGGAAAAAAATTGCTTATGTATGCAAAAAAACAACTTTTTCCTCTTTTAGCGCTTAAAAAAAATATGCATTATAGAAATAAAAAAGATTTTGCGTTTTCATCTTTTATTCACTAGGGCTAACTTCTATAGTGGAAAAAACGTTTTCTATATAAATAGATAAAAGAAATTTGACATATTGCAGTTTGTTTGTTTTTAAGCAACCGCTTTAAAACAAATAGTATTTTTGATTTTTGGGGACTGCTTCTTATTTCTAGGGCTACCTAGTATAGTAAAAAGAAATATATTTATATACAAAAAAATGTGTTTTGTCACACATGTAACATTCTCGTCAATGGTTTTCTCAAAGTGATGTAATAAAAATAGTGTAAATGTTTAAACGATATTGTTAACAGTATTTCAGTCGACAGGCCGCTATTTATTGTTTATTTAAAACAATTTTATAAAAGACAGGCTTTTACTAATTGACGCCGCTTTATTTGTTGTCTTGTTCTTGAAGAAAATCAGTATGCCTAAAAAGTACACTGATGTAAGTATTGAAAAGAAATGTTTATATCACTCGATTTAACTAACCTATTTCGTATTCACATGCATACGACACTCGAGGGAAAACGGCCTTTCTCTAAATTACACAGCACCAAGAGGGCCAAGCAAATTCTCTATGGAAACAAACGACAAAGTTTACAACACCCTACTCAAGTAAATATTTATATTAAAGTTTGAGATTTTGTGATGTCTAACCATGGTTGATTAAATTTAGTCCTGGGTTCTCTTTATAATAAATATTTCTTTTTTACATTTTAATACAACACTAATTTTAGTAAATACTCGTATTACAATATATGATGACTACTATACTTTAACACATCTATTATAAAACTAAATACTCTAAATCCTCAACGCTCCTGTCGTTACATATGCATTAGGAATTCGCTCTAACCTTCCAGAATACCTTCGATATAGGACAATGAATGTGTTTATTTCTAGCCCACGTACATAAACGTTTGATATCTCATTTGGGCAGTTTTCGCAAAACCACTTCACTTTTCTTAACTCTGATCGTCCCGATGAGCTTCTTAACCATTATGTTTCATCACTCTGTCCAAGTATACTACCTTCATCTTGCTTTTAAGATCTCTTTGTATTCGACCAATCAAAACATGTATCCTTTTGTCTTATTCGATATTGTCTTGTTAAGACATTCTTGGAGATATCGCTTGTTTTCTTTTGGGGTTATACCACCTAACTAATTCATTTTCAAATAAAACTGCGGAGTTGGCTCTAATTTCATATCTGGTCTTCATTCTATCACTGAATGATGATTTATGCGGCCACCTCTTTCCTCGTGTATTTGAAGAAGACGTTTGTAAATTTCTCAGCATAATCTTGTGTCTTTTTCTTTTTTTATTAGGCAATTTAAGCAATAAATCACCGGGCAGCTCTTCCAAAAACAATTCTGGCTGGAGTTTAAACCTCGAAATCATAAATTGCTGCCCTATAAACCAACAAAAACACGAGGAATTGTTCGTCCTAGTCGCGCTAACTTCTGGCAACAATTTTGGAGAGATGTTCTTTAGTCTTGTTAAATCGTTTTACTATAATTTCACAGGCTTTCCTAAAAATTGCTGATTCGAAATTTCGTCCTTGACCTGAATAAAGTTCCAGTTTAACTCTATGTTTACTGGACACATCTTCAACCAAAATGTATCAATTCTCGTTTGCTTCCTGGTTCGCGAGAGCAAATACTTTAGGTCATTTATTTAAGTTATCCAGTGACAACTAGGGTCCACTTGTTAACTCTATTAAACTCTGGAAGTGGCCCAAAAGCTATCCTTTCGAGTGGTAAACCAACGCAACTTTATATTATTTCCCACAACGCCTTTAGTGCAAGGTTTTTGTCAGATATTTGGCTCCATTATTCTTTGACTGCATGCAAAATTGGACTAATACCGAAGTCTTCTAGCTGATCTTCTCGCCATTCTTCTGTTGACCACTCCTAGTCTCCTTATTCGTAAACTCTTTAATTTCTCTGTGAACATACCTCTCCCGTTGATCTACCTTTTGACAATGCTTCAGTCTTCTTTACATGGATGTCTTTTTTGCATTAGCATTTGTATGGTGTTTTTCGGGCCGCTGTTTAATTTGAAAGTTGTACTATTGTAATTTCTCAACTTCCCTTCTAGATTTTTTATTTCACTCAGCCATTTTAATGCAGCATAATATGTTCTAACCAGGAATTTACACCCATAAAAATATTTGTGAAAATCCTAAACGGCTTTAACAAGGGCAACTAGTTCTTTTTTAGTGAAACAATTATTCTGTTTAGGCAAAGCTGATGTCAGTCTTCTAATGTAAAGTCATATTATGAATTTCAGTTATAGACAACTTTTTCTTCAGTTAATTTATATAGTGGAGCTGCTATTTTTGCGGAATTCTCTACCATCCGTCTGTAAAATGAGCATAATCCTAGGAAATTTTGAAATTCACGTCTGTTTAGGGGCGTTGGCCAATCCCTTATTGTTTCGATCTTGCTTTTATCTACCTGAATTCCCTCCTCAGAAACAACATATCTCAAGAATTCAACTTTATTTTGAAACATGCGACATTTCTTTGGGTTTAATATCAAATCTGCATCTCTAAAATGGCTAAAAACATCTCGGATGGCAAACTTCCTGGTGGTTATCTAATCAGATGTGCATGTTTAGTGTCTAGATTCTATGCTTTCCTTATCCTTTACTTGTCCTTTTGATATGGCCGTCTCTAGTTTCGAATAAGTCAATTTCACTTAATATAATTATTATGCGAATCAGGTTTGCATATGTCACAATTAATTATGGAAAGATATTTGCAATTCGAACAAAAATTTTACTACCTATTCGTACCAGAGCTTTTTCAGTCAAGTATTTTCCCGGCTTTGCCATTTTTTTGTTGCTGTACAAAGGATGTGCCTTCAATTTTCCCTGAACTATTATTTCAGTACTGTCTGATATTTGTACAGTTTCGGAAGCTACGATGTTTATTGTTCCCCGTTTCCTTTCCCTTGACCAAAACTAATTCCTCGTTTCTAATAGTGACAATGTTTACTCCAGGGTCAAATGATAAACCATATTCTTTAATCAAATTCAGTGCGATAATAACTATTTCTTTTGTATTGACCATTATTTTTGTATAATGTGCTAAAGTGAAGCAATGTAAAAGTCTGACACTAATTCCTCCATATACATACGCTGACTCCCCTTTAATCGTGCCTTTCTACGAGTAGTCCTATTTTATACCTTCTGACCACGGAAACCGCTAGTCCTGTGTCCACTGCTACTGTAACTCCTTATTCTTTTTTCATTAATTACTCCCTTTATTCTCAAGCTTTCATAGGGTTCCCCTAAGATTTTAGTGAAGACAATCAAGTGAGCTTTGTATTGTTTATGCACCGTTTGCCCCTCAATACTTGCTAATAGTCGTGTCCCTGTCTGAAATTAGCGCTATTTTGCCTTGATTCTCTTGGTGATCTAGAAATTGGTTTTCTAAAAGGAGATCTCGAGGACAATAATAGTTTGGCTATATTGCTATTTATGAAGCATAAGGTCTTGAGTTTTTCGTATTTTACTTAGAACTGCCTCAAATCCTTTTCTCATACGCTCCTGCATATTATCGGGTGGGTTTTACAGATCTAATTTTAGATTGGCAAGTGCGGCGCTATTTTTGCTAGACTTGGTTATTTCAAACGTTTTTTAAATTTTGGGATTCCGTATTCCATCGAAAAATACAGGCACTGCCATCCAGTCCTACGTTTTCATCTCATGTAGGAAACGCCAATCTTATTAACTTGTAATGCCAGACCTAAATTCTTAAAGGGATTCACTGGGCTTGTATGTCCTACTTTTAAGCTGAGTTCTGTATATTTTTTGACGGTACTGAGCTTCAATACGAGTAAACATATTAATAGTTTTGTTGATGTTTCGCGTGAATGCCTTGTGACAAATCCAGTGCCGGTTCTCTTAGCGAGACTAGATTGAGGGACATACAGTAAATAGGAAGTTGAACCATCTAATGTTGGAGGATAACCAGCAAAAAATGTTTTTCAATTTACTTATATCTTGTTAAAGATGTTGAACTATGTTTTCAATGCTACCACTTTAACTTCCACTAGGACTTGTTTTACCTCCACATGAGCTTGTTGTACTTCCAATTTGAAATTCCCATTTCATATTCTTTATTTGTCCTTTGACATTATCTTTGACTTTTTGTATTCGGTTATTGTTCTTGATCAATGGCATTCTAAATCCAGTCCTATATTTGATGTAGTTCTTATACTCTTCAAGTTTCTGGTTTAATTAGAGCTTTCTCAAGTCGTTCTTGTTCTGTCTGTCTACTTACCTCTTCTTCTTGTTTTTCTTTTTTAATCTTAGCTTCTTAAATCATTCTTTCTGATATTCTTTTTGTCTTTTGGTTTCTTCTTCCTTTTCTATCTCTATCACTCTTAGTTTTTAGCCTCTAATTCTCAAAGATATTTTAATATTTCTAGTTGTTCTTGCAGTCATTTGTCCTCTTCGGCCTCTTTTTTTTGTTTTCTTTTAGTTTCCTAATGGGTTAATCTTTCACAAGAATATCCTGCTCTACTTGTAGTTTGTTTGTTCTGAAATCGTCTTTACTTGTTTCTCCATTTTAGTAGTTTGCTCTATACTATTAGGCATACAAATAATTTGTTAAGCTTCTCTTGCTTAAAGGTTACCAACGATGTTCAGTTTTTAAGATTTTGCGTAGTTTTCTAGAACTGTTTTGAGATGTTTGTTCTGAGGTATTCTTGAGATCCGTATTTCATTGCAATAGTCAAATCACACAGATATTAATTAAATAACTCGAACTGAATTTTTTTGAAAACGTTTTCAATACGTCTTTTTAGGGTACAAAACAAAATGACAAAGTCAAAATTACAGATCAGTTTCGAAATAGAATTTTCTTAAAATGGGCCTGATAGTGCATAACTCTTCTTTCTATGTAAATTTCTTCTTTTTAGTACTAAATTTTAGTTTATTTTATTTCAAATTGCACACAAGTTTAATTGCAAAATTTTGAGCGCGAACTACGCAAGCAAAAGTAAATGTGTCAAGCTCGACTCAGTTCTGCTGGGAGAGCTCTGCTTCAACGCACCGGCGCACAGTGCGTTGGGCATATGGTCGGTTGGGACAAAAATCGTTGAACCTTAGCAGGTAAACTTATATGGTATAATATATATTAACAAGATAAAATGTAATCAGATTTAGTTATAGAAATTGCTTTTGGTTATATTCAGCGTTTAAAGAAGCGTTTAATAGGGGCGCATATTGATATATTTGAATTATGATTAAAAACTGTTTTATTTGACTCGTAATGACGTGAAACTAGTTTAAAACTAAATGAATAACAAAATTTTAAACAGAGACAATATCGAAACATGTTTTGGAAATACATTATTTAAAATTAACTAACTGGCATTATCAGTATCGCTGTCAGAATTATCAGAACTTAGCATCTGAATTAACTAACTATCAACATTTCTATTAACAAATCTAGACTTTTAGTTGTTGTGTTCCTTAGGCTAGCAAGTAAAGGATCCGATGTTAATATTAACATATTTAGGAGATCTGTATTTGTGTTTAATCGTGAAGATTTGCGAGTGTGATTTAACCTCTGTTTTCTAACCTCCTTATGCCTCGCCTCTAAAACATCTTCTGATAATTTTCCTATAGGAATATCAAAAGACTTAATTATATTGCATCCGTGTATTAATACTTTATGTAACCTATTGGGCATATATTACCAGCTATATAAATACAAATACAGATCTCGTTTCATTAAGTAAATCCCCAAATTTGTTAACATTAATTTCGCTATCACTAGCTAATACGGAGAGGACAGTATAAAGTTTGTCAATTAAAATGACATTAATTCCTGTAATTTCTAAACTAATGTTGGAATTACTAAAGAACCTTCTTGCGGTATTTCCATCGTTACTTGATCCATATCCTGGTTTCGGCTTATCAACTATAAGGCCAAGTTTTGACTTAAATTCACTCTGTATTTTTTTTAGTATTTTCGAATATTTCTTTGTTTTCAACTGACTTGCCATGTTTTAAAAGGCAATCTGTATGAAGTAAACATTCAAAAATTCTAATCCATAAGTGCAAAGTAGATAAGCCGAAACGATATTGGTCCTTATTGGGAACTTTCTCCATTACTTTACTGGTGTTTATCTCTCTAGGGGTGGCACCGCAGATGTAACATTTCATGATAGCATTGCAACCAGATAAAATATTACACACACCACCATCTAACATTGTAAATATCATGTTATATTTCACTTCTATTTCAAATGAATTATTTGTACACTGATATGGAGAAAATTCTTTAATAAATGAATTAAGTTTTGTTTCTTCATGTTTAATTAACTCTGAATTTTCTTTGGAAAATATAAATTTTATTGGACGACAGTAAAATGTTGAAGAGGGACGTATATTTATCCACATACTGCATCATCATTATTAATTAAACATAAAGGAACAAAAGCTATCAAAAACATAAACTCATCGGTACTGCCATCCTTCGAAAATTTCTGTTTATAAATACTATGGCCTGAACTGCAGTCAAACCCCCATTTACACCTTAACATTGTATTTAGATTTTTTGATATTTCAAAACATTGTAAAATACTATTTGCAGTTTTATCCAAAATTTCGTGTAAATTTACTTCAGCTGATAACTCAGTTAAGATATTTTTATTTAACAAAAACTGTGTTTTAGTTTTTCTTAGTGTAAACACACTTGGGAGACATTCACTATGAATAGCGTTAATAGTAGATTTTAAAATTTCTTATTTTCTTTCAGGAAAATCTAAATCCAAATACAACCCTAAACTTTTAACAGGACTTACTTACTTACTTGCCATTAAGTTTTTAGAATTATTTTTTCGTTTTGAAACTGACAACTGAGCCGCAAATGATAGCTCGGCCGTCGAATTTGAAGCTACAAAGAGTTTTAGGGGCCTACCGAGACTAGTACTAGGCTGATTTTGACGATGCAAGCAACTTAAATTTAAAACAGAATCTGGAAGTGAAATTTCCTGCTCAAGCCAATGTTTGTGCCTATTTTTAAATGTTGTCTTTTTTTCTACCATATTATCTCCATTTTGTTCTGATTTTGAGACATACATATTCAACAGATTTTTGCAGATCACTGTTAGTTTTATCTGGGACATCTCCAAGCCTTAAAAACAGTTTTATTGCATTAAAAACACACTCAAACTTCTTGTTTTCGTCGGCAGAAAGCCATTGTTCAAAAAGGTCAGAATTTCTGATTAGATTCATAGGGCAAACTTAAAAATAAAAAAAAGTCGCAGTTAGTCGCAGCTAAATTATAAAATAAATAAATATAAAAATAATGTCTTTAAAATTATTTTAAAATTGTTTCGTAAAAGACAATATACAAGGACAGTTTTCATTAATAATAAGGAATACAACTAAACTAAAATAATAGTTTAAACTACTTACCTTAAAGAATCGTTTGCACAAAATATGTTGACCAAAATTCAAAGTAAAAACATGTGACAAGATATTTAAATTAGGTATTTAAAAATGTAAAATAACTGATAAAAATGTTGATTTGTGAGAAAGCTAAATTCGAATTCACCTGACAGAAAACTGACACCATTTGACATATTTTGAACAAGTGATAAATCAAGGCCAACTAAGTGATCTAATCCTTATAAGAGCAAAACCAGAAAAGGCCGACTTGATTTTTCGATTTTTGTCCATTGATCAACGCCCTGTGCGGCGTGATCTGATCCACAACTAATTAAAAGATTGCAAGTAAGCAAGGGTTTATTTCGTTTACAAACTAACAAATAGTGCCTTCCACAAACCAAAATCGACCAGATGAGCATCCAGATCTAGAAAAGGGGATCCGTACACGAGAACCAAGAAATTTTATGGTGGGTGCCCTTTCAAACTACATTTGAGTGTTGGTAAAACTCATATGGTTTACTACAATTTAACATTTTTTTCGCGAATGTTAGCGTTGCTATTTGTTTTCTATATACAATCCGCTTATGTCATATTTTCAAATTTATGCGCTAGGAGTAAAAACATCAATGTCGATCAACTTAGTCGCCTCTCTTATTATCAATATGGGTGCCTCATTTAAGTTAGCAATCTTCACCTAGCCCTAAGAAGTTCATGGGCGACGTGAATTCAAGACCATACTAGTTCAAGGACAAATCTAAATTGCAGAGACTTATTTTCTGACAAATTATTATTCGAACGACTTCCGAAAAACTTTAGTAGTGTCGTATTATTCTTATATTATAAGTTATCCTCGCGTAGAGCAGATACAATAAGATTCTTGTTATATGAATATAAAAAAACCCTAAGCGTGGCTTATCTGATTGTGAAGGTGATTAACAAAAATTAAAAAAAAAACGAAATAGGACACTCTTTTGTGACGCATTAATTTGATATGGAGGTATCAACAGAAAATTTTCTATCGGAAGAAACAATACTATAATTGAACTTATATTTCCTCGAACGCCTATATAAGCGATCTTAGAAACGAAGAAATTCTTATCCTCAGGTAAAAGTGCGAGTTAACTCAAGAGAGATATTACAATTTTGCTTTGGTTTAACTCGACGAAAATATATTAAAGAAGGTCAATGCTGCTAGTTTCTGTAGACATACCTCTACGAAAACCATGTCGCCTACCACTCATGATGTTGTATTGTGAAAATCATATGCCATTATAAACAATTTTTTTGACTATGTTTTCTATGCTATGCTATAGTTTTCGCCATCATATGAATTTTCCCTCTGGCGATAACTTTTTAATATGCTAGGAAGTAATCCAGTACACAGCGAGAAATTAACTAATTCGGTCAATATGCTGAAAATATTAAATATTACTCCATGGAGTGTATCCACTCCTAAACTTTTTTGCCATGCAAGAGATTGTGCTATGGAAATCTAAATTGATATTTTCGACTTTTGTGATCGTAAAAAATTCATAGTAAAATGAAATTAATCTTTTGCTAACATTGAATACTCCAAAGAACAGTATACAACGAGATATTAATTAGCTCGGCCAATATGGTGGAAATATTATATGTTACTCCATCGAGTATGTCCACTCCCAAACTTTTTTGCTATGAAAATCTAAAACGTTTTTTTCGACTTCGAATCATAGTAAAATTAAATTAATCTTTTGCTAACATTGTATACTTCAGAGAATTTCTTATCAAAAGAAGTATTTAATTTATTAGAAACGATTGATCAGTCATTCCTAACAAATTTTTCAAACACCAAGGCAACTTCAGTGGATTGAGAAACAGTTTTGTTATCGCAAGAGATACAAATCTCTATATTTTTGTTTCGATTTTTACATTGAAATTTGTTAATTATAGACCACGCGATCTTAATTTTATTTTATTTGTAGAGTGATAAATTATATTGCTAGAAGCTATTTTCTCATTACGGATCTTTTTATTAACTTACTTTTTTGCAAATGAGTTCCCCTGCTTAGTTCTATCGTTTTTAAAAGAGTTTTTATTCAGTTAAGTTTTTCTAAATTGTTAATCTGTATAAGAATCTAAATTGTTAATCTCTATAAGAAGCGTATCCGAAAAGCGAACTTTTCATTGTTTTAAAGTTTTTAGTTCGCAACAGTAAGCTGGCTTAAAAGCTCCAACAAAACGAATTACAAAAAATGGCAATATCTATATTCAGATCTAAGCTTGAACCCCACCATAGGCATTAATAATCATATAAATAAATTTATATGTATTTATTGATTCATTAACGTTTCTTAAATATACAGCTTTGGCGGTTTTCCGACGTACCTAATACAATTTTTTTTTAAACCTAAATAGTTGCCAGAAATGTTGAGGAAAAAAATGTATATTAAATTTATTTAATTCAACTAAAAGGGTTTATTTGTAACTACATAATCTAATATTTTAGCGAGTCAGTTGGGTTCTAAGAGAAACCATAAACCATGCCTGTGGAATAAATTCCTTAAGATTTTATGTGACTTATCTTCCCGCCTAGCACTTATACTCAAATCACCACAATCACAATATATCATAAAAATTGGAGGCTAATATAAACAAAAAAGAAGAAAACCCTCGCCAAGCTTACTATTAATTTTATAAAAAAAAACAAAAATGAAGTTATAAAAAAAAGTGTGTTCAATTTGATTGGTGTTTAACCAATGTTTATCAATACATAGAATTTCGGGAGCATGTATATGACAAAATACCTCAAATAGATTAACTTTGTTTCATGTGTAATACTGTATGATCTTTAGTTTAAGTTATTTCTGAGCATACTTACTTTCTTTAGCGAGGATGGTTCTTCTTAGGAAGAGAAATTTTCTTACCGCCTATTTTTAGAGCCAAATTTTAAAATCAAACATTTCTTCCACTTGATACAGTGATCCTGGTCTTTTTACATTAATTTTTTACGTAGAAAAGGTCAAAGGTTTACGCAATAAAGAAATTACACAATTCGTCAAAAACAATTATGATCAGTGATATGCTCTTCTGAATGTGTGTTTACCTTTAAATTTCTTTCCCGTTTTGTTTTTAATACTTTAGGTACGATCTTCAATTTTATAAATATTTTACACATACAAATAACTTCTCGACTGGCATGTAACACTTCGTGATCATTATCAGCATCATCCAAGATATGAACTTGTTTTTCACACCACACAGTACTTTATAAGTAATTTAGTTCACTACTAACAAATGGCATTGCTCAGTTGCCATCTTGAATTCACAATACTGTGGTTAATGTCCTAATTTAAGTGTTATTTCTACTCATTGGGGTCATAAATGTAATATAGTTTTCGGCATCTGAGATTTTAAAACCATGCAGTTAATAAAGTTTTTTATATTATTCCATTAATTTAACAGTATCAATGCATTTTCATTAAATTAATTTTTTTAATATATGGAGAAAAGCTCAAAATCTTTCTTTTTTATTTTTTTTTAAGTTTAAAGAGACGACGAAAACCTGAGACGTCGACGATCTCTAACACTACCATCGTTCAATGGTCCTAGATACTGATTATCATCCGTATCACATACAAATGATAACCAAAAAGATTTTAAAATAATCTGAAACTAAAAACCATTTCTTGAATTAATGTACTAACTCTATCTTTTAAAGAAACCATAACATAATTGACATAACAGACAGACAGACAGAACATAATATTACATTGTCAGTTCTTTTTATTTAATTTTAACTTAAAAAACATCATATACAGATAAATACTATAGTGTTTTCAAAAAACCTTTACCCCGTATTCATCAAAAAGGTTTGAGAGTTAGTCCAACTCTACTTGCCATGGTACTTAAAACTCTTAGATCACCCGTTATGTTTTGCTTATGTCACACTCATTTTGCAATTGTGACATTTAGAAAAATTATTTGTTCAATTGTTGAAAAGGTCATCTTGAACCTATAACTGTTAAGTTAGACCTGATCTAAATTTAAATCTTTTGAGTGAATACGAATGTCCTGTCGTTTTGGGTCATTTCAGACATTTAACAATTACGTTTAAAGTTATTTATAACATAATTTTACTTAGACATATAATGCACAGGGTTAAAATTTAAATCTAACAAAACATAGCTATTCATTTATTTGAAAACTATTTATTTGTAAAAACCTTTCAATTCCTGATCTTTTAGTAACAGCGATTTGATCAAGACGTCGTCGTGTGTCAGAAGAAGTATAAAAATTATGAGGTCATATACTAATTTTTTAACGCATCACCCTGTACATCTTTTTTTTAGATCAATGGAGCATTCTAAACACATTACATAACATGTCCTATACCTAAGTTTTATTGTTTTTGAGAAAATGAGCGTTTCAAAATTGTCATTAAAGACTTCTTAAAGTCTTCTATCTTCCAACCGATTAAGCTTAAGTTTTAAGAATCCTTCTGATGACATCTACCGAAGGTCAAAAATCGACACTTCCGTTCAAACCGAAAGTGGAGACCAGTGTCGAAGGTATCTCTTGAAGAATTTACAGGATCACAAAGGAGTACCTATTGATATACCTTTTCGACTTAAAATTTTGAAGTATATATATATATATATATATATATATATATATATATATATATATATATATATATATATATATATATATATATATATATATATATATATATATATATATATATATATATATATATATATATATATATATATATATATATATATATATATATATATATATATATATATATATATATATATATATATATATATATATATATATATATATATATATATATATATATATATATATATATATATATATATATATATATATATATATATATATATATATATATATATATATATATATATATATATTTGTCTGCAATAAACGGCAGAGGTTATTGTAGCGATACAGTAACGATTGTGGCAGGTTTGTGAAGTCATTAACATATCTGCCAAATAATGTATTAGTAATATATATATTTAGACCTTAGGCCTTCCTGGTCTGTTCAGATATAAAAAATTTTAAATTTTAGGCGTGGGAAACATCTTAAGCAGGGGCCTCACTAATGGTCGGGATGCAAATCTTGAAATTTTGTTTGAGTTGGCTGTAAGTTATATTAGTTGGTAAATTACGAGACACATTTAGCGACAAGCCAAATCGACATCCATATCGAATTTTCAGTATTACAAAATGCATAAGAGCAGCTCAATGTTATCCTCAAAGCTTAAATAGATGAAAAGATTACGTAACTTTTACCAAAAGTATATTATCATCTGCTCAGTACTGCTTTCATATGCTTCCCAGAAAAAAAAACCCTGTAATGCTGCGGAGTAGGTGACGCGACCACATTTTGATGGGCAAAATATCCGCTCATAAAAGAAATTTTAACATTTCGGGACAAGATGAATGCAAGTAAAACAAAGATATCAACAAAACTTTAAAAACACTTGCTTAATAATTAAGTATTAATAAAGAGATTATAAAACTTATAAAGGGTTAAGTGTGTGAACACTACAATTCCATTATTGTTAACACTAATTAAGGTAGCTTTTAGCAGAACGATTTGTTCAGATTTTCCTTCATTTAGTTTTGAATAAGACTAATTGAAAAATCTCGTTGTATCTGTCACACAGGTTTCTTATAACAATATCAAAAATCATAAACTTTATCAAATTATATCTAGCAGCTGCAATTTTCCCACAATGGAAACAGATTTATTTCATTTCCGTGCAGAGTTAAAATTTAATTTTGTTCTGGCGATTCAAGAAAACTCTGGTGTAGCAGTTCTAAATTTAGAGGAGAGATTTAACAGAGTGCCCTTAAATTTTCTGTAATTAACAACTGCCTTGATACAATGGTGGGTTCAAGATTACTTCTTGTTACTGTCACGCCACTTAAGATTATAACGTACAATTTTATCCCTAAAGTTTTTAATCAAACTTTTCTCTCTTTTACGTCCCATTCGTTTTGGAACATTTTCCGCGGTTTAATTTTTTTTCAACGTAGTTTGTTGCAAGCATGTGAAACCTCAAATATGTTAATGGTTGTGTGCTATATGTGAATTTATTAATAAACAAGGTAGAATACTTTCTCTTTTTGAAATTCTGCATATCGTTTATAATATGTAGACGTAGATGTCTAGAGTTTTGCAGCATTCTAGTTGGGAATAGATAACAGGTCGCAAAAAGGATCTTTTGTGTTTTTGTACACACTTAATTTAATTAACAAACTAAATTAATGCAATACGTAAAAATAGTTGAAGTCAACTGTCAGATTGTAAGTAAAAAACTCGCATGATAATCCGTACTAATTGGTACTAAAATTGTGGACTTTTCTATTAACATATCAATGACGGCTATGTATAATAAACGGCCGCTGATCCTATTGGTACTTAAATGGTTGCGAACGAAAACATTTTGACAGCTGTTAGTATTAAAATAAAATGATAATGGTTAAAAAGTTATTGTTTAATAATAATAAAAATAATAATAATAATAATAACCAAAAATTCTATTTATTTGTAAATTTAAAATTAAAATATAGACTAGGTATTTGAGTTAAAAATGTCACAAAAACAACTATATAATATCTTCATTACTATTCATTTTTGATAAAAAATTTCTTTTTCCAAAAATGTGCGTACAACTTATGACTTTCGATAAAACTGACATTTAAAATTTAATGAAAAACTTGAAAATTGTTAGACCATGAAAAAATCCTGTATATGAACAAAAATATGCATCCCAGGGCACACATTTTCCTAATTTATATTTATCAGAAAATATTTATAGTTTTCGAGATATTTCAATTTTTCTGATTCTCGATCAATACTTAAAGAGGTTATAGTCTGTATTCAAAAAATCAAAACTTTTAAAATATGGAACTATATATAACGTACCTACCTAATTAGTATAATTTTCTTTTTACGAATCTAAATTTAATAGCCGTATATGGCACAGATCGAAAGCAAAAGGTTGCTTAATCTACATCTTTTTTGCGAGTGTGATAATTTTCGAATCGATTCCCTTTACTATTAACATAACCGTTACGGCTATGTTTTGATTATCAATCGTCCGCTAATTTAATACATTCGATTCAGACCTTACACTAAAAAAGATACGTTTTGCATAAGTTTGCTCCAAATACCAAATAAAATCTAAAGTATGGTAACGAAAAATAACACTAAAACTAAGTGTTGTTTTGTTTGAAAAATACAAATTAGATATACTATAATTGTATCTAAAATTTATAGTATATACCTATTTATAAAGTCAAATACATAACTACTCATTTTCTATTTTCATATAAGATTTAACAAATAAAGTTGCAAGCTGCCTATGCAAAACTCTTAATCCATAAAAGCACCTGTTCCACTGTCAAATGAAAATAACCCTTGAAAATCCACCGTTACGCCTATTTGATCTTTACGCTTCAACCGTTTATTAATTGCATTCGAATTATTGTACGTTTAAGGTTTTCACGGACTATTTGAATTTGTGATTGAGTAAGTATATGTTTTTTAAGTCATGTAAAGTACACCACACAGATCTAAAATACCGATGAAAGGGGAAGGTCAATAGCAGGCCGTTTCCATGGATATACAGAGTTGTAGCCAACCGCAAATGATCATTGCACCGTTTCCAAAGTTACTCACAATCTTTTCATAGACTCAGATTCGTGTGCCAAACTTTACGGTTCCGACTCTCTCTACTATTAACATAACCTTAACCTACAGGTTTTTTGTTACGAATACATACCCCATTAACTTTCATATGTCTATAGATATCAAAAAAAGTTCTCAATACAACACATTTTTCGAATTGTGCGAATTTTTATCTGGTGTTGTTTGCATATAAAAATGGTGTTTAGCTTTTCTGATATCAATGAACTTTGAAAAAGTCGAGAAAATTTAACGAAAACCCTGCTGTACAATGCAATTTGATCGACTTTTCGGTACGACATATCCGGTACCAAATGTTCAAACTGGTCTCTTAGAAACACGTCTCCTACAAAAATAAAGGCAAATTAATGGTCCCATCTACAGTCACGTCTTATGTACAGAATTGTTTACGATTGTTTAAAAATTCTTTAATTAAAACGCGGCTATATATATTGTATTGTCATTTTGTAAATTCAAAAATATGGGCATGTAATTAAAAAATATATTTTCATAAAATATGTGAAAATGTGATTTAAAGAAAAGTAACTGCTTAAAAGTTACAGAAACTGGACTTTTTTGGCAGCTCCAAAATATTGTTCTGATTTAAATTCAAACTATGAAAAACCACATTTAAAAATAAAAAAAAAAAATTTGACAGCTGTCAAAATTGTGACACTAAAACTTACAAGAAGCAATAAAAACTGTATTTAACAATTTTAAGCAATTCATAAGATAAGGAATACAAAAAGATTTTTTGACAGCGCATGTACGAAATTTTGGAACTTTCGAAAGGTAAGTCGGAGATTAAAAAGCTGTTTCTTTAGGAAAAAACGCATATTACGCGATTACTAAACATGTTTCTGCAAGTAAATTATGAGTAAAACGATGTTGCGCTCAATCTAAATAGAAACTGATAAGGGTATAGTTTATGTTTCTTATGTTTAAATAAACATGTAACGCAACGCTTCTAACAAAACCTGTGTTTTTTATTCCATTTTGTAAAAAAACATTTCTAATTTTATTTGAAAAAACTCGTGAAGGGAGATCAGGTAATTTTAAAAGCGCCCCAGCAAACCTTACTGCATTTTGTATCAGTTTTATTCGTAGATATACGAGGTTGGGGAAAGCCTGAAGCATTAAAGTAGAAGGAGGAATAATATATGAATTGCAAGTAGAAAATCCATATTACTCCATTTTGCAACGGCTAAGTTCGTCAGCATACAAGATTTGTGGCAACAGTTTGAAGCATTAAGGTAGATGTGGGAATAATATTTAAAATATGAATATTTTTGACCCTTTCAGCCTAGGTAGTAGCTACCTGTAATAAAATTTTAGTTTAAAAAACATTACAAATAAAAGTGTATACATATTTTTGCTTTATTTTGATTGTCTTTATATTCTTGAATATTTGGCAACAATAATTAAATTTGCATCAACATAATACATCAATGTAAAATATGCAGATAAATATACAGTTAGTGTATTCTAGTTTTGTATCTACTCTATAAACAAAGATTTTTTTAAAAATCGTACCACCATTTTGGACCGTGTAAGTAAAATTTTATAGGAGTTATACATTTCAATAAATTAAGCTTTTAGAGTTTTTTTTTAGTATATTTATTATATATATATATATATATATATATATATATATATATATATATATATATATATATATATATATATATATATATATATATATATATATATATATATATATATATATCTAAGAATACAATGTGTTTCATGCGACTCTGTTTTCTCCCAGCCATGGGCGGAGTTATGACATCAGATCTGGAGGTGCTAAAGCCCGACCGTAATATGAAAAGTCGTATATATATTTCATTCATTGTGTGTATCAGGTTTGGATATTTCTGGAGGAGCTAATTCGATATTTGAGGGGAGCTTAGCCCCCTAAGCCCCCACCATTAACTTAAACCCCCATGCAGTATTTCCACAATCCTTCATTTAAAATTCTCGAAATTATATAGATTGTAATCTAACAACTTGGTTTTTAGACATTTTCATTAGTTTTTGGTAGTGAATTTTAATATAAATATTTAAAAATTGAATACGACATACATGTATCCATATATCTTCTTATTTTACGTTACAAAACTGCATTGTAAAGAATAAATATAGAAAGCAACAAAAATAACAAAATAATTATTTATTTGGAAATAAAAGCTGATTTTAATTTTTTACCAATCATTAAAAAATCAGGCGCTTAGATTTGAATCCCTCGAAAATATCTTAAATTCGCGTAAACTTGTGTCATTAATTATTATTTTAAATTATAAAGCATTATTTGATTTTAAAACATTTTTGAATAATATAGTTTAATCCCCACTCTTTTAAATTAATTATTCTAAAGCATTTTTAAAGATATTATTATTAAATTCATTTTTCTTATATTTTTGTTTAAATATTCGTAAAAAAATATTAAATTTATAACTTTCACCACTTTAAACTTTAATCACCATTATTATGTAAATACCTAACAAACACATTTATACTCCAAAATACAATTTAATATATGAAATAATTGGTTTTTTGTCATGGTGTGCTTACGTGCCTAGCTTTTGTTCAGTCCAATTACTTAAATCACGCATATAACAAGTACGTATAAAAAACTTATATTCTTTTACATAGTAAAGTCTATGTTTTATATTTTGGCTGTGTTCTCACGTAGATGGGAATACCTTTCGTAAAAGTTTCATTGCTTTCCCAAGTTATTTTCTGAAGTAGTTTTAAGGATGGCTTTAAAATTACTATAATAAATGGAAAAGTCATCAAACATTCCGTTGCCAATCAGGGCTGTACTATTGGAACCATGAACTCTGGAAATTGCCATAAGCTAACTTTAGAGATTTAGAGAAGTTTGATAATATTAAACAACGAATTGAAATTGTAAAACATAAAATTCGAATTAACAATATCGAGCCTATCAAGCAAAAATACAGGAAATAACTATTGCTGAAATAGGCGGAATACTAGCCGAAGGCATAATAAAACCATCTAATGGAATTCCTTGATAATTACGAAAACAAGAGGGAAGTTTCCAAAATAATAGCGACGCCAGTCTTAAATATGTTTATCGGTTGCCGCATATGCAGTTTATTTTAGACAAATTTAAAAACGCCAATGATATTTCTATATATTTCTAGCAACGACCTAGAACAAGGTTACTGGTAAATCCCGCTACATTCCGATAGTAAACCTGTAACGTCCGTTCCGTCAAAATGACTATTTCACTCTACCGTTATATTCCTTGAACTTCATTCTACGCCTGCTACTTTCCACATGCTGATGGATACAATTATCGAGCTGGATCTGGATCCACACTGCTTTTGTTATTTGTATAATAATATTGTCTAGGGGAACAGGAGAGATACGTACCGATCCAAATAAGGTTGCTGTAATACATCGATTACCCAAGCCAAAAACCGTTCCAAGTGTCAGTCGATTGCTGGGACTAGTATGGTCATGGTATAGAAGATTTTTTTAGATTAAGCAACACCGATATACAATACAATACAATGTGCCTTTTTGAATAGAAATATATAAAAACAACAAATATAATAATGGCGGCGAGATCTAGCAGCGCTACTCATATCTAATCGCCTAGCATGAAATTAAAACTATAAGCATATCTTGAATCTAGTAGAATTGATAATAAATAGTAACAGAAAATTATCTTTAAAACAGTAACAGTAAGCCTGTTAATAGTAATAATAATAATGATTAAAGTAACAAAAATGATCATAGAGTAATAGTAAAAAAAATCAGAGTAATCGCATTTATGTGGCCTCTCTCGCGATAAATAAACGCAATCTCCTTTTAAATATATTTAAGGTCTCCAAATTGGTAATACACCTAGGTAAAGGATTAAAAATTTTTGTTGCATTATAGCTAAATGATCTCCGATACATTGCTGTTCTATGCCGAGGGACAACTAAACGTCAGTTATGACGAGTATTTCTGTCATATCTCGACCATCCACGTTCTATCTTTTTAAGCAAATATGCCGGCCGCCCATAAAACAACATTTTAAATGTCTGCGTTGCTAAGTGGAGATCATATCTTTGCTGTAATGTTAAGCACCCAGATCTGAAAAACAAAGGGGTCACATGATCATATTTCCTTAAGCAGTAACAAAACTTTAAGTTTTGCAATCTTTGTAAGCTAATTCTATCTTTACTCGTCAACGCAGACCAGTATAACACACTGCCATAACTTAAGGACGATAGAGTTAAGGAATTGCTAGTTTTAATCTAGCTTCTACAGTAAGAATATCTTTGTGAAAATATAAAATTCGTAGTTTACTGTAAGTTTTTTGTATAATATTTGAAATATGAGTATCAAATCTAAGCCGAACATCGACATAAATTCCTAAATTTTTACCACAATTAATTGGTGTTAATTCAACACCGTTGTAGCGTATCATACCCCTTGTTTTTTTTACGCTCAGCTAACGGCAGTTTCTCATCTGGAGAGCACTATGGGTTCGGGGGTAAATGAAAAATAATTTTATTAAATTAACTTTGATGTTAGATATTAGAATTTAATTATTAAATTTTGGTGTGTTCTTAAAAATCAAAAGTAAATCTTTAAAAAAAATACATTACATAATCCAAGTAGATTAGTAAAAGGGCGCCACGCTGTTTTTTTATATATTGAATAAAGGAAAACTGCGAAACCAAAATAAATAAACTTTAGCCTAAGCTAGTTCCTATAGCAAAAAAAAACTGAAATAAAAATTAGGTGAGTGTAGGCAGGATAAATAAAAATATGAGGCAATTTTCTATACTTACGACGCCATATATTATATAGCAAATTTACAATTTAAATAAGATAATTCAAAATAGGTAAAAAAAAAGAGGAATTTAATATGCCAATATTTTCATAAAGAAAATTAAATAAGCCCCATAGTCGACTATAGTTCACATAACTCATTAATAATTTTAACACCTTTAATTATTGTTACATAAATAAAAGTTAGAAAGAAATATTTATATAACTGGTTCACTTTTAAATAGCATAAATCGTTTAAACTGTAAATCAAATGTAAAAATGTATAATATCAAATAATGCTTGTAGTAAAAAAAATGAATAAAAATAGATAATTAATAAAAAAAATATTATCTGGCCTTTATAAATCCTTCCAGTGATGTCAGGACTTCAAGGGCTGCATAAAAAATTCAAAAGAGGATCACTTCAAAATCATAGGAACAGTTACAGTGTCTGGAACTAACAGCATTCGAACAGAACTGGATCAAATAAAGAAGTCTAGGCGGGACAACAGATTACGTTTCTTTTAAGACCATAATTCATAACTCATGGTACGGTACGGTATGCCAAAACTTAGGAGTCGACTCCCATGTGGATTCTAAAATGAGAGGGAAAACCATGGATGAGTACTCAAAAAAAAACGAAAACTGGGAAATACATAATATTTTTCAAAACGAAGAAAAAGGTATGTGAAATTATTATAAGCGGCTTACCTTAACTAAATCCCAAAGTTACTATACAAAAAAAACTCCAAAACGTTTGATTCCGGCATGGCCAAAGATTGCTGGATAAAAATCCATGTTTTATCCAAAACACAAATTTTACTTTGGCTCTCAGATAAAGCAGATAGTTAATCGATGCGAAGAAACAAAAATTCAAATCACCACTACTGGGTATATTCGGGATGATTCCCGATTTTTCTTCGGATCAACACATGGAGGTGTTGTAAGTACCTCGACTACCAACCGGAATGACGATACCAAGGGATGAAGACCGTTGGCCAACCAAGAAGGTCGAGCACGGAAATAGTCAGTAAAGTGACTCGTGAAAGGAAGCGGCAAATTTAAATTCACCAAGAAACTTAAGAAAAATCATTAACTCGATTCGGCAACACTGCAACTGAAAACCGAAAGTAGAAACGCAAGTCGACGTCGACGCCGTGAATCCATGACTTGAGAGTACCAAAAGAATATGTTCATATTAAATATAAAATTCCTTTACCTGCTTTGAATATTGAAATGATTGGCAAATATTGTGATTTTTATCTGGATGGCAACGCAAAAATAAATATGAAGTAAATTACTTGTTTTGATTTATGTACAAATTATAAAAAAACGAAATTTCCACCCTAAAATTTAATATTACGTTATAAATCCCACTTATAGACAACCCAAATTATTTCTAATATATATCGGCGTGATTTAAACTATTCACCAAATGAAACAATTTAGCTCATATACTTTTTTTTTTCTAAACATCCACTTCAACATATTTTATAGTAAACTACTCAGAACGAGTTATAACGAGTTTCTTTTATATACTTTCCGTTTAGTTTGATAACTACTCGTACCATACGGTCTAAAGCGTCAAAATCGGGAGGTCAAAATTGGTAAGGTCATGATCAGGGTATACTCAAACGGCTAAACATACAAGTAAACGTCTTAGCAATACTGAAAAGTATTTAACTTACTGCCGTCGTCTGCATTCGATCTAACATGTTATACACAACTAATAGATCCAACAATAAGACTTATAACTAAATTATAACTCCTTTCATCTTAAATATGACTTTTGAACGTCATCTTAAACATAACCACTAACTATCGTTTCTAAAATATAACCGGGAACTGCAATGTCGATAGAAAAATAAAAACTGAGCTCAAAACATAGGTCGACGTCGAATACAGGTAGCCTTAAGTAGTGTGGGTACCCTTAAACAACAAAAACTACCTAAATCCTACACATAAACTGGATCAAAAAAAAAAACAGGCTATATTCGAAATTTCTTAGCTTACAGAAACTGCTAAAGCCTTGCACATGCTGAATAAAAAAATCTTCTCAGAAATTTTCCAGCTAAAATACTTTACTTGCACATTAAGAAAAATGTGACCAGGATCAAAATAATGCCTTAATCTTGCACATAAAACGATATGCGACCAAGAAAAGCGAACATAGAAATTTCACTCAGAAATTCCTTTACTAAAATACTTTACATCTTGCACATAAAACAATATGTGACCAAGAAAAAAAAAACTGGAATTCCACTCAGAAATTTCTCATCAAAAATACTTTACATCTTGCACATTAAACAATATGTGACCAAGCTAAACAAAATGTCTTAATCTTGCACATAAAGAGATATGTGACCAAGAAAAGCAAAAACTGAAATTTCATACAGAAGTTTCCTAACCTACGGAAACGTCAGAATTAGAACCAAAATATGGTTTCAAATTCTTAACATACCAGTCGCCCGCAAAACTACCATCTATGTTTGCTAAACCATATACCAAACGTGACTTTTTACTAATTATTCTACACAAAACGTATTTCGGTGCCAACTTAGCTGAAAATCCGGACAGTGCTTCTGACAATACTTTATTCCTACGTCAAACTTTATCTCCAACTTTAAACTGAATATCCTTCCTTCGCAAATCATACGATTTCTTATAACGTTGATGAGCCAACGTTAATTTCGTTTTCACATCTTCAACAATTTTACCTAAACCTGAAATATCCTTAACATACTCATTCCTATCACGAGAATCGAGTTCTATGTCTCTAGTTTCTAAAACTTGACCGTAATAATCACCAGATATTGGAACGTATCTTCCAAAAATAATCAATGATGAAGCAAAATTATGAACCTCATGTTTAGCTGAGTTTATGGCAAACTGAATCTTTGACAACTGAAGATCCCAATCTTTATGATCCTTAATATAACTTCTGATAGCAGTACCAACAGTTTTGTTTGTGCGTTCCACGGAATTTCATTGAGCCGTATATCGTGGTGTAAACCATCTGTTAATTTTATACAAATCTGTTAGTTGTTTAAACGTTTTGCCAGCAAACTGAAACAAATGATCATTTGAGGTACTCCGATAATATATGAAATACATTATTTTCCAACCACTTCACTATAGTAGAAGCAACAGCTTTTTTCATCGGGAATAAAAGGGTATACTTTGAAAACCAACAAGTAACCACAAGCAAAAAACAATTTCCACCTTTAGATCTCGGCAACGGACCCATAATATCTACGGCAATTACCTGAAATGGATACTGAACACACTTTTCCTTGCCCATCTTACCCAAAGGTGAAGAATTGGTAATTTTCTGTGACTGACATGCTGTACAAGACCTAACAAACTTATTAATGTCATATTTCATTTTGGGCTAATAGAAGGTTTCCTGTATTCGTAAAAGAGTTTATAGAAACCAAAATGAGAACAAGAAGGTGGATGACAACTCTTAATAACTGAAGCACGGCAATTTTTCGGTACTACAAGTTTCCATTCACAAATATTACTAATAATCGGCAAATTGTTAGGGATGTACTTATATAAAAAGTTATTTTCAACTTTCCCCTGAGGATAACAAGAAGTGTCCTGACTTATTTTATTCCTAAGATTAGAATACCAAATATCTGATTCGTCGAGTCGTAGATCAATGATAGCGGCTTCATTACAATCTGGAGAATGCGAGTGAACTCTAGATAGTGCATCAGGGACCTTATGGGAAGCACCCTTTCTATGAACAAGTTCAAATGAATATTGTTGTAACTTAACCGACCACCTGGCTAACCTGCTTGACGGATCTTTAAAATTATTAAGCCAGAGGAGACTATAGTGATCTGTAATAACCCTAAACTTTGTGCTTTCAACATACATCCTAAATTTCTCTAGAGAAAATAGTAACGCCAAAAGTTCTCGCTCAGTAACCGTATAATTGAGTTCAGCTTTCGACAAAGTTCTGGAACAATATGTAATAACCCTTTCACCACCGTCGATTTCTTGCGATAAAACACCACCTAGGCCTGTATCACTAGCGTCACATTGAATAGTAAAAGTCTTTGTAAAATCAGGCGAACATAAAACTGGAGCGGCGATAAGAGCATTTTTAATATTTATAAAAGATTCCTCGGCCTCTGATGACCAAAAGATTGCTTGCTTTTTCTTCTTGCCTTTCAGTAAATCATTTATTGGAGACACCAAAGATGAAAAGTTATGAATAAACTTCCTATACCAACTATACATGCTGATAAACCTCTTAATCTCTGTAGTAGTGGATGGTCTGGGATAATTCACCATTGTTGATACCTTTTCTGGATCCGTACGAATTCTTTGGTCTTCCTCAATAATATAACCTAAATACTTGAGTCGGGTCTTAAAAAATTCACATTTTTCCAAGTTTATTGTTAAATTTGCCACCGACAAAATATCTCTAACCTCACCAAGAAGACGAATGTGATCCTCAAAGCTCTCCGAAGTTATAATTATATCGTCCAAATAGGTAAAGATGTTAAGCTCGTATTTCGGACCAAACAAAGCATCTACAAGTCTTTGTGTTGAGTCTGAGCACTATTACAAAGTCCAAAGGGAACAACTCTAAAATGAAAAAGACCCCTTGATGGGACAATAAATGCAGTTTTCTCACGAGAAGCGGGATCCAATGGAATTTGCCAAGAAGCTTTTCGCAAATCTATGCTAGAAATAAACTTAGCACCACGCAATGAACTGAGAATTCTATCAATCCTTTGAAGTGGGTAATTATCATGACGAGTGAACTGGTTCAATTTTCTTCCATCATAACAAACCTGTATTCACCAGTTGATTTTTTCACTAACAGTACCGGACTATTCCACGGGCTTTGGGATGGTTCAACTACACCTAACTTAAGCATTTCATCAAGTTCATCATTTAGGATTTTTAACATAAAAGGACTCATTAAATATTGTCTTAATTTGGAAGGTTTAGCATCACCTGTATCAATACTCATTGATATCTTTTTTGTAAGACCTAACCTATTTTTATTACTTAATATTTCAAAAGAATCAATAATATTCCTAGCTTGTACTTGTTTATCTCCCGATAAAGCGTCTAGAGAACACAACCTTGAAAAAGTAGAATCTTTTTCTGAACATAAAGTGTCAACACTACTTCCGGATATATCACTCTGAGTGTACCACTCCTTATTTTTAAAGTCTATCTTAACTTGAAATTTTTTACAAAAATCACTACCAAAAATAAAAGAATGTGAAAGCGAAGGTACTACATAGGAAGGCAAAAGTTGAACTGATTCCGCCATAATAATAGGTAGATTAACAACTCCCCTTATTTTTTGTTAAGCACCGTCTGCTGTTACAACATGTTCCAGAGACGAACTGTGAATTTTTAAATTTAAAGTATTTAATACGGTTAACCCGAATTTCCCTACTATGGAAATATTTGCACCACTATCTAACAAAGCAGTAATTTTTTGGTCAAACAATTTAACCGACAAATAAGGCCTGTTATCATTATTCTTCATCAAGAAAACGGGAGCTAATTTCTTACAGAAATTATTTTTTTCAGAAGTATTTACAGATTTTTACTACTCTTTAAATTACTATCTCTTTGGTTGACTTCTGAAGGTAAGGCAAGACGCGAGTCAACTACACGTTTTCCCTTCGGTCGTTTCCCGAACATTTAGAACAGCTTTTCGAAGTGACATCAGGTGCGCCACATTTAAAACAAAACTTTTTATCTATGTTAGCTCGGCAGTATCTAAACGTATGGTTCGGTATACCGCACTTCCAGCAAACACTACTATCTGTGCTACTAGGTTTACTATTACTATCAGTGTTGTTATGATTTTGCGGTTTATGGAATTTATTTTTACCGTTATAATTATTGTTGTTATTTTTTCTATTAAATTTCCTATTAGTTAATTTTACTTTCTGTTCTTTATTTCTTTCCGCATCATTATTAAACTCTAACACCTGACGTGTAGATGAAGTAGAAGAAAGACCTAAAATATCAGCTTGCTCTAAGCGTTTACATAACCTACTTAATTCATCGACCGTAAATATTTCCTGTAACGCTAACTGTTGACGATACTCTTTTTGTAAACTCCGTATAATATATTTATAATATATTTGACCTTCGTTACTTCGGCTGGAGTATTAGATAATCGACTAAAGAGACATTCCATGGAAGCTATATACAAAACAACTGGTTCACAAATAGATTGTTTTTTCTCCCTAATTTGTTTCCATGTATCATCATCTACATCAGAATCCAAAAAGTCGGACTTTAATTTCGCAATCAAAGAATCCCAATCATCAACAGATGGTTTTACATGCCGTAGCCAAAAGATAGCCTTGTGAGAAAATAAATCACTAGCTGATTGGAACAAATCTATTTTAGAAATATGTCTAGAGTGAGCCATTTCTTCGACTCTTTCTATGAAAGACATCACATTTTTTGGATTACCATCAAACGTAATTCCTAACTTATGAACTGGAGTGCCCTTAAAATATCTGTTACTTAAAGAACTTAAACTTGGAAGACTTTGTAATTGCATAACACCTGAACTAGAAGGTTGTAATACAGGATCATTTACAATTAAATCTGGTTCCCTAACTTTATCGTGTAAGTCAGCATCTAAGTACATCGCTGAAGCATAAGCTTCATTTTTGAATTTTAATTTTTGACTTACATAAACCCTATTCTCATTAAAAGACATTCTTAAAATTCGCTGAGTGAAATGTAAAATACGCGTTCGGGCTCTAAGATAAACCGAATCAGAAGATGGACCTTCAAAATCTGATATTAAGTTCTTAATAGAATCTGTTATATATTCTATTTAATTTTTTTCTTTATCAAAATCAAAAAAATGGTTAACTAATTTTAGAACATGAATTAGATTGACGTTCTTTGTCTAAAAGCCGCGCAAGCATCTTCCTTTTATCATTAACATTTCTGTCCGTAACTATCGCCCTAATTCTTCTAAAGTTCATAATCTAGCTCATCTTTCAATAAAAGATTAGGTTTAAAATATTTTTCCATTTTTAATAATTTATGCTTATATTATTTTCTAAAAAAAATAAAATTCTAAGCAAACCTAAATTTAAATCAATGTACTTAAAAAAAAATGAAACTTAGGACACTCTGTATAAGTGTTGCACGCAAAATGAAGTAATATTAAAAAAATATTCTTCAATCACTAATATTTTTCCAGATTAAAATTACAACTTATCTACTAATATCTAAATAAAAATGAATACTCTAGTAGTATCCTATGCAAAATAAGAATTTTATCAAGTTCAAATGTTACTTGCAATGCCTTTACAAAAACAAAACCACAATTTGTGGCGATTATTCAATAAGTTCTTTACCAATTCAATAGCTAATGAAGTGAAAAAAAATATAGCTAAGCCCAATATTGGAGTATACTTTTTAAACTTGAATCTCAATAAAGAAACAAAAAAATCGCAGTACTATATTACGTAGTAACTTCAAAACCAAAACAATAAAATCATAACCCCAGGATCTGTTATATCCACCGATATACAAATTAATAATTTTTAATAAATATCGTACTACAAAGCTATTCTAGGAAAATTTGTCGAAAATGGCAACATCTAAAAACGTTAAACTCCAAGTCCATATTTTAAAAAAATATCTCTCTCTGAACATACGATAAAATGTCTAAACAGTACAGGTATCCGAAATTCTAGCAAAAAAAAATATAACAATTTATCAATAAGAAACTTCCTTGCATCAGAATATATAAATGGCATTAAATCGAATGTGATTTCAACAATAAATAATTATCAGCTGATTTTAAATATATAGTTATATATTCTATATCCATATAAGAAATGTATTATCAGATAATATTCCGAAAATATATATTTTGACGTTGATAATAAAACCTGAAAAATTTTAAATACTGATACACCTATTCTGATGTTCAAAACCAAATAAAAAAAACTATATATATGTGCCTAGAGAATAATATACCTCTGTCCATTCACCAATAAACTAAAACAAATATTTTCCAATAGACTTGAAATTATTTATTTTTCGAGCATATTCATAAACAAATTTTTTCTTCTGGCCCCACGTTGGGCGCCATTTGTGTAGCGTATCAAACCCCTTGTTTTTTTTACGCTCAGCTAACCGCAGCTTTTCATCTAGAGAGCACTATGGGTTCGGTGGTAAATGAAAAATAATTTTATTAAATTAACTTTGATGTTAGATATTAGAATTTAATTATTAAATTTTGGTATGTTCTTTAAAATCAAAAGTAAATCTTAAAAAAAAAAAATAAATTACATAATCCAAGTAGACCACTAAAAGGGCGCCACGCTGTTTTTTTATATATTTAATAAAGGAAAACTGAGAAACCAAAATAAATAAACTTTAGCCTAAGCTAGTTCCTATGGCAAAAAAAAACTGAAATAAAAATTAGGTGAGTGTAGGCAGGATAAATGAAAATATGAGGTAAATTTTCTATACTTACGACATCATATATTATATAGCAAATGTACAATTTAAATAAGATAATTCAAAATAGGTAAAAAAAGAGGAATTTAATATGCCAATATTTTCATAAAGAAAATTAAATACGCCCCATAGTCCACTATAGTTCACATAACTCATTATTAATTTTAACACTTTTAATTATTGTTACATAAATGAAAGTTAGAAAGAAATAGTTAATTAACTGGTTCACTTTTAAATAGCATAAATCGTTTAAACTGTAAATCAAATGTAAAAATGTATAATATTAAATAATGCTTGTAGTAAAAAAAATGAATAAAAATGGATAATTAATAAAAAAAATATTATCTGGCCTTTATAAATCCTTCCAGGGATGTCAGGACTTCAAGGGCTGCATCAAAACGTCAAAAGAGGATCACTTTAAAATCACAGGAACAGTTACAGTGTCTGGAACTAACAGCATGCGAAGACAACTGGATCAAATAAAGAAGTCTAGGCGGGAGAACAGATTACGTTTCTTTTAAGACCATAATTCATAACTCATGGTACGGTACGGTATGCCAAAACTTAGGAGTCGACTCCCATGTGGATTCTAAAAGGAGAGGGAAAACCATGGATGAGTACTCCAAAAAAAAACGAAAACTGGGAAATACATAACATTTTTCAAAACGAAGAAAAAGGTATGTGAAATTATTATAAGACGCTTACCTTAACTAAATCTTAAAGTTACTGTACAAAAAAAACTCCAAAACGTTTGATTCCGGCATGGCCAAAGATTGCTGGATAAAAATCCAGGTTTTCTCCAAAACACAAACTTTACTTTGGCTCTCAGATAAAGCAGATAGTTAATCTATGCGAAGAAACAAAAATTCAAATCACTACTGGGTATATTCGGGATGATTCCCGATTTTTCTTCGAATCAACACATGGAGGTGTTGTAAGTACCTCGACTACCAACCGGAATGACGATACCAAGGGATGAAGACCGTTGGCCAACCAAGAAGATCAAGCACGGAAATAGTCAGTAAAGTGCCTCGTGAAAGGAAGCGGCAAATTCAAATTCACCATGAAACTTAAGAAAAATCATTAACTCGGTTCGGCAACACTGCGACTGAAAACCGAAAGTAGAAACGCAAGTCGACGTCGACGCCGTGAATCCATGACTTGAGAGTACCAAAAGGATATGTTCATATTAAATATAAAATTCCTTTACGTGCTTTGAATATTGAAATGATTGGCAAATATTGTGATTTTATCTGGATCTGAAGTAAATTACTTGTTTTGATTTATGTACAAATTATAAAAAAACGACATTTCCACCCTAAAATTAAATATTACGTTATAAATCCCACTTATAGACAACCCAAATTACTTCTAATATATATCGGCGTGATTTAAACTGTTCACCAAATAAAACAATTTAGCTCATGAAAAATATAATGCTACACCGTGTACAGCAATTTTAAAATGTGTAGACAGCAAATAGCAACGGCCACAGAATACTTCTCTGGGGTACCCCCTTATCAAGAGATATAAACTCGTAGATGTATAAAGCACAACTCTTTGTACTCTGCCATGCAGATAAGTATCTATCAAGTTTAGAGAGTTTACACTCAATCCAAAATATTTTAATTTTAAGCATAAAATGTCATGAGGGAGACTGTCAAACGCTTTACTATAATCAAGAGGTACTAGGGAAGTGTGTCTACCCTGGTCATGAGCACAAAGAATATCATCTGTCACTTTTAGTAAGGCAGTAACTGTACTATGTGCCGGGCGAAAACCAGATTGAGTACTTGGCAAAAGACTATTGGAAATGAAATGATGATTTAATTTTTCGTACATTATTCTCTCTAATACCTTAGACAAAACAGGGAGTATGCTGATTGGTCTAAATTGAGACACTTGCGTGGCTGCATTGACCTTAGGAATGGGAATAACATTAGATTTTTTCCATAAAGATGGAAATTTCCCAGAAGTTAGAGAAGCATTTATGATATGCGTCAACTGTGGTATAACAGTAGGGAATATACAAGAGAGCATTTTTAAATTTAACCCATCCACGCCACTAGCGTTGGATTTAGTTCCGCATATAACTTCATAAACCATAGCTTCAGTTACCCGATCGAAATTCCATTCGCTTGCAACGTTACTATAAATTTTATTAATATATTGATCGCAAATCCATGTATCATTTTGATTTTTAATATTTGGAACACTGTCCCTAAAATTCTGATTAAAAAACTGACAATGATTTAGTTCCTTATTGAGATTTAAATAGTTTACGGTACGCTAGAAACCCTTCGGATCAATATTATGTTTATATTGTAAATATGCTTTCTTTTCAGCGTGCACCGATGAAGTTACCATATTACGAAGATTCTTGTACTTATTCCAAGAGGCTACTGATTTACATTTTTTATACTTAATAAACGAGTTATCTCTTAACCTCATCATAAGTTTTAAATTACCGGTTAGCCGCCGGAAATGTAGTAAATCTAGAAGTTTTTAAATGCGCGTATACATATATATATATATATATATATATATATATATATATATATATATATATATATATATATATATATATATATATCTATTAGAATAATTTTGAGTTAATCATAGCAATATTTGTACATTACAAATTAAAAATATCTTAAATACCAAATTTTAAAAAATACAAAAATAAAGATATCATATGTTTTTATTTAGGACATAAAGTGCGCCAAAAGATTCTTGGGCCACCATGAAAATGGGTTTATTGTTAAAAACAGGCTGTTTCCATGGATCTTCAGAGTTTTAGCCATTCACAAATTAATAATGCATTGTTACTTACATTATTATTATAGCCCCAAATTCGTACGGCAAACTTAAAAAGAGTTGAAACATATGGTATGTTTTGTTTAAAAGTTCAATTCAGTTCCAATTTACAGAAATTCGCAAGGTCGCAACTTTTGACAGATACGTGAAAAAATTGTGCTCATTTATCTCACTACCTTTAGCAATAATATACACTTAAAAATTATCAGTTTAGCGATTATTATAATAATAAATTTCACATTCACACTTTAAAATCTATATTACTCGTAAGAAAAGTGTATATAAAGTCTGGCAGAAATTCCGTAAAGATTGAAGTATGTAAATATTTTTGGCGAGATACTTACATTGAATTGCTAATTTGCGGTTCTGAAATCAGTAGTTTTGTTTTAAAAAGAATTTCCAATTTTTTATTATATATTGGAAATGTCTCCAAAAGTCTTAATATTATACATGTAGCATTGTCTACCCCTTAGTCAAATTGTTTTGGAGGCATTAAAAAAGACCATTTGGGATTATGAGAGGCTCTAAAATCTAAATAGTTCGACTAGGGTGCAAAAGAATTGTGCATTCCTTTCTTTAAACTATAAAGGATTGAACTTCGCCTTTTTGAAGTAGTAGTATGACTTTAAACATACCTACGATAACTTTGTTGGCAAAGAAATTTGTACATGCTACTTTTTAATATAGATAAGTATTATTATTTTTTTTTATGACTTGTTGTCTCACAGTATTCCTGTGGTTGTATTTTATACTGACGGGATTATACCAAGCCAGTACAAAAAAAAATAAAAAAAGGAAATGGAAAAAAAGCAACTATTGTGTATTAAGAAATGATCTAACTATGCTACATGTTTTCAAAATGACCGATTTCTGGATGTTCCTGTGAATGTCTGTATTAAGTTCTAATTAAGCCAAATGCGGTGTAAACGTTGTTAGGGTTAGACCTGCTACTGATTTCGCTCGGATATTCTCGTCGTTGGGGACAGCCATGTCAATTAAACAAGTGATTTTCGTTTTTTTGGATTGAAAGGTGATATCGGGTCTATTTGCGGGGATTGTTTTATCTGTGTGGATGGATGTCAATGTCCCAGTAAAGCTTGTAGTCTTCGTTTTCAAGTATAGATGTTGGTGTATAATGGTAGTAAGGGTCTGTGTTCTCCGTTAATTTGTATGTTGTGGCTAATGCTTGATGAACGACCTTCGCTGCTGAGTTGTGTCTCGCGGTGTATTCAGTTCCGGCCATTGTTCTACATCCACTCGTTATGTGACTGATCGTTTCTCTCTGCTGGTGACATCTCCTACACCTATCAATGGTTGTGTCCTTGATGATGTGCTTTCGGTAGTTTCTGGTTGCTATGACTTTGTCCTGGATGGCAAGCAGGAAGCCTTCTGCTTCAGGGAACAGCTGCCCTTCTTGTAACCACGTATATGAAAGCTTTTTATGTATATGGTCTTGCTTTATGTGGTATCTGTGTCTTCCGTGAAGTGTTTTTTCAGACCAGGTGTTCATTTTTTCTAGTCGTGATTGGATGTGACTGTGTGCGTCTGCTGCGTGGCTCGTTTGAGATAGGTCGAGCGGTGTATAATTCTTGTCTGCCTTCACTATTGCCTTGTGGAGGTGAGTTTGTCTGTTGTGGAAGAATTTTCTGAGTTCGTAAATTTGTATTTTATTTAGCGATTGTATATCTATAATTCTCCTTCCTCCTTCTTTTCTCTCGATGGTGAGTCTTTCCTTGCATGCGTTGGGATGTAACTTCCTGTGTTTAGTGAATTCAGAGCGTATAAGAATGTGAATGTTTTCTATGTATGTGTGTGACCATTTAATGATACCAAACGAATACGTAAGAATAGGTATGGCGAAGGTGTTAATAGCTTTCGTTAGATTTCTGGAATTCAGTTTTGTTTTTAGTAGCTTTGTAAGTCTGGTTTTAAATTTCGTCTTGAGCTCTGATTTAATATGAGTGTGGTTAATTTTGGTGCTTTGATGGAAGCCTAGGTATCTGTACGTTTCTTCTTTGAGCATGTTATCTATAGTTTCATTGTTGACTGTTTCCCCCGTATGGTGTTCTTTCCACTGTCCCTTGTTGATATGAAGTAGCTTGTATTTACTTGTACCAAATTCCATGTTAATGTCCAGGGTAAACGTTTCTGTGATTTTAAGGACTTCCTTTAGCTGTGCCTTTGTGCTTGCATATAATTTTATGTCATCCATGTACAAGAGATGGTTTATTCTGTGTAGGTTATTTTTTTGGTTTTTAATTTGGAATCCGAAGTTTGTGTTATTCAGTGTGTTTGAGAGTGGATTGAGACAGAGGCAGAACCACAAAGCGCTGAGTGAATCTCCCTGGAAAATACCTCGTCTGATGTAGATCTGTTCTGTTTCGATGTGCTCTTTTTGTGTTCGGATTTTAGTTTTCCACGTACTCATGATTTGCGTAAGAAATTGCCTGATGTTTTTATTGACTTTATATAATTCTTGTACTCTGGTTAGCTAACTGTGGGGTATCGAATCAAAGGCTTTTTTATAATCAATGTAACCAGTATGAAGGTTTCTATAATTTTTCCTGGTTTGTTCCATGATGACGCTGTCTATAATGAGCTGCTCCTTGCATCCTCGGCTGTTTTTCCTGCACCCTTTTTGTTCTTCCGTTAGAATGTTTTTGTGTGCTAGATGTTGTTCTATTCTCCTAGTAATTGTAGCTGTGATGATCTTATATAGGGTTCGAAAGCACATAATGGGTCGGTAATTTCACGGGTCCTTATTGTCTGAATTTTTGGATTTAAGGTATGTTATTCCTTGGGTGAGAAAACTGGGGAGTGTGCTAGGTTTTAAAATAATTTCATTAATTTGGCGAGTGAGAGCTTCATGTGTGGAGGTAAACTGTTTGTACCAGAAGTTATGAATGTTATCTATTCCAGGACATCTCCAGTTATGCGTGTATTTGATTGTTTCTGCAACTTCTTGTGTTGTCATTGCAAAGTTCTCTTGTTCCTCTAAGCACTTGTGCCTGTCTTCTTCCGCTTTAATCTATGAAGCATTATTATTGTGTAGTTTCGGTTCTGACCAAATACTTTTCCAGTATTCTGTGATCTCTTGTTTGGTCGGTGGTTCTATTGCTCGTGCCTCCTCATTGCTCATGATTTTTTGGTAGAACTGTTTTTCGCTTCTTCGAAACAGGTTGTTAGCATCTTTTCTTTCATTTGATTCTTTATATCTTTGACTCTTGCGGCATACACAGATAATTTTTGCTTCAGAGTGTCAAGGATTTCTGCAAGCGTGTAATCAGGAGATGAAGATTTGATTTTCTCTACATTTTGAGTGATACGTTTTGACACGTTGCCGTACATGGATTTGGTAAGATGTCCCAGTTCTTTTCTAATTTTGTTAATTGAATGAATTTTGGTTTTATGTTGTTGGTGTTTCTGTGTCGTGGCGGGAGTTTCTGATTGTTCTGGGTTATCGTGGTTACAGCTGCTGCGTAGATCGCTGTATGAATGTCCTCAATTGTGCTCGCAATCGTTATGTACTCGGGAATTATGTGTCCCGTTTGAAGATTACACTAGGAATAGGATCTCTTGTTGTAGGATCGGAGCCTGACCATTTGTTTAGATGTGACTTCATTTCTACTTTGATTGCTCGTGTGAGAGACGGTCAGAGGTGTAGCTGTGTGTATGGTGCTTTGGGCGAATGATTCACTTGTCCTGTGTGCTGTATGGTGCTTGTCATCTGTCGTGGGTTGTTGCTGGGTGCTTCGCCCCTACTGACCATTGAGTGAGGTTGCAGATCCTCTTGCACAAAGTTGGGCTGGTTTGTATGTGGGATCGGTTCGGCATCTGCTCCACTGTCCTCAATATTTGGTTGATGAATGTTTAGTTTAGCAGCTACCATAGCTTTGATGTTTTTCAATGCGAGTGGGGTGAGCTTACTGGTCTTAATGATGACTCTTTTTTGATCTATTATTCTCTGTTCTGTGATAAGTGATTTGTATTCTGGATATTGTGCTATGAAAAGCGTCTGCAGTTTATGTCCGTATCCTGATGAAAATGTCTCAAGTTTGGTAGTGGTGTAGTAGGAATGCATCACCGTTCGATTCAGTTCATCTGTCCATTTTACCCTCTTCCTTGGTTTACCTGCCTTGGTAGTTGCAGGTAGTCGTTGCGATATATCCGCTGTTGTAATGGGCTCAAGTTGTTGTGTTTGGTTAGCATCTGTGTTAGATTTATTTGTTTATCCATTTGAGCAGCGCATGATCGGTTCGCTCGATTCTGTAATGCGGCTTAAACGTTGCCGTGCCTTTCCCGCCTTGGTGGGTGCCAGCTTAACCGGCGAAACACTTTCGGTGGGTCTATTTTCCTTTGCCTGGTCGTGATCGTTTCGGTCGAGCTGTCCTTTCCCGCAGCGTCCTCGACCGTTGCGCTGCTCGCCCGAGGCTTTATTGTTTGGATTGATGTTTTGTGGTGTTAGAAGCTCAAAGTGTCCCGACATTGGATCGCCTGTTAGTAGAAGGTAGATCATTTTATTTTGTGTTTGTTTGCCTATTATTTTTGGTCTCTTGGTGGTATTTTTAATTCACATCTGTTTGTTCCAGTTTGTTCCAGTTGTTCTTGGTTTTGAGAAAATATGGAATATGTTCTTCTGTGTTTCCGAGAGAGCAAATATTTCTAGGCTCGTTCCGTATGTAGTGGTTTTGCTCATGAACTTGTAATAGTTGTCGAAGTCCTTCATGTCATCGTCGTGAAATAACGAAAATATGTGAAGTTCCGACCAGTTTTGTCGTAGGTATTTCAATGCGTCTTCTCGAAGTTTGGTATGATTGTTTTGATGGCCGTATATGTGCAAGCTGACTGATCGGAACAGACAACTTCCGTCTCCAACAATGTCGGCTCTGATGAAATTCTCGGGAATAGGTTCGGCTGTAGCAGTTTTTTGGCAAAGGCATGCCTGTTCAGCCTTTCGCTGCTACCGTCCCGCATGCTGTCACCTTCAGCAGTGGCTCCAAAGGTGCCCTGGCGATCCCCAGGCTGCGGCTCTTTTCCTTTCTTTATTATTATTATTATTTTTAAGAACCTCAATTTTTATAATATTTTCAGCTACTAAAATGGACTCAATTAAGTTAAGTCACAGTGCGGCCACTCAGAAAGGAGTGGACAGTCCTTGTCGTCTGTAGGACAACCCCTTTTTGCATTAGCTTGTAGATTCATTCAGCATTCTTCTGTCATTATATTAAACCAGGTGCCAAATGATGACAGGTTCAGCCACTACTACCTCCAAATTCCACAATCTCTTCGGACAAAGCTCTTCGTATTTTGTGCCTTTTTTTCTCGTATTTTTGTTTTGATATTATACATTATGAGTAAGGTCTCTTGGAGTAAAAATAAACGATTTTTTCAATTAGATTATGACCGTTTTGGAAAGATATGTCAATGAGATATGCCTTTCTAGTTTCCTTATCCAGCATTGTCTCTAGCCGGTTATGATATATAAGCCTGCCCGCAATAATTCCCTTGTCCGATTAGATCTTACAGTCACCGTTCTCCTCAACTGGATGCAGTTGATTGAGAAAGTATGGTCCATCTTGATGTGGTAAATTTTATTTTTGCTTCCAGGTCATGCCTTTCTAAAGATTTAGTTTTCGCTAGGTATTCGCGAACTTATCTGATCGATGTTTTCTACCTGTCTCTTGCATTTATCAATTATATTCTCTCTCAGGACATGTTTACTGTAATTTATAATTTTGATAACTTGGTCTTGAATAGCAACCATAAAACCTTTTGTTTCGGGTATCAGGTTTCCTTTGGTGACGCATTTTTATCCACAGTTTGTCCATTAAAGAAAATATAGAACCTTTCATGAAACTTCTTTGATCTCGAATCTTATACAGTATTTTGCATAATATCTGAACAATACTCAATCTAACAGCCATCTGCATACTGATGAGATTAGGTTGTCTGTGTACTTCTTTAACAGCAGCTGTATGTTTCTGTTAACATAATCCGGTTGCTCTGATCATAATGGGGACGATTTGGTTTTCATATGCCAGAATCTTTCCATTTCTTTCTTTTATTTATATTTTAGCTTTTTTCTGCCTCTTTCTGTGTAATGTTATAGTCCAATGAGATCGCTACGTCTATTATCAAGCATATTTTCTTTCTTTTATTTTCAGGGTGATGTCTGGTTTGTTTGCTTTAATTTCTCTGTCCATTTGTATGTGTGTTTATGTGTCCCATTTTTTTCGGGTGTGCCAATCACTGAGTTCGGGATGTGCTGGTACCATTTATCGTTAGTTCTTAGGTTATAGTTGTTTCGTATATTCCAGTGGAGTTGTCTCGCTACAGTGTTATGTCTATATAAGTAGGATTTTTATGCGAGGATAGGGCACCCGGATACTATATGATGGATTGTCTAATTATGTGTCTGATAGACTCTACATTTAGAGTCAGTGGCTGATTTCATGATTTTCGCCTACACAGAGTTGCTGGCCATGGCTTGTTCTTGGCAGGCCGTTATAAGCCCCTCTGCTTCTATTTTTAGGTTTTTGTTGGTGAGCCACATCCAGTTTTGATTTTTGTCAGTGGTTTATTTATCAACTTCTTCTGCAATTTGGCCATGTACTGCTTTTTCTCTCAATTTTGCCATTTGTTCAGATTTGATTCGTTCTTTAATCAGTTGTTTGATAATTTTTTACTGTCTTTATTTCATGTTAATTTTTGTTTGGCTCTGCTGCTGGTTTTTGTTGTTGTCTACATACCATGCTATTTTGTATTTGTTTGATTATTTCAGTCTCACGTATTTGTTCAGGCCTTCAGTACCTATGATATAACCGCTTTTCAAACTTTGCATACCTCTTCCCCCTTCTTTTCTTCCGACGTACAATCTGTCTATATCTGCTCTTCGATGATGTACTACTTGCATTTTTAAGAATTTTCTTGTTTGTCAGTTTAGCCCTCTTAGTTCTGCTTGTATTAATTTTAATTCCAAAGCTAAGTTGAATTACAGGTACAGCTTTGATGGTATGACCTTATGTAAACAAAATATCGATAATTAAATTGTATTACAGTGCCTAGTAGCTATTGTAATTTATATCAATTATATTTTTTTGGTTTTTCATGATGTCAAGATGTCAACTATGTAAAAGTATGAAATATGGTTATTTTTGAGTGTTCCAAATGTTTTAATTTCTATAAAATAAGGCAAGAAAATCAAGACGAGAGTTATGTTACGTCTTTTATAATTGTTAGCAGTGGGACTCTCAACTTTTATAAAATAGAAGAAAGAAAAAAGGGGAAGTTAGAATGTTTATAAACTTCGACGATGAATAACACAAAAACGAAACGTAACGTACAAAAATGTCTTCGGATTTGTGATCAAGAACTCTAGATCCACCTATATACAAAAAATTGTTAAAACTGACAATGGTTTGTGCCAAATACTATTCAAGATGGTTACTATAATGTAAGTTTGGCAACACTGTCAGTTAGCCTTTCTTAAAACTTTCATAATTAAGAGTTTTCGCATCGAAATGCAGCGAAAATATAGAATTTCTTTTTGTTTTTTTTTTTTAATAGAAAGTGGGGTTAATTAATTTATTTTTTCTTTTAAAATAGTCGAAGGATAGTATACTTTATATTTTGCATCAAAAAATTATCAAATTCCGTGGGTATAATTGTGTACACGACTCCATTGCTTTATTATATTTTTTAAATGATGCTAGAATTAAGTGCACTACTACTTGTTAAAATAGAATTTCTTTAATTTGTAATATGGAAATGATCAGCTATAATATTATAATTATAATTCACTGAGTCTACGGGGACTATTTAAGTCAATACCTTGATACTATGTTGAGATTTCTTTAGAGGTATAAATATTGCTCAATCAGATTAAATGTGTATATTCATTTCCTCCGTTAGTCTCAGGACAACTCATAAAATACTCATTTTTAACTCAGGACTCCAATAAAATCCATTATTACCAGAATGATTTATTTTCGAGACAGGAAAAGCGATTGTAGATTTAAAATTGGGTATGCGAATAGCTCTAAGATGGGTATCGCTTTATGCAAAAATTCTTTCTTGAATTTTAAAAAGCAAAATTCCTTTCTAAATGGAAATGCTTTATACTCTATTTGTCGGAATATCGAATATTTTTCTCGCGAACCTTTTTCAATTCTTATTATTTGTCACTGATTGCCTTCCTGATTATTTCAAGTAAGTTTAATGAAAAAAATTATGTTGTGTTGTGTTGTGTCCAATTGATATAATTTTGAATTACTTCATTAAAGTGTAATATTTTTTTTTAAGATTACTTTGTGTCATTTTGTACAGTAAGTGTTAAATCTATATACAATCTACTGACATTGCGGTTGCCTTCTTGTGAAAGATTTTTCCCGATATTGGTTTTTAAGAGAGAAAACTTTAGCATTTTAATATTTCAAATCTTTTATTAGAGAGTTACTCTTTCTTAAGAGAGGATTCAGTGAATACTAAACTAAAAATCGGTAAATTTCTTTTACCCGGAACTTCGTTCGCTATAAATCTTTCCTTTTATTCCAAATAGTAAAGTGTGACAATTCAATTCAGTACATAACTATGTACTGAATTGAATAAGTAACACGTATATAGTTTCTATCTATGCCACATTTGATTTTTAAGCATAATTTAAAATACATTTTATAAGTAGTTTTTACATTGACACACACCGCCATTTTGTTAGGCCATTTTGAAATCGTACGAGTTCATCACATTTAATTTTTCTGCAAATATTGAAGTCAAATGAATAAGTTTATTTTAAAGTTGATTTTTAGAAAAAAAATATTTATTATTATATATTAATAAGTACCATAACTTTACCAAGTTTTCTCTATATCTCACTCAGTGCTTAGCTATGCCCCGAATAGACATATAGATCGACGGAATTGAGAAAACCTCTTTTCGGCATCTAGGGACCCTAAAACGTAACGTAAAGATCTGAAAAAATCTCAGTGGGTGATTTTTTCACGATTACAATACTTCCCTGTTTTGTATTTCATCCTAAATTCGTATCACAACTTTACCAGTTTATCTCTATATCACACGTAATACTTGCACACAATTAGAAGTTAATCTAATAAGTAGTTATTTAGACCGATTTTTTTAGACCGCCATTATGTTTTGCTACCTTATGTTACCGGTTCATTCCTGTAACACTTGATTATTGAACAAAATTTTAGAAAATTGGATAATTAGTTTCTTTATGTATAATAGCCGAAATATATAATTTCTGCAGGTGCAAAACGGCCTAAAAGAAGAATTGCTTTCGATTATGTCACAGGGTACCCTCCTGCGATCATGATTTCTGGCCCAGAAATCATGATCGCAGGAAGGTACCCTGTGACATAATCGAAAGCAATTCTTCTTTTAGGCCGTTTTGCACCGGCAGAAATTATATATTTCTGCTATTATACATACATCTTTTCAGGCCAAGAACTTTTGATAAAGATGTGTGAGAGCGCATTTTTATCGATTTTTAGTTTCTTTAGAAATAATTTTTTTACCGTTTCACTGGGCCTCCATTTTGTTCCGACATTGAATGTTTTCCAAAATATTACCCATCTGATCAGTTATATCCTGATAAGTAGTTTTTAAGCTATGCCGCGAACTAATAGACAAATCGACAGACGAACCCACGAAGTTGATAAAACATATTTTTTGGTATCTGGGGACTCCAAAACTTTTTTTCATGATTACAAATATTTTATTTGGCTGCCATCTTGAATTAGTACCACATTTTTACTAGTTCATCTCTATATCACAATTACTAATAGCACACAATTTGAAATCAGCCCATTAAATAGTTTTTTCAACCTGAATTTTTAAATATTTTATTAGCCATTTTGTTACGCCTTGGATTCGTACCAGTTGATTCCTACATAATAGTTGATTTTTCTGCCAGATTTGAGACAAATTAAATAAGCAGTTTTCATTAGGCCGCCATTTTGTTTTGCCATATTGGATTTATACCAAAATGTTTTCAGGTCGTCCCCATATGAATCCTTAATGTTTGACCAAAATTTGAAGGAAGTAAAAATGTGTTATATATAAGGGTTTGTATAATGCAAATTAATTTTATTCCGTATTTATTAAAACATTTTTTACATTTATATCATTGGTTATTTGTTGTGGACGGATTTGTTGATAAATATTTGTTTTATTTCAAGTTATTTTAAAAGATCCAAATGTTTACCTTTAATTTTTTGTGTAATAATATTAAATTATCAGTAATGGTTGTTTTATGTACGGTGAGTAGATAAACCTGTATTTTGAACGTTTTTTTAAAATAGGTGTCCTTTTACTCTTGTTTTGATATTGTTACCCATTTGCTCAATTTAGACAGTTTCACAGTCCTTTGAACACACGCTATTTATTATTTTGAGAAACCTTATCTTTCCTATTTATTAAAACGCTACCTACATTTTGTTCGTGAACATTTATAACTCAAAAATCCAAAAACCTGAAATTGTTTGTACTTTTAGGTGTAATACTATAAATTTGTTTTTTAAGAATTTTTTATTTTTTATCATGTTATGTATTATAGATTCTTTATAGTCGTTATTTTTTGCGATTTGTTTTAATATATTTAACTCATTGATAGTTTGAATGAGAAGATTACAATTCTTTATTTAAGGGAAAGATCAAGAGTCTATGTAGTAAACTGTGAAAAGGTGACATTTTTATTCTCCAAGACCATTTAGAACGGTTATGAATTACTGTGTCCGTTGTTGTTGGTTTCCTGTATATGTTAAATTTAAGTTGACTCTTGAATCTCTCTATATCTATATCTAAAAAGTAAATTTCATTGCTGACTTCTAGTTCCATTATAAATTGAATAGCATGTGATTCCAAATTGTTATTGCTATTAAAAATTAATTGGGAGAAGTTTGTTAATTCGGTTTTTTGTTTCACAGTCGGTAAAAATTTTTTTGAGTTTTTAAAAATACAGAAAGTCTACAATTACCTAATAACGTTAAACTTGTTTATTTTGATATAGAAAGTCTGAAAATATATAAAAATCCAGAAAAGAACCGCTAGATATCTATAGAAACTTAAACAAAAATATGTGTGAACGCAAAACAGAATTAATATTTAAGGCGGGGCTCAGCCAAGGTTGTTTTAGCCCAACCTGAAAAAGTATTACAAAAATTTATATATGCATTTTATAAGTAATATCCCTAAATGTTTACATGTGAACTTATAATTATATTTACTAAACTATTTCAATAAATAAGCCAAAAAAAGAGAAGTTTGATTATTTATCCTAAATTTTTACATGTATTCTTATAGTAACGTTAAAAAAATGAAATAACTTCTTTTTTAAATATGATTTGTTTATTCATATATTTCGATATTTTGAGGATGAGTGTTCACACTATGAATTAGAGTAATACTCCTCATTTTTGACTTGAAGGAACTAAAATTTGTAATTAATTTTACATAATTATGCAACTTATTAAATTATATACTAGAGTTATAAGCAAATGAACCCTTAAAGGCAGCGGTAGTATGCAATGGAATATGGAGCAAATGAGGCACTCGTCGAACCCTCTGAAACGCGCCTTCAGCAAAAGCTTACTTTTGGTATTTTTCTATGTACAAAACAACTATAATGTATAGCACGCCGTTTGTCTAATTTTAGCCAGCCAAACTAAGTAAATGAAGGTGTAATATGGTCCCTTCGCTTTGTACATGTAGGCATAACCTGTAACCGTTGGCGATCCAGCCCTGTCAAACAGGGCCCATAGATAAGGTAGCAGTAGTCAACAAGGGATAATATAGTTGATTCTGTCAATTTTAGTTTAGTCGGTATGCATTTCTTAAGATATTATCAACATACAAACTAAATGATATATTTTGATTAAAAGTAACTCTGAGATTTTTACAATTATTTTTTAAACTGAATAGTAATAATTTTAATGAGTCAATATAACTTTTTATTTGTTGATCCACTATTTTTTCAAGAACTTTAGAAGACGCAGTGAGTATACTAACAGGGCGCAGCTCAGACAAATCAGAGATCATACTCCTCTTAGGAACGGGGGTAACGATGGCGTGTTTTTAACGGTCTGGTACCTTATTAGATGTAAGCGACATATTTACAATATGAGTTAAAGCTTTGAGGCAAAAAGGTATACACATTTTTAGGATTTCAGATGAAATTTGATCGACACCCTTTCCATTGGATTTTATACCAAATAGTACTTTTGAGATATCTCTTTCGGTGACAGGATGGAGTTCAAAGGGACGTATAATAGAAGAATGTTAATTATGATTAAAGTAATCTATGTTTTGTTGACTCGGTAAAAAACGTGTAATGGAATTTACAAAAAAATATATTAATTTTCCCTGCGTTCAAAAGCTCATCGGGAATAGTTTTATCGTTAATCTAAGGTATTCCAAAGGGCCCTAGGATTTTTCTGATTCTTTTTTAATTCTGTATTCATATAGGCCTTTTTTTCCCGCCGTATTGAAGCAGTCACAAAATTACGCATATTTTGTGACTGCAAAATAGTGAAATTTATATCATTTAAGGACTTTCGATATTGGCATAGTGCGTTATCTCTAATTGGGAATGTAGTTTTGCATTTCGTGTAATTTTTTTATTTAATTAAAAACGTAGCAGAGCGCTTTCGGCTTTCGCTATCATCACTGCCACCTGAAAGCAAGGAAATCATTTTCTTTAAACAGTAAAGATTAAAAGAAGATTATTATAAAGTAAATATTTTAAGGGAAAAGAAAATTTTTTATAAAATGCAAAGGAAGTTGAGGAGAGAATAAATATAAAAGACATATTGCTAATAGAGCTGAGATATCTAGGTAATGCAATTTATGAAATTTATAACATAATTGGAAATTGCAACAATTATAGCTATTTGGGAAAAATGTGTTTTAAATTCTTTTCAAAATATGTATGATGTACTTGCTTAGCTAGGTGAGCACAGGAAATCCAAAGAAGGAACATGATGAGAGAAAACATTAAATATATAAAATTTGTTAACGTCACATCTATAAAAACACATTAAAATATCAAAAAGGGTGTGTTATAAATTCAATTCAGTTTTAAATATTTTCCTTTCGTACACATCAATTGGTTTCCTTATGATAAATTTATTTGAAGCACTGCTTTAACAAATTATTTTACATATTTAAAACTGAATTGAATTTTCTCTTTGTTCGATTCGCAATTTTGATAGTTTTATTCAATTCAGTTATTTATTAACAAATTCCCCTAACAGTTTTTAGATTTTAAATTTTCCAATTTTTTAATATTATATGTAAACCTTTGAAACCTCTACATTAATTTTCTCCTTTTGATCTATTTTCTTAAGATTCTGGCTTAAAAATTTCCATACTTTAATGAAATCGTTTGTTTTATCACACTTAATTGTTTTCACTAACTTTAACTTCCTCTTTAGATTTAACCTACAAAAAGATTTGTCATTTGAAGCGACCATGTGTTAAAGTTTTAAGATCTCACGGTTTAAATCGCCAAAAGGTGTGAAATAACTCACCCTTTTTAATATTTTAATGTGTTTTTATAGATGCGACGTTAACAAATTTTAAATATTCACTGTTTTGTTCCATCATGTTGTTTCTTTGGATTTCCTGTGCTCACCTAACTAAGTAAGTACATCATATATCTTTTGAAAAGAATTTAAAACACATTTTTCCAAAATAGCTATAATTGTTGCAATTTCCAATTATGTTACAAATCTCATAAATTTCATTACCTAGATATCTCAGCTCTATTAGCAATATGTCTTTTATGTTCACCACTTACTTACACAAATAATTCAGCTAATTCTCTCCTCCACATCCTTTGCATTCTATATTTTTTTTTTCTTTTCCCTTAAAATATTCAATTCATAATAATTTTATCTTTTTTTAATTCTTACCACTTAAAGAAAGTGATTTTACACGAAGTACAAAATTTTCTACATTCCCATTTTACCTCTACGTGTACACAGCCGTTTCCTATTCTTATCTCCAATTCGCATCATACGTTTAATCGTAGGCGTAATCCAAGGAGAAAATGTTTTTATCAGACGTACTTTTCTTACAAGCGCATTATAGAGGTTTATAATTTTATTTTAAAAAATTACAATTTTTTTCATTAATACCGGCAAACCGAAAAATAGCGCCCCAGTCTGAGTTCGAAGCAGCTACATCAAACTCAGCGATATTGATATTATTTGCTTCTCCAATAGATAAATTTCTCTTGATTTTGTCTGTTTTCGGCAAGTCTAAAATACAATAAACAAGTTTATGATCTGACAATAATGTATATCTACTACATCCGATCGAACTATCAACGATGGATCGCCTATTAAAACTAAATCCAGTATCAAATGTAACTCGTGTAGGCCTAGAGATTACCTGGCGAAGATTAAAACTATCAAAAAGGGCAGTTAGATATTTGTAATCTGATGTTGTTGGATTTGAAAAATTTACATTAAAATCTCCTAAACATATAAGAATATCCAAGGAAATTGAAAAATCGGCCATGAGATTTTCCAAACATTTAAATACTCTATAATTTACTCCCGGTGGGAGGTAAATACAACCGATACTCACACTCTTTTCGCTAATTTGAGACCTTTTATAAGTTAATTTGAGCTTTTTAATGTAAAAACAACTTTTCACATCTATAATCACATCACCACCCCTACCTGTTAAGCGGTCATATCTAAAAAGAGCATAACCAGATATACAAATCGCCGATTCTGGCACATCAACATATAGCCACGACTCTGAAATGGATACAATATCAAAATTACTAGTATAAATTAGATCCTTTAAGGCAGCCAACTTATTATACGATTAACAAATTGAACGTATATTAATATGTGCCACCAATAATCCAGACAGAGCGTCATCAGTTCCATCCTTGATGATATCAGTATTAAAGATGCGAAATGCAAGAAAATTTAAACACAAAAACATTCCATTCGCGTTCGCTTAATAATATAATCATACAAGGCCAATAATTAAATTAAAATATTTTAATACTGCGATGTACTTTTAACTACATTTACATGTTACAAAAAACAGACAATATAATCCAAACTAAAATATTCATGTTCCTTGACTCGCAAAAAATAAAATGTTCAACATTGCAAATATCGAACTAAACATCTAAAAAGGATTAATGTTGTGAAAATATCATGTTTATTATAAACCATTCACCTATGCGGACAATGACCGCAAAAAAGAACAAAGCAAGACACCATTATAGCTCGACAAAGACGATAAAATACCAGACAGAGATTATAAATCGTCACTACACTATTATTTTTTTAAAATAAATATTAAATATTTGCAATCCCATGCTTATCAACTGGTTGCTTGACTAAATTTGATCTAGATGGAGTTAAGTTTTTTCTTATCACGATTCCGGTTTTCTTCAATATCTTTTTATTGTCTTAGATATTTGAACGCACAATATGAGACACAAATATAACCATAACTGTCGAAGTCCTATTTTTGCACTTTAACCTCCATATTATTTTTAAATAATGTAATTATGGAACTTAGAAGAGTTTCTTGATTTTCCGCATGGTCTTCTTTCACTCCGTAAATTCTTAAGTTATTTAAACGATTGTACTGCTCGATGTTTTCGACTTTCAAGTCTAAGGTATTAATTTTGTCCTAATTTTTGCTTACTTGTTTCATAAAATCAGAAAGTTTGTCTTCCATTTTCCCACACAGTTCTTCCACCCGATGAAAGATTGCTTCGGACTGCTGTTTGCAGATTTTAGTTAGAACTTACTCAGGAATGCCATCAGAAGTGTCTTTTGAGACAGACTACGTTTTTCCGCGTGTTAGAACTATAAACTGCTCATCTGACTGCAATTATAACAAAACTGACAAAATGCACTTAAAGTACTTTAAACTTCAACTCAAAACGTAAAAAAGAGTATTGATACACACTCTTTAACTACTAGTGTTACAAACACTAATTAAAACGGCCTTTATAATATTCAATACCTAAATAGATCGGGAACGAACACAAACACGTGTTTACAGATATACCATATTAATTATCAGAAAAGACTGCCATTGGGATCACCCATATCTAATTTAATAGCGGAAATATTTAAGTCGCATTTTGAAGTGTACAATTACATTTTGCATATGTAATTTGTAAATGTGAGTTATTTATGTTAAGATTTTTTCCTCATTTTTAATTGTTATTTTGAAGCAACGAAATCTAAAACGAGGGCAAAAACTTCATACACGAACCAAGTATGCTGTTATAGTAAATGCTGTAAAAATATTATTGTTTTAAAAAATAAATAGCAAGGCTAATATTACAACAGAGAAATATATTTTAAAACATTCCTAATTTATTCTATTTGGTTGAATCATCTACATTATATGATTTCTCATAGGAAAGGCAACGAACCCAATCTTATTATATGTCTATTATTTCTGACCTTTTTGGCACAACGACTCACTTAGCTTGCCAACGTGGTGCTCCAATTTCGTATCTCAAGATGAGGTTACTTGCTGTTTAAAACAGACAAATTTGCATTAAAGCAAATTATAGCAAATTAAAGGAATTAAACAAACTTCAAAAAGCAAGTAGACTTTGTATGTTTACAGTGTGTTTTATTTAAGATATAGGTATCCGTTTCAAATTAGAATGTTTTACCTGGTTATTTTGATCTCTAAAATATTTTTCCCTCTTTCTCAGAGATTACTACTAATATTACATACATGTCCATAATTTGAATGTGTAATTTATCAACATATTCACAACTGGTGAGAAATGACCAAACTCTTGGTCAAAATAAATTTTGTAATAGGAAAATGACTTTTGTAATAGAAAAAAGTGATGGCTTATTAAATTTAGAGATTTATTAATTTGGTCATATTTTAGTGACATTTCAATGACATGTTTATTTAATTTATTAAATATATTACATTCTCAATATAGGTACTCGTATAGAGCCACATATCAATTACTTTTACATTCTCAAAAATTCACTAGTATTAGTACAATAAAGATCAAGTGACATATTTGATTTTATGCTAACCAGACACACACAGAGAACTTAATAAAATGGAAAAGACTGAGTGAGATTGCAGCAATATTAATACGGTGAGGAGGTTATAATTAAATAATTAAAATAAATAAAAATTAAACTTATTTTGGTTTAACAAATAATTCCACTTTTTCTCTGAAAAAAAAAAGTTCTTCCTGTGCTTCCATCTTGGAAAATGACCGCATAATTTCGAATAAGGTGCGTGTTACTTGACGAAAATCTGTATTAAACATTAGAAATTAAAAATACACAGTACGCCGCACAGTGGGGCCGCGAACCATCAAACCTGACCTCAAATCGATATTATAATTTATTGAGAGAAATTTAGTAGCATTTTTTCTTAGATATTTAAAAAAGTAAATAAACTTTAAAATATTTAATTTTACAAACATATTGAGTATACAGGGTCAGAAAAAATTTTGCTTCATTCATATTTCTTTAAATTATCGATAAAAAATATACATATTCGTTTCCGATATATAGATGTTTGGAATTTTAGTACTTTTAGCCTTCCTAAACTTAATCTAGAAAACCTAAATTAAAAAAAAATTATAAACATGTATACAGGGTAAAGAATTAGATTATCATGACAAGCAAAGTAAAAACTAAGGTGTTTTTTATCTTAAATTTTAGTACTTATAACCTTTCTAAACTTAAATAACATAAATTTAAAAAAATTGATGAACTATACAGGGTAATTTAAAAGAATTAGATTATTATGATAAACAAAGGAAAAACTACGGTGTTTTTTTATCTTAAATTTTAGTACTAACTAAGTAAACTTCCTAAACTTAATCTAGAATACATAAATTTAAAAAAAAATGATAAGCAACTATAGGTACAGGGTAATTCAAAAGAATTAGATTATTTTGTTAAGTAAAGTAAAAACTAAGGCGTTTTTTATCATAGATTTTAGTACTTTTAACCTTTCTAAACTTAATCTAGAACACATAAATTTAAAAAATTGATAAACAACTATATTACTATAGGGTAATTTAAAAGAATTAGATTATTATGATAAAAAAAGTAAAAACTATAGTGTTTTTATCATAAATTTTAGTGCTTTTAACCTTCCTAAACTTAATCCAAATTACATAATTTGAAAAAAAAAATGATAAACAACTATACAGGGTAAATTTTAAAAGAATTAGATTATTATGATAAGCAAAGTAAAAACTATAATATTTTTTATCATAAATATGGATAAAGAAAATACAAATTTTACGAAGTTGGTATTTTCTGATTATAATTACAGGAAAAATAATATTTAATATCACAGTATTTTCTGAGTTAAGATTTAATTAAAAGTTACCGATTATTATAATAAGCAAAGTAAAAACTATAGTGTTTTTATCATAAATATGGATAAAGAAAATACAAATTTTAGGAAGTTGGTTTTTCTGATATTAATTACAGGAAAAATAATATTTAATATCACAGTATTTTCTGAGTTAAGATTTAATTAAAACTTACCCTAATTTTGGAGATAATTTTCAAAAAGTTGCAATAATTTCTAATCTGATTCAGAAGAGGATGAGGAAGAAAAAGATAAATCGGTATTTTCATGAGACTCTTGAATTAGTAGGCGATAATAACTCTAAAACTTCTTTTGGAAAGGAATTCAGTTTTGCTGAAAGTTTTCTGAAACTAGTTATAAGAGGATCAGATGATATTAAAAATTGATTTAAAATATCTTCGATGCAATTTTTACGAGAAGATTTTCTTGAAAGGTGTTCTCTGTACCTCTTAAAATCTTTATTTCGGGCCTCCTGAGCCTCCTCGAAAGGTTGACCAATCGGTAGCAACGCTTATGTAATTACTTGAGGTCTGTGAAGTAAAATTTTATGGACAGTTGGAGGCATAAAATACTAAGGATAGTTCTGAACATAAAATCGTGCTGTTTCTAGTGTGTATGCTCTACATTTTTCGAAGTTTATATTGAATCCGCTTGATATAGTAATTAAAACTAATAAATGACGATATAAAACACTAGCATCACTTGTATCTGTTTCTATACTCTTCTGCTTATAAGAACTATGACCCGAACTGCCATCGAAACCCCGTTTTGATATTAAATAAATTTGATTTAGCTGGTCGTTACGTAAAGAAAATATAACTTCTTCTTGTACCCGCAGTAAGCGTTCAGAAGTATGATCCATTAGATCTTGTAGTCGTATTTCCGCAGAAAATGGACTTATTTTTATATTGGATTTTTTGGATAGCAGGGTTTTTTTGTTTTCTGCAAAACTTTGTAGCAGGAAAATTTTTCTGGGTCTTTAGATCTTATGAGGTTGTATTGATGCCTCGTAAATTTTGCATCTACTAATAAGGCAAGGGCTTCCTCACCCGGTAACTGCTTAGAGCGAACGACATCTTCTTGGATGCTTTTAAAAGCCCTTCGGTACTTGGAGGCTCGCAAAGGTGTAGATGTAACTTCCTTCAAAATCTTCGAAGAATCGTGCTGGCCAGAAGCTCTTAACCTCATTTGAGTTGCGTACGTTAGTTCTGCAATCGAGACTTGTCTCCTAAGTTTTTCTGTTTTTTTTCTTTTACTTCTCTCCGAACTTTCTTCAAATGATACTTTCGGGTGTCCTTTTTGTTGTCCTGATGTTGCTGAATAATTAGTAAAACTTATTGATGTTTCTAACCAAGATTTGTTTTTTGATAGAAATGTAACGTGAGTTCGGTTTGCATATTGCCATTTTTCTTTAAACCGACCCCAAAACTGCGATAATTTGTAATTAATTTGCTTTATTGCATCTGGTGGGCAGTTTGTTTGAGTTAATTTGTAAATACCGAGAGGAGACCTTAATACTGATAGACAAAGCATTTTAAGTTTGCTGATTATTTTTATTGTTTTCGGCGTTCTTTAATCTTAGGGAAAAAATCGATAACATAGGTACTTTAAAAAAATTTTAAAAATATTTGGGGGACTTTTTAAGTTATATGAAGGTGGACTTTTTAAGTTATATAAAAGTAACACTTAATAAATTTGACCTAACTTTAAGTAAAGAATTAAAAAATGTAATAAAAAGCAAGAAGCCTTGTACAAAAAATATAGGTTTATATGTCACTTATTTTCGGCGCACCCTGTATATCCCCAAATTATTTTTATAACATATTGTAGGTCTATCTGATACAGACTAACTCATACACTTATATTTTTAAAAGAAAGTACCCCTCAGCAGCTAGACACCGGCATATATGTTGTGCCGCATCACAAACGTGCAAAACATGTTTTTTGTAGTACTAAAAATAATGCACAAATTAAAACAAAATGGGCAAAATTCGACAACTTTTTTAAACAGATTACGGCTTTATAAACAGTCTAGGTTATTATTTTTAGAAAACTTTGATTTGGAAACGCTTGGAAGGAAACTAAATATCTAATGTTTTTTAAGTTTTGGTAAATGATCATTTTATAACAAAGACTTTTTAAGGACGCGTTATACAAACTCATGTAAACACTTTTGACAGTTCAATATACAAAAATGCTAAAACTTACCTGAAGGTGCAGAATCCATAATATAAATAAATTTTAACTATTTCTGTAATAAACTGAACACAGTAAAAATACTAAATAAATAGAACGATTAAATTCGGACCTATTTTAATAACGACAAACAACAATTGCCTGACGTATGGTGACGTAAAATCATGGCCAACTGAAACTTTTTGTTAAATATTATAATGCACTCATATGTTAACTCTGTTAATAGTAATACCATTATATGATGTAAGCAACTTTGATTTTCCATTAAAAAAAAAAACTTTTTCAGAAACATAATTTTTTACAAATTGTTTATTATATTATAGATTTAATAGTGTTTTCTTGGTTTTTGATCAATTTTTAAAGGAAAGAAGTTTTCATTTTTTAATCATCATCATTTTTTATTTTGACTAACGATTCGACCTAGGTTCAGTCTTTATCGAAGTCTAAAAAAGACAAGAAAAATATTGTTTACCTCAAAAATTCCATAAAAGGACTTACCAGTAACAAAAAAGCATCCAGAACAGGATTTTCAGCCAGTATGTTACAGTAAGTTTGAAAATGTGTTTGTTTTTCGCAAAAACTGGTTGGTTTGCCCTATATACACGTCATACAATCTACCAAATTAGATAATATTACTTTTTTATTTTTAGTAAATTACAACTTTTATGACATACACCAATATGATATGGTTTAAATATTTTTTTCAATTTCTGAGATAAACTATTAACAAAGGGCAAGGACAAAAAGATGGTTTGATTTTTAAGTTAGCTCGGTCGGCTAGTCCAATAATAACCGATTTTTTTTGTGAAATATGATGATTTTTAATTAGAGTTTAAGTATCTCGAAGACCAAGTTTTTTTTTGGTATACCACTCAGTTTTTATATTTATTTATGTTCAGATAGTTACTTTTTGATTTTCTTCTAATTCATAGATAAATTGTAAGTTGTTTTGATAAATATTAAATTTGTCCACAATGTCATTTATTTTATTTTTTGGTATTGCCATGGTCAATTATTCACGAACCTGTAAAAAAGGTGATTTCCAAGTCCACGTTTTTAATACTCTTTCTTCTAGATCTTCTTCTTTTCGTTTAAAATATTTTTTGGAAATATGTTTAATCGGGAGTATATTCTAATGCTTTTGGAATGAATGTTGGTATATTTTTTAATTTCTTCACACATTTGTTAATATATATATATATATATATATATATATATATATATATATATATATATATATATATATATATATATATATATATATATATATATATATATATATATATATATATATATATATATATATATATATGTGTTGATTTTTACTCCTTTACGGATGGAAAAATACAATGTGTTTTCATTCCGGGTGTACATCCGTTCACTACTGTCGTTCAGTCTCTATTCGGACGCGAGAAAGAAAGCTTCGAAAATGCCAAATATGATTTTGGCGAAACGTCAGCAAAACTGTTCTTTTCAGAACGACAGTAGTGAACGGATGTACACCCGGAATGAAAACACATTATATATATATATATATATATATATATATATATATATATATATATATATATATATATATATATATATATATATATATATATATATATATATATATATATATATATATATATATATATATATATATATATATATATATATAAATAAATATATATATATATATATATATATATATATATATACAGTGTGTATCAGCCAAATGGAATAAATTCGATAATAAATAAATGGGGGCGTGTTCGGAAAAACGTTTGGACCCGTCGATTGGTATTTTTAGTTGCTCATTTTCTCCAATAAAAACTTTTTATACAGGGTGTGTCCTGTAACAGTGGTCAATGCCAACTTTCTTATTTCAAATGCAACACCCCGGATATTATTTAATTTTTGGATTCTTTAGGAGATTCTAAACATATTTTATGTTCAATGTCCTATACCTATCTTCAACTATTTCGGCAATATTAAGTGTTTTCAAATTTATTTTTATTTTATTTAATTCGAATTTATTATTATTCATGAAAGTGGCTCTGGTTACTGAACTAATTATTTAATTACAAAAATTCGCTACAACACACTCAATACTTATTTACCATTTAGGTCTTCATATTAAGAATGTAAGCAAAAACCATTTTAGCGTTCCTTTTTATTGATATGGAACAAAAAGAGCCAGTTTTGTTTACTTTTAAGTTTTGTTTACTTTTGTGTAAAATGCCTGGCCTTTCTCTATGCAAGACAATAGTTGTCAGTGTCAGTGTCATAGTCTTTTGAATTTCGTTAACTGCATAATACCTAATAACAGAAAAATGGTTCATTTAACAGAAATGCATAAAATAACAATTCTACAAATGATTGGTAATGGAGATAACACACGAACACAAGTGGAAGTTGCTCGCTTATTTCATGAAAAATTTCCAAATTTGCCGCATATATCCCAAGGGACAATTAGTAAAATAGAAAAGCAGTTTCGCGAGCTTGGACATGTGAGGCAGATAAAAAAAGCAGCTGCCAATTCAATAAATGATGATACTAAATTGGATATTATGCTTGAGTTTGAGGAAAACCCACATATTTCTAGTCGACAAGCCGCCGCAATGTTCGATATTAGCCATTCGTCGATTATTCGAACATTAAAAGAAAATAAAATGCATCCCTATAAAGTGATACCAACTCAGGAGCTCATGGAAGACGATTATGATAGGAGAACTTATTTTTGTGAACAAATGATGGCTATGTTAGATAACAATGTTATTCAATTAGAACATGTTTTGTTTTCGGATGAGTGCACCTTTACACTTCACGGTCATGTAAATCGTCAAAATTGCCGCTATTGGTCTAGGGAAAATCCTCACTGGATCAGCGAAGAACATACTCAATATTCTGAAAGGTTAATGTTTGGGCAGGAATTGTTAGGGATCATATCATAGGCCCCTTTTTCATTGACGGCAATTTGAATGGCGATAATTATTTAGCACTGCTCCAAAATAATGTCGTGCCAACTTTGACAAATTTGTATCCGGATCCAGCAAACCCACAAGTTCCAGCGAATATGATATGGTTTCAGCAAGATGGAGCACCGCCCCATTACCAAATTAATGTCCGGCAGTACCTCAACGGAATATTTCCAAATCGGTGGATAGGGAGACGAGGATCGATAGAATGGCCAGCGCGATCCCCTGATCTGACGCCATTAGTCACGCCTGAGATGCTAAATAACGTTAGAAGAAATTTCTATTTAAGATTAGGAATTTGCCAAGACGTTCGCGGCGAGCATATTCAACAGTTCCTAAATTAACTTTTTACTTTTGTTTATACATTATGAAGAAATAAATAAATTTATTTTTTTAATCTTAATTTTTGCAATAAATTTGAAAACACTTAATATTGCCGAAATAGTTGAAGATAGGTATAGGACATTGAACATATATATTTAGAATCTCCTAAAGAATCCAAAAATTAAATAATATCCGGGGTGTTGCATTTGAAATAAGAAAGTTGGCATTGACCACTGTTACAGGACACACCCTGTATAAAATATATTTATATATATTTATATATATATATATATATATATATATATATATATATATATATATATATATATATATATATATATATATATATATATATATATATATATATATATATATATATATATATATATATATATATATATATATATATATATATATATATATATATATATATATATATATATATATATATATATATATTTATATATATATATATGTATATATATATATATATATATATATATATATATAAATATATATATATGGTGGTAATAGCCACGGCTGCCCCGTGGTAATATATTGTCTTTGAAATGTATGAATTCTAAAAATAAAACAACTAATATAAATCACATGGCTTTTCTTAGTACCATATTATTTACTTTTCAGTGTGTTGTTGAAGTTGGTTTTATGTTTTCAAAATATTTGTAATGGCGGTTCAGACACATCAGAAAATTTTGCTAAACATCTACAAATTTCCAGTTGCACTTGAAAGTGTGGTTACTATCTAACATTTATAACTACTGGTGGCAGTGGTGGCTGAACAACTTATTGTATTATTTTCGTTTTTTTTTTTAAATTTTAATACATAAACATTTCGGAGAACTAAAAACGTATTTAATTTGGTATCGAAAAACCTAAGACCTTGTGAAATTTTTTGTTTATTTGTAAATTATATGAATACAAAATGTTGAAAATAAGGAACACATTTTCACATTTTTCTTTTCGAAAAGGCTGCATAAATTGGAATTTCTAAATTACATCCTTAATAGTACGAGAAACTGTCAAAGGAAAATCCGAAAGGACAATGTTTGAAATATCAGTACAAAGGCTGCAAATAATAAACAACGACGAGAGATTTCAGCTTTCGCAGATCATTTTGATATTGAAATTTTATGTATTTCTTTAAAATAATAGTATATTTAAGACTTCAGTTTGTACTTTTGTAATAAGTCTAGTATTTTACATCAATAAAGATTTTTGGTTTAGGTTTTAATATTGTCAATATATTACAATTTAAGATGTTGTGGTCTTCAGTAGTGGATTGCTAAATAGTTTTAATATGCAGCACAGTGACCAATATCTCAATGTTACATAGAAACTATGAAAAATGCATTGTGTCCTCTCTTTATATTTACATAAAATTACATTACATAAAATATTTTTCAATTAGAACTCTATACAATACAAATATTTTTAACTTGATATAGCAAATTCAGTGTGGCGAATGTATTTAGGTATTTGTCATCCTATTTTAACTTAAGTTACTATTAGGTGTTTTCGCGGTCAGGACTTTGACCAAAATCTGAAGTCAGTCAAGTAAGTGGTTTTTGCAATGCTGCCAACAGACAGACAGTCAGACCGACGAAATTGAGAAAATATGTCTTTTTTTTCGCATCTAAGAACCTTAAAACTTGAAGATCTGTAAAAACCTGGGAGGATGTTTTTTTTTCACGATTACAATAAACCCCTTTACGAGGGAAGTAATATAGGAATGATATATACCACCATGCAGGAGGTGTCTGGGTAAAACGGTATCTACAAGCTTAACTTTTAAAGATATCAAAAATATTAAATATAAATGTTTTATTATTTTATTTAAACAGTTAATAAATAACAAATCGATCGAAAGTTTAGTTAATTAGCTCCATTTTATGAGCACCGTGTATATTATTTTTACATTTAGTGGGTATCTTCTTACTGATTTTAAATATACTACGTTTGATATCACGAAGTCTAAAGAAAGCTGCGAAAATTGCTAAAAACGCTGCTTTAAGAGGATATGTGTTACAAACACAGAGGACATTCTAAAGTAGTATGCTACGTGCGATGGAGTCCTGGAAAGCCTGAGCTGGGAAACAGGGCTGCAAATATTTTTACAAAAATTGATGCCGAATAGCACGTCTGAGGATACCAGTAGCAAGTATGCTACTGACATACATATTTAAATATAAGATAACTGCAGCACGCTTTTAAATTGCAACATGCTAGTTTGGTCTGAAAGCCTCCTAAGAGATTAGTGAAGTCAACAGGAATATCTGCCTGTTATGGCAGGGTTTATATCGATTTTCTACATTGTTCTTAAAGATAAAAGGACCAATCCTGGCATACTTATAATCAGCGAGAAGATATATACCTAAAAAATAATATTATGCGGGGTGTTTAATTTAAAATAAGTCGATGTTATTTTTTTTACCTTCCAATTGTCATTTGTTTATTTTTTATCAAGTCCTGGTGGTTCAGGGAAACCATAAAACTTATGTATGTGATTTTTTTTTGATACCTCTTATTGGTGGTGGTGAGTGGAGCTAGCAAACCTTGTTTTAAATATAACCAGGCATTCTGTTCATGAGAGATTTTTCTAGTCACCCTACTGACTTAAATCTAGCTTCGAAGATCATAACTCAATTTGATTCGCATTAAAAAAATGTAACTTTGCTTTTCACTAAAAACTTGTATAACTTCGAAAGGCATTCGTTAGGTAAACTTAGTTATTCCATATACCATGTCATATATACTGAGAGAAATTCTAATACCCACGCCGATTTCAAGATGGAATGAAATGTTTTTTTTTTTCATTTAGTGCTTTTTTAAGATCGGTTTTATTTTTTACAAAATAGATTATGTTATCCTTTTTTGTTCTATTTCTACAAAATTTAATTTTCAAAGTTTTCGAGATCTAAATCAAGGTTAAAACTTTAGACGTCTCTAACTAAACAAGTAGATTATACCTCAAAAGAAAATCAATAATGCGCAATATAAAATATTAGAACGATTAGTAAAATTGAACTAATCGCCATCAAAAGCCTGGAAAACAATATGAAACCCGATTTTCCTCCTTTGTTCTCCTTCAACCTTCATTCATTGACGCATGAAATGTTTTGTGCCATGAATAAAGATATTTAATATTTTGATTTTTTTACATTTATTATGATAGAAATAACCAGACGAAAAAATAAATTCCTCCTTATAGACCTCAGAATGAAGCAAAATTACTTTTTTGGTTAAATCCACTTCATGCACCAAATTTCAAGGCAATATAATAAAGCATTTTAAAAAGTGTTCAGATTATTTGTTGCATTTAGATTGAAAAAACAAAAATGTTTTTTGGCTTTTTCGCAACTGAATAAAAATATTTAACTTTAAATTAATTGATGGAAATATTTAATAAAATTATATATCTCAACATGTAGACTAGTCTGTTTTGATACATAATATAAACAATATTATTTAAGCAAGCATAAAAAATTATGTCATTTACCTTAACTTTTTATATGTTTTTTTATGTGTCTATAAAAACTTAAGGTAAATGATATAATTTCTTATGCTTGCTTAAACAATATTGTTTATTTTATGTATGGAAACATTCCGTAGACAGACTAGTCTACATGTTGTAATATGTAATTTTATTAAATATTTGCTTGAATTAATTTAAAGTTAAATATTTTATTCAGTTCCGAAAAAGCCAAAAAAGATTTTTGTTTGTCATAATAAAGCATTTCACATTTATTGCGGATTTCACCTATTTATTTATTTTTTTTCTATATGCTTGCTATGGCACTACCTTGAAAACTTCTTAAAAAATTCACCTATATTCGTAAATCATCCCGGAGTAATTGGTGTACATACATAAAAATAAATATAGTTCAATTCTTTTTTGAAGTCAGATAAAAATGGAGTAATGTGAATGTAATGCAATATTTCAATACTGAGTTATTTTGGAGAAGAAAGATCCATTCATTTAAACATTTTTGTATTGTAATTTTTACTAGACTTTCTGGTATATTAATACATTACTATATTTGCGTCGGATATGGTTGATCAAAAATAATAACCATTTTCTAATTGACATGGACCTAAAAATTTTAAACTCTCTGGCTAAGGGCTGCTTGTTTATGTTTACAGTTCCAAACTTTAAGTCAGAGTAATTGTCTCCGAAGTTTTATAATATAAGCTAAAATCCTAAATTATTCTTTAAAAGTTAGATTGAGCTAGTTTCATGACTGTTAAGAGTTTATTGCCAATTAGATCTTAATTGTCGTTTACAAAATGAGAATTACGACGTATCTTTAAATTGTCTTTTAACTAGCTTTTGCTTTACAAACTCATATTATTTACATTCCTGGAATGAAATGCTTCTTCAACATTATAATTATAATCTAAAAGTTTTTACATAATTACTCTGTGCATCTTATGTTAGAATAAATAAAAATGTATTAAACATAATATAATTAGAATCTTGCAACATACATAAGTAAATATTTAACAAAAACAAAAACGCAAATCTAAGGAAAGCTTGCTATATATAGTGCATCAAAATGCTAAAAAAAGAATGACGGGCAAATAATAGCAGAAATTGAAACTACTGCGAAACAAAATTGATATAACAAAGGACAGTATTACCCTTTGCTGTAAATCTATGTAAAATCAAGAAAAAAGTATTTCAAATGCTATAATTTATGCGTATTTTGGGTTCCGAGAAGCTTCCTTTAACATTTAGTATATTATTGTTGTCACTGTAAGAAGTTACGTTCCCGTGAGAAATGCAATTCTGCATTTATGCACTTGCAATTCTTAGACTTTTATCTTTTCGTTCTCATGCAACATAAGCATTACTGAACTTATAAATATAACTAAAATGCATTTTGTAGTCAGTTCTCTTTGTACGCTTATGAAATAAAATTGATTTTTTTAAAAATAATTTCTCGTGTTTCGAGTTGTTAACTGGCGCAGTCGGTAGGATTATTGCCAACAGTCGCGCATCGTGCGTATTTTCTGGTTTCGTCTCAACGATTCGTGGCAAAAATCGGACAATTAAAAAATCTTCAGGGTGTACTAAGAAACTCAAAAATTGACCAGGGATTTGGAACAGCATCGTCCAGCGTCCTATTGGTGCGAGGTTGGGAACACACATCGTCCCACCCTCATAGCTGCTAACCAGGGAAAGGACCACATCGCCTCTCCTATTGGACCCTAGTTTAAGAATGAGAATTGGAATTATCTTCAGTACATTGCTGTAAGTGCTTCCTTTCAATTTTCCTTATTTCATTTTATTTTTATCCTATCTTAAATATTGATATTTACGTCTCTTGTAATTCCGCAAACTGGAAGATTTAACATCAGCTTTTGGAAATTTAAATTGTGAAGGAAATCTAACACCTTTTTCTAATTTAATTCAAATAAGTAAAATAATGACTACTGAACCTAATTTACAACTAGTCAGATATCAGGCAGACAATATTCCCTTATTCGATGGGAATCCAAAACAAATAAACAGATTTATTAATGCTTGTGATAATTTTTATAATAATCATAGAAATAAAACTGACAATAATGCACCTATAAATGTATGTTTACACGATACTATATTAAGTAAACTTGTAGGTAGGGCAGCCGATATTATTTGTTCTAGAATAGAATTAAATACATGGCCCGCAGTAAAAGCTGCAATAATTTCGACTTTTTCAGATCATAGATCGATTGATTGTATTATTCAAGATATAATAACGTCCAAACCGGAAAAAAATGAAACACCGCAACAATTTGGCCTGCGTTTGCAAGACGCTCGCAGTTTGTTATTTTCCAAAGTAAATTTAAGCAATGAAACGCAAGCTCTAAAACTTTTAAAAATTAATGAATATGGAAATTTAGTATTAAAAACCTTCATAAACGGTCTAAACTATCATATGCAACTTGTGGTTAGATTAAAAAATCCAGTTACTTTAGAAGAGGCAATGAGCTGTGCCTTGGAAGAAGAAAATTTTATGTATTATAAGAACCGTAGTAACATATTACCAAAAAACCCAAATTTTAATTCACAAAAACCAAAAATAAATTTGCATACACAAGCACATTATCCTGCTAATGTGAGACCAATATTTTCGAATTACCCCGTTCAGCAATTTTCAAATTTTATGCCTTCTTATAAACAACCAATCCCAAATTTTAATAATGGAAATAATCAATTTATGGGCTTTGGACAATTTAGGCAACCCGCAAATAATTTTAGACAATCGAATTTCCCAAATCAAAATTTTATGCAAAGAAACACTTTTACCCCAAGACCATCTTTTAACCCCCAAAATCAACGCCCAACTTCTTCTGGAATATCACGCCAACAAAAGCCTGAGCCGATGGATACTTCTTCAGGGAACACAATCCTTAGAAGAAACCAACAACCACATTCTTCACAACGTAATATTGTTGTAGAAGAACTATATAATCAATCAGTCGAATCGATAAATGCCGATAATGATCAAAATGAAAATTTTCAAACTAGCAATGCTGAATTTCAATATTATTACCCGGAATACACCGATAATTCGCAATATTCGTATAATGTCTCCAATACCGAATTTTCTTGTCTAGAAAATAACCCTTATGAAAATCAAATTGATTTTAATGAAGAAAATTTTCAGGAGAACCAAATTTCCAACAACCAAACGTAATACTTTTAAATAATTACACAAATTCAGATTTACCAGTAATTTTCATACCCGAAATCAAAGCAAAATTTTTAATTGATACAGGTAGTGGCAAAAGTTTTATAAAGCCTAATTTAGCATACAAAATTTATTCAAATTTCATTTTTTCGGAACCTTTCTCAGTAAGGACAGCCCACGCTACGTCCATTCACAATGAAGTAATTAATATACCAATATTTCCTTGTTTTAATCATACAGGTAATCATAAGTTTTATCTTTTTGATTTTTCACCTAAATTTGACGGACTTTTAGGAATTGATTTTCTAACACATATTGGAGCTAATATAAATTTAAAACATTGTTCTTTAGATACTCAATTTGTAACATTGCCTTTATATTATCAAAATAATATATCAAATTTACATAATTTTGAAACTATCGAAATAATAATTCCCCCACGTACATGTCAAAGAATCAAACTGCCTGTAAATCAATCGAATGGTTTAGGTATTTTAAAATATACAGATTTTGGTTGCGCAGAGATGCCAGAAGCTTTAGTACAAGTCATTGACTCCTACGCAACAACTATAATTACGAATAGTCGCGAAAACCCAGTTAAAATAAAAATATTTAATCCCATAGATATCGAAACCATAAATGAAGTAGAAAACAACTTCATAGAAAAAATGGAAACCGATACAGAAATAAATGAATATATGGATAATACACAAAAACAAAACTTAAAAAATTTAAGACTGTCACATTGTAATCAGGAAGAATACAGAGCTATTCGAAACTTGTGTTACGAATATCGTGACATATTTTATTGTGAGGGCATCCCACTTACATTTACTAATCAAATTAAACATAAAATAAACCTAACCGATGACACTCCTATATATACAAAAACTTATCGATATCCCGAAATTCATAAAAAAGAGGTTAAAACCCAAATTAACAAAATGTTAGAGAACGGTATCATTCAAAACTCAACGTCACCGTGGAGTAGTCCAATTTGGATTGTCCCAAAAAAGATGGACGCGTCCGGTAAACGTAAATGGCGTATCGTTTGCGATTTCCGTAAAATCAATGAACGCAGTATTGATGATAAATTTCCTTTACCAAATATATCGGATATTCTCGATAAACTTGGAAAATCTCAATATTTCAGCACATTGGATCTAGCAACCGGTTTCCATCAAATAGAAATGGAACCGAATGATATCCCTAAAACAGCCTTCTCAACCGATACAGGTCATTATGAATTTAGACGCATGCCTTTTGGCTTAAAAAATGCGCCCTCTACATTTCAGCGAGTCATGAACAACGTCCTTCGGGGACTTCAAAATGAAATCTGTTCTGTATATCTTGATGACATAATAATTTTCTCTACGTCACTTCAAGAGCACATCGATAGATTAAAATCCGTTTTTGATAGACTTAGAGAATCCAATTTAAAAGTGCAGCTAGACAAATCAGAATTTTTACACAAAGAAGTTGCTTATTTAGGTCACAAAATTACAAGCGAAGGTGTAAAACCTAATCCTGATAAAGTCACCGCAGTTAAAAATTTCCCCATACCAAAAACCCAAAAAGACATTAAGTCATTTTTAGGACTAGCCGGATATTATCGTAGATTCATCAAAGACTTCGCAAAAATCACAAAACCCCTTACACTATGTCTCAAAAAAGGAGCGAAAGTTGAACACTCACCAGCCTTTATTCAATCCTTTAACCATTTAAAAGAATTGCTTATTAATGCTCCAATACTAAAATATCCTGATTTTGAAAAACCCTTTGTCCTTACGACAGATGCCTCAAATGTAGCCCTAGGCGCTGTTCTCTCTCAAGGCAACCCGCCAAATGACAACCCTGTAGCATTCGCGTCGCGCACTCTAAATGAAACAGAACAAAAATACTCAACGATTGAAAAAGAACTTTTAGGAATCGTTTGGGCATGTAAATACTTTAGACCTTACCTTTATGGCAAAAAATTTAAAATATATACTGACCATCGCCCATTAGTATGGTTATTTAACCTCAAAGAACCAAATTCGAAATTAGTACGTTGGAGGCTAAAACTTGAAGAGTATGATTATGAAATAATCTACAAAAAAGGGAAACAAAACACTAACGCTGACGCCCTTAGCCGAATTCAATTAAACGCAATCGAATCCGAATCATTAATAAATTACCTAGGCGATATAGACACCGACGTAACGCAATTCCTAAACGACCAATTCAACCCAGATATCCTTGACTCTGAAGTAGTGTCACAAACAATAGAAAGACTAGAACACGAACCTGAAACAACACCCAAAATTAATATTATTTCTGACATTCTAATAACTCCACCTATAACACAACTAACCCATTCTAATATTCCAATAAAACCACCCGTAACGGAAACAATACATAGTACAAATGCTAACGAAAATCATTCCAATATGACTATATTAGACGAAATTATTAATAATAAAGCTCATCAACTTATTATTAAAAAAGCACCTTATGACAAATATGTTAAAACCAAACGTGAAAATTTCGAAGGCCATCAAATTATTCACGCAACATTACCCACTAATATTATAGTAATTACTAACTTCTTGAAAGAATATTTAACAAATAAAACAACATATGTTTCTTCTTTTCCAAAGAACTAAGAACCTATTTTCAACAAACAATGAATAACCATTTTAAAAATTTAAAACTTATAGAATGTTCAAAATTAATAAATAATGCTCAACCTGACGAACGAGAATTACTAATTAAATATCGTCATGAAGGCAAAACAAATCATAGAGGAATCGAAGAAACTTGCAAATTTTTAAAAGCAAATTATTATTGGAAATCACTTAAGGCAGATGTAACAAAATACATCAATAATTGTGAAATCTGTCAACGATCAAAATATAATCGAAAACCACCAGATCAACCTTTGATATTAACCGAAACGCCAAGCAAACCTTTCGAAATTGTTCATATCGACACTTTCATCATAGGTAAACAAAAATTCCTAACTATTATAGATAAATTCTCCAAATACGCACAAGCCTTGCCTTATACTGGAAATGCAGTGTCGTGCTGTGAACAGTTAATTAATTTCTTTTCCTTTTTACGTATTCCAAAACAAATAGTTTCAGACAACGGATCTGAATTTCAGAACGAAGTCGTTAAAGGCTTATTAAATACACATAATATTAAAATACACTTCACTACCCCCTACCACCATGAATCAAACTCCCCTGTTGAAAGGCTACATTCCACATTAATCGAACACATTCGGTTACTTCGAGAATCAGACCCCAATGCAGAAGTTACCAAACTTATGCCGTACGCAATTATTGCCTATAATAACACGATCCATTCTAGTACGAATTTTACCCCATACGAACTTGTCTTCGGACACACAGACTCTAGAGATCCTATGGATTTAATACCCGCTCATGTATATACCGAGTATGTCAATAATCATAAAAATAACACACAAATTTTGTACGACAAAATTACAAAGGAATCACGAGAACTAAAACAAAAAATTATAGATAGGGCAAACAAGGATAAAACCCCGACCAATTTAATAATAGGCTCACAAATTTATAAAAAATCAGATAATCGATCTGGAAAAATAAAAAAGAGATATTTAGGCCCATTCATACTAACGGCTATATTAGAAAATAATAAAATACAAATAGAAAATCCCAAAAATAAATACAAAGAAATTATACATGTTAACGAAACTAAAATAATACCCCTTGTTCCAGATGCTGGACCATCGTCGGCGGCTACGTAAAATTCCATGATTTAAATAAACATCCAGGAATACTACCATTCAAAATGGGAACCGCTAAACTTAAATCCAATCATTGGACATTCGTTCAAAATATTAACCTAACCCCTTTAATTAACCAATTTCAAAATATTCAAAAACAAGCAAAATCAATATACATAAACATTCAAAATAACAGCGAATACCATAAGGAATATTTTAATTCTTTTAATACATTATGTACACTTGAAAAAAGAATAGAAACTCTATTAGAACAAATTGTCCCAAATCAAGAAAATTATCGTAGTAAAAGAGGTCTTTTTAACCCCTTAGGTTCATTCATAAAAAGTATAACTGGAAACTTAGATCAAAATGACGCAGAGCAAATTGATGCCAAAATCACGAAATTACAAGAAAATCAAAATAAATTGAAAATTGACGCTATCAATCAAATTACACTTTTAGAATCCACTATTAATAAATTTAAAACAATTATATCTAATATTACACATAACCAAATGGTACTAAAGTCACGCATTTTACAAATAGAAAAAATAATTAATAAAGTTCAAATGGAACAAATAAGTAATCACGAATTTTATTTAATATATACAATAATCAATCAAATAACAACAATTTATCAATCAATCTACGATATTCTGAATAAGATTGAAATAGGTATCACTTTTGCAAAAATTAATGTACTTTATAATTCAATAATAGAACCAAATGAACTATTTATAGAAATAAAGAACTTACACGATCATCTAAGCTCAGATAAACTCCCTTTAGAAGTAACTTATAAAAATATACTTAATTTCGAAAAAATTATAGAAATTAAAAGTTTCTTAAAAAACTTTAATATTGTATTTATATTTGAACTTCCTCTTGTGGAATCGGAGATATATCAATATTTTAAGTTATTCCCTTTACCAATTCCCAATAATCGATCATTTCTTGTAAATATTCCTTATAAACCCTACCTAGCATTAGGCAATACAAAATATGCCCATATGGACCAAAGATGTCACGAAATCCAACCACAAAAATATTTGTGTAAAGAAGCCCACACCACGTTTGTCGAAGACAGCCCCTCCTGTGCTGTTCAACTTATCAAACATCACACAAATATTACGTTTTGCCACCCATTCGAAACTCAAATGCACGAGATCCAGACAACAAAAATAATCGACGACAAATGGCTGATAACAGTACCAATACAAGTAATCGCCGTCATAAATTGTCAAAAATCCGAAGATAACATACCCTTATATGGTTCCTATCTTCTTGAGTCATCCCCAGGATGTAAAGTACGGATAAAGTCAATTACGCTTGAAACATATAAATCAAGTCAATTAACATTTAATGGAATTAATCTACCTACCCTTAATTTAAGTCTAATTAAGGAAAACCGAGATTCATTCTACAACCCTCCTAGTATGGACTTAAACTACGTAAACCTAAAAACTACTAAAGAAATCGAAGCCAAATTGGAAAACCAAAAGAAGGCCCTAGAAGAAATGACCACAACGATTTATGTAAAGAAGACCAGTTTTTGGACAATTTTACTTTACATATTCATTTCAATAATTTTTATATTTTTTATATACAAAAAACTTGTAAAAAAGTCTAAGAAAAAACAATTAAATGCAAACTCTAATACTTTAGATATTGAAGAAAATAATAGAATTTTCTAAAATATTAAAAATCTTTAAACCTTTTTGGAAATTTTTGAAAACACGTCTTTAAGAACGTGCTTTCAACTAAGAGGGGAGGAGTTACGTTCCCGTGAGAAATGCAATTCTGCATTTATGCACTTGCAATTCTTAGACTTTTATCTTTTCGTTCTCATGCAACATAAGCATTACTGAACTTATAAATATAACTAAAATGCATTTTGTAGTCAGTTCTCTTTGTACGCTTATGAAATAAAATTGATTTTTTTTAAAAATAATTTCTCGTGTTTCGAGTTGTTAACTAAGAAACCTTTCTTGCTATAGCACCATATCTCGGAAAATAGGGGGGTGAATTAGCAAATTGAGGGCTAAAAGTTCTATATTTCCAATTCTATAATTTCGGAGATCGCAAGTTGTTAACAAGGGCACATTATTTTTTACGTTAAAGCTCACTCTGCTATTAGGCTAATTAGAGAATAAAAAGCAAACATCTTATATTCTAGTGCTTTTTCATGTGAGGCTATTCTTAGATTATTAATATTATTTATTTTAGTAGTAGTAGTAGTAGTAGTATAATAGTAGTGTAATAAATATGAATATGTCATTAATCTAAAAGAAAATTATAATAGGCTTTTAAAATTACAACTTATTTAAACGCACCGAAAAACTCGCATTTTAAAATTAAACTCCAGTCATCTGCATACACTTTATTTAAAGCTGGATTAGTAGTAGCCCTTGATGGATGTTCAAGGGTCATATTTTTTAGAAGTTAAAAATAATGATGCAAATATTCTCATTAAAATACATTTGTTCAAAGGGTCATCAAATTGTAAACATATACAGGTAGTAGACCTAGTATATCTAAATATTCACAAACAATTATAATAAGGAACTCTTAAAATAATATAATGGAAAAAGGTGGTTTATTATTTTAAATCAATTTGATCCATCACCTGACTAGGAGTGTACTCTGGTTTTTCAAACTTGCTATTTTTCCGAAGAACGGGACCAAGTTTTTAAAGTCGATACAGCTTCCTGTCCATACTAATTGTGTATTTCTTCGAAAAAACGCATGCCAATGTTCAAAGCCAAAATATATGAACTGTATTGTTCGTTTCACTTCCACTACGTATCTAACTCTTAAAATAATTTGTTGGACGAAGGGTTTTTTATTATTTTAAATCAATTGCCGATGTTTCGACACTCACCGTATCTTCATCATGGCTTTTCTGCGACGGCTGATTCGAAATGTCCTCTAGTTTTTCAAACTTGCAATTTATTCCGAAGAATGAGACCAATTCATTTAAAATAATAAACAACCTTTCGTCCAAACAAGCAGTTAGTTACGTAGTGGACGTGAAACGAACAAAATAGTTAATATATTTTGGCTTTGAACATTAGCATGGGTTTTTTCGAAGAAATACACAATGACTATGGTCAGGAAGCTGTATCGACCTCAAAAACTTGGTTCCGTTCTTCGGAAAACTTCGCAAGTTCGAAAAACAAGAGGACATTCCTAATCCACTGTCTCAGAGAAGTCCTGATGAAGACACAAAGAGTATCGAAACGTCGGCAATAGATTTAAAATAATAAACCTTTCGTCGAAACAAGCTGTTGTATTATGAGGTGAATCCAGGCACACGCGATATATATATATATATATATATATATATATATATATATATATATATATATATATATATATATATATATATATATATATATATATATATATATATATATATATATATATATATATATATATATATATATATATATATATATATATATATATATATATATATATATATATATATATATATATATATATATATATATATATATATATATATATATATATAAAATTATATAAAAATTGGAATGTTTCACGTAGAAGCTAGATGTAGTAAAAAACTCACCTTGCACATAAGTCCTAGAGTATTAATTAAATTTAAATTAATTTTCATAAACTAATTTGAACATAAATGTAGAATCCTAATATCTTAACAAGCATAATTTACCACAAATAAAACATAGAATTAGTAATTAAATTAAGTAGTTAAGTAAAATGTAGGCACAGAAAATAGAAAATGAAAGTAATAATTCAAAAAAATACATTTTTCAGTCAACCAGAAATGTTAAAATCTTTCATCATTCTTCCTTGATATCTTTATATAGATATTGTACATAATTTTCAATATAAAAAAAAATGTTAACGCTTAATTTAGAGAGCTGGTGCAATATTGTAAAGTTCTGTTTTGTATTGTAGCCTTGAAAAAGGAAACAATAATGTATGTAAAAAAACGAGTTTTACTTCAGCCCCAGACCGCTACCCCAAGAAAAAAAAGTGAAACTTTTGTATTCAACTAGTTCGGTCGTGACTACCCTCCCACTCACCTATATATATATATATATATATATATATATATATATATATATATATATATATATATATATATATATATATATATATGATGATGATGATGTCATTTATAAATGACAAAAAAGATGTCAACAACCTCAGTAAAATCTATACATCTGTATTACAGTAGTTAAATCCCACATTTCGTCGTGTTACTATGTAAAATGTGTGTCTGCCAATATTTTAAAATCTAAGTTATGTACGTGCATTTATAAATAGTCTGTGTTGTACGTGTTTTATGTAAATGTTTATGTTAGTTTTTTTAAATTTGGATTATTTTGACATTACGTTCTAAGGTAAGATATATTTTTTTTAAAAATTTCTGTTATCATACCTACATGTTCATATCAAATTGTAGATTTGAAAAAGACTAGAAGCATGGTTGAAACGTTATCTTTCCGACTACAATATATGTATGTTTTGAAGTAATTTTGCCTAGTTTTAACTTAGCAGGCTGACCTTAAACCAAGAAAAATATAACCAGAAATATATTAAAGTCATAGGTCAAAGAATAACATAACCAAAAAAAAAAAAATATATATATATATATACATATATATATATATATATATATATATATATATATATATATATATATATATATACAAACAAAAGTATGCTTTATTGCCGCAGAAAAATTCTACAATTTTATGGACAAAGCAAAATATACCAAAAAATAAGACATATCAAAACATTAATCGAAAATAATTTCGACAAGTCAGTGCTTTTATTTTTAAAATGTAAATTATCAATTTACCAAATCGTAAAACACACGTTAGAATATAGCATAACATTGCAAACAGTAAATGAATCATGATAACCTTATAAAAGTAAACAAACACACATGTACGAGGTGAATAATTTCGATGACATTGAAATCAAAATTGCAACTATATTAAACTCTATGTTATTATAGTTATACAAATAATTGTGATGTTAAACAGAAGGTATATTGAACTAGTGCAGAATGTAGTATACAAAAAGAATTAAATTGTTTTTAATCCAATACCTAACAAAAATAATTAAGTTTTAAGTGAATGTTCGACAGTTCTTTTCCCTATATAATGATTTACAAAATTCTATGCTATGAGTTAGGACATGACTCACAAAAGATTTAAGTAAACAAGCGAGTTTAGTGACAATTTAAAGAGACTTACTCACTGAAAAAAAAATCATTAACGCTGTAAATATATATAAATTGTGCAAGCATAGGGATAGATTTTAAATGTACTGGCAGATTGTTGTAAAGTTTTATGGCGTTGTAAATAATTGATTTTTTTATTAATTCTGTGGAAGGAATGGGAAGATAAATATCATGCCTAGAGTTTCTGGTAGGGTAAAAAATGTTTTCTCAGCAAACATATATATATATATATACAAATATATATATATATATATATATATATATATATATATAAGTAAGTCTGGCAGAAGGAACGTCTATATATATATATATTATGTATATATATATAGCGTGTGCCTGGATTCACCTCATAATACAACAGCTTATTTCGACGAAAGGTTTATTATTTTAAATTACTTGTGGACGTTTCGATACTCTTCATGTCTTCATCAGGACTTCTCTGCGACAGTGGATTAGGAATGTCCTTGTTTTTCAAACTTGCGAATTTTTCCGAAGAACGTAACCAAGTTTTTAAGGTCGATACAGCTTCCTGTCCATAGTCACTGTGTATTTCTTCGAAAAAACCCATGCTAATGTTCAAAGCCATAATATTATAACTATTTTGTTCGTTTCACGTCCACTACGTAACTAACAGTTTGTTTGGATGAAAGGTTGTTTATTATTTTAAATCAATTAGTCTCATTCTAATCAGCCGTCGCAGAAAAGCCATAATTAAGGCACGGTGAGTGTCGAAATGTCGGCAATTGATTTAAAATAATAAAAAACCCTTCGTCCAACAATTATTTTAAGAGTTATATACGTAGTAGACGTGAAACGAACAATACACTTCATATATTTTGGCTTTGAACATTGGCATGAGTTTTTTCAAAGAAATACACAATTAGTATGGACAGGAAGCTGTATCGACCTTAAAAACTTGGTCCCGTTCTTCGGAAAAAATAGCAAGTTTGAAAACACAGAGAACACTCCTAGTCAGCTGATTGGTCAAATTGATTTAAAATAATCAACAACCTTTAGTCCATTGTATTATTTTAAGAGTTCCTTATTATAATTGTTTGTGAATATTTAGATATACTAGGTCTACTACCTGTATATGTTTACAATTTGATGACCCTTTGAACAAATGTATTTTAATGAGAATTTGTAATTGTTGTAATTTTAAGAGCCTATTATAATTTTTTTTTAGATTAATGGCATATTCATATTTTTTACACTACTATTATACTATTATACTACTACTACTACTACTACTACTACTGCTGCTAAAATAAATAATATTAATAATGTAAATATATATATATATATATATATATATATATATATATATATATATATATATATACTTAGGAGATTTTCTTGGGTTTTTGGTCTAAATTATCTTTTTGAAAAATAAAACTTGTTTATTCTTCGGAAATCATTTTAATTTGTTTTTTTTTTTCCTTTTATTCCCAAACGTTTCGGCAACATGCCTTCATCAGTGGATTCTAATACAGGTCCCTAAAACTAACAAACAATGCTGTTTTGGATTTTTACTTATAAACATGTCTACTTTTTTCTTTTTTTTTTGTTTTGTGTAAGAGGATAAAAATGTTCTTTTATATACATATACATCCATACATAAGTACACCCCTGCACAGATATATACATATATACAGAAATTTAGTAGACCCGTATAACCTAATTAATATTACTTGTTTTTTTTTTATTTTTAAAACAAAACGTTCAAATTGGATGTATAATTATACTATAACTCACCTAAGAAGGTAAATTTTTTTAATCCATTCACAAATGGGACATATACACTTAAAATTTGTTCTACATATATGTGACAATACAGTATATACATACTTAAAACTACTGACTGACTGAAATTAAAATTCGTTTTGCTGCTGTTGCTCGTCATATATATTGTTTTTATTGGGTTAAAAAACAAGGTGTTTTATATTGTTATTATTTTGGTATGTGGAACGAGCGCATTTATTTTATATTTTTGTAATTAGTATACCTATTATTATTTCATTTAAGATAAAATGTAGAAAATTGAACAATTTTTTTATTTTTGCAAATTGCCATTTAATTTTAAAATTTAAATTTAGATTTACGAGAAAATTGCAGAATATATGCAGTTATTTTATTACGTTGTAATATATTTGGTTTAAGTTTTTAATTTCCGTTTTGTCATTAATTGAATTTTCGTGTTTTTTAATGTACATCATTTCCAAGAATTCCCTTTTTTTCTGATTTATTTCGGTTTTTAAGATTTGTGTGTCCTTATAATTAAATTTATGGGATGTTTCATTCTCATGTTTTGTTAATGAAGTTTTATTTTTTTTATCATATTTATGCCCATTTAAGCGATTTTTGAGGTATTGTGTAGTCTGACCGATGTATACTCCAGGACAGTCTTTATAAGGTATTTTATATATGGTGTGTGTTTTTTGATTGGTTGGAGTTGGGGTTTTGAGGGAACTAAAAAATTTTTTTTGGAAGGTGTTGTAACTTTTGTGGCATACGGTTATATTATGTTTATCAAAAATAGTTTTAATATTTTCTGAAAGGCCTTGTACGTATGGGATTGATAGAAACTTATTTTTATCTGTATTTTTTTCGGTTGGTATCATTTTGATTTGGGCTGTTTATTTTATGCAATCTAGAATTAAATATAGAGTTAATTAATTTTTTTGGATAGCTATTTTGAATTAAGATATTTTTAGCTTTTCTTATTGCTTCTGGTTGATATTTTACATTGCTTAATTTTATTGCTCTATCTGCTAGCCCGATAATAACTGATTTTTTTTGGTTCATTGGATGTTGAGAAAAATAATTTACATATCTGCCTGACCATGTGCTTTTTGTATACCATTCTGTTTCGATAATGTTGTTCTTATTATGTAATGTCATATCTAGAAAGTTTATTTGAGAATTGTTTTCAGTTTCGATAGTGAATTTCAGCTTTTCATGAAAATTGTTAAAGGCGTTTAAAATATAATTGCATTTGTCTCTGGGAATTAAGGTTATACAATCGTCGACGTACCTATAGAAGAATGGAAGAGGAATATCTAATTTTTCGATTATATTGCGTTCTAACTCCTCCATAACTAATTGTGCAACCACAGCAGATATAGGGGAACCCATTGCGCATCCCTCTACTTGTTTATAAAAATTATTTTTGTAATGAAAAATGTGGACTTTAAAGTTAATTCGATAGCAATTAGAAATTCTTCCATGGGTATATCTGTAAATTTTTTAATTTCAGACCATTTTTTTTCAATAAGTTGGAGGGCTAGCTCTATTGGTACATTTGTGTATAAAGAGACCACATCAAGTGAGATTAGAATATGATTTTGTGGTACGGGAAAATTATTTATTTTTTCTTTGAAATCCCAGGAATCTTTAATGTAAGTAGCCCTTTTGTTTATGATATTTTCTAGAATTCGTTTTAAAAATTTAAAGAGGTTGTTTAGTGGTGATTGTATACAAGAGACAATTGGTCGCATTGGTATGCCTTCCTTGTGTAATTTTGGCAATCCGTATAATTTTGGTGTTTGAGCATTATGGATTTTTAAGTCTTTTGCACAACTAGGTGATATGTAGTTTTTGTTTTCCCAACGCGTAACAAGTTCGTTATTTCTTTTTTGAAAAATATTTGTAGGATCTGTGTTTATTTTTTTGTAAGTATCTATGTCATTTAAAAGTAATTCCATTTTATTATCGTATTCTGTTGTGTTCATGATAACGGTTTTATTTGATTTGTCAGGTCGTATAATTTTTAGGTTAGGATTATTTTTCAGAAAAATATTAGTTTTTTTTATTTTATTATCTAGTTCCTTGTTTATATCATTATGTTTGATTTTATATTGGTTACATTTGAGTTTATTTTGATAAGTTTTGAGGGTGTTACAACAATTTGCTCTGATTTTATCTTTTTCGTTATTATTAAGGTTTCTAATTGATGTTTCGACGGATGATATTATATCAGGAATAGGGAGTTCATTGGGATTTGTTATTGGAAAAGCAAAATTAGATCCCAAACTTAATATATCAATTGCATATTCTGGAATTTCAGTGTCGGTAAGATTTTCGATCCATTCTTTTTGTACATTAATTTTTTTTGGAATAGTTTTATTTTTTATTTCAGTTAACAATTTAATTTTGTTTATATTTTTTGTTTTGATTTTTTCAAATAAAGATTCATATTTTTTGTTTTCATTATTTAAAATTTGATTAAAATCATTAGTAGGAATTGTTTGTTGTAGTTTGTTTTTGATTTGAGAGATTTTAGTTTCTAGGTGCTTTATATTAATTATGGTGTCGCTAATTATTAATTTTAAGGTTTGTAATTTAAAGACATTTAAGATATTTTCACTAAATATCCTTCCTAGGTTAGCTGCTGAGAATACAATATGTTTAGTTTTTATGTTTAAAAATACAGGAAAAATGTTTTCGGTTTTACATCTCAGTAAAAATTGCCTTCTATTCTTTTGGTTTGCTAGTTTTCGATAATATTTTGAAAGTTCTTTAAGATCATTGTTGTGGTCTTGGTTGAAGATAGTCTCAAATTGTTCAACAGGTTGCAGTATTTCACCCATTCTGCGTTTATATTTTTATATGGAGTTTCTGGACCAATTGATTTATATTCTTAGGACATTTTCTTGGGTTTTTGGTCTAAATTATCTTTTTGAAAAATAAAACTTGTTTATTCTTCGGAAATCATTTTAATTTGTTTTTTTTTTCTTTTATTCCCAAACGTTTCGGCAACATGCCTTCATCAGTGGATTCTAAGGCATCCCATACGCCAAGAATCCAAAACAGCATTGTTTGTTAGTTTTAGTGACCTGTATTAGAATCCACTGATGAAGGCATGTTGCCGAAACGTTTGGGAATAAAAGGAAAAAAAAAGAAATTAAAATGATTTCCGAAGAATAAACAAGTTTTCTTTTTCAAAAAGATAATTTAGACCAAAAACCCAAGAAAATCTCCTAAGAAGATAAATCAATTGGTCCAGAAACTCCATATAAAAATAAATATATATATATATATATATATATATATATATATATACATACATTTGGATTTTCTTGGACCTTACTGAAATTATATTTCATTAGAAGGTTTCTTTGGAATTCGGTCTATGATTTGAAACTTAAACACTAAAACATTATTAAAGTACTTTTACTTTGAAAAAGGTGTTCCGACGTTTCGGCAGACTAGTTCTTGTCTTTGTCAAGGACTAAAACAATAGGAAAAGACAACAGTTAACAAAACAAATAGTATTTCGGAAATTAAGTTCAAAAACAACACTTTGCTAAGTAAAAAAATATAAAATAAAACATCACTTACTTGGATATTTGGACAGACATAAAATTATAAAACAATAGTTGCATGAAACACTCAATTTAAAATAAGTGGAACTGCACTTTAAAACTAATATATTTTAAACTAATTTAACCTGTGTTAGGCAGATAATTGTTTACTACTGGGCTTGATGGAATAAGATTACTAGAATATGAATTAAGTAAAGTGTGTGCCTTGTGGCATACAGTTATATTATGATATTTAAAAACACATTGTAGTTTGTCTGCTATCCCTGGAACATAAGGCAATGATAAAAATTTTGATTTTGGATTTTGGGAGAACTGTTAGATAGATTATAAAATTTATGAATTCTTTTTTAAAAATAGAGTTGGCTAACTTTTCTGAAAAAGAACAGAAAATCAACATTTTAGATTTAACTATTTCCAACAAAAACAACAAAATGGTCACTATGTGGTATACGAAAGAAACCTGGTCAAGTAGATACCTAAATTTTCACTCCCAACGCCCTTTCTGACAAAAAAAAAACGTCGTAATTGGTCTAGCTGATAAATTTTTCCGACTGACAAAATATAGATATATTGCAGTAATTGAAGCGTGCCAAGCAAGTGGTGTCCTAATTTATATTTTTTTACTTAACAAGGTGTTGTTTTTGAACTTAATTTGCGAAATACTGTATGTTTTGTTAAAACTGTTGTCTTTTCCTACTTTTTCCGTCCTTGACAAAGGCAAGAATTAGTCTGCGGAAACACTATATATATATTTATATATATATATATATATATATATATATATATATATATATATATATGCCAGTTAGTGTAAGTCACTGTCACTATATGTTGCAAGCATTATTTGCATACTAAATTCAACTGGGAGAAATAAAATTTTTTATTGCCATTACTAGCTAAAATTTAATAATATAATATATATATATATATATATATATATATATATATATATATATATATATATAATAACTTTTGATTTGGAAGATGTTTAGAAAATTTATATTTAATATAGCACTGTGTGTGAAAATTATAATTTTAATTGTTATTATTGCTTTATACATGGTATACTATAGTCGATAAAAAGTGACGTGTTTAACTGTTCTTTGTTGAATACATATTTCAATTCGAGTAAATAGATTAATGATTTACAATTAAAATTAATGATTAATTTTACAAATTCAAGGTACCAGAATATACTGGCAACATGGGCATAAGTGCCTAGGATTCTAGTTCCTACCTTACAGGTCTAATAATTGCTAATAATTGATCATCCTCATCCGCATTTTTTTATATATATGATATGATTTACATCATGAATAAATACCATTCCGGCCCGAACTTAAATGTTCGAGCTTGAAATACAAAATTATTTTCTTCCCTTTCCATGGAATTTTCGATATAATATGTTGGACTCCAATTCACTTGATAAATGCATAAAGTGTTTGTTGTAAGATCAAATGTTTAATTTAAAACATGTGAATTAAATTGAATATTATTCAAACAATGTCAATGCATTATTTGCAGCCTTCGTATATATGGGTTCATGGTAGCTATTTCTTAGAGCAAAAGTTATTGGATATTCTCCTAAATGCAGACACGCAATATTGAACTGGAATCATATAACTTAAAATTTTAAAAATTATTTTAAACTGCCAACTTCTTGATTTTAAAATGTACGTAGTTTTTGGTAGCATTTTCGCTTGTCTTTGCGCTCTTAAAAGGAGTGGAGTTATTTCGGCTTTTCAACAAATTCTGAAAATGTCACTATGGAGCCATGCAAAAATGTTTTAAAACATCCATTACACTAATATTGTTTTTCAATGACTAATGTTAAAAGTTGGAAGGTTCTGGTTTAAAATCTCTTGGAATGACCGTTAAATAAAACATGACAACAACGTCTTTTATAAAGTAGTTTAATAATGTTGCTAACGAAACAAAAAGATTTGTCTAACTAACTAACTAAGACCAACTAGTCATCATGAATGCTACTCGTCAGTGAACAGGCTGAAAGATACATGGTTCTAAAATCGATGTACTTGAAAACTTTTATATTAACAAAAACAAACAAAAGTTGACAAACACCAGATTACGTATTAAAAAATTGTATTTATTGCTTAAAAAGCAACTATAGTTTCATGAAGGCATGATGAAAACATTGTAATAACTGAAATCTAACAAATTACTAAAATTTAGACAACATACTTCGTAAGAGTATTTTCGCTTTGTTGGTATCATCAAACTTGACTCGGCGCATTATTTCGCCTAAAAATTGGATTTGATTGGAGACAAAAAAACTACGATTTTTCCTTTAGAATCTAACTGTGCAGCGCTTACACACTTACTCTTTTATTTACGCACGACTTATTTTTCATTATTTTACATCTTTAGTTTTTCATCCAGTGTTCCTTCATGGTATATACGATATAAAGTATTGGCATTTTTTTCTTTTGGTTTTTGTAAAGAAAGATTAATTTCTTTAAAAACCGGGTTTTAACTCATTTAGCAATATATTATACATTTGAGTTAAGGATAAGTCACTATACAAAAACTCGGGATAACTTTTTTTTAAATAGTATGTATTACATTTTCGGTTATTGTAAGAGTGATCATATATAGCTTCCGATATACTTGTACTTTACCACCGAGGGTTTCGGTGTTACTTGTTGAATAAAATGAGCGATAAGTTTACGTTATAACTGAAAATTTAACGGAAAATGTTCTTGCTATGGAGAGAGAGAGAGAAAGTATTTCGTAGAGATTTTCCAACCTTTTTTTTTTGTTCTAACAGCATATTTTTTTGATATTCCCTCAATTACAAATTCTTCAGGAATAACATTTATTTTTTCTTATTATTTTTCGTGATTTTCTTTTTTCCATCTTTTGCCATAAAATGATTCCAGCAAAGAAGTATGTTACAACGGAAACAAGAAATAAACACATTTCAGTATTGTCATACTGCGTACATAATTTAGAAAACGGCTCGTTACTGACAATTGGATCCATTACTTATTTATTCCAACTTCTCTCCACCTATAATAATACTAATTTTTATTAAAAAATATTTTGAGTTGGACACCTATTTCAAATTTGTCAGATTTTCTAATAGTTTTTAACTGACTAGTATGCACAGACTACAGTTTCATTCTTCCACTTCACTGGTACATTCATTTTTCCTGCGTAAATCTATAGAAACACAGTCATTCAGATTTTTAATGCGCAATAATAATGAAGTTATTTACCTACATTAAGATTTATTCAGCCCTCTATACACTATTCGGTTCGATTCGTTCATTCGATTCGTCCATTCAAATCAATGGACGAATAGGCGAATCAACGAATGGACGAAAATTTCATTCACACTATTCAGCTATTTTTATTTATAACGTGCGCATGGATTTCATGCGTTTTCAATGTTAAAAAAAAACAAAATATTTGATTCGGACGAATGGTTTATGGCCACTTCCGATGAATCATTTAGAATTAAGCATCGTATTTCTAATTACTCATTCATTCTTGCTATTTCAGCATTATTTTTATATAAATACAGGAGAATGAGTAACCATCTTTAGTCATTAAGTAGCTCTAGATCGGTCAACATTCATTGTAATTTCGTGTTTTAAATAAAAATAAAGTTTTTAAAAATACAAGTTACAAGTTTGAATGTAAAATTGGCGCAGTCGGTAGGATTCCTTTTCGGAGTGCGAAAAAAAGGATATCCTGAAATCGGAGTGTAACAACGTTTCATCTCCATAAGGATTATCAGTGCTGCATCTTTCTGTTTCAACAGTTAAGAAAAGGATCAGGAACATCTACGACCGAACTAGGCACTTGTAACTCCTGGTACATCGATTATTGGTACGCCATTCGAGAAGCCAGTAAGGACGATTTGGCCTGTGCTAGCGTCCAAGACAAGCGGTAGCCAACCTGAGCAGTTCATCTCTTCAGCAAAGCATCGTTTGATACAGGACCAAGACTTGGGACACATTGTAAGATATTTACTTACTTCCCTTATAGTTGAGATCCCTGTTAATTAAGTTTTGAAATTTTTTGAAGAAAGAAAAAGTGAATAATTGAATTGAAGCAATTTTATTGAACAATTATTTGAATAACTTTCACTAACTATTTTAGTTGTAAAGAAAACAAATGTTAACGCAGTTAACAGTAGTTAAGTACATATTTAATGAGTAAATTTAGGAAATGTGGTAAAGACATTACTTATCCTAAAATAATTCGAAGAAATAGTTTAGAAAATCCTTCTACAAGTAGATTATTACAAAGTAGTTCTGAAAATCAATCTGCAAGTGTATTAACAGAACTTTATTCAGACATTAATTTAGAAAATATTTTTAACCCTAGTATAAGTGTAGATACTAACATTAATAAGATGGCAGACGCTTTGAGAAGTACTGTTTCACTCTTAAAAACTTTCGATGGTACCCCATCACGTCTTGAATCTTTTATTAATCAAATAGATACTTTTTATACAAGATATTTTAATACTGATACTTCCCAACAAGAATTTGTAATTTTGGCAATTAAATCAAAAATTATAGGATCAGCCGAAGATTTTCTTTTAACTAGACCAGATCTTAATACTTGGCCAGAAATAAAAATCTCATTAAAACAAAAATTCAGTGATCCAATAACAAAAGCTAATTTACAACAACAATTAATATTCTTTTCAAGAAAAGGTGAATCAACCTTAGATTACATACAAAAACTCAAAGCCTTAATCACCAAAATAAATACGAAAACTTGTACAGAAATAAGTAATATTGAAACTAGAAACATAATTATAGCACAAAACGAATTAACAGCAACTCAAAATCTTCTTGCAAACATTTCAAGCGAATTAAGAACTTTACTAATCGTTCAAAATCCCCAAAATCTAGACCATGCAATCGATATTGTAACCAATTATGAAATCTTAACTAGTCAAAATAATTTTAAAAATAATTATTTGCAAAATAGTAGATCAAATAATTTACTTAGCAATCAGAAAACGCCACCAATAAATAATATTAATAAATTTTTGGTAAATAGATCGAATAATTTTCCAAACTCATCTTTTAAACCAAAACCACCAAATCAATTTTTCCTACCCTAATAGAAGTAAAAGAAAACACGTATGCTATTGATATTTTTAACCATATAGAAAAATATTTTACTCTAATAGAAACCACTAATGATAATTTACCCTTAAGACCAATCGAGCTTAACAATTTTGAAATAATAAATTTGGAACCAAATCAGAATCAAATTAATGAAAAAAACATAATCGAAGATATCGATTTAAAATCACTAATTAGGCACGAACACTTAAACTTTGAAGAACGTAAAGAACTTTTTAAACTTATTAAAAGCTTTCAAAATATTTTACATAAACCCGGAGATAAATTAACATTTTTCAATCAAGTCAAACATACTATTAAGACTACGGATGAAATACCCGTACATGCGAAAAGTTACAGATACCCATTCATACATAAACAAGAAGTAGACAGACAAATAGATCAAATGCTACAAGATGGTATCATTCAACCTTCAAATTCTCCCTGGAGTTCCCCTGTGTGGATCGTCCCGAAGAAAGTTGACGCATCAGTACAAAGAAAATGGCGTCTAGTGATAGATTACAGAAAAATCAACGAAAAGACTATAGAAGATAGATATCCTATTCCAAATATCGCAGATATACTTGATAAACTTGGTAGAAGTCAATATTTTACAACACTTGACTTAGCCAGCGGTTTTCATCAAATAGAAATGGACCCAAAAAGTATACCAAAAACAGCATTCAATGTAGAACATGGACACTATGAATATACCAGAATGCCCTTCGGACTAAAAAATGCACCTTCCACTTTTCAGCGTGCAATGGATAACGTTTTACGCGGATTACAAGGAAAAATATGTCTTGTATATATGGTCGATATAATTATCTTTTCAACCAGTCTTCAAGAACACTTAGACTCTTTAAAACAAGTATTTAACAGATTAAGTTCTTTTAACATGAAAATCCAATTAGATAAATCCGAATTCTTGCATAAGACAATTGAATTTTTAGGTCATGTTATTACCTCTGACGGTATCAAACCAAATCCCAAAAAAATCGAAGCAATAAAAAATTTTAAAATCCCTAAAACACCAAAAGAAATAAAATCATTTCTCGGTTTAGTCGGTTACTACCGAAAATTTATAAAGAATTTTGCAAAAATAACGAAACCTTTAACTCATTGTTTAAAGAAAAACGTTAAAATAAATAATGATAAAGCATTTATTACCGCATTTAATCTATGTAAAAATATCCTAACTAATGACCCTATATTACAACACCCAGATTTTAGTAAACCTTTTATTTTGACCACTGACGCTTCAAATTACGCTATTGGAGCAATACTTTCACAAGGAAAAATAGGAAACGACCTACCTATAGCATTTGCTAGCAGAACTCTGAATCAATCAGAATGCAACTACTCAACAATAGAAAAAGAACTTCTTGCTATTGTTTGGGCAACAAAATATTTCAGACCTTATTTGTTTGGCAGAAAATTCACAATTGTAACAGACCATAAACCATTACAATGGCTGTTCTCAATAAAGGAACCGAATTCAAAATTAGTAAGATGGCGACTAAAACTGCAAGAATATGAATATGATATTCAATATAAAAAAGGAACCTTAAATTCCAACGCCGATGCACTTTCAAGACCACCTCAAGAATTGTACCCAACCGAAATAATAAAATCACCATTGACGCATATGTCAGCAGTATGTGAAAAAGAAGAAAATTCTGACGACCAATATATTTGGCATGAAAAAATAAAACATTTCTTTGACACCCAAGAAAACCTATTCGAAAAACCAAAAAAGATAAATAAAGAAAAGAAGAAACCAAAAATTAATATAATTTCCGATATTCAAATTAAACCCCCAAATAAACCAATTAAAACACCATCGCCATTGCCATCAACAAGTAAAATAAATGACGAAGAAAAAATCAATCAAAACAACTCAGAAACGGATTCAGCCAGTACAAATGACATTCCAAAGGAGCCAAAAGCTGATTTACCTTCAAAATCAGACACCGAAACTATACATACGTCAAGAGAAGACCCCATATTAGGAGCCCCGTATGTTAGTAAAGCCCTGAACACTTTTAAAAACCAAATCATATTTAAATGGACTGAAAAGAAACAACCTTATGTTGTCACTAAAAAATTATTTGAAACCAAAAAGCGATTAATAATTTTTATAAATCAAAACCCAATAACCGAAATAATCCAAAGACTCTTAAGAGATTATTTACCCCCAGATACTTATTGTTTACACTTTCCCAATAAAGAATTAGAACCAATAATAATTCGAATTTTCCAAGAAACCTTTCAAAATAACGCCTACAACCTTGTTATTTCTAATACACTATTAGAGGACGTCGTAGACGTAAATGAACAAAAAGAAATAATTAAAAGATACCATACCACTAAAACATCCCATAGAGGAATGACTGAAAATATAAAAAATATAAAGCAAAGATATTATTGGCAAAGCCTTGAAAAAGACGTAATTAATTTTGTTGTTGAAATATGTCAAAAAACCAAATATGATAGACATCCCTATAAAGTAATTTTTAAACCAACACCAACAGGCTGTAAACCCATGGAACATATTTATATGGATATATATTCCATTTCAGGTCAAAAATATTTGACAATAATAGATAACTTCTCTAAATTTGCTACAGCATACCCTGTAAATGAAACATCAATCGAGATTTGTCAAAATCTAATTAAATTCTTTTCACATCATGGTACACCCTGTAAAATTACAACTGATAATGCACAAAGCTTTAAAAGTAATTTAGTACAAGACCTTTGCAAGACTTATCAGATTGAATTACATTTTACTACACCTTATAACCCAAATTCGAACTCACCAATCGAAAGATGGCATTCAACTTTGAAAGAAAGTCTTATTGTCCTTAGAAACGAACATCGAACTAAAACAATACAAGAATTAATGGATATCGCAATCCTTAATTATAATAACAGTATACATTCAACACATGAATATACACCATTTCAAATATTAAAAGGAAATTTAAATTATCAATTAAATTTCGAGAAAAATATAAATCAAATACAAACTGATTACATACATGAACTCGCCCAAATATTTAGTGAACTTAATGAAAAAATAAATCTAAAATTAAGTGCGAAAAAGGCTAATGTCCTAGCTAAATTAAATGAAAAACGCGAGATCGACCCAGAAATAGCTGAAGCTACAAAACAACTATTACATACACCTCGAAAACTACCATTAAAGTTAGAACCAAAATACAAACTAACTACTTTTAAAAACCAAAGACACCCAAAAGATATTAAAAGACGTTCGTAATTTTCAGGAACTTACTGACAAAATGAAGAAGATCCTGATACTACTCCCACTACTTGTCAACGCACAATATAAAATAGAAGAATTAAATAACCCTTTGTTACCAGTTTACCAATCAACAGGTTACATAATAACAGGTTATCATCATGTCTATTATCATGTAAATCTAACTAATATAAAAGATTGTGTAGAAAACTCGAAATCGACACTTACACAAATTAATAATACCCTAAGTAATCTATACGCACCTATATACCAACTTTTATCTATAAGAACACGTAACCTTTTCGATCAAATAGAATCAATCGAATTATTTGTTAAACATTATACTACCCCACAAAAGCGAACTAAACGCGGACTTTTCAATTTCCTAGGAAAAGCACAAAAATATCTCTAAGGTACATTAGATGCCGATGATGGAGAAAGATACGACAATTATATTAAAATATTACAAGAAAATCAAGAAATCTTACATAAAGATTTGTCTGCAACCCAGACTATTGTAAAACAATTAACAAAAGATCTTGACGCACAGCTGACTAATATTAAAACTAATCAGCAAAAGTTATTAACCCGGATGGAAGACCTCACTAATATGACTCATACTACAACCACTTCGTCTTACTATATTGTTACGCTAGACAATATTGAGACTAATCTACGTGTCATTCATGACATAAAAAGTAATTTGCAAACTGCAATAAACTTTGCGGAAATAAACATTATGCATCACAGTATTATTAAGTATAAAGAACTTCGCAGAATAATTGCAAAGATAAGACCCGAGAGTCGTATTCATTTCGATAATATAATTAAATATTACGAAGTAGCACACGCAGATGTGACAATTAAGAATGATCTAATTATATTTTACATTGCAATACCTTTAATTTCAGAGAAACCTTATATACTTTATCGAATATATCCAATACCAATAAATAATCAAATAACGATTTTAAATAATCTGTATTTATTGAGATCTACAGATGACTTTTACAACTCAAAAGAAAATTGTTATAAGATAGAAAATATATCTTTATGTTCTAGAGAGACACTGAATAAAAACGAACCCTGTATACCTCAAACAATTAATTTGACAAACCATTGTCCACTAATACCAATTAAATATAATAAAACTTCTATAACACAACTTGAGGACAATTCCCTTATAATTATACCTGCTTCTAAAGAAAGCATATACTTTCAATGTCCAAATCAACATAGCGTTGAAACCATTGACAAAGTATCCTTAATATTGCCTTCAGATTGCAAAGTAAAAATCCAAAATAATATTTACGATTCTCAAAAACTAGAAACAATTAGTTTAAGACTAAAACTCCCATCAATAAATATTGATGAAAAATTAATCCAAGATACTGAACCCTTGGAACTAAAAGAAATAAATCTTGATAAAATCAATGAAGATTTAGAGAATGCTAAAAGATTAATAATTCATCCCCTAAAACAAATGGACTTTGTAAGCTCTGGAGTTTCAATTACTCTAATAATAATTATTATTATAATATTTACAATCATCATAGGTTTCTTGTATTATTATTGTAGAAAGGAAAAATCTAAAGAAAATGTAAAAGTGGACATAAAATTAGAATCTCTCGAAAATCAACCCCGATTTTCTCAAACTTAAGAAGGGAGGAATTATATGGCCACTTCCGATGAATCATTTAGAATTAAGCATCGTATTTCTAATTACTCATTCATTCTTGCTATTTCAGCATTATTTTTATATAAATACAGGAGAATGAGTAACCATCTTTAGTCATTAAGTAGCTCTAGATCGGTCAACATTCATTGTAATTTCGTGTTTTAAATAAAAATAAAGTTTTTAAAAATACAAGTTACAAGTTTGAATGTAAAATTGTTGTCCGAAGTCAAAACCTACTTGATTATCCACCCAAAAACTGGAAGTAATGTGTACTCGAAAAACAGAAAAAATAAGGCACTTTGCACTGCTATGTATACAAATGGTAACACGCTCAAACTCGTCTGTAATGCATATCTAAATATTAAGGTCATACCATCATATACAGTAAATTCAAAATACTTATGTCGATGTTTAATTTATGGTTTTTGGTGTAAAAAATGTTATGAGGAAAGGACGAGTCTAAAATCCACCTATTTACCATAATATATTTTTGCTATATATGAGATGGGATGTTATATATATAGAATAAAATCGGTTTCATACAAGGTGTTATAATAAAATGAATATTTTATGATAACGCCTCTTCGCTATAATCAAATATCCTTTAATTTACATCTGTTAGGACAAAATATGCATAGTAAACTAGTGTTATACAAAACTGAATTTGACCAAATAGCCAACGATTTTAATGTCAGGGTTCCGACCATAGATTAAGTACACTAGAAGATATATAAAACCTATAGCAAATCATTGAGTGTTGTGGCTCAAGCATAATCTCAGAGGGCTTGTTTACATAATGCTGTTGTCAAAATATTAAACATAGCCGACGTAAAATTTTATTACTCGTAACTGATAAAAATTATATTTTTTATTATATATAATTTCAGATCTGCAAGAAGACATTATCTGCTTAGGTTTTTCGATAGAATAATGGATAAACAGTACAATTATAACAGTTAAACATACCGAATTTACATTTAAAAACTCCAACTTTATCGGAGTGCAAGGTCAAGTCAAGAATCGCCAAAATAAGTAGAAGAATGTTATCTTGGAAAGGAATGGGGGCATATTTTGCCAGCAGTCTTAGGCACCTACACTTCTAGATAACTCTTACAAATATCAAAAGGGACGGATTGTTAAGGTATACCTCGTTTAGAAGGTATTAAGTTTTATTATAATTTGATCATAAGTTGATATATAACTAAAACATTTGATTGAGTTAATAAATAAAATTACCTAAATGTTTAAATTATTTGTGCGATGGCACACACCTTTTATCGAAATTTGACGTCTTTCATCTATTTGTAAATGCAGAAAAATCTAAGTTAACATTTGTAGAGCCATATGTGCTTGCATATATTCTAAAGTTATTTATTTGACGTGATATCCACATCGTTCTAAATGGTTTTCTCTTAAATTATTAAACCCAGAACTTAACACCTGGTAGTTTTTATTTACTAAATGAAGAACATACTATATAGATTCAATTTATTAATGTTTACCTTTTTCGGAACTGTATGCAAACTATCCCAAATTTTGGAAAACTTTTTTCGTTATAAAAAAATGAATAAAATTATACTTATAAGTATCTATACATTATTTTTATTAAATGTAAAAACGCAAAAATTAATAGATTTATTGACTAAAGGTGCTTTCTATTTTTGCAAGAAATATTATATTTTGATATACTACAAATTATTTTACAAATAGGCGATGAGAAATGTTATTAAAATAAGACACTCTTTTTATATTTTGGAAAAAAGTTCTCCTTAATTAAAATAATATACATTATTGCGATATTGACACATTCTGTGTATTAATAGAATACACCACGTTTACAATCAACTTATAGTAATATTATAGTTATCTTAAGTTTTACAAGCTGAATCAGTATATAATAGACGTAAGATAATTAAAAGCTCTCATTTCTTTTCTAAAAATAACAATTAGATTATTACTTAAACGTTATGAATATTTATTTTCGTTATGAGTATTTTAAGTTGTCTAAGATATAATCTGCGAAATTGCAACTACCAAAAAGATGATCATTTCAAACAAAATACAGGATAATCTATTTAAAATATAAACTGTTTTGTACGCGCTTTTTCGTAACACTTTATATACACTAGAACATTTGTAGAAAAAAAATTTAGTGACACTCCCAATACCAAATCAAACACCTAGAGCAAATTTTGTTATGTCTTATTTTAAAAAGTGTTTTTTAATTTAACATTCAATCTATAAGTCAGTCGGATAAGTAATTTTCAAACTATGCCGCATACAGGCAAAACGACACACTAACTGAAGATATGACTGACGGAAATATGAGAACATGTACTCAGATTCCAGGGATAAAAATTTTCGTGGATGATTTTTTCACGATTACATTACTCCCTTCTTACGAGAAAAGTAACAATCATTAGGTCTGAAAAAGGCCTTGCATCATATCCTTATTTATAAAAACAATTAACAACAAATTTTTATTGTTTTGTTTCTCTTCTTTTTAAAACAACAGGTGAGTGTCTCATCTAATAGAAAATACATCATAAGGGAATGTTGGTCTAATATCGCTAACTTAATGTAGTCTCCCTAGGTGACATTGTTGCCTATATTACAAGAATAGGCTAGATGATAGCGTAGGATAACGATATTTCTAGGACTTGGTCGTAATATCTCAGACCGATATTAGTTCATGCTCACTCGATATATATGTCTAGGGTGAACATAGTCTACATTGTACCAAAAGATATCCATTTTATTAGAATTTGGTCTTCGCCATTTGTTGACTGTGAATTAATGAGTTATGACAAATTATGCACACTAGATTATTTAGTATTTACGGTTTTGATAAGAAAATAGTATTTCATAGTAGTTACACCATAATGACTACAATAAATAAGAATTTAGCTCTAAACTGAACTTGAGCACGAACCTACAAATCAGCTAAAACTGTTTAAATTCCTGCAGAATTATTTAAGTTTTCGTCGACTACCATTTATAGATAAATTAATTTATTAAATTCATAACGCAAAACTTTTTCCAACTCCTCTCTAGATAAATGAAAAACTTCAGAACCGTGAATATACAGCCAGTTTAGCAATGTTTTTAAATTTTGTAGCAATATTATTCTAATTATAAAATCTCTCTGGTTTTCTCTTTAAATAGATTTACACCAAATATTAATATTAACTCATATTTTACGAATTAACTTATTAAAGATAATTTTTATGACAGAAAAAAATTTAAACCATACGTTTCCAGAAGGTGGGACAGTTGTCTAGGCCTAGATAAGGGAATCCATCTTTGAACTGATTGCATTTTGAAAAATAATTTTACATTTCTCTTAGTTGTAGTAAACAACTTGTGTTGTCATTTTTTTAAATTATTGCTTCGTGAGCTTGGAAAATTAAGGCCGAGATTATTGTCAATTCTCGGGCTAGGTATTTCTTAGAGTGATTAAATATAAATATTATTTTATCTTTATCAGGTCGGTTATATTTTCGGCAAACCTTAATATTTCTTTCTGCGTTTCTTTTAGTTGTCAAAATCAAGGGAAAGGGACCCCTGAGTGCTCCCCTTATTGTAGGTGTTAAACGCTGAGCAAAACGTGCTCGGTAAACAAAACGAATACGACGTCAGGGCACCAATCCATGTCCCTCAATTTCTCCGAAAGCTTTCGAATCGAACCTTTAGTTAGGCCGCAGTTGAAATTGTCAAATGATTCTTCAAGTCACCCTGGTTATTTTACGCGGGAATACCTGCAAAATCAATCTTTTGAAGCTACAATGAGACTTTCAAGGGAGGAATCAAGCCTCCAACACCCCCGGGGGTCGACGATTCTGATTTCGTTCTTCGAAGCCCAAGACCATCCACTAACACCTTGTACCAAGACCATCCTGAAACAAGTTGGTCTTTGGGTCCGAAATTCCACAGATATGTAACTCAACTTTATTTTCAAGGGACAATATGCGCCATTAACCCCAATGTCACCCATGAGGGCAATTACCGAACTGGCATTGTCCCATACAGGATGGTTGTCGTCCTTAGCACAAGAGATCGCGAGGGCCAGTGGGCCCTTACTCCTCATGGACCCTCCTAGGACTAAGTATCTCGGATGTCTATACTGTGTGGGAAACTGTCCCTAGTGCGAGATATATTCGAAACCCAGCGGTTCGTATTCCACACATCCTAGAAGGTTGTCTTGCTACTTTAATACTCAAACGAGCACACCGACTCAGCCGGCAGTAATCTTTATACCATCCTTGTTGTCATGCAGAATTAACAGCTGACATGATGACTCCAAATTTTTTACCCTACTTGCAGCTAGAGCAGCCGCCAGTCACCCCGCAGACAAGGCACATTAGTAGGCCATGACTGTAGAAACAGGATGTTAAAAGAACTTCAGAAAAAGTATAAAGACATTACTACGGAGGAAGCGATGATTTATTTTAATTTATGTTAAATTAGCCAAAAAAATCAAAACTACCCAAAAAAGATAGGTTATTAGGCCAACGATTTTTCAAGAGATTATCTCGAGATCTCTGGTGGACCTAATTGATATGCAGTCGCAATAAGATAATGACTGTAAATCAAATTTGTCCTTATCTATCAGTCTATATCAGATCACTTGATGAAGTTTGTGCAGTTGCGTTCCCTAATAAGCAAAGTAACCTAGCGTAAATAATATTTTTACTCTATTTGGAGTCCCTAGTTGAGTGCAAAGTGACAACGACCGGGAATTCATCAACCGAGTCATAGAAGAAGCTTGTTCAATGTGATCGGATCTAAAAATTGTACACGGAACACCTAGGCATAGCCAGATTCAAGGTTCTGTCGAGAGTGTAAACCAGGACATAGGAAACATGCTGAGTTTTTGGTTGAAAAGCAATCAAATTTGTAAATGGTCCGAAGAACTACCCTTTGTGCAATTTATAAGAAATAAGGCTTTCAATTAAAGCATCAAGTGTACTTCATATAAAACAATGTTTGGATCTTAAGGTTTCTATAAAAGTACGCTTGATAAACGTTTCCTTTCCCTAATGCCTTAAATCGAAGAAGAGCTTCAGATTTTAATATATACGGTTAAATAGGGAGGATGATTTTCATATGGCAATAATGATTCGTCGCAAAATATCCCTCTACTTGCGGTTAATTTTGAAACTCAGAGAGACGATGAAGCAGCGGGCTCTCCACTACAAATTAATATATTAAGCAGGCAGGAAGAAGTAAGTAAAAAAAGTATAAGTGCTAAAAAAGGTTTAGTATAACAAGCGAAAAAAACGTTGAGAGTTTCAAATCTTTGTTATTCTACTGGTAAAGTGGCGGACATCGTGAAGCTATAAGTACCAGACGTTGACAAAGCAATAAGTGATCCACGAAATTTATTAGAAGCTCAAAATGGAGAGCTTTATCAATTAGGAGCGAAAGAAGGAAGACTCTCACAGTTATATACTACAAATCAGTTTACAATTTGAGAGAAATAATATATTTGGCTTGACGATGTTCCAGATTTAGCAGTATCACTTCGAAAATACGTTAAAAAATCATCTCTCTTTGGATGTCAGTGATATCAGCGATGTGTCTGCAAAGCACAGTGTAAATTTTATACGTGCAACTGTATAAAATCTGGTAAAGTGTAATTCTAAATGTCATCAGGCTTTTATGTCTAAATAAATAAAATTTAAATATCGAATGATTTGTAGTTGTATTACCAATAGTAATCGTAGGTATAAACGTTGTTCGAAATAATGGGTTTCTCGTCATATGGGTTTAATTTTCTGATGGAAATATTTGGTATAAGTGTTAGTAAAAACATTTTAATTTTCTTTGGCTTTCATTTGACAAATTTTGTTCAGGTTACGTTAATGCGACATAAAAAAAGATTGTCGTTATACTTTTAACTGCAAATTATAAAATATTGCTATTATCAACCTCTCTCGTCATGGTGCCCAACTCACCTTAGCTAATATATAATAAAAGATTTATTGAATTCGCCAACCGGTAAAATAATAAAAATGCACTCATTTAATCTTTGACAGTTAAAGCAGGAACTTCAACTTCAGTCTATAAGATGCTGACTATTGGGGTTTGAGTTTGCTGAAACATTATCTACTATGGTAGGACGTGTTTGAAAAAGCATCTCTTTTATTCCCCCATAAACTAGCTAACCAAGGCAACAGGCTACATCTAACAAATGCCGAATTGCCTGAGAGAAATGTGAAGAGTATCCACCCTGTTGATACAACATGTCTCTTCTTATTTCTAAACAAACATTTTCTAGAACAGCTGGCATGACGTCTGTGAGAAAATTTAAATACATTTCGCTGTTCAATTAAAAAAAAAGGCCCAATGATCTTGTCTTCAAAATTTTCACACTTGTTGTTGTTCGAGTTCTTGTATCCAGTAGAGATATTCGATGACCAGTAATGCATATTGGGTAAATTAACTATTCAAAACTTGTGAAAATTGCTTCATTGGCCCATAATACGCTGGATAAAAATTGAAGATCCTCGTCACACATACTTCTTTACCAATCTCAATTCATCCTTCGGTCAAAATCACTATCTAATAGTACCTTGTGCAAAACTACATTATACGGATATAACTTGTGTTTGTTGCCTTGCTTAATCTTAAATGGATTAAATTTTTGTAATACACAAGTTCAGATACGCTTTTATATAGGCAAAAACATGTATTATATTATCCTCAGTTCTAACTACACGAAATTTACGAGGCCCAGGAAGAGCTTAAACAAATCCGGTTTGTCGTAAAGGTATTGCAAATTGGGTAAATACTCTTTTCCGAAAATATCTTTCGAAATATCTAAAACAGCATATTCACGGTCGGCAATACACGCTTGGTCAAAACATTGAAATTAATCAGCGATCATATCACATGCCTCGGCGTCGAAAAAATATGTTTGCACATTACAGTAGCACAAAATTAAATGAAACTCTCAGTAATCAATACATGAGATACATTAAAAAATGTTACATCCAACTTCTTTCCATGGCAATTTTGATCAATGTTCAAGTACCATTCGCATTTATTACCTACCGAAACTTCTCAGTTAATGACAAATAAAGGTATATGGATTGCATGACATAGGTGATCGCTTGTATTAGAACTTAATAACGTTTGCATAATACTAATTATCGTTTTAATGAGTATATACGGAATTAAATGCTTATTTGGTCATAACTCTAGAATAAATACAAATATCGACAAGCCGTTTTGGCACAAAATAGAGTTTTTGCGGACTTTTTAAATGTTGTAAAAAGCATACCTTATAATATAATGTTAAAAAAACCTAAAAAAGTTGAAGTTAGCTAAACAGCGCTCTCTAATAAGACTAGAAAAGTTTCGGGGACCGTGTGATTTGAAATTGGCCTAACGTACCCCTTTAGACGGGTCTTAGTTCAATAGGATCAGGTTAATAAAATAGAAGATACAAAGGTTTTTTAATGTTACATGATCCGCCACCTCCCGCGGCCCTTATTAAGGTTTCTGTCAAAATGATCGAATCATAGTTTTACAGTGGTACTTCCAAAGCTACAAACTATTCGGGAATTTTCGACTGAAAAGTTGAAATATGTTACCAACCTTATGATAACTAATATTAGACAGGTTACTAAGTTCCAATAAAAGAAGTTCTTTATTGGTCATGAACCTAAACCACTCACGTTAGGTAGGTAGGATTTAAAATTGCGAATAGATGTGTTAGTTTAAAAACGATTAAAATTGCCGTGGAAACAAATTGGATGGAACAAATTTTTGTGCACCAGCTAGTATCATTGATTACTGGGAGTTTCATTTTATATTGTTCTATTGTACTCTTCATACATGCCTTTTTCCAATTCCGTCGCATATAATATGTTCCCTATTTATTTTAACTGTTCTGAAAATACGTTTACTGCTGCCTGCGAATATGCTGTTAGAGATCCCTAGAGAAGACATTTTGGGAAGAGAGTATTTACTTGTTTTGCAATACGTTTACGACAAACCGCGCATGTTCAATCTGTTCCTGTACCTACGGTACTTCTTGTAGTTAGAAATAAGAATAACATTTTAAATACTCCTATTTATGTAGAAGCGGATCCGCACTTGAATATTAGACAAATTTCAATCCAATTTGGAATAAGCATATGTAACGGTACACCATATTTTAAGAAAATACAAATGGTATCCTACTATGTTGTTTTGCAACAACAATTTTAGATAGTGATTTTGACGGAAGGATGAATTATTTTCGTTGGTTAAGAAATATGTGTGACTGGGATCCTCAATTCTTATCCCGTGTGGTATGGGGAGTTAATTTGTACGCTTAGCATTACTGATCAGCTACTATTTCTTACGGATGCAAGAAATCGATAAACAGTGTTAATGTGTAGTGTGGAATTTTGAGAGACAATATAATTGAGCCTTTTATTTTTAGTAGACATTTGAACTGCGAAATTTTCTTACAAACGTCTTCCCAGCTCTTCTAAAAAATGTTTATTTAGAAACAAAAAGAGACACGTGGTATCGAGATTATTGATGCCCGCCATATTTCTCCCAAAAAGTTTGACGTTTATTAGAGGTAGCATGTTTCCTTGGCCATCTAGATCCACGAACTTAACAGTTTGTGCTTTTATTTATGGCAGAGAATAAAAATCATGGTTTCCAAACACGCCTAATACCAGATGTTATGGCTCATAGAATTCAAGACGCCAGAATCTCAGTGACTGAAGTTGAATGTCGGGGATTAAACAAGTGCATTTCAGGTGATGGAAGATATTTCAAAGATTTATAAAAATGCGGAGTTTCTGCTCTAGTTGTTAGAGTGTTATTATTTTGGTCCGTTGGTCTTTATAAGTAGTCCAGCTCTGCATGCATTTCGTTAGTCAGTCAGTTGTAGCCTGTTGGCCTTGACTATTTTATTAAGTTTGTTCCCAAGTGATTAAAAACATTTCGAGCATTTGTAAAAATGCGAAGGTCCTAATTTTGCGTTAAGCTGTTTTTGATGTTATCCTTGTTATTTTTCTTAGTTTGTGTTGTTTTAGCCCGTTGTCCTTTAGACACGCTTCAAAGTATGGTTCGTATTACAATTTGAACTAGTCCCAAGTCTGGATAAAATGTAAAGGAAAACTGGCAGAAATAATCATATAATAATCATTAATCTTACTTAAAATACAAATTATTAAATCTCTAATCACCAATTAAAGTAAAATCATACGAAGCTAAACCTTTAAGTTAATGACAAATAAGATTTGTTTGGTTTACATGCTATACTAGTTCACTATGGCTGAAGTTTAGTGCATTTGCCTAGTACTAATTGTCATTTTATTGAGTTCTAAGTTCATGATAAATGAAGGTTGTTGGTGTGCATGCCATACTTAAATGCTTTGTTTGGAGCTTAGTAATATTTGCCTGATACTATTTATCATTTTAGTGAGTAAATTAAGTCTAGGGTTTACTAATTTTTTTGTCAATATTTCGACAACGAATAGAAATATTGACAAGCGGTTTTCAGCAAAAAATAGAGAATTTCGTGCTTTTTAGTCTGTTGTGAAAAAACATAACTTTCCGTTCAACAATTAAGTAAAGTAAAAAAAGTGTTTCTAATACTATCCGATACGAATGCTAAATTTACCTAAAGTACATATATATGTATATATATATATATATATATATATTTTTATATATATATATATATATATATATATATATATATATATATGTTACACTATTAATTCAAAAATTCACTTTTTAAAAAATTTATTATTTAACTTTGAAATTACTTTATACAATATCGGAACTTAAACTGGCATAAAAACGGTATATAATATGAACTAACTAATATTTACAATTCAGAGCGTTTTATATGTTTTAAAATGCTGATGCGGCACCTTCCAGCTGTGGGAATTGCAACTCGAAGGTACTGCTTACAACGCATTCCTTGAAATGTTGAAATTGCTACATCCGATACCGTGTGACCGAAGGTCATTGCCTACACGTGGCTATAAACGGATATAACAACTCTTTTGGTCAAAAGTTAACACCCTGTGTAAAATTTGTAAGATCATTATATTTCGTCTTCGTCTTCTTCTTCTTGGGTTTGAGGGTGGATGGCTGGCCGTCTTCTCGCAAGGATGCTGCTGAGCCTGAGTTTGATTGTCTTTCGCTGTTGTGGTCTAGGCGGAGGTGGTGAACCATCATCCAATGGAGCCATGGTGATGCTGGGTAGTCTTTTACGGCGATACTTACACATTATGTACAAGACGAGCAGACTGACTAGAAGAACTATCGTGACGATCGTGAACCATGACAGATGTTTATAGACAAAAGGTTGGTTGATTAATTTGTCTAGTTCTTCGGAGTATTGGTCCAATTTGTGCTGGGCAATATTGAGATCTTCTACGTCTATCTTGTTCAGTTTTAGAGGTTTAAGGTTTGGAATGTGAAGCTTCGATGAAATATGTTGGCAGCACTTGTATGGGATTATCACTGGGTGGCTTTTATAAGTAACATTTTGATACTTATCAATGAGTGCTTTGGCGTGAACTCTTGTGCTTCCTATAAAGGCATTACAATATGGCTGAAGTCTAAGAAGGGAATTGACATTGATGATACTTGTCCTGACCTCTTTTCCTTCACACTTTATTGTAACTGGTAGTGGATCTGACACTGTAATCAACCAGAAGTTTTGATCGATGTCTTTAACGTTGTATCCTTTTGCAAGAAGAAGAGATACCTGGCACGTCTTTGGTAAATGGTTTGGTCCTCTAAGTAGCTGAGCTTCGCAAATCGCTTCACTGTCTATCGGGTAGGGTAGAACATCTGAGCAGATCTTTTGACCTCGTCCTAGTGATTTGCAGCTTCCCAGGTTTTGAAATGAAATATATAACATTGAATCATCGTCCCGCGCAATATATTTTTGTGTTGTAGGGATTATATGATGAAATTCTGTTCGATTATCTAATACGGGTATTGGATAGAGATGATACAAAGTATAGCTTTCAGGGTTTACTAAGGGTATTTTTAGAATAAACACTACTTTAGTATCAGATTGATATGCTTCAAGCTCGATTATCTCAACATACTGGGCAAGCGTTGAAGAGTATACAGGTAGAGGAAGATTATTTTTTCTGAGAGATTGTGAAATTTCTTGAAGGGAACTAATCAGATCTCCCGGGGTTATTATTGAACTGTGCAAGATATTTAGCCTAGCGAATGATATCGCGTTCAGAACGTCGTTAAGAAAATTTTCTATAAAAGAATAACTCTCCATTAAAGATTCACATAAATCTAGAGTTCTTATCTGGGCATGGTAAAATGCGAGGTCGTCGGAAATGTCCATTATCGATTTGCGGATTTCGTTTATGTCCCGGTTAAATGTTTCTTCGTCTATTTGAAGTTTTTGTATTGACGCGTTAAAGGTTTTTATTACTGAGGTAGTAACCGATATCTGATTTTTGAGGAGATTTTCGATATGTCTTTCGTCTTGAGAGACTTTATCAATGCATTCATTGAAGTACTCACCGTCGGAAGCATCGAGGTTTCCAGTTATGGATTTCCAGACAGTGCCTATACCGTTGGATATTCCGCGCTTCTCACTGTAACTGTATTTTTTCGTATCCGCGATTATTTCTTTGTATTTTAAATTGACAGTGTCGGATATTTGATTGAGCAGGCTGACATGAATTTGTATTTCGGATTTGAAAGATAACATTCTGGGCAAGTAAACGTCTACAAAGCCATATAACAATCCTTCTAGGATCTTATCACTATTCGCGATAGCTTCCTTTATGTAAGAAAGATCTTTATACACGAGGAGTGTCCATTTGTCGTTTGACACTTTTACAGAACCTTCTTCGTGGAAGAATATTCCGAGTGTGTTGTTGATAGGTGTAATCGAAAATTGGGTCAGGCCTACCGAGAAGAGCCCGAGGAATCTGTAAAGAAGAAGAATACTTATTCAAAATAGGGTTTTAGCCTATCGAAGTTGACTTTAGTTGATTGGTTTGTTCGAGGATTAAGAAGGATAGCGGAATTTTGAAAAACTTCTGTAATTTCAAAAGGGCCATTAAATTTGTTTTCGGCTTTAGATTTTATTTGTGACTCTTTAACATACACTTTATTTCCGACTTTGTATTCAGGGATACTAGTTACGTGTTCGTCAAACCTGACTTTTGCTTTTTCTTTTTGTCGTTCTGTTTTTGCCCTAGCGATTTTGTAAAAATATTCCATACGGTTATTAAGGTCTCTTACGTATTTTGATATTAATTTTTCCTGGTTGTATAAAGTTTCGGGTGGTCTACTTGACGTGTGACCAAAAATAAGTTCAAACGGTGTAAACCCATGAGTTTTATTTTTCGTATTGTTGTAGCAGATCACCGCGTAGGGTAAAACATTAAAGGGATGTTCCTTTGGGTTTTCGGCTATATTTGCTCTAATCATTTCTGATAAGGTTGCATGGAACCTTTCAATGGACCCGTTAGACTGGGGGTGATTGACACTAGAGAAAGTTAATTTTATGTTAAATAGTTCACAAAGATCTTTGAATAATGAGTTGTCAAATTCGCGCCCATAGTCACAATGTATTCTTAGGGGCATACCGATGTGTTGAAAAAATATTAATAAGGTATTTACAATTGTCGACGCTTTTTTGTCTTCGACTGCGTAAGCCTGTGTGAATTTTGTAAGTTCGTCTCGAATCGTAAGTGCGTAATATCTGGTTGGATATTCGAAGATATCAATGTTTATCCTTTCAAATGGGGTTTTCGGAGTTTCCGTTATGACGAGAGGCGTACTTAGGTTTTTTCGGCATATTTTTACCTTTTGGCATATTTCGCAGCCTTTTATTAATTTTTCGACGTCTTTTGTTAAATTCGGCCAATTGTACTTTTCTCTTATGCGCCTGACTGTCTCGTTAATTCCCCTATGAAAATTAGTTTTGCCTGAATGGTAGTGTTCTAAAATTTGGGGTATTTCGTCGGCGTCTGGGGTTTTTACAACATTTTGGCATATTTTAAGTTTTATTTCTTTGTCGGCGAAAATTAATGAGAAAATTTCGAGGATAGGCAGTGCTAGGTTATTTTCTACGTAATACGTTTTGGAAGGGTCGAATTCATTTTGGGCCTTAAATAGGACATAGAACAAGTGTTGGGCTACAATTTCCGGATCAAATGGTATTGGGATAATAAAGTATTTTCTATCTTTCACGGTTTTGCTAGAGACAATGTTAACGCTCATGTTTTTAAAATGAACGCTTTCTTCGAAGATATCTTCGATTATTTTGTAATGCATTTCTTCTAGTTTATTTTGCCAGAAAAAGGTAATAATTAGTTTATGTGGTTTATCTAAAAGCTGTGAATTTGAAAATTCGACTTTGGAATAGTCAATTATTGATTTGGTTTGGTATAGGTCTATAAACTTGTTGTATTCCTGTGTAATGTACTCGTCGTCTATCTCGACGTCATTGGACTCTGGCTGGTTTTGATTTTCGTTTTCGCTATTATTTTCGTTGGCTGCAAAAATGGGGAATTTTGATCGGAAATTTGCGCATTCTTGGAAATAATTAATTTTTATTCGCGATAGAGCATCTGCATTTTTGTTTATCTTGCCAGGTTTATGTTCTATTTTATAGTTGTATTCTTCTAATTTTAGACGCCATCGCGCCAGTCTGCTTCCGGGATCTTTAATTGAAAACAACCATGTTAACGGTCTGTGGTCTGTAATAAGCGTAAACTTTCGTCCAAAAAGATAAGGGCGGAAATGCTTTACTGCCCATACAATTGCTAGTAGCTCCCTTTCGATGGTGGAATATTTAGTTTCTGCACTACAGAGTGTTCTGGATGCAAAGGCAATTGGGAGATCTTTTCCGACTGGTCCCTAGGACAGCACAGCGCCTATTGCAAATGCGCTTGCGTCTGTGGTAAGGAGGAAAGTTTCTTCAAAATTAGGATAGATTAAAATGGGGTCTGAAATTAGGGCTTTCTTTAATTCTCCAAATGCACTTTTACATTCTGAATCAAAGAAGAATGGGATGTCCTTTTTCAAGAGTTTAGTTAATGGTTTGGATACTTTCGCAAAATTTGGAATTAATCGGCGGTAATAACCCGCTAATCCTAGAAAAGATTTAATATCCTTTGCGTTTTTTGGTTCCGGGAAATTTTGAATGCATTCCACTTTTGAAGGGTTAGGTTTAACACCATCTTTGGTAACGAGGTGTCCCAGATAGGCAACTTCTTTCCTTAAAAACTCGCACTTATCTGGTTGAATTTTGAGGTTTGCGTTTCGGGACGCTTAAAGACTTCCTTTAGCCGATCTATATGCTCATGTATGGTGGGAGAGTAGACAATTATGTCGTCCATATATACAAGGCAACGCTCGTTTTGAATGCCCAAGAGAATGTTGTCCATGACGCGTTGAAACGTGGACGGGGCATTCTTTAGACCGAATGGCATGCGGACAAATTCATAGTGTCCATTGTCAACTGAAAATGCTGTCTTTGGTATGTCATCGGGATTGATCTCAATTTGATGAAAGCCGGACGCGAGATCAAGCGTGGAAAAATATTGACATTTACCAAGTTGGTCCAAAAGGTCTGAAATGTTTGGTAAAGGATATTTATCATCAATACTGAGGTCATTGAGCTTTCTGTAGTCAATAACTACACGCCATTTTTGTTTCCCGGATGCATCAAGTTTTTTGGGTACCACCCATACAGGTGAGGACCACGGTGAAATGGAAGGCCGTATAATTCCCTGGTCTAACATCTTTCCCATCTGTGTTTTCACTTCCTCTTTATGTATCTGAGGATACCTATAAGATTTTGTGAAAACGGGCATTTTGCTAAATACTATTTGTTTTTAATTTTCAAAATATAAATTGGGGGAAAACAAAATATTAGGCAAGTATTGGAGAAAGAAAATTAGCATATAAAATTCACCTTTCTTTTTAAATTTATAAAACTAAAATCAGGGAGTATGTAAAAAAATCACGTATAGAAAATCGAACAGAAACAGAATAAAAATAAGATACAACACTTAAACGGGATAATTCAATGTCACTTACATTAGCAGGAGCATTAGTCGTCTTATTCTCTTAGGGCTGCCAGGGGTTTCACTAGGTGTTCCTTCCGCAGGTATCTTCGAGTGAGGACGCCTTAAATGTGGTTCTTTTCTTCGTTAAGGGATTGAATCCGCCGTCAACAGTTAGGTCTTCCTTGTTCTGCCGACGTTAGACGAATCCTACCGACTGCGCCAATTTGTTACACTATTAATTCAAAAATTCACTTTTAAAAAAATTTATTATTTAACTTTGAAATTACTTTATACAATATCGGAATTTAAACTGGCATAAAAACGGTATATAATATGAACTAACTAATATTTACAATTCAGAGCGTTTTATATGTTTTAAAATGCTGATGCGGCACCTTCCAGCTGTGGGAATTGCAACTCGAAGGTACTGCTTACAATGCATTCCTTGAAATGTTGAAATTGCTACATCCGATACCGTGTGACCGAAGGTCATTGCCTACACGTGGCTATAAACGGATATAACATATATATATATATATATATATATATATATATATATATATATATATATATATATATATATATATATTATCCACTAGGCATCATACCTAGTGGATAAAATCATAGCATAAGAATTATAAGTTAGTTTTCACTTGATAACGGGTGGGGATACCAACTAACCAATAGGTTGTGAATTATTAAGAAATAAAGACATTTGAAATGTGGCAAACTCTTTTAATCATATTCCTATATATACTACCGTTTTGGATAACACAATATCTACGTAACGTAATTTTTGAAAGTTTTTCACGGACAGTGAATATTCATTTACATCGTACCTATCGGCAAAACTGTGCTAGTTTGCACTCTGTAGCTTCGACGATTTTTTGTTTCTTTCAACCTTCTGTATCATGTTTAATTTCGATTGGTACTGGATCCTCGCCCTTAAGTTCATAACAACTTTTATCTAGTCTAAAGATGCATGCATTTTAAAATATCGGATCGTACACTGTCAAAACTAGCCTATATGTCCTTCCTTCCTTTTCTTGCTTTCTAGTCTGTGCAACCTACATATTACAAATTTATTGTCTATTAATGTTGTGCTCATTTTGGGAACATCGCATTTCTTCCTAGCTTTGTTATATCGCCCAAAGTAGTGTTCCCCTTTGCTAAATTGTAGCACTTAATGTATCTCATTTTTTATGTGAGTCAGTCTTCTCTCCTTCTGTTGTTGGGGTAGGGTTAAGACGTGCTCTGCCTAAACAAACTCTGTTCATAATTAGTGCAGTTTCAACAACACCTTCGAGTAGTTAAGTAAAGTGTAATGTAGATAAACATTCTATGTCTGATATAACTAAAGCTTCTTATTTGCTAAAAGATCTTTTAGTATAGTTGCACAATTTTGTATGTTTGATTTTAGAACAATTATTAAGGCAATGGGACCCATGCCCAACCTAACCAGTGATGCAACCATATACCGCGCAAAATGTTACTCCTTACATCCCAGTGGTTCATTTTGAGTAGCAGTTCCATCCTATAGATTTACCTTTTAGTGATCAAACCCTGTCTTTCAGACTTGAAGGTAGGCACACAATCCAGTTCGATCTAGAGGTGAATATAGCCGAAAACTTGCTTTGCTCAGTAGTGGATTTTTGTGTATTTCTAACAAATAAATATACTAATCGTTCGAACTCAGCTATTCAATCAGCGTTTTACCGTCACAGCAATATCACTGAAGTCGCTGACGTAGTGCACGAGTAGGTGATAGTGAGAGCGACATTGACCTTGTGACATGTATCTTTAATCAGCATCAACTCTTTGAGAAAGAGTTTATTTATGTATGCTTTTTTTACGAACAAGCAGAGAAAACGACACTTCCGGAATATTGTAGTAGGATGCTTAATTGAGTAAATTTGAAATCCAATGTGTGTCACTTTTTTCAAATAATCAGACAAAGATTGCTTCCACAATTTGTTGATATGATGATACATAAAATCGGACATAAAATGTAACCTATTTATATTGAAAAATTAGTAAAACTACGCACTACTTTACTACTAGAAAATATAATACTTTTAATATAGAAAAGTACAATGAAATCTTTAAATTTTAAGGTAAAAAAAATGGCGCGATATGTTTATTTTGAAAACACTTCTCAGTCCATAAATCGTTGATTTAGAGCAGAAGTAGCATACTCCTAATGTCAAATTTAGACAGGCTAATTCTGACCCGAAGTGAAATACTGTGTTACATACATATAACATGGTAATCATTATTCCACTGCTTTGTAAGAACATTCTAGGTACACATAAACCTTCTTTTTAAAGTAATTATAATAATAATTCAAATAATAGTAAGATTTGAAACAATATTTAACTGCTAATTTAATATAAATTAATCATCGATCGTCGAGAGCATTTACACATTAATTATTTTTAAAAACATTGGGAAACGTAACGCTATCCTACTATATTAGTTATTCTCATCTTTACCTATTGATGGGTTGAGTTACTCGATATACATTTTTTGATGTATTTTTTTTTTAATTAGAATGCTTATTTACATACGGAGCTTTTTACAAAAAAAACAGAGACAAACTTTAATATCTTATTTTAAGCAGTATAGAACTAAATTTGTTGTGATTTTCTGCGAATTTCATTTTTATACCGATAAAGAGAAAAAAGTGGGAATAAAATAGAGCAACGCTATGGAGTGCAGATTATTTCAAAGTAATTTTAGCGAATTTGCCTGTTTCCATTATGCAAGCGGCATTACAGTTGAAAACTAATTGGCAATAAGCTACTAATAAGTTTGTTGGCTGATTCAGTTTTTAGCTGACATAATTTGTAATTTACTTGTGCAATTTAGATAGCGAAACTCTCTCTAATTGGTCTGCAGATAAGTGAAAAACTTTAGCGATATAAACGTCGGAGCTATCTCGCGGGAACGAGCTTTGGTGTAACAAGTTAGACGAATTATAATTTGTACAAGATATTAAACCCGCAAGCTTTTCTTTACATAGATGCATAATTTATTATGAACTTGCCGCAAGTACACAAAATATAATATACTAAGCCGCTCAAAATTGCAGTAAGTTCTGAAGAAATTAAAAACTTTTAAAAACCATTCCTGTTTTGGTTACGTGTTAGTAATGCGGATGGTTTATAGTATTATTCCGAATCCTAACATAATTCAATACAACCATTCAAGCTTAGAAACATTTGAGACTAGTATAATAAATTAAAATTTTCACTAATTTATTTCAGTTTGACAACATTTTGTTTCAAGACCCTGTGTCTTTCAAAAACCAACTCAAGACTGAAATTAAAACTGAAATTTTTAACTTAAATTAATCATAAATATTTGCTGAATGCAATATTTTAAATTCCTTGCAAAAATTGTGATTTGTTTCTAGTAAGTGTTTTGCATAGTTAGAGTCTTACTGGAAATTGAATCTAATGGATCGATTCTCTTTCTAGATGTATGTGTTCAAAGGAAATAAAATGGTACATTAGGACATTGTGTGTATAGAAAACCGACGCATACATATAGATACTTAAATGCAAATTCCCATAGCCATACAGCACAAAAGAAATCGGTTATTAACTCACTAGTATTCAGAGCTATTTCGATTTCTGATCAAGATTCTTTAACATCCGATACATCGAAACTGACCGAAGCTCTCAGAGGGAATGGCTATTGCACTGAAAATATTACGCGTTCAATTAAAATATATAGTAATCCAACTCCGCCAAAGGAGAATGATAAGGAGCCACCGTTAGGTAATGTTGTTCTTCCCTACATACATGGCAGTATAGACAAAATAGGACGATTACATACGTACAATCTTCAACACACAAAAGAAGATTGGACAATTCTTGCGATTCCCGAAAGATATTGTACCATTCCAAACAGAAGGAGTATATAAAATTCCTTGCTGTGTGTGAGAAGTGTTTGTGGGAGAAACAGGACGCTCACTATCAATTAGCGTTAAGGAATATTTACGATGTATTAAAAAGAAACAAATTGTCCAATCTGCTGTAGCTGAACACCAGCATAGCACTGGCCATATTATAAATGTAAAGGAAACCAAGATTCTAGTGTCGGTTCCAGGATTTTATAAACGGAAAATTAGAGAATTTATTGAAATATTTAAACTTACAAAAAAAATTAATAGAGATAGGGGACGTGGAAACCGATTATGCAGGGTCACCGTTCAGCGAGCACAAGTCGGGTGTAAAAGCCCACCTGAATTTCTTTGAGCTCATCTAGTGGAGTAAAGATTCTTGAAGATGACTCGTGCAATCGAAGGCGAAACGTCGAATAGTAATTTGACATGGTCTAATCCCAAGAACCATGATTTCTTACTATGTCATGTTTTGTGTTCTTTATACGTTTATAAAAAGATCTACCCGTTTGACCAATATATACTTTTTCACAAATTTTATTTCATATACTCCAGATTTTTGGTTTTTATTTGTATTAGACTTGTTATTCTTAATATATCTACCTAAAGTATTATTTGTACAAAAAGCTACTTTATGATTTGTTTTTTTAAGATATTTCCCTATTTTAGCGCTAATGTTTCCCGTATATGTTAATGTGTTAAACTTAATATTGTCTTTTGTAATAAAATTAGGATAAACCAAATTGAGTGCTTTATATAAATGGCTGGTTTGATGTATTATGTATTGTTATATCTGTATACGATGGTTTGTGATAAATTTCAAAATCGTGTTTGCTGTTCCTGTTTATTGTTCCTGATTTTTATGCCTAAAAAATGTAAGGACTTATTTTGTTCTATTTCTAAAGTAAATCTTATATTTTTATGTAATTTGTTAATAGAATTTAGAAATTATAAATATTAATGTACCTCTTTCAACAGAAAAATATAACAATGGACTTTATAAAACAGAAAAAAAAAAGAAATAAATTGTCCATATTTTTCAAAGAGGCCTAGATTTGTTATTATAAAACAGATTGCAGTTAATAATGGTTCTCAAGTAACCATAACAGACAAAATTATGAATAAAAAACAATGTAATAAAGCAATGTAAAAACAGCTGTCAAACTGAAATTAATTAGTGGAAATTACTAAAGAAAAATAGTTTATTTATTATACCAGCGAATTTCCAACAAGTCACGACAAACTCGATAAATTAAACATTTAAGAGTTGAAACTGTTGGTAAGCCTAAATGTAAAAAAAAATTAAGTATTTATTTCTGCTCTGAAACATTTTTATATTGTAATCAAAAGCCAAATTAATTTCTTATTTCGAAATAATAGTCCCAAATGAACCTTGCAACGAATGTTTATTTATAGCCAACAGAGCAAAATCTTTATATGTCGCAAAAAAGGTTTAGGGTATAATCAGGGTTGCCAACTCTGTAGAATTCCAAAGGAGGACAAAGGGAGATCATATAGTCTCGCATTCAAAATAATGCCATATATTTCTCTGACGCAATAAACATTGTATTACTTCCCTCGATTGTAATCGTGAAAATATCATCCCACGAGATATTTTTCAGATTTTCACGTTTCAGGGTCCCTAGATGCCGAAAAACATGTTCTCTCAATTCTGTCGATCTGTCTGTCTCTCTGTTCGGGGCATAAGAACTATGTACCCAATTGACTTTATGGAGATGAAATAGTAGCATTTTGGTAGATGTCAAAAAAAATGTTAGAAAAGTATTCTCCGCCACTGATTTTACATGACAGTATCGTATATAAACGGGGAGAGTTTGGGGTTAAACCCCCCAGAGGCACTTTTATTTAAGCTAAAATAGCATAAAGCAAGAACCTTTTTTTCAGAATTAAAGGATAAACCCCTTCCAGAGCTAGTTTTACGTACAACAAAAATAAAATAATGACTTTTTGGTTGTTCTGTTCATATTATTTAAATTTAATTAGGTAAAAACCAAAAAATGAAGACTTTTTTTTTGGATGTTGAAAATGTTCATCGTCAAGCAATTTTTATATACGCCACTGTTACATGAAACAAGCTTTTACATCCAAAAAGCTTATTCAAAATTAGTTAAGAAATGTTGGAACGCCTGACATTTAAATATCATGTCAAAAAAGCTTTTTGACAAGCAAAATATAATAGTTACTGAGATAAGTTGATGGAAAACTGTAGTTAAATTTCTACCACTGAGATGTCGACAGAAAAATCTGAAAATTAGGTAGGCACAAACTAAATTTACAATAAAGTGCAAAGAACTATTCTTTATTATTATTTTAATGATTTATATTAATTGTTAACTCAATTGTCAATCATTACTTTCCCAGATTTTTCGATTATCTCATGATGAACAATTTTCATTAAACCAGTAAAAATTACGATATCGATTTACATTTACTGGTCTTACTTAAATATGTTTTAAAAACTTATAAAAAGTCAAGCTACACTATCTTATATACTTAAGAGTATCATTAGAAAAAATATAAAATAGTTTTGTTTTGGTTGTTTTAAGATAATGAATACTAGAATAAGTTCGTTACTTTTAATTTTGATTTGGTTGAATTATATAAAATTTAAAATGTCGGAACTTTAAGGAGGACAAACAGCGTCTTCTAGAGTAGCGGTGGAGGACGGAGTACATATTAGTCCAAAGGAGAACAATGCTCCCGGCAGGGGGACGGCTGGCAACCCTAGGTGTAATTCATTTACATTCTGCTTAGAAGTTCTAGAGTTACATGATAAAAATGCTAAATATCAAGTTGTAAAAATTTGTGCTTTGTCACTTTTTCACTATTTTTTTTTTACAAATTATATTTTATATACGTATCTATTGTAGACACCATAGAAATATTCTTGATTGTGGAACATTTTCTTAGCGTCAGTTATTAACTTAAATATGTTTTTAATAATGCTAATATAAGTAATAACTTGGTTCTTTAAATTTACTGGTGATTCTCTGGTTCAGTAAAGTAGCTACTAAGCTAGACTGCGCTAGGGACATTCCGCAACTAATCTAAGTTAAATTTTTAATTTAAAATGCATGTTAAACTCTTATCAGCATACTTGTCACATCACATATTTATCTATTTGCATATTTTACAAGTATTATTAGATGGTAGAAAAAGGATTTTTTTGGAACGACCGCTAAAGTACATTGAAATTTGGCCAACTACAGACAAGTATTTCTGACTTTAGGTGTTCATCAGTATAGTTAACTAGTTGAGAGACGAGTACAACTAGCGGATGTTCTCTTGATAACTACAAATGTCGGTTTTGCTCCTGTTGGTGACTCTGTTGTTGTTTTGTTGTATTCAGTTTTGGCGCTAGTTGTACTCGTCTCTCAACTAATTAACCGTATTGATGAATACCTTGAGTTAGAAACACGTGTCTATAGTTTGACAAATTTCATTTCTTTAGCGGTCGTCCAAAAAAAATATTTTTCTACTATATAACAGTTCTTGCCGCGTTATTTTTTTTTTACTTTAGATATTTATATATATATATATATATATATATATATATATATATATATAATTAAGTATATATGTAAAGGCAAAAATGTAAAAATGGCTGTATAATGACGTGTTGAACTCCTTTTAGGTTTTAAAAAAGACCATCTTGAACTGGTAGTGTGGTTGCAGCTTATAAAGGTTGGCCTAGGGTGAAATGAAAAAACCTTTTTTGTATAGTCAAACTTTCGACTATATCATTTTACTCCTCCTCATGACAAACTATAAAGAAAGGTATGCTTAATGGTGCTAAGAGTATGTTATTTGGTATAGCAAAACTCGCCAAAATTGGATTTATAATGAAAATAGGTAAAACACTTCACAACATAGAGGATAACCTCGCCTATTATTAACTATATAAGTATAAAATAACAAAATCAAAATTACATATTTAGTGGCAACGTCATTTTATTTTGGTCTTAATTTTAAGAGAACACATTTTACAAGGTATCTTGAACGTCACTGTACTAAAATTCATTTGGACAATAGGCATGCACTACACTCAGTTTTGAGCGCGGTTCGAAGCGAAGACAAAGCGAAACCATATGGGGCTTTCAGTAGCAAGAGAGAGACGGGAAAAAAGTATATTATTAAATGGTGAGAGCTACGCTATACGTTCGTAATAATTTGAATTCCGAATGAACGTCGTTTGGACCACGTGTAAATGCGTTCCTACACCAATATAGGAAAGACCAAATTTAAAGTGATTTTAAAAATTCTGGTTTTTGGTTACACTTAAAAACGAAACGTTATTAGAAATCACCCTTAACTTGAAACAATTAAGAAGACGATTAAGAATACTGCAAAATTATGTGAAAAAAAAAATGAAAAAGTGAATAATATAATGATAATAAGTAAATATGGCTATAATAATAATAGTAATCATGAAATCATGGAAAAAAGAATGTTTCTCTCAATAAAAATTACCAATTAATAAAAATTAAAATTAGTCATTCATCTATTGCTTGATGATGAAAAAGTGACAAATGCCTCTCTTTTTCCAACTTCAAGATGTAATCCATACAAATAATTTTAACTTAACTTAACGTAACAAATGGGACACCATATCTCACTTCTGCAATGTTGATTTTGAACTTTTTGAAAGCCTAACACAGTTTATTTTTGATTCCAATATTTTAGTGTTTAATGATATTTTTTACAAACAAATTATTGGTACCCCTATGGGGTTCAAAATATCTCCTGTTTTCGTCAATTATGTTCTTGATAATCTGGTTAAGGATTATCTTGAACTTATGCCCTTTTACGTGTCTTTTGTCAAGAGATACGTTGATGCCTCATTTTTTCAATACCTACGGGTCAAGTTGACGTAGCCCTAGACATTTTCAATTCCTACAACCCTCACATTCAGTTTACCAAAGAAGAGGAACAAAATATGTTTGTTCCCTTCCTAGATATGCTGGTAGAACGGACAGAAACTAATTAGTTTCCATTCATATAATCCTACCAGAACCAAAATTAACATAATATTGGAAATGGAAGCCAAGCAGTCAAACTGACCCTGACTTTACACCTGTTAACTTAAACAACTAAAGAGGATTTCTCTAGAGAATTCATACCCAAAAACGTTAATCAATACATTTCTTTTTAGTTCACAGTATTAAATAGAAGAAAACGTTATACCTAGTTTCTCTTAGATATCACAACCTCAGTCACCGGACACTTTCAATTAATATATCTAAACTCTGCATAACTTCCTGAAAATACTGTTAACCTATTTCAAAACATATATAGGGATCCCAACTCCCAGAAAAATACCCATTTCTCTTTGTCTTATATTGAAGACCTCACAGATAAATTAGTCGCAGTTTTCAAAAACATTGATGTCAAAATAGCTAGAAAACAGACAAAGCCTTTATCTCTATTATACTCAAAATTGAAAACACCTTTTAAACTAAATGAGAACTGTAATACTGTATATCAAATACCTTGCTTGAATTGTAACTTGTCGTATATTGGTCAAACATCTAGAAGCCTTAAGGGTCGTATTACATCACACAAAAGTGACGGTCACAGAAATATTAATAACTGGGCTTTAGCAGAGCATGCTGTTGATCAAAATCACACTATAAATTGGGAGGAAGCTCAAATTTTGGACAAAGTTTCTTCTTTTCACAAAAGTATTTTTCTTGAAATGATCCACATTAACTTGGAATCACTAAACAAGAACAAAAAGAGTGACACCCAAAACTTGACTTCAATCTACAATTACATCTTAAAATTGTAGAAAGAGAGGTATTTGTCACTGTTCGATCATCCAGCAATAGATAGAAGCCTTAAGGGTCGTATTATATCACACAAAAGTGTCGTTCACAGAAATATTAACAACTGGGCTTTAACCGAGGATGCTCTTTGTCAAAACCCCACTATAAATTGGGAGGGAGCTCAAATTTTAGACAAAGTTTCTTCGTATTACAAAAGAATTTCTTTTGAAATGATCCATATTAACGTGGAAGCACTAAACGTGAACAAAAAGAGTGACACCCAAAATTTGACTTCAATCTATAATTACCTCTTAAAATTGGAAAACAGAGGAATTTGTCACTGTTTGATCATCCAGCAATAGATGAGTGACTAATTTTAATTTTTATTGTGTACTAATTTTTAATGAGGCAAACAATCTTTTTTTTGCATTATTTATGATTATTATTATTATTATAGTAATAACACAAAATATTAGCGAATACGTTGTTATTGTGGATGGTTACCAATTTATCAAACAAGACAGGCTTGGGCGTGGGGTGAGTGGGAATCTATATAAAATCTTCTTTTAATTATACAGAACATATTTGGATTAAATCGCAGCATGGTAATATCACAATAATTATTGGCAATGTTTACCGGCCACCAAACTTAATTTCTTACCTATTTCGAAGATACGATAATCGAACTTTACATTTAGTGTGATAAGATTCTGTGCTTCGGAGACTTTAATATTAATATGTAATACAATTTGAAAATATTTTAAGCACTTTCAAACTCAGTCGGCTAATCTCTAAGCCTACTAGAATTTCACGTAGCTACCCGATTAATTGATTTAATCTGTTACAATTCGGAAGATGTGCAGGATGTTGGTATCAGGGACGCGGGTCTCTCAGATATCTGCTAGTATACATCGTTCTTGACTTTCGTTCACCAGTGTTAAATAATAACAACTTACAGTACAGGGCTTTGCAACAAATTAATATGACTTATTTTCAGGCCGACTTGGAATAATATTTATAGCATAGATAGTGTCGATGAAAAAATTTCGTTTCTCACTGATACTATTTTAGAACTATTTGATATTTCCCAAAAAAATAGAAGTTAGCACATGTCATTCCACTAGCTAAAGCCAAAAATCCTACAGGTTTTACTCAACTAAGGTCGATTTCCTTGTTACCCACATTCTCCAACATTCTGAAAAAAGTAATGGAATCTCAAATTTCTTCATAAGTATCCAGTAATAATATCACCCTTTATAAACAAACTGGGCTTAGAAGTAGATGCCATTGTCAGGGCACAAAATTATAACCAGGCAACTGTTCTTATTCTATTAGATTACACAAAAGCTTTCGACATGATTCATCATAATATATTGCTTTCTATTCTAAAATATACTAGCTTTGGCCACTCGTCGGTGGCAATGTTGGCATCTTTCTTTTCTGACAGAAGCCAGAGTGTAATTCCGAATGGCAAACAATCCGAATTACTCAATATTACACTAGGTGTTCTCCAAGGCAGGTCCTCTTCTGTACATTATTTACAAATTTAATTTCATGAAATCACTGCGCCACTGCACCTACCACCTCTATGCAGACGATACTCAAATTTATCTATCTTTTAACCGCGATCAAGCCGAAATAGCAAATAATCAAATCAACCGTGACCTACCCTATCTTTTCAGTAAACCCGATAAACATCTTAAGATTAACCCTGGTACATCCGCAGCAGTATTATTTTGTACCGAGACTAAGCGCTTACGTCCTGGATCCACCATTACAATCGAAATCGGCACCAACCCTGTTGCTTTTAAAAACCCGTCTAAAAATCTCGGGTTTATCATAGACAATAAACTAAAATTTATTGATCATGTAATTGCATGCCTTCAAAAGGCATTCTCAGTATTAAGGCCTTGTTGTCCGACACTCTCATTTTTTCACAATTTAATTTTGCAATATAATATGGCCCTTTTCGTGATTTGCAGGATTTACAGGGAATTAACGAAGGATAATAATAAAGATAGACCTATTAATAAGAAGCTACAAGTTACAAATAACCCTACATATAGGCATATAAGTAAATAATTAAGTACATACTGAAAAACAAAAAAAACCTAATTTTTTTGAGTTGTAAAAAAGTACTTCAATTTTTTTATGTTACATAAATATAAAAACTTGTCAATATTTTATCAACAAAGAGCTGAATTATGTATTATAACATAAAAAGACTTGAAGATTTAAAAATGGGTATAGTATATTTAGTATATGTATAGTATATTTTAATCTACTAACCCCCCACGTAACGACTGACAGACGACAAAGTGATTTACGTTGATATTATGAGAGGAGGGTTATCAAAGTGCAACAATAGAGCAATAAAAGAACTAATTTACCGTGTAGCCTGTCAGACGTTATATAGGCGATTAAGGGTTAATCCGAGCTTTATTTTAAAGTTTTTCACTATTAAATATGAAATATTATTAAATATAAAAGTTCCTGCAGTGTTTTTTCGCTTTTTAAAATACTTTTCTTCCGATCAGTGATTCCCCGTTCCAACAAGTTGTATATTTTGTTTCAGTTTTTGTATAATTTTCTTTTAAATGGTTGTAAGTTTTATAAATTTTAATACGCCTTTTATAGCTTTTCATCTAAGGCGAAAATTTTAAATAGAAGGAGAAACTTTTTTAAGCGTTACCCGACTAAAAATCAGCAAGTAATACAATTTGAATTTGTTTTAACTCTCAAACTTTTTATAATTAAAACTTTTGTTCTGGTAAGTATAAGCTTGGCTAAAAGGTTACCGTATATTTACATTGTTAAAGTTTTTCACTTATCTAAGGGGTAATTAGCTAAAGTTTCCAACTAGAGTACAAATTGTTTTAGCTGAAGCGTAGAATTGTCGAAAATTAATTTAGTTTGATTTGGAAAAACACAAAGACTCCGAGAACAGTTTGTTTCGTGCATTAAAACCAAAACAACTTAAATTTTGTTTTGAGTGTTAATTTTTATTAAAAGCTTAAACTGTTTCACTATAATTTTAACTTTTTTTTGTTTAAGGAGGTTCTTTTAGATATCATTTGAATTTTTGCAAATTGTGTTACCATAAAATTACATATAACAGCTATATTGTTACTGTTTTTTGGCTCAGTCTGTGTATTGCGCTTCCATGTTATTTAGTTTTACAAATTACAACTACCATTGTATCAAAAATAAGCAAACCGGCAAAATGTCAGCTATTAGGTTTCATGCAGTTTGCCTCATACCAGTTATTTCTTATTAGTCTTCCCTCAAGTTTATAGCGAAAAATATCGGGTAAATAAATACATTTATTATAAAAACCTTGCACTTCACTGTTTACCCTTGTACCGACTTGCCAGTACGCGCATACTTTGCGTGCTTCTAGCTGTTTTAAACCACAGACCAGAAAAAGGGTAGAGTCAACTATTGCATAATTTTATATTTAATACTGTTTACTTTTCTTCTACAGGGAGCTTTTAAACTAATGGCAGTTAATAATATTTTTGTTTACAGTATCTTGCCTTAGCTGAAAAAATACACATATTCGGATCTTTGATATGAATAAAATCGTTTTATTCATTGCAGTAACTAGGTTTCCCTCGGAAAGTTGTTAAGTCCTAATTTATTTTATATTATTTTATATGCAATAACTGCTTAACTACTGACATTAACAACCTGATTTGTTTTAGAACAAATCGTTTAGAGTTTAACACATTTCACTGAAGCGGTTTCCAAAGCTGGTACGAACGTGTACCCTTATATAATATTTGTTTTATTATTAAGATTTTTCATTTAGAAAATATTGCTGTATTAATTTACCATCTCGCTCAAATGTTTTGGTATTAAGTATTTTAATTATTAGGTTAGCTAAGGTTAGGTTGGCAAATGATGAATACTGAATGAGCTTGGATATATTTAGGCTGTTAGAAATAGAACATTGAATGTTGGCTGTCGAGGATACTAATTTTGGGCATTTTCTCAAACAGCCTGAATCAGTTACGGAACGGTTGAATATTTCTGTGAATACACATACACCGCTGGAACCGGCCGGCGTCAGCACTTGTACTGGCATATCATTGGCAGATTTCACACAGTCCGGTATTGCCGAGGTTGATAACTGTTAGTAGTTGACTAATGTCTGTGAAATTTTTAGAAGGAAGTTTTTATGCGCTCTTTAACGCACGGCCATTATTCTAAAATTTTCAATTACTTTCGTATGAGTACGTACATGTTTAATCATGAAGAGACTGGAAAATAGTATTCAGCACCGGGATACTACAACAATAACTCGCGTTCCTCCAATGTAAATAGTCAAAAACGTTGAAATTGACAACGTAAATCGGTTCGGGTTATTTGTCGGACAGGGCTATGTATAAATGCTTTGATTTGTTAACGTTATATGCAGTGCCGGTGCCCGCACTCGTTTGATATTTTCAGTTAACTCAGGGTGGCTTGGTTGATTCCCTTGCTCGGCTCTGAGGATTTCCTTCAAATAGGCGTGATCGTTTGCTGTTTCGCAATACCTGAGGCTGTCTATTGAAGGATACTAAGCTTCACCAGATTATTGTTCGCCCTATTCTTAGCAAATGTGGCAATTCTTTAGATTCAGTCCTGTCGTAAGGGTGTAACAACCAATTCATCCTCCATTTGCCACCGAAAATAATGGCGGCGTTCTTCTAGTATAGGGGTAGCAGTATTTGAATATTGGGGGTTCCATCTGTTATTCTGACATTGGTTTGCTCAAGCCTCTGTTTGGGATTATGGTTGTCACTTTATTTGCCTGAATTTTTAAGGGATTGTAGATACTTGATAGTAGTATCTATAAATCGTTAATAACATTAATTAGGACTCTTTAGTTCAACCTTGTCAACTGAGTTGTAGCCGCCAGTTTATTTTCCTAAAAATTTTAGTTTCGAAAGAAGCGACATATATCTTTCGATTGTCGTTAAAACTAATGAAGGCCGTCCTCTATTATGGACGCAGCATGGCGACAAAATAGTATATGCGTCTATTGTCTGATGACCATTCTTTCAGAGTGGTATAGGGATGTCGGTAAGATTCTTAATGGGATTTGCTTGGGGCGCTGAAAAGAGAAGACCTTCTTCTATCATCTGGTATGGAAGGTATATTTATGATATATTCAGTGGTACGATGGCGATCAGCCCCAGCACAACAATTTGTTTCTTTTTAATTCATCGGCCATGTTTTTTAAATCTAGTGTCTAGTTTCTCTTACTTACATACACTTGTAAACAGAAACAAGAAATTTTAGATACACCTTCTGTTAGGAAAGGTATAACATGGTTATGGGATATCAAGGATTGATTAGTCTTTTGTGTGTATTTTGATTATACGTATATTAGACTGTCGAAGTAAGCTTCCCATTTTTTTTGTAGTGCCATGTAAATACGGAAGAATAGCTCTACCTGAGGGTGACTCCCTATTACTCTACTGTCACGAGGTCAGATTATTCGTTTCACTAAACGCGTTATATCTTCAGTGCAATAGCCATTTCCCATTACAGCTTCAGTCAGTTTCTCTCGTTAGAATGAATTTACGTTTAAGTATATATTGGTATGCATTGGTTTCTTATATACTGAATGACGTTATGTATTATACACAGAATGTATAAAAATATATTGAGATATTCCTATTAATGAGGCCAAGACAAATCATTATCCATATAGCTGACTCAGTGTTTTGGTTAATTTTAAAAATATTAAAGTAATATGCACCGAGATCATAAAAAATATTCGCTACCACAGGTCATAGAAGACAGCATGTGTTCTTAAAAATTTCCTTAAACTAAATAACACTGCATAAACTAATCTATAACTTTAATTTCCACTATTTTACATTATACCATCACAATTGTTTCGATACACAGTGTCTTTTTCGGATGCAATTTACAGTTTAAGGTTCTTTTACAATGAGGTGCTTACATATATATCTTCCAAAAGAAGACAATAAAAAATAGAACTTTGCAAGTAGTAAAAGATTCAACAATACGCAAATTTACCTCATCGTTTAGTAATAGCCCAGATGTTTAAGCTTGTTAATTTCCTTAAGAATAAATCTCGATAATGTTCCCAAAGCACATGATTTTTCAACAACTGTATAAAGGTTAAAGTTTTGTCGAAATACATTGGTTTTAAAAATAAACAATAAAATAGAAGCTGGAAAATTCAGACTCTCTGGTGTGAAGAAATGGCAAATCGAATCGAAAAATTCAATATTCCAAAAGAGACATATAACATATATCTGAAAGTATCCCACAAATTACCAACGGAATTTCCAATGTAGAATAAGAAATATTTGACTTTCAAGTAAGAGGAAAAAGTAGAAAACAAAAGTTCGATATTAAAAAAATGCTAAAAGACCCCTTACAGCAAAATAAAAATAAAATTATTAGAAAAAGGTTTCAATTACAATTTAAGACCCAAGGATAACCAGAAACAAAGAGAATATTTAGGAGTAACGTGTGATTTGGCCCTTTCCTAAAACGACAGCGCTGAAAAACACATGACTACAAGAACCCTAAGGATACAGCAAGCAATAAGCATGTAAATGTACTTTCTCTATAGAATCCAAGACTGCAAATAATATAAGAAAAATAGCAGAATGCAACAACATCTTTTTCACTAAGGCAGGCAAAAGCAAATCTGTAGTAGCTGTAAGTAAATACCAATATGTAGATAAAACACTTGCTTTCAAACTAATATAAAATTAATTTTGATCCAACAGACGTTTTTTAAAAAATGATTAAAAAAACACAGTTAAAGATATTTCGCTTTTTAATAATTATGAAAAATCTGAATTAATAACTAGAAACCCGCAAAATCGTATTTTTTAATTAAACTACATAAAATGATTAACCAATAAGATCTGTTAAAACATCTGAGCTCTCTAAACGATCAGGTAGATTTGCATAATTCTCCATTGTTGATACTCTAATACATTTTATAACCTGTCCGATTTTTTCTCGTCTTATCTTTGTAGAAGAAATTTAAAATCTAAATTGGGAAGAATACACTGTGTCGATACTATTGGCATGGTATAATCTATTACGGCTCTTTACATGTTACCTTTCAAATCGCACACAATATGTGGCTATAAATGGTTTTCAATCGGAGAACTATATAGCATGTTCGTGGGTACCGCAGGGTTCCGTTTTAGGACCCTTGCTGTTTAACATTCTTATTAACGACATTGGTGATTCTCTGGATATTGGTTATTTACTCTACGCTGATGACATCAAACTGTTCGCTAACATTAAGTCTATGGAGGACTGCTTAAAAATCTAACAATACAGCATATTATTGACTAGTGCCAGGGAAATTGTCTACAGCTAAATATTGGAAAATGCATATATGTCGTTTACTACAAAGTCAGAACCGATTATTTTTAACTATAACTGCAATGGTGATCCAAAGAGTTCTGTGATCTGGGAGTTACATTCGATCAAAAATTATCATTTACCTCACATTACAGCGCTATTAGGTCAGATTCTTCTAAAATTTTAGAGTTTATAGTTCGTACTACTAAAGAGTTTAGCCAAGTGGAAGCCATAAAGCTGCTGTACTATAGTTATGTCCGATGCAAACTTGAATATGCGGCAGTTGTATGGTCTCCGGAATATAATATACATATGTCTGGTATTGAAAGTATACAGCGAAAATTTGTAAAATATCTAAGCTTTAAACAAGACAGTCGCTATTCCGCTCAAGGATGTCCACAAGAAGAGCTTTTAGATAAATTTTCACTGACGAACTTAAAAACCAGACGAGATAACCTGCAAATGATATTTTTGTATAAGCTATTAAATAATAAGATAAACTGCCCCTGTTTACTTTCTAAAATAAATTTCAACGTGCCTCGTTTAAGTTCACGCACAAGCAGTGCTTTTTACCTGCCGACTCCTCGTACAAACATCTCAAAATTTTCGCCTATTTATACAATGTGCGATAACTTTAACAAAAAACTAATTTAGATCTTTTTTCTGATAGTTTACGGATCTTTTTCTGATAGTTTATAATCATATAAGAAAAATTTACGACGCTAAACCGTTTTGCTAATTTAAATCTTATTCAAATATCAGAATTTGGAAAATAATTACTGTTATTATTAGTTATAAGCTTCTTTTTATGTGCAAAATGTAATTTTTTAGTAGACTTGAATATGTAGTTTTTCACTGTTTTGTAATTGGGATCATCCTGTAAGACTGTTAGTTGTAAATAAATAAATAAATATAGTGGAAATTAAAGTTATAGAGGATTTATTAATCTTATAATGGATTTTCGTCAAGTTTCGGCTAACTCAATTGAATTTATTACTCGAGCTTCAGCAAGCTTCTTTTCTAACCCTTTGATATTTTAAATTGATATCAATGATGATCAAATCTAGATTATGTTCCCAAAACATATGTTTTTTTCAACTGTATAAAGTTTAAAGTTTTTCCAAAATACATTAGTTTAAAAACAAGAAATCAAATAGAAGCTGAAAAATCCGGTCGACTCTTTGGTATTTTACCAAACGAAGTAATACAACTAGCAGAAAATTGTGTTGTTAAAAATAGTAATATTAAAGTATATTTTAGAAGCTCTTTCAGTCTGTTTGAATCGAAATTATTTTTAATTTAACGATGAATTTTATTTGTCATATGAGGGTTTAATAATGGGAAATTCTTTAAGTCCGTTGTTGACTGAAATATTTATGATCAATTTAGAAGAAAAAATATAGAAGCATGCATTAAATAAGAATATTTTGTACTTGCGTAGGTACGTCGATGATATTATTACTTGTTTTGCAGGTACAGAACGACAGTAAAATCAATTCCTAAACATTATAAATAATTTCCATCCAAGAATTAAGTTTACCGTGAAAATACAACAGTTTAAATCTATTAATTTTCTTGATATGATTATGAGACATAAAAACGAAAAACCTGATTTCTCTATCTATCATAAGCCGTCACACACATATATTCTTATTCATAATAGTTCATGTGATTCTTATTTACAAAAAATGTCAGCTTTTAACTCCTTTATTCACATACTCCTAAATGTATCTTTATGAGGTAAAATTAGTGTTCAATCCGCCAAATTATTTGTAGAATATTTTTCTAGTATTTATGCAGATGGCTCTCCAAAAATACTTAACTACTATTTTATCGTTACCCAGTTAATAAACTTGACTAAAGTAAATTTTAAAGTACAAGGCGTTTTTAATGTACTGAGTTCATCCAGACCTACCACCTCTATTGGTCCGGATGGTGTAATTTCTTTCCTGTTAAAAACTGTGTTTGCACTCTCAGAAAACTTTTATATATCTTATTTAACATATCATTAACTTTAGGCGTTTTTCCAGATTATTGGAAAAATTCATATAATATTTCAATATTTAAATCGGGTAATCGTGAGAATGTTTCAAATTTCAGGAGCAACTGCATATAATCCGCTAAACCCAAAATGTTTGACTCTTTAGCGGCATCTTCTCCGTCATGGCATTGTAGGACGGTAATAGTTGATGAGCAATATCCCTTTCAACATGCACGATCTACTGTATTCAATCCTGTAGCGTACGAGGACTGTTTGCGGGGCGCCGTCGATATTAGATGTCAGATGGATAGTATCTCGATAGACTTCTCGAAGGCGTCCGACAGAGTTGACCATCGGTTGTTGATCGCCAAGTTGCCGGCCCGTGGGTTTGGTGTTCAGGTTGTTCAGTGATTAAATAGCTTTTTAACAGAACAATATCAATGGGTTAGAATTACCAATTACGTTTCTAAGAAAATTGCTGTGCCTTTAGGGGTTGATATTTTTCTACCATGAATCAATGGAAATATCTTAAGCAAAGTTACTCGTAACATTTTGAGGCTGTGTGAAAAATGTGTGGAAAATAAAGACAGAATTGTTTCATAAGTTTTTAAACATTTCTCTATATATCTTTAATCAACATTGTTGCTTAATTTAATAATTAGTTCAATCTTAGAAAGTATACCTTAACTGTCTATAGTTTCCTTATAGCGGCCTATATGAAAAAACACAGTAATATTTTGTTTTTAGGTCTTAAGGAAAATTTTAATATAGACTGGTAATATATTCAATATGGCGTCCATATTTAAATATTCGTAAATGTATCTCGGAAACAGGAAGAGCTGGAATTTTCAATTTACCTTCATCAGATTCTTCTAAACAAAGTGGTTTAATAATAAATTATTTCTAAAACCACAACTCGTATTTAGTGACCTTCAGAGCAAAATTGAAAATGCGCATTTTTAATTTTTCCTAATTATCTCATCAAATTTGTAATGAAATTCCCTTCAACCACTGACTATTATCCTAACGTTTATTCAACGAGGTCGCTTTAATTTCTAAACTATAAAAACATTAAATCTATTGCCAATTTATTAGCGACAACTTTGTATATATGTGTGGAGATATATAAAAACCAAACTCTCTCCGATGGTTCTCAGCTATAGACTATATAACCATTTAACTCAAAAGTAAATATAAAAGTTCATGTTCTTCGCCCCAAAAAGTCATAGTTTACTTTGAATTACATATGTTCGTCTCGAATAAAAAGGGCCAGAAGAACGGCAATGCGCTAGCATTAAACGTCATACGCTAGGAAAGTCAGGTTGTTTATGTGTTTATCCTTGGGCAGTTTAAGTTATTCTAAATTATATACATATATATATATATATATATATATATATATATATATATATATATATATATATATATATATATATATATATATATATATATATATATATATATATATATATATATATATATATATATATATATATATATATATATATATATATATATATATATATATATATACATGCTTTAGCAAAAATTGTAAAACATTTGCAAAGTTCTTCAGTCGATAATAATATGTAGAAAACATGAACAAATACGTATATTTGTTAAGTGCAGGCGACCGTGATTCTATATTTGACTACAGAATACAACTTTCTGAGGATAATCGTCAACAAATCCGAAAAAGTGACATGTAAACCCTTGGTATTATATATCATTCAATTCGTGTTTTAATGGTCTATTTCACTTTCAGGTAATATAGGGGTGGTACAAAAATAATAAAATTATCAAAACACAAAACCTGGCAATGCTTCTTCTGTTAAAAAAATCAATTCTTTAATTAGATAGTGTATATATATATATATATATATATATATATATATATATATATATATATATATATATATATATATACATATATAGATATATATATATATATATATATATATATATATATATATATATATATATATATATATATATATATATATATATATATATATATATATATATATATATATATATATATATATATATATATATATATATATATATATATATATATATATATATATATATATATATATATATATATATATATATATATATATATATATATATATATATATATATATATATATATATATATATATATATATATATATATGTATTTTAAATTTAAAATAGTAATCTGTTTTCGGCTTATCTTAGTCTATTTAAGACAAATCACAAACGTTGTAACATATATGTTTAAAAATTCAAAGTCACACACACTACTACTTAGTTAAAACGGTATTGTATGTTTATTTATCAAAAATGCATGCCCATAGAGTTATTTTCTAGTGTTTTTATGATATCCTTTCTTTTTGGCAAAAAAAAATCTTGTTTAAATGATATAATATCTTATGCTTGCTTAAATAATATTGTTTATGTTATGTTTCGAAACATTCCGTAGGCAGACTAGTCTATATGTTAAAGTACGTAATTATATTAAATATTTGCTTCAATTAATTTAAAGTTAAATTATTTTATTCAGTTGCCAAAAAGCCAAAAAAGATTTTCGTTTGTCAATCTAAACGCAACAAATAATCTGAACACAAAAAAAGATCTTCTTTTCGGGATTGGCGGATATCCCTCCCTTCACCTAAACCCAGTTGTACCTACAGTTAAAATAATGTAATGACCTTTCTTTTATAGTTCGTATTATTTACGTTCACATAGGTGGATGTGGACGTAAATAATACGAACTATAAAATAATATTAAAAAAACTGTGGATCTTTTTTTTTTATTTTTTGAAAATTTTCATCGTCTCAAAACCCCTTCCAGAAGCAATGTCTATATACGCCACTGTAAATGAATGCTTATATCATTAGTTAAGTGAGATCTAAAATAAAAGCTCCGGCTTGATATTATTACTATTATTCAGAGGTCTGCTTCGGCTTTATGCAGAAATCTCAACATGTCGACGATGCATCCGGATGATAGGTACCTAGATCTTAATGACTATTAATCATTAAAGAAATCCTTTCTCCTTTAACAATCTCTCCGATTTGGAGCCGTCGAAGGCGATAAAAATCTACTAACACAAAATTAATCAAATTGTCGAAAAAGTTTATTCAGAGCATAGTCTTCGTGGCTTACTGGTTAAACCCTTCACCTAGAAAGTGAGAGGTCCTGTTTCAATCCCAGCGAACATAAGTTAACTTTTTTAATATCAATAAATTTTTCTGAAAGGAAGCTTACGTAATTTCGAAGAAGTAATAAAAAAATGCCAACTTTCCGATAATCCTAATAAAACAAGAAACTGTTAAGTTTTTTTCGCTTATTAAAGGTGTACTCGAATAAACGCCGGATATCGGGAATGTTAGCGGGAGCGGTACCTAGATAAAAGCACTTTAACACGTTATCCCGCCTGCGTTCCCGCGGCTGAATGCACTGTTGCTCCCAAATCCCCCTTTTTTCTGCGTGCACTTACCTTAATTAAACGGAGCTAAGATAGGGGAAGAGGTAAGGTTGGAACTAAGAGGAGGTACGTATTCGCTTCTTGCCAATGCTAATAGCAAAAGAGCATATTCTTACCGATATGATAAAGTTGAGTTTTACCTATACATACATAGTATGATTTTTACTCAATTTATAACAATCAAGTGTCGTAAACGAGAATGTCTCAGTGACCTTTCCTTGCAAAATACGTTAAAAACTCGACGCGTTTTGGACTGTTCTATAAACGTCTCAATTAAAAATAAAAATAATTAGTATAGTGGGCCTGCAGCGGCTAGTGTTCGAATCTTAACGTACATGTAATATTGAGATTTGCAGAATAGTAGAAAGATTCACGTTGCAATTTTCAAAAACAAAATGATAAAAACCCTCTTCTTTACTTACAACACAAATTTGGATTGAAAACATTTACAGTATTTTTAATACTAATACTATAATGCTACAACATTTTTGTAAAACTAGCCATATTATAAATTAATATTTTACAGTAAGAAGTTCTCTTATTACTGCACCATATGTAAATTAAATTATGCCCAAACTCTAAAAGATGATTTACTTCATAAAAATAAAAAAACGGTCATAAAAATATGGATCTGCAAAAGTTTCGTTTTCGAGATAGACGATGTTAAACTGTAAATATTTTCTTAGATTTTGTATAAATTTTGTATGTTTCTAGAGTTAATTAATCAAATTTGGTGTACGGTATATTATGAACTAATGTCAATAAAGCGCCTAGGTAGGTTGCGAAAAATATACAAGCTGTTATTTTTCTTGCCTCATTCTGTTCTGTAATTTTCTGGTTTCTTAGATTTTTGCTGCGGTAGCATACAGCCTCTACAAAACAGAGAAAAGGAGGAAACTGCCTTTAAACCTAACAATATTCATACTCAGCATTTATATATTTCACACAACGATCGGTTGATGCTTAGATTTTCAATGACCATTCGTGCATAACTAATTTAGGATTATAATACCTATCTTGCATTTAAACTACAATTTTCGCAGCACAAGCCTTTTCGAAAACTCATTTTGTCGCTTGATTAACATTAGTTATAATAGACCTCTATTTACATGATTTTTTCTCCTTTTTTTTCACCCTATACAGTGGTTTAAGATAAGATAACGTATTACAACAAAAGAGCCAACCATAGACTTTACAAAATATACACGCAATTTGAAATAAACATTCGTACTCCAGCCATATATACGTGCATAATATGCACGAATCACATATGTGGACTGTTGACCATATTATTATTTGTCCGAACATTATTTGCTTCGACAAAATTATCGGCCAACGCAGTGTGGCTGGCCGCGTTGTTTAGATGGTCTGACCGCAATTCCGTTCTGGATGTCCACTGCTGTGAAACATTACTATTTTGCACGTCGTGAAATGACGAACTTACACATTTTCTGGCACTCGGCTATATATAAGGAAGACATGAACACAATTCATCTATTTGTAATATGATAAGTTTATTAGCATATTACTTAGTAATGTATTAATTATTTAGTAAATTGGTATTCGTTGATAGAAAATATTGAACTTTTTTGTAAATATTGGTTTTAAGTGAATAAAGGTATTAAATACAAGTTAATTTATACTCTATTTTAAAAAACCATTAATTTACATAGAACACCTCCGTTAAAAAATGAATTATTTTCGACACGATTTTTTTTGCACAGGTTTATCCAAAAGGGAGTCAAAATTCTTTATACCTACTATATATGTTAAGTATAACGGTAAATAAGATTTTTATAAAGAAATCTAATTTATTTTCAACAAAAACAATTGAATAATAAATAAAAAGATCTATGATAAAGCTATTTACACTTTTTTATTTAGAAGTTATTAGAAGTAAAGGTAATATAATATATCCGAATGTTAACATGCGTTAGATTTTTATTTATTCATTAACATATCTTATTTTTATAACCTTTGAAGATATATAAAATAGTAAAAGAGAAACATGGGATTTATCTTTTTATATAAGGTATAGATTTTTTTGTAGCGCGTGTTGGAGGTTAAGACATTGAATATTTAACCTTAAGTATTTTGATGAAAATTATATTTTTTCCAACCAAATACCAAAAATTTAGTAAAATATAGGCCATTACAATTAAAATAAGGAAAATGTGTATAGGTTTAGAAAATATATTTGTGATTACTTTTAAATTTGTCACGAATCAATTAGTTTCACATTTACCATTTTTTCTATATCTTACATCAACGAATATGTAAAACATTTTTACTCTCCTATAATCATGTATATTTAAATATTATTACATTTAAAAAAATATAAAAAACAATAAAACCTTGATATTTAATATTTTTCATAACTCATTAACCAAATGAAAATAAAATGATTTTCATTTGTATTATAACATGTGATTCATATTTAGTTGTCGTTGAAAAATATTTATCAATATGTAAATAGTAGTAGTAGGAGCTATCTGGCTTTCTTTTAATACATCGCGTAATTCTTAGACGCTAAGGAAACAATTAAATAGTAGGTTCTTTAGATAAGGGTGAGAAAAAACCTTTTAAAACGTGTGTTATTCCGCGACATAGTTTTTTTATAATTTACTGTTAATAATTTGATTAGGTACTAAATTTCATTTTAATTTTAATAACAAATTGGCAGGTGCATTTTTAGTAAAAGGGGCTATTTTCTGTGGAAATAAATTTTAATTATTTGTTACAAAAGCCGTTCGGTATGCATTTTATTTGATTTTATTAGAAAAAAAATAGAATACGGTACGGCGCTGTTTGGTTTTTTACAGGCTTATTTTTATCTTTTATGCCTATGGCAAAAAAACTAAAAACTAAAAAATATTAGGGTTATTGACAAACAAAAATCTTTTTTTGGCTTTTTCGCAACTGAATAAAAATATTTAACTTTAAATTGATTGATAGGATGAAAGTATTTGTACAACTACTATGTGTCTATAAAAACTTAAGGTAAATGACATAATTTCTTATACTTGCTTAAATAATATTGTTTATATTATGTATCGAAACATTCTGTAGACGGACTAGTTTACATGTTGAGATATGTAATTTTATTAAATATTTGCTTCAATAAATTTAAAGTTTAATATTTTTATTCAGTTGCGAAAAAGCCAAAAAAGATTTTTGTTTGTCAATCTAAACGCAACAAATAATCTGACAACATTTAAAAATAGGGTTATTATTAATATTAATTTTCATTAATAATCAAAATAGTCGTGGTAACTTGGAATGACGAGAAATAGGTTATACTAGTTTTTGTTACTAGTTCAATTAAATTCCATTAGGAGATCCGTATTGTTACCCGTGAAATAACCAAGGCACGCGATCAGATCTGATTTGACGTACTTTTTAAAAACTTTCTTTTATGGTTATATTTTAAAAGTTCGTGTTTGGATTGCCAGTTTTTTTTGCAACCGGAGAAATTCCAAAGTTAGTGTTAATTTTCAGAAAATCAAAAATCAAGGGTTCAATGTTCGCTACTACTTTATCCCTTCTCTGCACTTCACAATGATCTGATTTCTTTTACGAACCGGTTTTTAAAACTAAAACTTCCCACGCTATGAACCTTTCCTTTTATAAGGAATAGCGAAGTATGACCCAATTTAGTCCCGTACATAGTCATTTAGTACTATATCTATACTGTCTTTTCAAACATTTTTATTGGGCCATTTTGTTTCATATAAATTTGTAACAGTTTATCCCTATGTCGCATTTCATTTTTTCTGCAAAATTTAAAATCAACTGAATAAAAAAAAATTACGTTCATTTTGTTTCCCAATCTTGAATTCCTACCATAACTTTACCAGTTTATCTCTATAATACACTTAATTCTTGCATATAATTTAAATAAGTTTAATAAATAGTTTTTTCAGGTTTATGTTTAAAATATTTAATTATTCCGAAATTTTGTCTTCCTATCTTGGATTCATACAAAAATGTTACTAGTTTATTACCATGTAGCACTTGATTTTTGTGCAAAATTTTAAGCAAGTTGGATAATTAGTTTTTCAGCAATAGTTTTTTAATGTTTCACTAGGATGGCATATTCGACTTTTAGTAAAATAATACCAAATCATCCCCATATGACCGTTAATGTCTTTCTGGTAGACAGATAGACAGACCAATACCCATAAACGGAGAAAATAGATTTTTTATCACCTCGGGACGCTTAAACGTGAAGATATGTAAAACCAAGGAGGTTGATTTGTTTTCAATGATACAAAAAGTGTATCTGTTTTGGCCGCAATATTTAAATCTGTCATACCTTTCCTGACCTTAAACCATTCTATTCTCAATTTCAATAAAATTAGCAAAAACATTATGTTGAGAACTATAGCTCTGTCCGCTATAATTAGTTTTTAAAAAACTAATTTCTTGTAGACATTGATTAAAAAATGATTCGTTAGCGAAATAGAGGGTGTTAAATGTTTTAAGATTTTTTAAAATTTTTAAATATCAATACATATCAGATCAGAATATCAGACATTTTACAAGAAAACCCTAAAAAATATTTTTAATCAAAGAAAGTAAAATGTATTTGCGTTTCTAGCTTATTTTAACGTCTTTTTTTCGTCATGGGAGTAGCCAATCTGCACGGGATCTACAGCCTAACGTGGGTTCCGAACCGCGGTCCTCGGTCACTCTTGATCCTCAGCCCACATCCTATCCTCTAGCTGTCAACTCTTGTATTACGGTGTAGCCTTTTGATCTTTATCAAGTTACCTACAGACTGACAAGTATGTATCTGCATCAACAACTTCTATCCATCCACATTCGGCGTCAATCAGCGTGAATAGTGTGGCCCATTACCACCTGCCTCTGTTATATCTTAATATTTGAAAAGTCGTGCAGCCACCTAGGATTCGAACCCTGGCCCTCCAGACCAACTCAGATGTAAACCTAAAGTTTACGCTCTTGGACACCTACTGGCTTAATATTAATTAGTTTTTCTGTAACTAAGCGTTTTTGAACTCATGCTTACAGCAATCTTTTTTATTTTTATCAGCCTGTACGTTGATTTTGCCTCGTATTTTTTTATTTTATATTATTTTAAATGTTTTTCAGTAATTTGGAGAACTTTGGGCAAATACGCGTGTCTATAATTTTTTTTTGTTACATTGAGATAAGTATGAAAAATCATGTTTTTCCCTACCCTGTACAGTTTTAATTCGATATATTTAATAAATGGTATATATATATATATATATATATATATATATATATATATATATATATACATTTGTTAATAAACTTGATATTTGTCATTTTGGATATCTTGGTAAGCTAAAATCGAGAAAACGAATGGAACTAGAGCAAAACGAATGCACATTCATATCTAAATTATTTCTATTACGGCATCAATTTGTCTAAACAACAGAAGCACCTACATTTTTTTCTGGTTTTAAAAAAAATTTTGTTAAACTGAATAGTGGAATCAAGACATACAAGCTATAAAATATTAAGATCGAATGAGCAATTCGTTTTTCTTCAATTCTATCTGTGGCCTTTTCATGGCCAGGCAAATTTTTTAAAATGAAGGATTGCAAATGTCAATATCCCGCAACCACTTGAACGCAGACATATGACATGTCATCTGAAATATAATTGCATAAAATACATGATTTATTCTGAGTATTTTAATTTGGTGTAAAATCATACGTATCTAAAAACAAAAATAAATGTATCCTAACGGTTTTTCCCAAATGTATTAGATTTAACGTAATTTCTATTATTCCAGATTATCCACACCTGTATTTGCTACATTGGTCAACCTGATGTAATATACCAATAACATTTTAAGAATAAGAGTTATTGAAATTTTTAAAATACATATCAGCAAGCTTAATAAAATAGTTGTTGCAGTAAAAAGTGCATAGAAATTTTTAGAAATTTCCCTTTAATTTCGCCATTCACTCGTCATAAGGTCACGACCTTACCGCTTTTTACAGTACACTAAACATCAAACTACCAACTTCCCCCTTAAATCGGGCTCTTTAAATACATTAAGGTTAGGGTAACTTACGCAATATGAATTACGGCGGTTGGAAGGTTTTCTTTCTTTAGATTTGACCTACTTGTTCATATTTGATACATAACAACTATTTTATTACGGTGTCACTGTATCCAACTTATTTACTATCCACGAACAATTAATACACTAGAAAAACGAATTATATGTTACTAGGTTTCGTTTTTTTAAGTAAGTTAAATAAAATAGGGCAGTATTTGAGGGGCCCAATGACATAATAGGTTATGGACTGGGCTTTGTGACACTTTATTCACTCTAGCGCAGTGCGGAAGAATCCATTAGTTTGCGAGGGCATATACCTTGCGCATATGTGACTGAGCCAATGCGTATAACCTGTTATGTGATTGGTGCCTCTAAAAATATGCTTATGAAATTAGATCACGACTTCAGCAATTCCGATTAATAGATTTAAAGTTGTTGTTAATGTTGACAACTGCTTCAGTTGGTTCTTGCGGATTCTCTTTTGCACAAAGTGATTATTACAGAAAATCAAGCAACCCTTTAATGAAAATCGCCTGGTAAACAGCTTAAGTCGGGTGGATGTGATAACGGTCTGATTTCCCAGTGCATATTGACTGAATAATATTTAGATTCACAGCAGTCTTTTTTAATATTATTCTGGGACACTTTTCATCTTAAAATCACTCATTCTTAACGAATGATTTAACAACGAAAGATGCTGTATTACAAAAAACAAATATTTCACTTCCTATAAGCTACCATGGCGTGGCTATAATTAAAATAAATAATTTTGTGTAATTCATTCTTTAAAGGAAAATATTAACATGAAACAATGAAACACTTTTATACCCTTATACGCTAAATAACGCAAACCAAACTAAATTGATTTATTATTTTTATCCATAAACCTTCTAATTAGGTTTATTGGGTATTTTGATTAAGCTGAGTTAGATACAAGCAACTTGGGCAAAGTGTAAAAACTTTTGCTGATAACATAATCCATAATCAGCACATTCTGCGATTAACTAAAAAACAATTTTTGTGCTCGAAAGAGGACACCAAGTTCCTAACTGCCTTGGCAATTAATACGATGCATAGAGCTATAAAGAGGAAAGGGCAGCTAGTGCTATTCAATCCATAAAAATTGTTTTCAACCAACATATAGAGGATAAGTGAAATAACGTACAAGAAAATTCACCCGGGATAGAGGAAAGTAAACAAATAATGGTAATCGTTCCAATGGCGTGCATAAAAAAAGGTTAATTAAAGAAAATAATATCTAATCTCAGTAATTTGCATCGATATATTCGAAATTTTCATATTATTAAATTATGAATACGTATATTATGCAAGAACTAATATATTATTTTTTCACATCATAGTCTAGTGGCTGGAAAAATAATACGAATAGTAAAATAATGTTTTTCTAAAAACTTACGGTCTCTCGATTTTGGACTAGAAAGAAATTAATTTGGTGAGCGTGTGTAATGCATTGTGTCCTGTGTAGTGTTTGTCCGGTCGAGCAAATAGCAAACGATTTTCGCTAAATTTTTATTTAAATTAGCTATTTTAATTCGATTTAATAAGTACCCACCCCTCCAATATACTGGAGTGGTCTATTAAAAATAGATAACATCCATTGATTTTCGTTCCCATTAATCCAACAAACCACAACCATATGGGTCACTTCAGAGGCGTAGAACAGTACCCCTGTTCTACGCCTCTGCTACTACCCTACCTTTATGGTCATATTTTTCACCACTCGGGATATTGCTTATTTTTATTAACCATATTTATAACTTGGCTTCTTTACTAAAAATTTTTACTCTTAGAATTTTTTTATACGAGCTATCATTTCGGATTTCGTTTTTTTGCTTATAAAATGAAAACGAATTAAGCAATTGCAATGTGATACAGTGGCAAATTATAGAGAATCTTTCATAAGAGCTACCATTTCGGAGTTTTATTCGAGTTACTGCGTGAAAACCCCTTATAAGCCAAGCAATAAAGCAGAAATATATTGATTTTGTTACAAAAATATTACCTGAAAACTAACTGTTCCATCATTCACACATTCTGCTGATTCATGCTGATGTGTTTTCTACTCGCAACTATCATTTATTAATTTGTGATAAACAATTTAGTGTAAAAAATATCGTTTTTTTCTTAATTTTCGCCGCCGTCGGATAATTAGTTTTTAAGTTATTGCAATTTGAATGTTTTACTGCGCTAAATTTCAGCGGCTCTGGATGCGACACGGATTGGCCGATTTCAATTTTATAAGAAAATCTTGAAAACTCGGTTATCGTGCTTCCAAATGTATATTTTCGTTTTACATTAAAATGTTGCAAAACGAGTAAAAAATGCTTACAAACATGACATATCTTCACTAGTATCCAGTCATTTTGTCAAAACATAGATACCCTAGAAACGTTGATTTGAGAAAAGAGTATATAATTTGACAAAGTGATTGGATAGTTTTGCAAAATTTTAACGCAAAATGAGAATATACGCTTCGAAGTACGATAAGTGAGTTTTCGAAATTTTCTTGTAAAATTGAAATGAGCCAATCCGCTGGAAGTTAGCAGTAAAAAATTGAAATTGCAATAACTTAAAAACTACTTAATTATCCGAAGACGTCTGTCTTGTCCTTGAATAAGGTTGAGGTCACTGACTACCATTTCCCGGCAGATCTACGCTACAACTTAAAAAAATAGCCGATTTATGAATTAGTGAAAAAATGGTAAATTTTCCGATTCTACTGATTTTCTACGAAACTAATCATCCTATAGACTCGTATAATAGCTCATTTTCTTCGTATTTGAATTCTCTGCAAGTCACCTCTGTATAGCATTGCGATGGCTTAAATCGTTTTCATTTTATAAGCAAAAAACAAAAAAAAACGCCATTTTTGCACTATATTGTTTATAAAAAATTAATATATAATAGTTGCGTGTAGAAAAATCGTCAGCATGAACCAGCAGAATGTGTTTCAAGTGAAGGCACAGTTAGTTTTCAGGTAGTATTTTTGTCACAAAATCAAAAAATTTCTTCTCTATTGTTTGGCCTTTTATGCATTAACTCGAATAAAACTCCGAAATGATAGCTCGTATGAATAAAATCTAAGAGTTATAATAATAAATTAAAAAATGTAAAATTATAGCATAAGGCTCGATTTAAAAAGTTACGAACATGATCATAGCTACTGCATGGCTCGTCCTGTATATTTCAATTTCAGGTAAAAATTAGCACAACTAAAATGAATAATTGACGTGAGTGCATTTTCGTAAAATTTTAAACTATATGCTCAATTTTCAGTTAGTATTATACTTTATTTTATGTTTGAGATTCTGGATAATCTGGCAATGTTCGTCGGTATTCAAATCCCAGTTTTAATCTAAGCATTATCAAATAATATCAGTTAAAACAAAATTCTTGTTTGCACTACCAAATAGAGCACATTTTACATTTGTCTCTTAAGCAATAATTTAAACTTTCGTATTGCTTACATTTCTTAACTTACAATCCTGCATCAGGTACGAATGTCAGTAAAATTCTAGGTTATACAGGTCGTTTTTTAGTATTAGCAATTCATATTATACTTTCGTGCTCCATGTTCTTTTTAGTACGTTCGGGACTGAAGCAACATACCTGAGCTTCGAACATTTAATCACAGAATTTACATTTCCGCTTGCTTGTGCCACGTCAAGTTTTCCTCTCCAGTGCATTCCACTGAATAATTTATATTCGGGACAATACCTAACTGGATTGCGCGGACTTGGAAACATAGATTCATGTTGCCGGATTTCGAAGAGCGGTGTATCATATAGACTCTTTTTATGTAAGAGAATTATTATTATCATATTTATTACTGAATATATAATAAAACGAATTTGTTTTACAACAACAAATGAAGTATTTTTATTAATTATTTGGTCCGGTATAATAGCCCCATTATTATAAATATATTATATGCTGTCTACATATAGGAAATTATTTGTTTCAAATTTTCGTCATAACAAATCTAGACCATAGTTGCGGAGGTATTACATTTTGGGTATCATGGACCTAGGTTTTAAAGAGTGAAAGCGTAAAAAATATATATTTTATGTATATCTTTAAATCGGATAAACCGATATCAGCCAAATTGAATACAAAATAATTAAATAAATGTTTTGACATCCAAATTAGCGTAACGTTATAAGCGTAGATACTTAATTTTTTCGATTATGTAGATTTGTTTGAAAAATATTTAACAAATTATTTTAAAAAATGTCCAAGCCTGTCAAATAAATATATTTAACATTTTTGTATATACGATATTATTTTACTATATATATATATATATATATATATATATATATATATATATATATATATATATATATATATATATATATATATATATATATATATATATATATATATATATATATATATATATATATATATATATATATATATATATATATATATATATATATATATATATATATATATATATATATATATATATATATATATATATATATATATATATATATATATATATATATATATATATATATATATATATATATTAGGGTTCTGCTTCTTGTGGATGTAAGAGAGGGATTAAAATAAAGTGTTTTTCTTCGTTGTTTTTTTTTATTTCATTTTTAACGTTTCAGTCAGGCACGACCTTCTTCAGAAAAAAATTTTTATGGTCTGTGAAAAAACCGTAACAAAGTCAATAGTAAATGCGCACAGAAAGATATTTATACAACTTACCAGAAACAAAAGTCTCGAAGATTCATTGTTCACAGTTTAAAGACAACATAAAACGAAAATTAGTTACAGAGCACATTTTTCATTTTTGAGACAAACACATTAAAAATACTAAAATTTTATTATTTGTCACATATACAGGTGAACGTTTGGATGTCGAGTTGTTTATGCCGACTGCCAAAATATGTTAGATTATTTATTATTTATCAGATGAAATTCCTTTCCTACTGCATACGAATGCCACCGGAAGAAGCTATTGGCATTGAAATATAAGAATATTTACTTCCACTACTAGTTTTTAATTAAGTTATAATATATGTTACTTAATTTTTTTGGGTCAGTTTTTAAATTTACTGAATCTGCATTTTTCTGTATTTCAATTACCTCGAGAAACTCTCTTTTTTTGTGTTATTTTCTGTTCTTAAAATTTTTACGTTCTCAAAATCAAAACTATGGTTATTTTCTACAACGTGGTTTGTTAGAGCCTTTTCGTTTTTTTTTTATCATATTTGTGACCGTTTACGCGATTACCAAGGTATTGGCTGGTTTGTCCGATGTATACTTTATTACAATTGTTGCAAGGAATCTAATATACTACGTGAGTTTTCTTATTTTTAGGAACAGTGGACTTTAATTGACTAAAATATATATATATATATATATATATATATATATTAGTCCTAGGGATATGAAAGCAAAACAAACGAAAACATTATAAAACAGTTTTTTATTTTTGTAGATGTTTTTTTTTGTCGTAAAGGATAAAGGAATCACTTAAAAATATACATTCTGTTTCCATAAGTCTTTGTTTGTTTAAACTTGCTAACAGCAAAATAAAAATTTAAAGACTTTTTAAGTTCTAGAAGAGGCTAAATTTGTTTTAATTTTCGCATATAACAATTATTTCGACCTTGCAGTGGTTCTATGTCAATCTGGTGGGAGACATTTTAGCGCAAATACGATAACTGGGTGGAAATTAGTTTGGCGAATAAGGCAAATTGGCGGAAATCTGTTTGACGAATATGGCATGTTGGCAGAAGCCAATTTGACCGAAAAAACAGTATTAATCATTAATTATTTTGACATTTTTCGGCATAATTTAAAACTACTGTAATTTTAAAGATATGGAACTTAATTAAAAAACGTCTAAGAATTATATGTTTTGTTAAAAACAAGATAAATATAGAATTAACAACGAAATAGATAAAACCCATAAAAAGAATTAGTACTATTTTCAAAAACTAGACGTGAATTTTCTACAATTATATATGATACACCGGGTATAATCGAGATTGCTTTCTGGCTGCCATTTTGTTCTTTTTAGCCGATCGAAACGAAATTTGGTAAGTATCTTGGGTTATTAAAAGGACAATTTTTGATGTACTTGACAGACTTGTGCCATTTCCGGTTTGACTGGAAGTGACTTCAATTTCTTTTTAATGGAATACCCTGTATACTTTTACATTTTCGGAATCTAGACGTCTTTCTACATAGTATCGTAATAAAAAAAATCAATCCGCCATTTTGAAATTCTAACTGCTATTTTTACTTTTCAATCTAGTGTGCCGTGAAGTGCCTTATTTTACTTTGGCATGTTACAGAGTGGCTCAAAATTGACAGAATTACTTTTTTCGAAATTTTCAAATTGAAGTATACCATTTTCGTACTACATCTAAATGCACCTTTTCAATACGAATTTAACGAAAATAAACACCTTAGGTCAAATAGTGGTAAACTGGTGAAAATAAAGACTTTTAATTGAAATATAAATAAATAAATACCAAGTACCTAGCACAAATCGAAATACTTATTTCTGAAATTTAACCACCAATCAGGTTTTCGAAGTATCATCCGTTGACCTCATGGCATAGGTAATATCATTTTAAAAACATTACGCCACGGAATTCTGAATTATTAAAACATATGAATAACAGTCAGCCATCTGTTGAGCTTTAAAATTATTATAATGGTAAAGGTTGGTTACAATATCATTTTCGAAACCATCACCACCACACAAATCAAAGCAAATGAAAAACGGGCAGAATTCCATTCAATTTGAAAAATGTTATAATACTACCAAGTAAAGTTTGGGTATTCGTTTCTTCTTAAAATTTAATTTTTAAATCTTAAGCAAAAAAAGTTATGCTGCCAAGAAGTGAGTAAGAAGATATGTTGATAATTTACGGGAAATGTAGTAAAAATGCGGCAGAAGCCGAACGCGTATATCTTGAAGGATATTCTAATAAAGTCGAATGCGGTCTTATCGTGCGGGTCCAAAGGTTACCAACATTATGAATCAAATCAGAAAGCACAGTGAATACCAAAATGTTGTGTGATTCTTTTATCAAGCTATTAAATCGCGATGGGCTATTTACAAATATACAGGGAGAAAGAAAATATATTTTTTTTATTATATTACGCAATATTATTAAGATAGCCACTTAATATTATTTTATATAATAAATGTCGAAGGACTAAATAAGAAAATTTGCTAAATATGTATTTGGTTAAATTTTTTTGGTTGGCAAAAACAAAAATACACAAAATGGTAAGCGCCTTAATAATGTCGGAAAGCTGTTCGAATCAGTGGAACAATCAGGATATGTTCTGTTTATACAGCCACTTAATGAAAGTGAGATTTTTTTATCAATCACCAAAAATTATGAGCTTCGCTTGACCTAAAAATCTAACCACTTATACAGTGTCATTTAAATGCGGGCCACCCCTGTGCAAAGAAAACTTTTTTTGTATCATGATAAAAAGTATGTGTTGGTTTTCTATAAACGGTATATTCAATGTGTCAATTGTCCCGTTTTGTAAGCAGAACGTCTACAAATGGAAGTCTGTTGTGTTCCTCTAACTCTAGCGTAAATTGTATTTTAGGATGCATTGAATTTACGTGAGTGAGAAAGTTGTTCAAGTTCTGCATTACCGTGTTGCCATATGATAAATATATCATCCACGTAACGGAGCCAAATTTTAGGCTTCAGATTTGCTTTCTCAAGAGCTTCTTTCTCGAAGTATATCATAAATAGATTGGCCACCACTGTTGATAGTGAGGATCCCATTGGAGCTCCGTCTATTTGTTTGTACATTTGCCAGTTAAATGAGAAATAAGTATTTTTAAGACAATGCTCTAAAAATTGTATTATATGGGCCGAAAAATCCTCGTTCATAGCAATCTTGTCCAGTGCTTCGTCGATGGAAATGTTAGGATATAACGATTTAATATCTAGGCTTGCTATGATGTCGTCTTTTTCAAGAATGACGTCTCGTATAATTCGGGTAAAATTCTCTGATTTTTTTTACATGAGTGAGCTTTTTCCACAGTCGGTTGCATGTATTTTTCGTATTTTTCGTTAGCCCCGAGTTTCTGGTAAAGCGATTTTACCGATTTTTATGTATCAAATTTTGTCTTGTAATTAATAAAAAAATTTACTTATTTTAAACACGCTTTAAAAATGGAACAAGTATTCTATAATTATTTATTTATTGCCAACAAAATTACAAATGTACTAAAAAAGTAAGCAAAAAAATGGTGTCATATCTAATAAAAAAGTTCTGAGAATCAGTATAAGGGATGTACAGAAACTTGTGCATGAAAAAAAAAACATAATTTACTTCCGAAGAAGATTATCAAATGTACACGAAAAAATCCAAAGGCAAAAAACTTAAGTTACAATGCAAAAATGGATATTCATAATGCGATTTATGATTTATACACGTCAAAGATAAATCCTTCAGAAACTTTTTAATATTATAGACTAAAAAATATCATCATCACTTAAAAAGTCCTCACCTTCTGAGTCGTCCTCAAATGGGGCAATGATCATAGGTGCTATTTCGACACCTAGAACTCATTCTCGATTCCACCAATTCCATATTAATTTTTCTGTATGTTCCACAGATTTCTTCCAGTACTCCGGCGTAATATAATTTAATGAATCTTGCCAAACAATTTGCACTTCATCTGATGTAAGACCATCATTCACGTGTTTTTCGTAATATGATTTTGCCACAGCCCATATTAATTATATTGCGTTAAACTGGCAATGGTATGGCGGCATGTTCGTTTTCCCGTAATATTTCATCTACGGCATATATTGTTTGTTTTTTAATAGATTTTGCCATTAAAAGAAGTTCTAGTTTCAGCATATTGGGTAAAGGATTTTGTTTTTGTTTTATTAGCCAGTCATAATTATCACTTTTCTTCCAGGATGAAGTAGGTTGTTTATTTAAGATTCTTGAATGATAGGATGCATTGTCCAGAATGACTAAAGATGGAGCATCTAAATTTGGAATCAGTTGTTCTTTTAACCACTTTTCAAACAGTTCACAGTTCATATTATCATTTTGGTCCATACTTTTGGATGTTGAAGAAAACAGTAAACTTGCACCTGGGAGAAATCCTGTTGAAGAACCTGCATGCAAAATGATGAACCGTTTTCCCGTCCCACATCCCCTTTTTCTCTTGACACTTTTTACAGACTCGTCCTGCCAAGATTTCGAACCACTTCCATTAGAAAATATCCAAGTCTCGTCTAAAAATACCACTTTTCTAAATTTTGAATTAACATTTTCCGTGTATTTCTTTAAAAACTGGATACGCTGACTTGCTATATGTGGCGACTCGCATAAAAATCTTCGATTACAGTTCTTTTTACATCGAAAACCCAACATTTTTCTAATTTTGACAACGATTTTAGTCCAATTTCTAATATGCCTCGATTTTTTAAAGCTTCTTTTAAAACTTGAAGGGTTATATTAGTTTTTGATGTGTATAAATCGTAAATTGCATCACGAACATCCATTTTTACATTGTCACTTAAGTCTTCTGTCTTTGGCTTTTTTCGTATACATTTCTTAATCTTCTTCGGTAATAAACCATGCTTTTTTTCATGCACAATTTTCTGCATAGTCCTTATACCGATTCCCAGAGCTTTTGCTACTGTATCCTGGATATTGGCTAGGGAATTTTCGTTTTTGTAATATTTTATTAGATTTAATACCATTTTTTTCGCTTGTGGGTGCAAAAAGCCCGAAAATTGTTTTCTATTACTCATTTTGTAACTGAAGTGACATCGCTCAAAGATTTTTGCAACTGCTGTTATTTATATGTGTATCCTCTTTTTTCATATAAAAATATCATAGGTCTATCTAATTCATCTTCCGGATTTTATGCGGAGGATATGATTACACGTAATAAAAGAAAAACAAACTTAAAAAGTTTGTCGTTGATAAATCGTATGACCCGCACGATAACACTGCTTTTGATTATAGGCGTATATCCTTCGCCTCAACATATTGCTTATTTACTAAAAAAAAATGCGCGAGGAGCCTGTTATCCAATAAGACAATCACTTTACCATCGAAGTTTCTTTAACATTTGTAAGCCTGGATTCCACGACATATACTAGACAAATGAGTGATGAAACTGGTATTAGCCACTATTTAGCTTACCGTATTTTAAAGAAACACAGTTACCGCTCACTCAAATATCAATTACAACAACACCTTCATGTCGGCGACTTTTAAAGAAGATTGGAATACTGTAGTTGGTTTTACAGAATAATAATCGGAGTAATAATTTGACACTTTCCCTATTGTATTCAGGTGAGTCCCGGTTTAATAATAATGGTATGTTCAATACGCAAAACAACAGATACCGGTCAATAGAAAATTAACACCATATAAAAGAAGGAAATTTCTAGGAGATATTGGATGTGAATGTTTGGGCTGGGATATTAGGCACGCGTACTATTGGACCGATCTTTTTTAACCATATTTAACAGGCAAGCGATATGTTGAAATCTTTCTGAGGACTTCCTCAAGGAATTTTTAGAACACCTACCTTTGGCGGAGATTTGCAGCAAAGGTTTGAACGTTTTATCGCAAATAATGGGCCAGTTCGGTGGCCTCCCCGTTTCCCGGACCTGACAAAAATCGACTGTTTTTTGTGGGTAACAAAAAAAATTTAACTTTAGAAATATAAGAAGACCGTATTCGAGGAGGATTTGCTAGTTTCACTGTTGAACAGCTTCAAAATGTTGTAAAGGAAAACGTCTTTTACATGAGAAAATTCCATGAAGTCAACAGAGAAAAGTATGTTTTGATTTTATGTTCGTGTTATTTACTTGTTATTTATTTATTCATTTTTAATGAAACGTTTTTATTTCCGCTACTAATTTGACTCAATGTATTTATAGCATTCGTTAGATTTGTATCGAAGAGATGCATTTGGCTCTAGTATGAAAATAATGTATTACTACTACATTTGAAAATTTCGAGTAATTTCGAAAAAAGTGCTTTTTCTGTAATATAAATTACCGATAATAAATTTCGATTTTGCTTTTCATAACTTATTTAAGCATGTCAGAGTAAATGTTTTAGATACTTCGCGGCACTCTAGGTTGAAAAGTAAATATAGCTGTCAAAGTTTCAAAATGGCGGATTGAGTTGATTTTTTTTTAATACGATACTATGTAGAAGAACGTCTAGATTCTGAAAATATAAAAAAATTCAGGACAAACCAAACGTCGTACAAATCTGTCAATTACATCAAAAATGCATTCTATTAAGTCAAGACACCTAACAAATTTCGTTTAGATCGGCTAAAAAATAACAAAAAGGTCGCGGGAATGAAATTTCTATTACACCCGGTATATTATATGTTATTAATACAAATATATTATTATATCCAAAACTGCTATGTTCCCAAATATTTCTGGTCCACAAAAAAGGCATAAATTGGGTACCTAGAATCTAAATGGTGTCTAAGAAAAATTGTTATGCATATTTTACGTTCACATACCAAGAGTTGTTTTTTTGCCGCCTTATTTGGGCCGAGTTTCACAAGTTATTCTAAAATGTATTTTTTCTTCAAGTATCTGGAGGGATCATGCAACCTACTTACCACAGTGATAATTCATATATGTAAAAAAGGACGATTCAGTTTAACTATATCATTTCGCAGTCTATATACCACTCTCAAAGCATTGACTTAAAAATACTTTGTTTAAATTTAACGGGCTTTTCAACTACTTTAGTCCTTACGCGATTTTTTATATTTCTTTTTAATTTAGAAAAGGTTATGTTTACGTAATTTTGCTACCAAATCGTAAATAATTCAGAACTACATGTCTATCTTTGTGTCTTTCGTTAATGCAGCTCTGGTGAAATCGTTAATTATGAAAAAAATAACAAAATGGGAACCGGCAAGAAACCTCGATTTTACTTAGTATATTATATGTTATTCATACAAGTATAATATTACACTAATATGATTTTAGCCTTGAGAGATCCGATAATTCCAAAACTGCCATGTTTTATAAGAAAGTTAATATAAATCTATCTGGTCATTATTTCAAATGGGACTATATACCTAAAACAGTAGCATATAATCTTGCGATTTAAACTTCCACTTACTAGCGCCATGTCAAGTTTTCCTCGCCAGTGCACCCTGTTGAATAATTTATACCTAGAACACGCAAAATTAGATCAAAGGATCTATCTTAGTGTTGACTTGCACATTCTGGAGAAATGTTGTTATTATTTCCCAAGAGTGCTTCTGTATTTTCATTTGGAATGCAAAATTTCGCTTGTACAAAGGCAAAGATTTCTTGAGGTCCTTTTTTAAATTTATTAGAGTAGGTGGCTCTTCTCAACGAAATGACCCATATAATGTAATACTTTAGCTACTTTATACTTTCTAAAGTAACAAAAATTGCAGAATGTGTAACGCAAATGATTTTGATACATAATATCCTGCTTCCCTACGAGCCGAATGAACAAGTTATTTTGCTTTATTGGAGAGGTACTAGAGAAAAAATCGAAAGACTGGGACTAAAAACCACATAGAAATAATATAAGTCATAAACGACAAAACAGAAACTGCTTGGCAAACCAAAAGACAATATTATAACACATGTATTAATGTAGTCAGGAGCATTTCATGTCAGAACTACAAAAAATTGTATAACAGAAACTAAGCCTAAAATATAAAAAATAGCCTCAATTTTATTTTTACATTAACAGAAAACATGTTTTAAAATAAACTTTGACTCGTCTATTTTGGCTGGATAAAATAAATATTGCTCCAACACGTCAAATTTAGTTTCTAGGAGAAATGTTTTTTCGATACTTTTTTCTCTCAGCTTCAACCGATAAGCAAGGGTGGCTTTCGGGTTAGGTGGTACTTTATTTTAAGGGACGGGGAATTTGCTTAAATACAACTCACATTTTAAATTAAGTTAAAAAGGTTTTTTTCGAAATTACGTTTTAACATAAAATATTATAAAATTGTATACCCGAACGTTCAGTTTATTAACTGGTGGAAGTTTCTACTACAAACTCTCATTCAGTGATGGAGTGACTATGTAAACGTTCTTGAATATTGCAGAGCATCTATCGTAGAATTTGCTGACAGTCGTGTATGATCTGTTGTCGTAATTCATCAACATAATTCGACTACGTTGCGTACATTTTTGTTTGAAAAATTACAGAGAAAAAAGCTTAAAGAAATCAAGTTAGGTGGCCTAGAAAATTGCTTCCAAGGTCCTTCGTGGCGCAAAGTAAATAACTATGACATTTTGCTGGAAACTGAAGGTTTCTCGGTAGTAGTAATCATGTAGTAGTAATCATTGTCGTTTATAACTGTTAAACGTAAGATCACCGTTGTTTTCTATAAATTTAAAGTGCCAGTTAGAAGCAACAGCACACCAATGTGTTTTCCAAATATTTTCGGTCCACAAAAAACAGGCATTAGACCTAGAATCTGAATGGTTTACTGTAAGAGTGTCCAGGAAAAATTGTTATGCATATTTTACTTTTATATACAAAGAGTTCATTTTTTGCCGGCTTATTTAAACAGTGTGTCACAAGTTACCGCTCACTCAAATATCAATTACAACAACACCTTCATGTCGGCGACTTTTAAAGAAGATTGGAATACTGTAGTTGGTTTTACAGAATAATAATCGGAGTAATAATTTGACACTTTCCCTATTGTATTCAGGTGAGTCCCGGTTTAATAATAATGGTATGTTCAATACGCAAAACAACAGATACCGGTCAATAGAAAATTAACACCATATAAAAGAAGGAAATTTCTAGGAGATATTGGATGTGAATGTTTGGGCTGGGATATTAGGCACGCGTACTATTGGACCGATCTTTTTTAACCATATTTAACAGGCAAGCGATATGTTGAAATCTTTCTGAGGACTTCCTCAAGGAATTTTTAGAACACCTACCTTTGGCGGAGATTTGCAGCAAAGGTTTGAACGTTTTATCGCAAATAATGGGCCAGTTCGGTGGCCTCCCCGTTTCCCGGACCTGACAAAAATCGACTGTTTTTTGTGGGTAACAAAAAAAATTTAACTTTAGAAATATAAGAAGACCGTATTCGAGGAGGATTTGCTAGTTTCACTGTTGAACAGCTTCAAGATGTTGTAAAGGAAAACGTCTTTTACATGAGAAAATTCCATGAAGTCAACAGAGAAAAGTATGTTTTGATTTTATGTTCGTGTTATTTACTTGTTATTTATTTATTCATTTTTAATGAAACGTTTTTTTCTATAAATTTAAAGTGCCAGTTAGAAGCAACAGCACACCAATGTGTTTTCCAAATATTTTCGGTCCACAAAAAACAGGCATTAGACCTAGAATCTGAATGGTTTACTGTAAGAGTGTCCAGGAAAAATTGTTATGTATATTTTACTTTTATATACAAAGAGTTCATTTTTTGCCGGCTTATTTAAACAGTGTGTCACAAGTTGTTCTAAAATCTATTTTTTGACTTTGCTGTCATTTTTTATTACTGAACCAAAATAATGACCGTTAATGTTCACAAGTGTTTTATGTATCTTGGGGAGAATATACAACCTATTATCTACAATACTAATTCATATATGTAAAGAAACATTTTACTCCAATTAAACGAGTTATCTTTTTTAAGCAAGACAGTATTTTAGTAAGTATAAATGTCAAATCGTTATATCCTATTATCTCCATCGACAAAAAGTTGGACGGGATCACTATAAACCATTTCGCAGTCCATATACCACTCTCAGAACATTGACTTACTAATACTTAGTTTAAATTTGTCTACCTGTATATTTTCAGTTATTGCAGCTCTGATAAAATCGTTAGTTCTAAAAAAAAGTGAATAACTTTTCTTTATAGACCACCAAGACTTTGTATCCACCGCTGCCCGTCTGATAAACACAATCGTGATATTCTAATACCAGTTTTAAATTTGTAAGCTCTGAGTTAATTAATAAAAATAGGTTATCACAAAGCTAAATCCACTATATCAGAGGCGGAGTCCAGTCGCTGCCTGAATAAATCCTGTTTTTAGTTTTTTACTTACTTTTTTACAGTGCTTAACTTCGAAAATATTTAACATGATTCTCTGAACACCAAATTTTAAGTTTTCAATGGCTTAAGCTATTAATTGAATTGGAAAATTGTCATTGAACGTATAATAGCAATTATCACATACTTTAAATTATTATTGCAGATTGTCATACTATATGAAAAAAATGGTTCGATGTATTTGGCCCTAAACTTCACTTGCCCGAACCTACATTACACATAACCGTCACTAGCGCTAACAGTCGAAATCCCGACACATTGGAATGCATGGAATTCGTCGTTGGCTTTAAACGTCGAAATACATAAACATGCACGCCAATGATGTAAGAAACTTCTGTCACTGTTGCCAAAGTGCATTATTGTTCTAAAGAAGTACATATTTCCGACAATATTAGTAATATTGTCAATTGTGTTTTTTTATTTATGTTTGATAACATGTTATTAATATTCCTGAATAATAAGTTTTAAATCGTTCTCAAAGAATTACCTAGTTTATAAAAATAGCAAATAGCTACGTATTAATTCTACTGCTACCGTATCAGTGTTTAGATACAATAAAATAAGTTTTACTAACATGACGAAAAATGCCTGTAAATTGTTAGTTGGTTGTGAAACGTGCAGAAATAATATGCAAGCTTTTACTGTGTTCCCGATAAGTCCTGAATTCTCAGTTTTTCGCCCATTTAAATGCAATTTCAAGAACGAGATTACTAGAAAGTTAGATTCAGCAATTTAAATAGACTATCAAATTAGGACATCAGAAAGTATATTGTAACATACAAATTTCATATTGGTAAGCCATCTAGATTCTTTTTTTGTGTATACATCTATTTTCTTTAATGTTCCTCTTCGGATTTTCTTCAATATATCGGTTTTTTAATGTATAGTGCACACTAAATGTTAGTTAAAAGAAAAACCTCGACAAAAACATTTGTATTTGGTTGATAACATGATTATGATATATAGTTGTGTTTGCATTTTTAGGAAAACCAAGTAAATTCATGGATGTATCAACCACAGTGGGCTCCATCTTGGCAAATCGGGGTATGTATCTCAGGCAACAATAAAAAATGAAAATCAGCTTTGCATATAAAATTATGAGTAGACAGACAAAGCAGTGAGGAATGCTTCCATAGTCCATCTGAGAATAAATATAGAACTGCTGAGGTAATTCATATGTCAAAATAATTATATATTTTAATAATAATGAGGCATTTTTTCTTTTCAAAATATTTTCTATTTAAAGATAACTTTTAGAAAAATTTGTTAAATAAGTAGCAAAATAAAGTGCTTTGAAGATTTATTTCACATGAAGAGATCCATATACTTATCATTTTTAAAAAGATAACTATTACTCTCATACAGAGCCATGCTTACCCTAGTTTTGGCCTGGGACAAAATTTATTTGGGGTCTGTATTTTCAAAAAAGGCAACCTATTTTGTTAATGTTTACAAAATGTAACACTTGTGTCTTCAATGTTGGAAAACCCCTCGGAACCCCTAAGGTATTTTGATGTTCTCTATTTCTTCAATGATTTAAATGAACAGTTCATTCATACTAGGCTCTACATATAAGCAGGACGTAATCTGTATATAAAAGTTAAAATAATCATCTGGGGAACAGAATTCTCTTTCAATAAGAATTTTTTGGTTTACTTTTATCTTTTGAATACATTTTATTTTTAATGGTAATATATATAATTTTATACATCCGACTAGAGAACCCTTATTAAATAAAGAAATTTGGTGAAGTGTCATAACCAAATTGTTCCTACCCCTGTGTTGATATTACTGGAGATATCTCTATTTCTAGAAATTAAGTTTCCATTGTTTAAAAAATACATTATTTATACACTAAACGAAAGAATCTTGAAAAGAGTTGATACTTTTGAAGACTTGGGAATGCTATTGAATTCCAAATTAACTTTTGCCAAATATATATGTATATATATATATATATATATATATATATATATATATATATATATATATATATATATATATATATATATATATATATATATATATATATATATATATATATATATATATATATATATATATATATATATATATATATATATATATATATATATATATATATATATATATATATATATATATATTACTTGTTTTATATTTTGATAGGTTGCACTTTGATTTTGTAATTTGTTAAGTCTAAAAATGTTAATGACTATTTTCTGTTCATATATATTTATTTATTTGAAAAAAAAAACAAACATTGTTTTTTATAAAAACAGACAAAAATACACAAACAAAAAGGAAGTGTTATGATAACTAAAATCATTTAAATTTTCCTCACACTCTATAAGGTTTTCTATGAGAGATGAATAAGAATTTATTTATGGCACAAATATAATTGAAATTTTAATGTAACTTAAATGCTTTTATTGTCTAAGAATTCTGTCTTATTGACAAATCTGATTTAGATATTGAATTAAATTTGCTTATATAATTAAAAATATTGAGCTGAATTAAGAAGTTAAATGAATGGAAAGAGCAATGGTATGTGATTGTCTTGTATGACCAGTTTGGATGAAATAGGGAATATTCAGGATGTTACTGGAGTGGTCCCATAGCAAACATATTAAATATAGCAGAATGATGCCATATTTAACATGGTCTACATGTATACACGAGCGCGAAAGACAATCTATACCACATTCACTATATTGCCAGGAAAAAAGTATTGATGTTAATATGGTGATTCTGGTAAAATTTCATATGCAATGGACTCAAGGCGTCTAAAATTTTAACCTAAGTTTAGGCTTTATAACTTGAAACTTTGTATAAAGAAAACTAACAAGGATGAAATAAAAATTACTAAATCAATATAATAAACAACAAAAAGTAAACAGTAATATTTTATTCCCATATATGTAGGTACTCATCATATAAATGTCTGTTTATGATTAAGTTATTAAGAATTAGTTTGAAGATGACTTCATAAAGTCAAATTTTCAATGTGGAATAAAATATTATTTTTTACTTTTTAGTGTTTTTTTTTGAAGTAGATATTGTGAAGTAACTCGCCAGAAGCGAATCCCATACCCTGTGTCTGTGAAGTCAAAGCCAAACTTATTCTTAATTACCAAAATACATTTATGTAACGAGTGTTTTGTTTTACTATCTCTATTCGCTTGGTGACTAAAATTTTCCAGATGAAATATAATATTATTTTCCAATTTTAGGTGCATTTTTTGAAGTCAGTTTAATTTTTATACATCTTTTATTTCATCCTTTTTAGTTCTATTTATATGAGTTTTATTTTAAAAGTCATATTTAATAAATAACCATAGAATATCTATGTAAATTCCTGATAAAATGGTGAACGTCATACTTTTTTACAATATGCTAGCTGTGGGACCACTCGGGCAATATCCGGAATATTCTCTGAAAAGTTCATCCAAATTGTTGAAACCATCGCTGAGTAATCGTTGTACATACATAAAAAAATGCATAGGGTGAAATTGATAACCTCCTTTTTTGAAGTCTGTTAAAAATTGCATTAATATTTGTGACACGGCCAGCTAAACAAAATAAAGGAAATGCCTGTAGATCCACCATTTTTTGTCCAATTGTAAATATTTAAAAACTGACATTCATAGAATTTAAAGTTTTATCGAAATATAAAAATGCATAGATGGCACAACTTCTGATATATTTATAACATACTTCCACAAATAAGCATTTAGTTTGATCATTTTTTTGAAATTATATGGGATCATTATTTAAATATATGTAGTTTTTTTTTTCGTTTTCTTTTTAAAATTCAAATAGCATAAGTTCACCAGTACCTGATTATTTTTCTAAGTAGTGCCATATCTATTTCATTCATTTCTTTTTTTTTTAATAAGTGTGTTAATGTTTTTGAAAGTAATTAGAGATTTTCTTTATTTTTAGTATGCCCAAGGATGACCATTATGTAATAAGATCACCAACAAGATGGAAGCTCTAGAAAGTAAGAAAATGATATCTTGGACTGTGTCATTGGTTAAAATCTGGCCTTCTTACCAACTATACCGATTCAGTTATTGCCAGGGGCGAGGCATGTGAAAACAACCCCTTTGTGAGTTGAGAAAACTGATTACATCATAAGAAAATAACATTTACTGTAATGTGTTTTAAATAAAATTTATGTTTAATATAATCTTAGGTTTAGATTTATTCTGAAAACAAGCTATATAAGGACTTATTCACCATTTTGTGAAGTAGGTTTTTATTTATGCCATTACAATGTGTCTTGACTTATTTATGAATAGACTTTTACTTCTTAAAACTTTTTATTGCTTTATTTCCTAGCTGTAATAGTACACTCAAATAATCTATGCTAATTTAATTAAAATTTGGATGATTAATTGATGTAATTGAATAAATTAGTTTTCTTTACATTAAGAGTCAGTTTAAAATGATCCAAAAACCATTTAACCTTATTCATGTCCTTAATTAATAAATCCTACACTTCTTCCTGTGTATTACTGGGGAAAATCAAAATAGAGTCATCAGCATAGGCTGGCTCAAAGCTCCTCCTACTTTAACATAATCAGATACATTTTAAAAACATTTAACACGGATCCTCCACATCATATAGCTATGCACAATGTCCAGTAGCATAGCCTGAGGGTTTGTGTCAAATGCCTCACAAAAATTAGAAACTTACACAGATGTATAACTTTTACAAATATTTGTGACTAAATACACAAAATGATTTAAAATATATCATTTTTTAAAATATAGCTATTATTATTACATCCAGGGTTAGGCTTACTCCAGACTGGACTCAGAAAAAAATCATACAGTCTCTACATAAACTTAATTAAAGTTATCATAGGAAAAATACAGGTATCTGTATTTTAAAAACAAGACAATGTATCTTGTTAATCTTTTCAGAATTTGAAAGGCTACCTTTAAGAAGCCAATTATTTTGATTACTTCTTCAATTCATTAAATATAGTTCGTTCACACCTTAAATCTAGCTTCAAAAACCACCACCATATCTAGTCAAAAAGAGGGGTAGCAGTAATTCATTTCTTATGAAATTTGTAGTCAGACTTAAATTATTCATATTGTAAAAAAGTGATGTGATTTGTAGCATTTTAATCAAAACCAATGCAATCTAAGCTTCAAAAATGATCATTGGAGATTAAATATCAGTATTTTTTTATTGTAAGGGTAAAAAACTCACTAAATTATATGTAGCTTCATTACGCAATGCAAAAAAAATTAAAGAAATATGGATCACTAAAACATCTGTTTTTGTATAATTAATAATTATGGTCTGTTGCATTTGGAGAAATTGAAAAAGCAAAACAATTGTTTTTTAGGATCAAGATCAAAACTTTGGATATTGTGATTTAAGTAACAGTTTTCCATCTCAAACAGACGTTACCATCAAAATGTTTAGCTAACGTTTGAGAGTTAAGCTTTGCTGAGGAAGGAAGTATAACATTGGAGTGAAAAACGAAAAATGTATTCTCTTGATGTCACAGAGTCTAAGTGGACATTTGTTACTTTAAAGTTTTTATTGAAATTTACCAAGTTCTTTCTCATTATATTTTCTTATGGGAAATTATATAAATAATTTCTCTAAATTAACTTTCGAACTAAAAAATCTTCTGTTGTTGACTCTGATGTTATTTATTGAAAGCTTTTTACTGTACTTAAATTTTTAATAGTTAATGTAATTGTATGATTTTTATGCATTCGGGCACAAACTAATAAATCAGTAAATTTATGTGTTTTAATTAAAAAATTACAAAACTTATTCCTAGTTATTATATATTATATTTATTTTAGCACTTAATTTTTTCTTTTGGAGTTAAACTTATATTTTACTTCTAGTTTCAGTATCTAAGTTTTATTACCTGACTGTATTAAATATTTTAGGTTTCATTACTTAACTATTTTTCTATGTTTTGTACTTTATTATTTCTTTTGTAAAATTAAGTTTTCTTTTTATATAACAATATATTAAATAAATGCAAACATTGTGAATTTGTAAACTAGCAAAATGCTAAATAAAGGATAAAAATATAATATACTCACTATACCATGGTCTATAGCTGTATGTGCATTATTTTAAAATTATCATATTAAAACCGTGACAATTAAAATTGAAGATAGGTTGTATCAGAAATACTTTTACCAACAACAAAATATAATAACAATGACAGGCAAACAAATAGTATTTTTATCATCTAAAATGATCAATTATCATCTAATGATGTACAGGAATATTGATTATAAATTGAACCCTCATTTTTTTGTGGGACACCCATGTTATATTATGTCCATTAAATAGGCATCTTTTTGCTAATCATAAATATATTAGGTTTGATATCTTTACCTTTAAAGGCAATTGAGAAAAACCATGACATAAGAGGCAAGTTATTCATATCTGTGTTATGTTTTCTGTAACATCTCTGATAATAGATATGTTGTCTATTTCCAGTGTTCAATGTGTTAAACCTAATACAATTATAATTAACAAGAAAAGACCCATTTGATGGACATATACAGGGTGTACCATCAAAACAAAAAAAAATTGTCATGCTTTTCCAAAAAACACCCAGTATACATAGAAACTAATAGATTAAAAATCTACAACTTCTGCATTTACCATTTTTTTCTACCCCTTTCAACACAAAAGTTAAATGAAGGTTTAATTTACTATTACTTCCTTTTGAAGTATTCAAGATTTTTGTGTAATTATATAATATGATTTGTTCTTAAATTCCAATGGGATTTGATTATATATCCTTGGCATCATTTACTATGAGTTTATTTTAACAAATAATGACATTATGCCAAAGTCAGTTAAATAAGATTGTTTAAACTAGATTTTTCTCAATTAAAAATTATTTTACTTAGTCCAACATTAAACAAAGCACTACAGGTATTATAAGGGATAATGCTTTTAGTCAATGGCTATCCCTCTTGAAACACTGTCTCAACCTTAAGGTTTGGAACTATTTATTTAGAAAACTTAACATTTACTTGAATAAAGATTCTAAAAGATATACCACAATTTTTTTTAACAATACGCATTCTTATAAGTTTGGCGGCCAGTTCCCAACATATGGTAAAGTCAACAATAAGATGTAATATTTTTTGGAAATTCTATAAGATTAGGCTATAAAAGTTTATATTTTAAAAGTTAATTGATAAAATAATTTACAAGATCTAAACTACTTTATACCAGTTAATAAACTTAAGAATCTGAAAGCATGAAATTAATTGAGGGTATCTTCGAAAGACTTTTGTCATTTATAATTATATCTTGCACCTAACTTTTTCCTAAACCATACGTAGATTTAAAAAAAAATTGAAGATGTGATGTGCGATATCTGGCATACTTACTAAATTAACTTATTACTGAATTGTGTATACCAACTGGAGAAAATATATAAATAGGCCACAGTTAATATTTTTAAAATATGGGGAAAAATTATTTAAATTTCTAATCCACTGTAGCTATATATCTTTAATTAATATACAAAATATGTGATACACTTTAAAAAATTTATTCAACATGGAATTAAAAATAAAGTTGAACCTACATTTATCATATGGTGCATCTTTTTTATTTCTCAAACTACACACTTTCTCAGCAACAGTAATTATAAATGAACAACTTTATGTGACAAGCATATTTAGTAAATTTATCCACTTTATGTGACAAGCATATTTAGTAAATTTAAAGGTGCAGAATTTGAAGCTTCCATATAACAAAGAGGCCCAATTATTACATTGATGGAATGGGCTATAACTAGGGCTATATGACACTCAGATCAATACCCATAACTAAAGTATTTTCTTTCTTCCTATGCAAACAGGGCAACAAAGAGTACTCAAGTATGACTATAATATACACGTCACTAATATCTGCAATGCACATACATATGAGCAGAACTAACTTCCTAAGCCTTGTCTACGATACCTATATCAAACATCAAGACTTGCATTGGTCCTAAAACAAATTATAATTAATAAAGTACCTGCATGAATAACAAGCTTTGGGAAAATCATTAACAATCTTATAAAACCCTAATCAATATGTGACTGATAAAAACTGATTTTTAGATAGGTATTTGCTTAGGATCAGGATAAGAAATTAAACACCAAAAAAACTTAAAAAAAAAGTAGAAATTATGTGTCTTAAAAAGCTCACAAAACAAATTAGTTGAAAGATATATATTCAAGCTTAAAGGCTTTTGTGGATTTTTATATGGTCTTTTGATTTATCTTTAGGTAGGGAACAACATCAACAAATAAGAATATCTGAGTGTAAAAACTGAAATGGTTGCAACTTTATACCATATTCACACTATTCTAAAATAAACATACCCAGTTTAAAAGTAGAAGGTTTAAAATCATCTCGATGCAAACAAGCAATAACCTCTTCCTGGGCTTTCCAACATTTTTTTTTCAATATTCAATGTTCATTATTCCATTAAATAGAAATTATCTTGTGATAAATAAATGCTTTATAATAAACAAAAAAAACAATAAAAATATTTTCACTTCAAAGTTAGAATACAGGGAAATACGCTAACATCATTTTTTCATGGTGTAGTTTTGATTAAAAATGAATAAACAAACAATATATTTATTTTTATCAATAAAACTTGACAACACAGGAGGCCCATTTAAAGAATTTTTAGCCAGTAGCGTAGCTCGCCAATTCGCTATTTAAAGTATCGGGCTAGCGCCGCATTCCACACATTCCAATCTGTCGGGATTTCGACTGTTAGGGCCAGTGAAGTTTCGGTCCACTAACTGTTTGGGCCGATGTAGTTTAGGGGAAAATACGCACTACCAAAAAAATGTGTTATTTTTATTACGGACGTATACCTTAAAAAGAAAAGTTTCACATACAGAAAAAAAAACATAATAAACTGAAACTAAAAAACTAAACACAAGTCAAAAACTGGGAAACAAAAAATATGTATTTAACATCTACTTTTTTTAATAGAATATAACAAGCACTAAAACTATTCACTTTTTCTAAATTTAGAACATTAAAGCAAAAAAATAATATTTTGTTTGAGGTACAAAGTATTGTTGAAAAGAGCTACCTGATATCTGCTGCATTTCTTTTCTCAACAATGTAAGTGTTCCTAAAGCAGTTTCCGCTACTAGTATAGGATTTATCATCGGGTTTTTTATTCCTGGATTCGAGTTTAGGATGTTTACCAAAGTCGATTTACTATCTCTAGGTATAATGGATATTTGACAAAACGTAGTTTCATGAAATCTTGACAGTGCTGTTCTCTTTTGTGCATATCCCCACATAAACATATTTGCAGGCCCCTAGAGTGGAACGAGGTCCTGACAGCATTCTAGAATTTTATTGACATTAAATATATTTCAAAAAAATCGCTAGGTTACGATAATAAAAAATATTGAAAGTTTGAAAACGTCGTAATGTAAAGAAGCAACAAGTTTAATGCATAGAACTAAGAAAAATCACAAAATATTCCTAAAGAAGTTCTGCAGAAGTTTAACAGTAATAAATTTCGAATCTGTATATTATATTTTTCCAAAATAAGCTAAGCATCTTAAATTCTTTTTGCAGCAAAAGTTTAATGCATAGAACTATGAAAAATCACAAAATATTCCTAAAGAAGTTCAGCGGAAGTTTTACAGTAATAAATTTCGAATCTGTATATTATATTTTTCCAAAATAAGCTATGCATCTTAAATTCTTTTTGCAGCAAAATTCAATGTACAACTTAGATATACTCATTTTGCAATATCACACAAAATGCCTTAGAATAAATCAGCAATGCTATCTAGCATTTTGTAACAACATACATAGCTAGTTACAATCAAATCAAATAGGCATTTTCATTTTCAACATTCAAGCTTTTAATCAGCATAACTAACAATATTAGTATAATTTTTATGCTTTCTCCCTTGCCGTTTAAAATATGTTTTGCTGCAACAGCAACAAAAATAAGCTCCCAAGTACTTTTTGAGGTCAAGTCAATTAATATATAATTTCTTAAATTATTTTACTCATTTTTTATTACAAACTGTGTAGAATTAATCGCAAACTAATATGAATCAAGAAATTGTCAAAAAAAACTATTAAAAACTAGGCGTAAACTGATGAAAGTTTAACAATAATACAATTGAGACGTTTACAAGAAAATCAATATTGAAATAAAGCTCACGAAGGGAGTCACAATAACAGACTACGTCATATAGCATTGTTTGGTTTACCACTGGCTGTATGGATATGTTGCAATAGTTGCGTTGAATATTTACGTACAAATATACTCCAATTATCTAAATATGTTTTTGGAAAATGATCTAGACGTAGTGTAGAATAATTTGTTAATAACCCAATTTTTTAATTTTCGTGGGTTAACGCACTATTGCATAACACCATCCATATATCCTTATATTATACTGGTGTGTATGGCCTCGACGCAATATGCTACAGGACGCGGAGTAAGAGCTTTCCATCGACTTTCTCCAAATAACTAAACATGTATACGTACTTCATGGTTCTTTTATATAGAACGTGGTATTTCTGCCACTGCCGCTCTATTTTGGATATGTCCTATATAAAATATATATTCGTCAAATTAACACAATGTATGTAAGTATAATAAAAACACACATAAAAGATACTTTTTGCTGCAAAACTCATGTGGTAACATGAGTTTCTTTTCGATAATAAACAACAAGTTTATTTTCGAATATCTGTGAAATTCACATAGGTATAATTTACACTCTCTAGGTGTATGAATTCAAAAATCTAATTTTAGCTAGTTTTTATGGGAATCCTGAAAATCAGTTTATCTTTCGTGGAAGTGCGTACCCTACAAAATTTTCTATGGCGCATATAAAGGCGATAAAACATAATTAAAACTGTTTAATTATGTCTGAATTAATGTTCTGTGATTTAGGATATAAAAATATGATGACAGTCGTAAATGATTTATTGGTAAAATTGTTTAACACTAGATGAGTTTCTGATATTTAATGCCAAGTATTGCTTTACGATTTTATCGAACGGTTATAAAAATATGTTTAAGCTCAGTATTTATTTGAAATGTCAAAAATAAGTTAAGTGCTATTAATATTATGAAAAATTTAACTATTTTTGAGATTATTTCTTTAAGAAAATGAATTATGTTAAACATACGTAGAATAAAGTTATTTTTTTTATTGTATCATTATGTACACTAAAGTTGATACGCAATCTTCCCTTTTTACTTTTGTAACCTTTTCTATTATTTTTGTATTTTTCCAACAAGTATGAACCAACAAAGGAATGTCTGTCTTTCCTCCTATCCGGATCATAAGCAAACATATAATTTCCTTGGGGAAGACTATCGGCTTCTCCTGCGCAAATATCTAATGTAAATTTACTAGGTAAAAAACTTTATAAAACATTTTGTTCAATTGGTCAAATTTTCCTGTAATAAAAGTATATATATAGTAAAATCAAACTTGGGGAAGCCCATATTCTTAATAATTTATCTAAGAATTATATCTCCAAAAATCGGTTGAAATAGGTTTTATTAAGAAATAGAACTAAAATCAGTACTGGAAACTGCACATTACTACCTGGTTGATCATATTTCACTGGATTTTATGACTCAAATCTACTTACTGCAGAAGAAAACCTTTATGTAACCCTTGTAATAAATGCGTCTTTATATCCACTGTGTCAGAAAATCGTAGTTACCCAACTTGTTTCATAATATACTATAATAATTTTAATTATGGTTATTTGAAGGTAATATGCAAAAATGTAATGTCTACAGGAGCGGATTAATTTTTTCACTATGCGATAAATGTTTGTGAAAAAAGAGAGAAATTAGGGTCGAAAGCTTTAATACCAGCTTTCTTATACGAAGTGTGAATTTTTTTTGGGGTGAGCACAAAATGTATTTAATTAGTTAGGAAATTAAGTCAGATGTCACTTCCAGGTCAGGCTCCAAGACGACATTCTGAGAGTCGGATACTGCTATTGTGTTAATTCCTCAAAATGTTCTTAGAAGCAAATTAACTGACTTTGTTTCAGAGGACAATTATTGCACAAAGTACAAAAGTAAGTTTTATGTAAGGGCTATTTTAGCTGTAAATTAAAACTTAAATGTTTTAGTTGAGTTTTTGATATGTCTTCTATAAGTCGTTCGGTGTCAGGGCCTTTTAATCTGATATTTGAAAAATTAGAGAAGGATTACAATATTAACCGAGACAAACAAAATGAGTCTCCGCAGAGATTTAACTCTTATATCTAGGATAATAGCGGAATATATATTTTTTTACAATTCGATACGAAATAATTATTTTATAGGTAGTCTTCTTTTTTAAAGTAATATGTAGATATAAGTTACAGTTTGGCAGAGCGTTCATTATTTAGTAGCAGAATATTTTAGTTTTTTCGTCATCTGTAATATAGATCGGCCACTAAAATTGTTCTATAGTCTAAGCGTAAGACACAATCAACCTTCCGGGATCCTAACTGGGCTCGGACGATCCAATCCAACAACTAAAGAATAGAAAATGAAATGGTTTACGTTGCGGACATAATTTTGCAATTATATAAAACAATTTTGTGAAAACCCCAATATTATTGTTATTTCATTTTTAATTTGAATTTAGTATCAAATAGTTGCAGTCTTACTTTTTCGTTTTCAATTCTTAAGTTGTGAAAAATTTCATATTTGCTCTATTTAGACTGGATCGGCCAAACACAATTTCGACACAGTGTAGCCGAAGGGCGATTATGTCTCACATTTAGACCAGGTGGAAATCCTAGTGACCAATCCTTACCAGAGACGACAAAAAAACCCAAAAGCTCTTCTAATAAACTATAGTAATAAATATTATTTTTCATTATATCAGAAAATAGTGAAGCCAATATACTTTTCGAGCAACTGAGTTTTGGTCAGTTTTTAAGCAAAATTACTCAGTATGATATTAAATATAAATAGTCATCCAGTGATGACAAGAAAGCAATAATTTTTCGTCCGTAGGGCTGACGCATATTCTTTAAAAAATCACATTTTTGAACTCTGCTTCAAATAGTTCGGACTATTTGTCAAATATTTTTTCTTCAAAATATAGATTAGTAGCGAGATATCAAAAACTATTTAGGAGTCATGGCTTACCCTTGCTAATTAATTTTACGGAAATTCTGCGCGCCATATAAACGGATTTTGACCCTTGGATTTTCCATGTCAGTAATCAGACAGTTCTGTAGTGACATGTTTGATAATCTATTAATATATATTTGAGACTGAACCCTTAGTTTATAAACAACAGGCAGTTGAGCAATACATTATTTTTTATATTATTTACTTTAGGTATTCTAAATACTTAATACCAAACATTTTATAAAATATTGACCCGTATTGTTTAACAAAGAATATTTGAAGAGTTACGCAATATAAATTAACTTATGTAAAACATCATTTAAAGTTCATATACTCTTTATTGTGAACGCCAAATTAAAAAAGGTTATATGTTTAACATAACTGTAATACCTCAAAAACACAATAAAATGTAAAAGGAAATGAATTTACTATATCTGCTAAGAAATATCGGATATTCGAAGTTGCTAATTAAGCATCAGATTTACACAAAAGACCTGTACTATAAGATCTCTAGATAAGTTCAAAAATTTTTGAAAGTCCGTAAATAAAAAGTTAAGAAAATCCTAAAAATGCCATTTGCAATTACAGTTATAAAGATAAAATCAAATAGAATTTAGACTTATTATGACAAAAAAAGTTTATGATTCTAAATTTTTAAGAATGGTGCTTAAGACGCATGAGTCTTTCTTTTCTAGTCATTTGAAATGTTATCAGCTACTAGTCGGCTTTAAAACAATTTTGATACAAAGAATTTTTATTTTTAAAATAACGAATAATCATTTCGATTTTCTAATTGGATTTTGGCCTTGAGTAAATTGTAATTTGAAGCAATTTAATATTTATGAGCACTTTCATTTTTCTTAGCTAATAATTCTTAATGCATTTATACCATTTTTTGCAGCCTGTTTTTTAACACTTCATTCTTGCTAGTTAAGTTGATATTTTAGCTCTATTGAAAGTAGTTCTAAAATATGTTTAAAATACAGTGAAAATACGGCGAGGAATCTAGATATTTTATATAGGATATTCGATAATTCATTAGACAACGTTGTAGGGCAAAATCTTGGTTAAATAATGGAGAGGTAGTTTTAATAGGGTTAGGGGATTGTTCTTCCATTATCAAAATTTTGTGGTAACAAAAGGCTCTGACGACCGAATACCTTTACTTTTTTTTTAAATTGGTAGGCTTAAGTTCTAAATTACGGCGGATCCGTTAATCATTTCCGCGATGTTACCAAGTCTACAGTTTTTCAGAATCTAATAGCAATATTTTTTTTCTTATGGTACGCTCTAGATTTTATTAAATATTGGGATTCGTGATCAAACATTAATATTTAAACTGTAAAAGGTATTTTTTGTCCTAAGCGATGACTGGTGTCGAAAATAGTTTTGTGTTGTTTTCAATTCAATAGTCCATTGGGTTTTATTAGTAGAAATAATAAAAATGTAAATTTTTTAACTGATACCGGGAGAACAGAAACTCTAATGATTCTGGGTTATGGCGATCGGCAACGCACACAGCAAGAAGATATATTTAATGATAAATAATATCCCAACCGTTTTGAGAAAATTTGTAAATAAAGGGACATGTGAAGGAAGCTCCAGGGTCCGACTGTCCTAAAACAACCTGTTGACGAAGATATGTCTTTGAACATCTAAAGTTTTGGAATCTGAAAGGAATATAAACCGACTAAACAAAGTTATTTTAAAATTAATACAGGAGAAAAAATATATTAAACGTTTAAAATGCTGTCCATTTACTTCTTGGCAATAAGCCAGATATTATGGAAAAGTATTTAGAACATTTTGAAGGCCCCCGATTTCCTCGTTTTTTCCGTACTCATTTCCTATTCGTTGTTTTAGATCCTCCAAATCAAAGGGTTTCATTTTCTAGACTAGATCTTTTAAGTTTCCCCACAAAAAATATTCGAGAGGAGTGAGGTCGGGAGGCCGAGGTAGCCATTCAATCCTACCATTCCTACCTATCCACCTCTCAAAAACTGTTTCATCTAAAAATTCCCGAACTACTCGCGCGTAATACGGTGATGCACCATGCCGAGCACCATCCTATTGAAGCCATATTCTATCGGTGGGCACTATGTTATTTACTAAAAGAAAACAATATTGATATATGTTATTATATGTGGTAATAAAAGTGATTTGCGAGGAATGGGAACGTTTAAATTTTCTTCAACGAAATACGGACCAATTATCTTCCGACCTATAATACCAGCTCAAACATTGATTTTTTGTGGGTACTCTATATGATGTCCCCGTACCCAATGAGGATTTTTACTAGCCCAATAACAGTTCCGTTTAAAAAAAAACTTTATATATATATATATATATATATATATATATATATATAACTCATAGTTTTCGAAATATTGGCGATCAACCATTAATATTAAAACAATAAAAGGTGTTATTTTCACCTAAGCTGTGAATGGTGTCGAAAGTAGTTTCAAGTCATTTCTGACAATGAAACTTAACCTTAAGACCCTATTGCTGGTTACTAATACATATATTTAACACATTAGAAGAAATTATTTCGCATTTTATATATTTTGAAGCGTTTGAAGTACAACCTAAAAATTTAGAAAATATTATTGTTATTTCAAGTGGTATCAGTATTGGCCGGCCCCTAAGTATATTTATATAAGTTATGGTTGCCACAAACTTTATGACTGAAATTTTTATTACTTCAATTTTATAGTCGCTTTTACAAACCAAACAGTGGCTAAAATTAAATTTTTGAATAACTTTTTATTGTCACATCAAAATATTGAGTGGCGCGTAACCCATTGTGTTGCAACGAACTTCCGTTTTGTGTCCTTAAAATCCGGCAAAAATTCTATAACGATTCATAGCAGCTCGAAATTATACGGTCATAATATCAATTTTAACGCTGATTGCATCAACAATGCATTTTACCGAAATGTTCAGGTGTAATTATAGAGAAGCGTAAAATCGATTATTTTAAATGACCCGGTAATAGCAGCCTTTTGTGCCTTCATCGTTAATAGTTTATATACCGCTTTATGTACGTAGGTGTCATAAGCTTTGTTTGTGCGAAATTATGTGACATTTTATTGTAGATAAAACTTAATCATTTGCTGCTATATTATAATTGCTTTAGATTAATAAAATTGTATTCTATAATATTTTTGATTTTTTTATTAGCGTTTTGATAATATTCTTATTATTCAATAAAATTAGCAGCTCCCGGTAACCCGAGAATTTTACTGAAAATTTTAATAAACATCGTACAAAACTATTTCGTAATTTTATAACAATTGCTGTATACAAATGCTTTTTAAAATCTGTGTTATATCCTTCTGTAATTTGTATTACATATCCTCAAGGATGTATATTATGTTCCGAGCTACATCTTTGTATAGTGTTATTTTCCATGCGATTTTATTGTTGGTTTAGATACATTTTTAGATACTCTTAAAAGAGGTTTTAGTATAATTTATTTCTGTCGATGCTGGTAGATTTTTGCGGTAACGGTTCTTGCCTTTATCTTTTAGGATACTAAAGTATTATTTGAAAATTTTATTATTGTTCAGAATTAATTAGCTGTTAAGAATATATTATATTTCTCTATACTCGTCCAATTAGATATCACACGTAGTCACACCATCGTGGCTTTGTCGAGTATAATTTTAAAACAGAATCAAATAAACAAAAAATGCTAACCTGCTGACATAACAATTAATATCGCTGTAATCAGATAAATCATTATACTGATGTGCTTTGTTGAGTGAAATCGTAGGGTTTTTTCTCAGTTAAAAATACCAAAAAGATCGAGAAATAGTAGTGATACTAAAAGTTAGAAAGGAAAAAGCGTAGATTATTACGGAAATTAGATGAACTAAAAAGGAAAGGGTGCCGTCATAGCCCTAGTTTTATAAAGAGTGGTAAGTACTCTAAATCACTTTTTATTGGGTAAAACCGCTAAACCCAAGTGATTATCAGTTGTTTAAAAACGTTAAAACCATTTTGGTCTAATCGATTGATACAATATGGGTAAATACATTAAACCTATGTATTGCTAGTCAAGATCAATAAAACCAATAATTGTTTTTTTAGGAGAGTATAGCTCTCATTCAGATTTAAAATGAAGCGGTGGCAGTGCTGAAAATAGGAATGCTAAACTGCTGGAAGTTTTCTAAGTATGATATTTATTAGCCTGTAAGGTTTTGCCTTATTGTCTGGTCACATATTAATAACAAGGTTTTATACATTAAATAACAAATAGTGACCGTTAATAATATAGCTTGCAGAAGATACTCTTGAACGTTGCACGTAGATTAGATGTTAACCTTAATACTAATGTCAATTACATTATACTAACAGGAATCAATATTTTGATACAGTATCCACTATAGTACATTTAGCGCTTGCAGAGCATTTCTTGCTAGAGGCATTCACATAGACGAAAAAGAAAATTTTGAGATAACATATTTAATCCCCAAAAACATTTCTAGTTTACGAGCACCTTTCTTAAGTCCAGAAATGGAAGCTTTGTTGAATCAGGCAAGTAAAATAGAGGAAAAATACGTTGCTGCTATTCAAACACATATAGGGGTAGCACATGCCGCAATTACCGGGGTTGTTGACAAAACAAGGCCACAACCGATTCCCCAAAAGACTTAGAGGCACAAGTATTTCCTACTATTGTTGAAGCTGGAAAAAATGCTATGTGATGCATTTCACATGATGTCAGCAAACCGGAAATACCACGTGAAATCTCATATAAACCCAACCATCAAGAAAATAAACAAAGACAGATGAATGTTTATGTGGTAGAAACTTTGTCGACAAGTTTAAAGAAGTAAAATTGCAATGGAGGGCTAGAAAAGAGATGGAAAAAATTTACTCATCACAATATCAACCACCTACTTTGCAGTTTACGTCCGTTCAAAAGTCTTTCAAAGTTAATTCATTCATCTCGTCTTTGAACTACCAGCCTAGATACCGCAGAGGCAGAATGAAGGACAAGCCGCACGTACGAGAAGGTTATCAGATATGGGACAGGCAATACACGAACTATAAAGACTAAAGTATTTTAAAAATATTTGGCAGATTTTTACAAGATATAAAATCATTTTATCTTGGATTGATGCGTACGAAATTCCCTTTATTAAAAAACATCAATAAAGTTAATGTACTATAAATTAATTTAAAACGTGAGAGACGGCTCTTCTAGTGTTATCCTAGAATTAATCTAACTAGATATAATTAGCAAATGTTAACCAGTACCTAATCAATTTGTATCCTTATATTTTCTAAAACTGACAATACAAAACGTTTTATACTGAAAGTTAAAAACTTAAATATGTTCATAAAAGCGCTTCATGTTGAACTCGATATTTTCAAAACTTCCACTTCCAAAAATATATATATGGCAACAGTTGACCTTAAACACGTTTATTATATGGTTGCGATAAAAGGAGAACATAAACAATCTTTTAGATTCCAATTTAATAATAATCTTTACGAGTTTAATTGCTTGTCTATAGGTTTATCAACAGCCCCATGTGTTTTCACTAAGCTCCTAAAACCCATATTTAATTACTTTAGACAAAACGGATTATTAGGTATTACATATTTAGAAAATATTTTATTAAATAAATTGTTTGGTTTTATTGATTGTGAAAAAATGCTTAGGAATATTTACAGACGCTTCGAAAACAGGGTGGGGGTAGCATATAATTCAGAAGCGTTTCATGGTTTTTGAACCCAGGAAGAAGTAAAGTATCACATTAATTATTTAGAACTTCTTGCTATATATTACTCATTACAATGTTATTCTTCAAATGCAAGAAATGCAATATCCTTTTTCGGGTAAACAACAAAACAGCAATAGCACATATTAATAAAATAGGTGGAATAAAATTTGAAAAAGTAAATAAATTAAGTAGACAAATATGGTCCTGGTGGGGGTAACGTAAATTGTTTGTATATACTTCATTTAAATTCATTGAGTAAAAAAGACATTTTTAAATGTTAAATGTGACATCTGTATATCACGGTTTAAAGACCCGGGGGCTCTCATATACCATGCGTCTACAAATTTCAATGAAATGATAATGATAAAGCGGTTTTTAAAAAGGGCGTTCAGAACGAAACCAAGTTTTCCTAAATATAATTTAATCTGTGATCCGGTAAAACTGTTAGATTATGTTAAGGATTGGTACACACTAGAATCTTTATTTTTATAGAGGTTATTTAAAAGACTTGTAATATTGTTAATGTTAGCATCAGGGCATAGAATAAAAACAATTTCCAAACTTAACATAAAAAACGTAAGAATGGAAAATGGTGAAAAAATTTTTGTTACATATATTTGAAAAACATCAAATTATATTCGCGAAAAACTTGTATTAAGATTTAATTTTTTCAAGGATAAGTAGCTAAAACTGTACTTACGAACTTGGATATAACTCAGTCAGTTAGAAAAAATGAAGATTACTTAATTTAAACCAATCACGGGCCACTTCATAAGGCATCTCCCCAGTTTATAAGCCGTTGGGTAAAAGCTGTAATGAAATGTGGTGGTATAAATACTGAACTGTTCAAAATCCACATTATTAGGCGTGCGTTAAATTCAACGGCTTGTAGAGCGGGAATGAACGTTGAATATATTGATAATAAAATATATTTTTCATTAAGGTACTAGGTCATTATTACTCTTTTGTTTAGGTAAATACATCTGAAGAATATGTGTTTAATACTTTATAGTGCGACATAAAGTTTACATTGCCGCGGACCTTAACTCATGAGACAAATTCTCATTTGAAAAGCAACAATGTATAAAAAACATGACGAGAAAAATACATGTCTGCCCCAGGATGACTTAGATAAAGGTGTTTTTAAAGAATTTTTATATTTTGAGTTTAAAATTAGGGACAATCACGATTAAATATATTTTTTTGAGGAATTTGCTTATTTACTGAAAATACCTTGCTATTATTAGTCTCATACATGTATACAAGCTTAGAATATTTAAAATAGTACACAGTGAGAACATAAAGTCTGAGCTCACCACTATAACCTTTGAGGTGCTTGGGATATCACCGCGAAATTTGGGACGTATATTCGATACATTTTGTAATATTTTTTGAAGTAGAAAGAAGTGTCGAGAGATATCTTGTTTTAAAGTTATTTTTATGCGTAATCTAACCATAATTCTGCAAAACACTTTAGTAAACCGTTTTCAAATTTCAATCAATTGAAAGAATACGGCCATTCAGAGTTCTTTCCAAAAATATGTGACCTGTAACATGGTTTTCTCAAATGCCTGCCCAAACTTTTCGCAATAATCAAGTTGTCTCTTTGCATCATCCACATCTACTACTACCGGATCTTGGAGCAACTTTAACTGAGTCAAATATTCTAAATTTGGAGAGAATTTTTGGTAATACCTGCGGTAAATTAGACGTTCGGGAAACCATTCATTGTCCTCCTGAAGAAATAAATTTCAAAAGGTACATAAGTTACTTGCGGATTGAACTTTGCCAAATGATGTCAGTAAGATTAATAACAAATGACAGCAAGCCCTGACCATTTACACCATATTCGCATTAGCGAGGGGGACCTTTTTCTGAATAGGGATGGCAATACACAAAATTGTAGGTACTGGAGCAATGTCAATCGTCAGAATGATTGATTGTTAACGTGTGGGTAGGCATTTTAGGAGACCATATTGTATGTACCATATTTTTAGAAAGAACTTTCAATGGCATTATTTACCTTGACATGCTGCAAAATATAATCAGTCCACATATTACTGATGTTGTCATATATCCGCGTGAATTTCTACTGGAGACGGAGCACCCCCATTTGTCAGAAATTATGTAAATAAATTATACAAAACAAAGAGATGGATATGTCGGCGAGGCCCCTTAGTGTTTGTAGCTGCTCTGAATTCCTTGGATGAACTTCATCAATGGACTACAGCTACTTTTAATGAACATACCTTTGCAATTTCCATAACGTGACTTTATGGACAGGATGTTCATTTGCCGAGAGGTTCAAAGTAGACACTTGTCACAGTTAATTTTTAAATTAACGTTTTTGTTTTGTTTCTAAATGTTATTTTCTTGATTTTTAAGTAATTTTTTAAAAATATATCATACATTTTATTTTCTTTTCTTTAACTATTATATTATTTAAGCCAAGGTTACTAAATATTTAACGAAAATTTTATAATAATTAATACATTTGTTAAAAAAAGAGACACGATTCCACCTTACATAAAACTAACCTTCATTTAATTGATGGCTATTTGAAAACCGTTTAATAAAATGTTTTAAAGCTTTGGGGTTCGAGTACGCATAAAAATACGCTAAAGACGAGGTATCACTTCTATTAAAAAAAAATATTATAAGTTGGCGCCCGGTCTCCGTTTTGAAAACTAGAGCTGTAATTTTTGGTTTAAAAAGAATAGTTTCATGGTTCATATACATGTCTCAAATTTCGCCGCGATATCTCAACCACCTTAACAGTTATAGAGAAGCGCCCGGACTTTATGTCCTCCCTCTATAATACAAAGCCTTTTTCTTGATATTGACATAGTTTCCACAGCTTATGAGGGTTCTTCTTCAATGCTATAAAAAATTTGTTCTACTTTTCGGCCTTCCCCAAACTCTTGTAATAATTAATTTCGAAGTGATCTTTTCTAAGAGGCCGTCCAACTTCATGAAGATCTGTTAATAGCTGCAAATTCTTACTGTCTTTTTAACGAAGGGTTTTTAAAGTTTAAGGCTATTGCAACGGGCAAGCTTTATTTTTTGTAACACTTTCTGTTTTTTTTAGATATTCCTTCAAACATTTTGAGAAGTGCTGGTTAATTTTTAACTTTATAAAACATCCAATTAGTCTCAAGAACTTCTCCAAATTTTCTGTGTATTTCTTCTTACGCTTTTTTTTTCATAACAGAGGTTTGTTTTTCTTAAAGCCTTGAAGGAACTTTTAACGATTTGAAGATACATTTTCCTCGTATATAAAAATCAAGATATTTGAACTTCATAGTGACTCAGTAGAATACATATAAATGTATTTATTATCGTTAATAAGTGTTCGCGATAGCGGCGGCGCCTGCTTGAGTTTATCTTTGGTTTATTAGTAAAATATACTCAATATTAGGTTGTTTTCATCTACTGGTGGAGAAAAGCAATATTAAATTTAGTCCGAAAAATAGCACTGCAAAGTGTGCATTCTGTGCAATTTTGCAGTATTTAAGTTAACCGGCCAATACACTGGCTTTGGTTTTTACCTTTCATAATAATTTGTAAATATTTTTACAGCAAAATTTAAAAAGAAGATAGATCTATCTAGATATTTCTCAACCAGAGATTGTAAAAACACAAAACAATCGAAGATTTTCTTTTAGAATAATTGTCTGTAATACCAAATGAAAGTTTTAATGTACCGTAATAGTCCTTCGCAATTTTAGAGGACCTCATCACTTATTTTTTCAACTACGATTTTTTAAATATTAATTTAAGTCGTCATTTTGTTACACCATATTTTAATGATATCAACTATAAATAGGTTATCAAACAATTCAGTGTTAATTTTTTTTCCATCGCGAAGCTTTCCCTATTATTATAAGGTCGCTTTGGTTTTAATATTATAAAAATATGCAACTACAATTGTAGCAGACTATGAATATCTAAACCTCTAAGTAAAGTTTTTGAAACATTAGGAATGTCATCATCTTTGTATCATTGTATAAGTCGAGATCTTTGAATATTTAGGAGGAGTTTAAAGTGTACTAAATATTTATTAAGATAAATTAAAATTTAAGCCGTGCTAAAATGGCTCGGGATAGTAAGCCACGTGCATGTCCCAGTACTTACAAAGGCAATAGTGAAATGGCGCAATAACGCACTAACAAGACATAAGCAAATAAAATCCCTTGTAGCTAAGGATTTAACAAAAGACTTCGTAACTTTGCGAGTCTTCAAAACTCAGGAATAAAGCATCCTACCTGCGTTTCCTAAAGAGTAAGCGCAAACATCTAACAGGGCCCTTGACTAGTTCAAACATGCACGGAGCACTAGGTATGCGAAAGTAAATGATAAATTTATTTCCATATTAGAGCAATGCGATAATGAAAGTTTAGACAGCTGTAAAGTTATGAATTTAGATGTACTATATACGTTCTAATATTGTGTGTAATGTCCTATTTTCTCTATGCATTTTATACAATTTCTTCTATTTCTGATATGTTTGCTTTCTCAAGTACATACATATTATATTATCATATTATTATACTGTATAAGAATATATGGAGATATTGATTTTTTTGTTAGCGAACTTGAACTACTGAAGATTAGTGTAGAAACAAACACTTTAATAACTTACACGGTCGGTTGCAGGAAGCTCAATTAAAGTTTAGAATGTTTAACGGAATGTCAAATTTGACAGTTAGAGAGACAGAATAAGAGAGAATAGATTTCTATAAGCAGCTTGTCAAATCCGAAAGTTAATGGCGGCTCGCGGGTGAAAAAGTAAGTGAAGTGCAAATGAAGCAAGAAAATATCGCAATAATTTTTTTTCTAGAATTTTGTGGAAAAATATTTTTTTACGACTTGCCTAAATATTGTATACTAAATTAATTCTACTATCCTTCATAGCAGCAAATTTATTTATAACATCCTCATAAAATGGATGAGTTGCCCTAATCTCCTCCAGAAATTCCTTTTGAATTGAAATATTGCTAAGAGAAGTAAGTCTTTCTTGAGATATTGTATTTTTTAAATACGTTTTTACACATTTGAAGCAAGAAAAACTGGTTTCAACTGAAGCTTTTTACGACGGTATTGTCAAAATAAGGGAAAACAATTTATATGCTTCGGTAAAAATATATTTATTTTTATTAATTTTTTTTACTTGCTCTTGCAGCGATGTATTCCAATTACTCTAATTGGCAAAAATAAGACCAAGCTCATTTTTAAGTAGTTGACTTTTTGAAAATATTTCCCCATATAACTGTAACAAATTTTCAAACGGGCCAGTCGGAAAATTTAAACTATATTCAGAAAATTTAGCAGAACCTGCCAAACATGTAAACGTAAGTTTTTCACAGACTTGAAATCTTAGTGTAATTTCCATAACAATATGGTCCAATATTTCATAAAAAAGGGTTATATACTTAGCCCTAATTTCTTCAGGTGAAAGCTTAACAAGCTCACGTTTGTAATGATTTATTTCTGTAACAGAATTTCCTTTATCAAAATGTTCACTTCTCGCGCCTCACAGCGTTTTATATTGGATATGCAAAAATGAATGTCAAGCGATTTTTTTTGAAGAACGTCAAATAGTATTTCCGTGATTGAGAAAATATCATTAAACATAAAAATCCTTTCGCAAGGCGAATTGATTTTTCATCAGATTTGTCACAGTTTGTAATAAATTCAAAGACGTCTTTTAATTTATTCCAGTCTTGAACAATCACATTTACTAACTTCGATTTTGAAGTTATAACAACACCATAACCATATTTTAATTTTAATTTTAAATTTTTGATCTAGAGGGTTGTGAATTATTAAACTCGATTAATTCATGTCCATGTAGTCTAAGATAAATAGAATTTTCCCATTTTTACTAATTTTATGTTTATCTCAAAATAATTAGGTCAATAACGTTAAAATGTAACTAAATATATTAGTTTTACTGACACATATTACCTAGTCATCCTTGAAATTAAAACATGGTGCCTTTAATAAAACACAAAACATACGTTTATCTTAGATATTTAAAATATAATAAAAATGGATATCACGTCAAAGTCTGAAGAAAATTAAATACATTATTTTTAGTAACTCATTTTTTAAGGCATCTGTCTCATTTTGTCATATTTTTATTATATTGTTACTAATACATTTAAATCACACTTGATAGTTGTGCTTCCTAAACAATTGGTAACCAAATAATAGAAACTACTTAAATTTTTAATTCAAAGTCATTAGTCATCAGTCATAGCCCAAAAGCTACTCTACTAAAGTATACCTATTCAAAACCAAAACAAAGACAACTGTCATCCCGTGATTCTTAAAAAAAATATTTAATCCGTAAATATGGCATGTTCTATTGTAATGTTCACTGGATGACGGGTGGTTTTGTTTTCCTGCACTACATTTAATAGGTAAGAATTAACTTATAAAAAAATTTTTTGCTTTGAATTGTAAGAAACTTATTTAATAATAATACGCTATAATAGTTAACCAAAGCAAATTAGTATAAAATATAATACAAAAGATTGGTTTCCTATGCACGTCTAGGAGTTTGCTCAAAATGACCGCCTCCTTCCCTTATACATTTTCTCGCCCTCTTAATTCCATTTTATAAAACGTCTTGAATCATTTCAGGAGTAACGGCATTAAATGCACGTCTAATACGATGTTTAAGTTCCTCTGGATCTCGTACTGGTGTTTTATAGACTTCACCTTTAATATAACTTTATAAAAAGTAGTCTAGGGGCGGGTCAGGCGACCTTGCAGGCCACCCTATTAGACCATGAGTTGCAATCAACTGGTCACCAAAAGTCACATTAAGGTAGTCTGTGACAATTCGAGTGTTATTCTCCGTTCTTGTCCTTGTGCCCAATACCTTACATTCTGGCGAATAAACATAGCATTATTTGTGAATCGAGACTCGTCGGAAAATAAAATATTATTTATGAAATCATTATTGTCATTGTATTTGTAAAGCAGCCACTCACAATATTACAGTCTTCTAATGTTATCACCTTCCATGCCCAGTTGACATACTTGAATGATAACTTATCATAGCCAATACATTTATCTCAATCTCTTCACTAACATTAACACTATTTTCCTTATTGGTCGGTTCTTGTCTCATTTTTTGTTCAAGCTTCTTGAAGTACCCTACCTCACCATTTAAAAAAATTAAGTAAACCAGGAAAATATTTTTATTTCACATTTAAATCGATGTAAAAAACAAAAATGAGTAAAAAGGGAATATTCTGTTTTATTTTTAGAATTGAATGGGCATCAATTAATCGATTTTGATAGTTCGCAATTATAGAATGTAAATAAGCAAAAATATATAGGGTGTTCTATTTAAAAATCAAAAGTTAGTAGCAAAAACTACGAAACTAAGCAAGATATGGCAACGATATAACAGTCAACAAATGCGAAATTTTGTCCTATTTAAACCACCAAAATTTAATTTATTATTAATATATATATATATATATATATATATATATATATATATATATATATATATATATATATATGTTGATTTTTACTCCTTCACGGATGGAAAAATACAATGTGTTTTCATTCCGGGTGTACATCCGTTCACTACTGTCGTTCTGAAACGAACTTAAGGTAATATCTAGTGCTTTAAAGAAAAATGGCTACACAAATCGCCCCATAGAGAAAGCTATTAATGCACAGGTTTCCCGAACAACGAACAGCAAAAAATATGAACCGGGAAGGCAACGAGTAGTCTTACCATATGTAAAAGGCACAACAGACAGAATCGGAAGAATTCTGAGGAAACACAACATACAAACAATACACAAGCCACAAACAACTATAGGTGAACTACTCGGAAACCCAAAAGACAAAATCAAACTGGAAAATCACGGAGTGTACAGTATTCCGTGCCAGGACTGTGAAAAGTTGTACGTAGGGCAAACTAACAGGCGAATATCAGCAAGAGTGAAAGAGCATAAACTCAGCATCAGAAATAAACAAACAACCTCAGCTTTATTCCTACATCATCAGGAAACCGGCCATAAAATAAATTTCGATGGGTGTAGGGAGATTGCCAATATAGAACATTATGAGACCAGAATAATCCGAGAAGCCATGGATATTGAAAAGCAAGGTGATTTAAATAAAAGGGACGAATCATTAAAACTACCAACAGTATGGAAGACAATAATCGACAAATCTAAAATCGCAAAAACTCAAGCGCAATTAGCGCAACAACAACAGCATCATCCGGAAAACATAAATAACGACCAACGCCTGCGCAGATATAACCTTCGGCCTCGAGTGGGGGTATAAAAAGAAGCGTCGCAGTCACCAACACTTCAGTCTCTATTCGGACGCGAGAAAGAAAGCTTCGAAAATGCCAAATGTGATTTTGGCGAAACGTCAGCAAAACTGTTCTTTTCAGAACGACAGTAGTGAACGGATGGACACCCGGAATGAAAACACATATATTATATATATATATTATATATATATATATATATATATATATATATATATATATATATATATATATATATATATACCGGGTGTCAACGATATCGTTTTACACGATGCCATTCATTTGCTTTTTAGGTTAGGATATTTATATTTGGGTTAACGAAATATGGTATTAAGACACATACATTACTGCCAGTTTCTCCGATATCAGAACCAAGTTAAGAATTTCAAATGGAACCCTGTATATTATTTTACATAGTTTGATAGAGCTTAGAATTACCTTTTCAATGACATATCACAAGTTATATTTTTTTTTCAAAATGGCGGACCAGGAAGCGCTTTTTCAAAATTCAATAAGGCGGTCGTTTCCCGATACCGATGAAATTTTGTTTAACAAATTATTAAAATATTAAACAAAAAGGGGTTTTCAATGGATTTTAATCAAATTTAAAATCAAATTTTTAATTTATCACAAAATGGGATAAGTTTAATTTTTTCTTTAAAATGTGAACTTTTTCTTAAATTTTCTCAAGGATTTTAAATAGAAAGTTGTATTTATTAAATATTAGTATTAAAGTATATCTTATTAGCTACACGAAACCGCATAACAAGCCGTATTTTTGCTTTTTGTTTCAGAAAAAATTGACAAAACCTTGCCGATATACATTTTTCCTAATACATAACATGAAACAAACACACACATATTATTAATCAGAAAATCCTGGAATATTTTTTATTGTTTATTGATAAGTAATTTTGTATTATTTTGACATTTTGTGACTGTTGTCTTATTTTAGGAAAGCGAGAAAAAATCACAAGTAGTATTAATTTTATTTTACCAGTAGATACGGTGCAGTAACATGAAAGATGACTTAACTAAGATAAGTAGGTCTTGGAAACAATTGCATAGGGATGCCATTATAATTTTCATTAGATTTAACCAGAAACGTCAAAAGTACTGTTTTGTATCGACATTTCTGATAACTTTCGTTACATTTTTACACTGAGAAAAACAAAAAACAAAAACAAAACCGCATAACAAACCGTATTTTTGCTTTTTGTTTGAGAAAAAATTGACGAAACTCTGCCGATATACATTTTTCGTAATACATAACATGAAACACACACACCCACACACACATATTATTAATCAGTAAATTTCGGAATATTTTTTATTGATAAGCAATTTTGTATTATTTTCACATTTTATGATTTTTGCTGTCTTATTTTAGGAAATCGAGAAAAATTCATAAGTAGTATTAATTTTATTTTACCGGTAGGCTTTCGGTTTTTCCGGAAATACCTAGACCTAAGTCAAGAAGTTTAAAAAGAACCCTGTATATTTTTTTACACAGTTTGATAGAACTTAGAATTCCCTTTACATTGACATATCACAAGTTGATTTTTTTTCGAAATGGAGGACCAGGAAGCTTTTGTTCAAAATTCAATATGGCGGCCATTTTCTAACACCGAAGATATTTTTGAATTATAGGTAGAAATAATAAACAAATATGGGGGTTTTTATTGGGTTTAATGCTAATTTAAAATCAAACTTTCACAATTAATACAAAAGTCACTCAATTAAATGTTCTATGCGCTGTCCGCCTTGTTCTTGGCATAGTGTAACTCTCTCAACATTTTCCGCGAGCAGGTTTCGTAAATGCTGTTCTGAGATACTCTCAACGGCTCGTCTTATTCTATTTTCTAACATTTCCAACGATATTACAGGAGTTGCATACACTTTTTCTTTCAGATGACCCCATATAGAAAAATCAAGCGGGGTTAGGTCAGGCGACCTCGCTGGCCATCGAATTGGTCCATTGGTTCCCAACCAGTTCTCACCAAATCGTTCATTCAAGTAATTTGCAACAATTCTTGAATTATGAGCAGGGGCGCCATCTTGTTGGTAAAGTAAATCATCATTTTGCTGCAAATTATTTATAAAATGTTCAATTTCATTTTCGAGAAAGTCCAAATACATCTCGCCAGTTAAAGGCTGATGGAATAATATTGGACCAATAACGCTTAGTCCTACAACGCCTAACCAAACATTAACTCCAAAACGTTCCTGGAAGGCACCTTCTCTTACTAATCTTTGATTTTCCTTTGCCCAATAACGAAAATTATTTCTATTAAACATCCCTAGATTAGAAAAACCTTGATTCGTCCGAAAAAATAATCTTATGATGAAACACAGGACTTATTCTATAATTATCTAAAAACCAATTGCAATAAATAAGTCGTCTTTGGAAGTCATTTTCAAATAGGTGGTGGTGAATTTGATACTTAAACGATTTAAACCCGTGTTTCTTTAAAATTTTTCTGGCGCTTTCATGGGACGTATTGCACTGTTTGCCTAATTCACGAAGGGAAGCTGTACGGTCATACTCGATGTACGCTAAAACGTTTGTTTCCACTTCTTCGCTTACTACGAAACCATCATTGTCATTAGCATGGACACCACCATTATTTTCATTTTTTAAATGTTGTACTAGCCAAGGATAATATGCATGTGAAGGAGCGTCACGATTCGGAAAGCGTTCCTGGTATAATCTCTCTGTGTCCCTTGAATTTTTGCGACATTCCCCATAAATAAGGAGCATGTCAATTTGATGTTCTCTTGAATAAACCATAATATTTATTTTTAAAACTAACTAGAACTACACTGAGAAGTGGTAAAAATGTAACGAAAGTTATCAGAAATGTCGATACAAAACAGTACTTTTGACGTTTCTGGTCAAATCTAATGAAAATTATAATGGCATCCCTATGCAATTGTTTCCAAGGCCTACTTATCTTAGTTAAGTCATCTTTCATGTTACTGCACCGTATCTACCGGTAAAATAAAATTAATACCACTTGTGATTTTTTCTCGCTTTCCTAAAATAAGACAACAGTCATAAAATGTCAAAATAATACAAAATTACTTATCAATAAACAATAAAAAATAATCCAGGATTTTCTGATTACTAATATGTGTGTGTTTGTTTCATGTTATGTATTAGGAAAAATGTATATCGGCAAGGTTTTGTCAATTTTTTCTGAAACAAAAAGCAAAAATACGGCTTGTTATGTGGTTTCGTGTAGCTAATAAGATATACTTTAATACTAATATTTAATAAATACAACTTTCTATTTAAAATCTTTGAGAAAATTTAAGAAAAAGTTCACATTTTAGAGAAAAAATTAAACTTATCCCATTTTGTGATAAATTAAAAATTTGATTTTAAATTTGATTAAAATCCATTGAAAACCCGATTTTGTTTAATATTTTAATAATTTGTTAAACAAAAATTTCATCGGTATCGGGAAACGACCGCCTTATTGAATTTTGAAAAAGCGCTTCCTGGTCCGCCATTTTGAAAAAAAATATAACGTGTGATATGTCATTGAAAAGGTAATTCTAAGCTCTATCAAACTATGTAAAATAATATACAGGGTTCCATTTGAAATTCTTAACTTGGTTCTGATATCGGAAAAACTGGCAGTAATATTCAATTGTTTTTTCATGAAAAATATGTGTCTTAATACCATATTTCGTTAACCCAAATAAAAAAATCCTAACCTAAAAAGCAATGGAATGGCATCGTGTAAAACGATATCGTTGACACCCGGTATATATATATATATATATATACAGAATTTCTCAGTTATATGGCTCTGTAGACGCTGGGATAATTTAACTGAGTGCCGCCCAAAATAAATTGTTAGTATTCCTTGCTCACTTCACACTATTGCCACCTAACGAAGAGCTCCCGTTCGCACAACAGCTATTTTAAGTAAAATTTATTTTTCACACAATAGCGTAACTTAGACATCTTTGGACACTATAAAAAAATAATTAAGAAGAAAAAATTCTATTCAAAAATTACTTTGTGGAGATTCCTAAAAAAATGTGGCTTTAAATATAACTCTATTGACAAACAACAAAGTATAAAGGAAAATAGGAGACCAATTAAATGGAGAAACGAATATTTGGAAACTATTTCAAAACTCCAAGAAGATGGTAGACCAATTTATTATCTAGACGAAACATGGTATAATACCTACGAAATGAACCTGTCGACGTGCCTTTTAACTATATTGTTGGGTATATGTTGGGTAGAAGGTGCCTCAGTTTTGACTTCTAAGAGCATATAAAAATGTTGGTTAAATTACCATTAAGATATGAACAGATCCCTTTTTGAAAAGTGGTTTTCGGAAACTTTATTGCCCAAACTAAAACGTAACAGCATAATTGTCATGGACAATGGCTTATATCATTTAAGAGTTAACAATAAACAATATGTACTTTGTAGAAAATTATACCAATAAAGAACTATTGGACGTAATCAGACTAAATGCTTTAAAAAAGTGTATATTATGGATTATTTAGCCAAACAAAATGATCATCATGTTTTAAGACTCCCTCCTCATTCTTGTATTTTAAATCCTACCGAATTGCTTTCGGCCCAATTGAAAAGCGGCATTGGAAAAAGAAGACCAATTTCCTAAAGTATACAGTTTTCTGATTGATCTAATTACAAAAGAATTTGCTGAAAAAGCCAAAACTGGAGGAACTTCATTCAACATATCCAAAAACCATATTTAGATAAGATTTAGATAAAAACGATATTTAGATTTGTTTTATAATGTAAATAAATTAGGAACAGATTTAGATAGTACTGACGACGAACTCAGTGAATCACCCTTTAGATATCAGTAACCAGTAAATTAATCAATGTGAAACCTGTAAAAAAAGTCTTAAAAATGGGGTATTTTTGAAATCTGAGACTTTTAATGTTCTTGCAAATGTTTTTTTCTTGGCGTCGTTATGCCTATAGTGGTCACGGATTTGTTTTTTATTTTTATATTAGCCGTAAATAATTATTGTTATCTTATCGCGTAAATGCTTTTTACTCATTTTGGATATCTTCGTTAATTCCGGAAAAAACGGCGTTTAGGATTTTAAGTGAAACAGCCAGTATACTATTTTGTCCTCAAACCTTTAAATTCAGTATAATTTTCAAAATAAATAAATCGTGAAATTTAATTAAGCTCGGATAAATAAAAAATGTATAAGTTTACCCAAGATGTATATATACAAAATTTGATCCATTGCGCCCAGGTAGAAGTCGTAAATACTTCGGATGTTAGGTAGTTTGATAAGACCATTATCTTTTTTTGAGGTCAATCCGCAATAATTTGAAATGCGCTATACTATCTATATATTTTTAATCTTTTACACAAAATCTAATACCCAAAACACCTTCCCTTGCCTATTTTAATGTCTCAAAAACGTATTAATTTATTTTTTGTAATATAATTTTCTTAAGCAGATAGCGCCCAAAAATCAATTTTGGAGATTCTTCTATTTGGAAAATATAAGTTTTTTTTTCTGCCTTGACTATATCACTTTACTAAAGGTCATCACCAATTCTATTAACAGTCTTGGAGTTTCTTTGCTACTATAAGTACTTTACTTTATTTTATATTTATGGCACAAAATAGGTTCGCGTCTTTGCATAAACACTGAAAAATTATTTAGAATAGTTTAAAAACTTTGCTGTAGTCTGTGTTGTTGCTCTTAAATGCTTTTAACTCTAAATGTAGATGCTAAAAGCAAACTGGTTATCTAAATTTTAAATGTGTTTATTTACACTTCCCAAGAAATAGTAATTGAATTTGGACCAACATGATAACTTAATACTCTTAGTAATTATCAGGGCAAAGTTATTTATGGGATAAAAGTGACACATAGTGGTCTACACATGGCAAACATACCTCATAAAGGATCAGACACTTTTTAAATTGGAAAACAGTTACGGTGGATTTTCTTGAATTTTTTATATGTGGTTTACCCTAACTTATTAAAAAAAAATCGTTGATGTATACAGTTAAATGTTAATTGCAGCAATAAATATTTTTGATGTACTTTTGTGCGCGATATGCGATTGAACTTTCCTGCAATTAACCATTTGGCTAAGCTAGTTTTTTTCTTTTCAAACCATTATATTTCTAAATTGTTAATTCTACAGTATACTATTCAAGCTTGCAAATCCAAAAAGAAAATAACCTACCATTTAGAAAATTTTCCTTAAAGTGCAAAGTTAAAGAATTTACTTGTTTATAATCCTTATAAACTGTTCTGACAGATGTCAAACTATTCGCAAATTGTGTAGAAATAGGAGTTTTGTTGATTTGAAAATAATCATGTAGGTACTGTGGTTGGAACGGCTTTATGCTCCAAGTACTGATTGTCGTAGAAAAATTCAGTCTACTGCTTTAGAAATAAACACACTGTGTTTAAACAAACTGTGTTAAGGATATCTTTTGTCCTGGAGAAAGTAATAAATTCTACGTACTTTGTGTAATTTACAGGGTATTTGCAAAACTGTCGCCCCAATGATATTAGGGTTAGTGATGCCTAGAGCCTAGACGAGACAAAATTTGCACACTCGTCTCGACCTAATCTTATTTTGTCTTGGCGCCCTTCAACCTCGGTACTCGAGACGAAACGAGAGGAGAATAAAAGTATCGAGACGAGACGAGATTTACGTGTCTTCTCGAGTTTGTGTAAAAGACATCATCAGCTTATATAGTTACATACCTTTTTCCATTTCTGTCAAAGGATATTATTGCATCAACTTAATTCTTCGGCTTTCCTTTACTAAGACTGAAGTTCAAAAATTGACCGAGTTTATGATAGTTTTTCATACATGGATGTTCATCAGAAAATGACATATCTCTTATTTCTTTGATTACTTTAAATATACATATTAGTTTTATGCCTTTTTTAATATATAAGATAATAACGTTTTTAACTACATGATGTAAAATGTCTTTGTTTATATTTTCAACGGCGTCTACAAGCTTTATTTCAAAAGATAGAAAAAATAGTTAATACTTGTATTTTGTGTTAATTATTAAATAGAACCCTCTGTATATTATTGTGTCGTTAATTAGGTCTTTATTATTCTTTGACGATAAACGATGGATTTGATAAAAACCTACTATAAGAGGGAGTGTATTCCGATTGGCTCCAAATTTGTGTGTTAAAGGTTAGAATGCTCTGTCTCCTAACACATTGCCCTTTTTTTTCATTTAAGGTACGAGAAAAAAACACAAACTTACATTAACTTTCATTTAACATTTTTTAGAAAAACAAAGAGAAAAGAAAATTTCCATCAAAGTTTTGTTGTGCGTTAAGGCTGAGTTGTTCTCTTTAGCTATACCTTAGAATTTGGAGGATTTGTAGATTATTTCGAAGATGGTTTTTTGGACAGATGTGTAATATTTGAAAATTCTTGTCAATATCAAAAGAGTGATTAATTTCTAAGATATGTTTTGCAAAAAAGGATTATTTGGAATTATTTCCTATATGCCTTAGATGTTCGCTCTTTCTCGTCTTTTCTGTAGGTTCTACCCACATATGTTGCCTGGCAGTCGCAAACAATTTTAAAAATATCAGATTTTATTTTTATTATTTATTACAGTGTTACCTATAGTATTGTTAATTTTAAAAGCTACTGTGATATTATATTTTTTTTAAAGTTTTGAATACCGTATGATGCAGGGCTATTTAATGTAATAGAAACATATTTATTTAGTAAATTTGTGGGTCTACTTTGTTGTATAAAAACATGTTTTTAATAAGTTTTTGATTTTTATTTCTGTGAGTGACTCGTGTAATGGTGCGTAATGCGGCTATTTGTTTGAGATCATTTATTTAATTTTTAAACGATTGTTTGTCAAAGGGAATTTCTAAAGTTCTCTTAATGTAACTATATTCTGCTGGCAATTTATGTGTTGCAGGATGATTTGATAAATCGTCTATAACAACGCCTGTATGAGCATTTTAAATGCCTTTTAAAAGTGTTTGTTGTTTATATTTGTTATACTCAAATCCAAAATGTTTAAAGTTTGGTTTTCATCCTGTATTTCTATGGTAAATTTAATTTTGTCCTCAATCAAATTAATTTTATAAATAAATTGATTTAGTTCGTTAAAACTCTCTCACCATAGACAAATTATATCATCTACGTATCTTTCGAAATATATAAAGAGTTTAGAATACGTTGCATTATTTAAAATGTGAAGTGCTTCAAAATTATTTAAAGAACTGTAATCTAGAATAGGATACTATCAATGTTTAAGCACAAATAGTTATATTTTCTGGTTTACTCGATAGAGGCCATCATTGCTCCCAAAAGTTATTAGCAAATAAAAATGTGTATTGGCGTTTGACGGTCAAAGCATATCTTTCATTACCGGCGAATTTCCTAAAATGTCACTTGTTAATAATTTTTTTTTGTTTGTGTTTTAGTGTATTAATTTTAGGTGCACATTGCTTCCGATTTTTCTGATTTTTTTATGAATAACTCTTGTTACATAATTTAATATGCAACTTCTGACTGAGAGAATTGTAAGTATTTTTTTTTGTATGGATTGACGACTGTGGTTAGGTTTCATAGATTTAATTTTTAATTAATCGTTGTGGTTTTGAAGAAGGAGCGCAAATACAAAGCACACCGAAAACGAACCACACGATAAACGATTATCACGTAATTTTCAACTTATTATTTTTTTTGTATATAGGTGATCTCAAAAGTACATAAAGAACAATAAAAAATATTTTTAATGGAACTGCGTAAATATTATTGATATTTGATATATCACAAAATTTCTATGAAAATTTTGTAGTGGGGATATTTAAAAGTAAAATAATACCCCACCAAATTAATAACTTTTCATCGCCCCTTTTTGATACCATTTCTAAACACCTAATAATCTAAGGTGTCCTTAATTCTGCAGTAATTTATTTACATTTTCCTATTCTTAGAGTAAAAAATGGTAGTGTCTCTATAAATGGAATATCCATCTTGACCCATCTTGTTATAGGAAGTGTTTGTATTCTTACGTTTAAAAATTACCATAACTTTATTGTCTTAAAGAGGATTAATTGTATAATTAAAAAAGAAAATGGTTTAAAACAATGTCTAGAAGTCTAGGTACTTGCCTATTTAAAATATTTTCAAAAATCTGAATATATAGTATATATGTCCAACTTGCTTTTGCTAACTAGCCCTATAGAAGTAATTTATGTAACAAGTTAATTAAGAAATACTTTTTCTCACGTTTGGCAAATTGTTCTTTATTTGTTAAACAAATATCATAGCTAATTTTTAATTGGAAATGAATTGTTTTGTTTAAAAATAATATTCCTAAAATATTTCTAAACAACTTTCTAAACAAACCACTTTTATAGTTTAAATGAAATACCGTGTATATAATTTTATTTGAAAATCCACTAACAATTTTGAATACATTCTTGAATCATTTGATAAATATCAAAAAGCATTTTGGTTATGACAGTTGAAAAGTGCCACGAGACCCCGTAGAAACGAAACGGCTCCGCAGCAACAACAGATTTAAACTTTCTTTTTTCAGAAAGAATTTAGTTTTGGATGGTCATCGAAATTTTGCATAGTGATTTTCTTTGAACAGTTCTTTCACTTGAGGTAAGTTTTAGATACAATTTTAGGCGTGTTATACACAGATATGTATTCCGGCATGCACATAACCTCGAGAACATAAAGTTGTTTAATCGATGCGGGGTTTACTGGTCCATCTGTCCTCCACTTTTAGGAGAGACGGACCAGCAAAGTATAGGAGAGATGGATCAATGTTCTTTTGCTTTAGGATAATGCCTAATCAGTACATCCGCAAGCGGAATGGGGCCGACAAGGGTTCTTGGTCCGCAGAGGATTTATCCTCTGCTGCTAATGTAGTAATGTTTGGCAGAATGGGTATAAACGAAGCAGCGAACTTATTCGGCATTCCAAAAACCACGTTTAAACGGAGACTTGCAGCTAGCAATTTGGATAAAACGGATTGTTTGGGCCCTAGCAGCATCCTCGGTAGAGAAGTAGAAGCGAAGCTCGCTAACCAGGAAGTACGAATAATGGCCTATAATTTAGCCGAACGTCTTGGAGTTCAACATTCATTTAATAGGGAAATTGGTGAGTTGATATAGTCTCGATAGTTAAAGACTTTGTAATAAAATATTTTTTAATATTTTTAGGTAAAGCTGGTTACGTATGGTTGCTCCAGTTTTTAAGATCAAATCCAGACATTACAGTTCGTAAAACTGAAAGTACTTTAATAGGACGAGCATTGGGAATGTCTAAAACCCTTGTAGATAACTATTTCAAACAACTGGATAGAATACTTTCTGAGAACGGTTTGTTTGGCAAGGCCGGAAACACTTACAATACAGATGAAACACACGAGCTGGGCAGGTACTGGCTGAAAAAGGATCTGAAAGTGTACCTTCAATTAGCCCAAGCGAAAAAAATGAAACAGTTACAGTAGTGGCCTGCTGCAACGCAGAAGGAGTACATTTACCTCCTTACTGCGTGTTTAAGGGAAAAATGCTAAAGCGGAGTGGTCTGATGGAATGTCACCCGGCTCACGTGTACGAATATCAGAGAAGTCAGCGTACGTAACATCAGACATTTTCCTGGACTGGCTACAGAATCACTTTTACCCCAGAAAAGCACCCGGAAAAGTTTTGCTAATAGTAGGACATGTTTCTTACATAATTAATCTTGACACGTTACAATTTGCTGAGAACAACGACATTATTTTATTTTGTTTGCCCAGTCACACTACACATTATTTGCAACCGCTTAATCGGGCCTTCTTCAATTGCCTTAAGGGCCGATATTACGATCCGTGTAGGAGGATGATCAAAAACAACCCTGATAGGAAGTTAAATCGGTTGCAATTCGGCAAACTTTTAGGGGAGGCCTGGGGCAAAGCGGCTACAGTCAACAATTATAACCCAAATGAAATACCTGATCACGATTTTTTGATGGAGTCACCAAATAAGGCTCCATTACATCCAGGAGATATATCAACAGAAACTGCTCACTTCTACCACGCCCTTTAAGAATGCAACTAAAAAGTGCTCACCTCAACCAGGCCCTTCCGGAGCGCAACTGGAAAATGTGGAAGAACGTACCGAATAAGAAATAATACCCGGGAAGCTACTTCAGGGGCTTTCTCCTGTGCCCCAAATAACACCGGCGATGAAAAAGGCACGTGCTAACCTAATGGATAATCTAACTTTAACTAGTTATATCACTCTTATTCGCGAGAAGAAAGCGGAAAAGAAATGAGAACTTTCAAAAAAGAAATCACTAAAATCGAATGAAGAAAAAAGAGGCATGGTTGCAGTGCATTCTCTGTCCTAGCACGAAGGTTGTATAGCTTACATCAACACGTGCCAAATTTGCAGTGCCGCCCCCATTATGAAAAAAAGGAGGAAAAAACGAAATTAGTGTACGATCCGTCTCTCCTATAGTCGGTGGTCCATCTCTTCTACACCTTCTAGGAGAGATGAACCAATTTGCTTTTTCAGTTTTTTATTTTTTATAATTAGTTGCTAAGTTGTATTAATGTTTGAACTGTGCCAAATAGATCACCAAAGTCTATGTTTATGCTGTATTTTTTTAAAGAATTTAATTCCTATAAAAAGTTTTTCAAAAGGTGGTCCATCTCTCCTCGATTTACCCTACATATATTTTTTTTTATTTGTTAGCAGCTGTTGCAGTAAGGACCACACGTGTGAGATCAGGTGGCTCAGGAAAAGTTTAAGACTGGTCGCAACAAGGAATGTCCACCAATCATCTTATTGAAGCTGCATTTTTTAAATTAGCATTTTATTTAATTACATATCGAAGTACAGGGCTTTCATTTATATTTTGATACCTAGCTACAGTTTTAATTATAGTAGATACAAAAATATAAATACAAAAGTTGTTTTGCCTATTCTTACCGATCATAAATTTACAGGTTTGATATCTTTATCTTTCAAGAGCATCAAGAAAATTGGTAAAAATTCATCCATAAGCGGTATTCTATCGATTCCATACTTATCTGTTAGAACAGAATATTCTTCCTCTCTAACGCATTACATGAAGGGACCATTTAATGATACAATAACATACATAATTCTACTTTTTGATCTTTTTTTTTCTAATTTATAAAAGATAATACAGGCCAAATCATTCAATCTTTGTATAATAAATTTTTTGTATACGATACAGTTTAAGCAGTAGACACACGTAAACATGTACATGAAAACCCTGCACATACTCAGCAAGATGTTTGATAGAACGTCTACAGTCAGCACCGTCTTGTCATAATAATTTACTGTTGTTTGAAAATAGTGAAATGTTATGTAGTTATAAAAAAGTATGTATTGTGAATTATCAAATAATTAGGACGCATTTCCAAGGGACTAACATCCAGTCAGAGAGGCTTTATTTGAATATCCCGAATAAAAGTATTTGTCGCTAAATTTCATCTTCAGTAGACATTTTTACTTAACATTAAACGGGATATATTAATGTACTTTAAGTCCAGACGAGATTTTTCAAGCCGAGACGAGATTCTACCAAAATTTCAAGATTGAGACGGGACAGATACCTTAAAGCTTCATTTGTATTGTTTTTTTGGCAAACAAGAAGATATATTCACGAAGGATTAGGTGTTTGATATTATAGATTTAGGTACATACAACCGATATATCTAAGTTTAGAACATCAGATGCGTAGCAATAAGTCCACAAAAGCTCCATTTCTTGCAACTTCATCTCTCCATCACTATAGCACCGAGAGGAGACAGGAGGGAGACATCTATCAGAATGTTACATTTAGTATTAGTTTATCAGATGCGCAACGATAAATATGAAATCTTGGTCTGATTGGCTTTGCTTCTATAAAATCCAGATTTCGTGACTTTTATCGCCAGAAGGTCATTTCTGGATTTTCTGAAATTTAGGTTAGAGACCGTTAGTTGTGTGAAAGTTTTCAATTTTATTTTAAAATAAAGCTAGGTGTTTTTTCTATATTTGAGTTTCAATGACTTCTTATCCAGCTAGACAGGAGGGACCATTCCTCGGCCGCGTGTCGGTGGCACAAGTGGCAGCCCGAGACCGACTGAATAAACTGTAATATTATCAACACCGGGTTACCTTGCATTTGCTTGCACGAACAACCTGTCCTGAGTCTTAGGATCATATTTAGACTTCACAAATTAGCATCATGAGGGAGCTGCACCTTTGAAACGCGGTCCACTACTTCACCTAACCTAAATAATGATCCTAAGTCACAACTAGAAGCTTTAGAGATCCACTTCACAAAGTGGATCTCTAAAGCTTCGATACGACGATGGGACGTACATGGATGCGAGAAGGTCATAGGCTCTAGGACTATTAGCGTTTTTTGTAAATATTTAATATTTTTTTAGTTAAAACCAATTTCCAAATAATTACTCTGATAGCTAATAGCTATAAAATATAAAAAAAATATTTTTTCTTTGCGTTATATCAGTTTTTCAAATCAGTTGACTCTACAAGAACCTAATGTTACCAGTTTTGAAAATGTTCAGTTTATATAAATGCCCTAGATATAACAATAAGAATAAATCATAAACACTACGTTTGCCCACAATGTAATTTCAAAACTTCTAAGATAATGTACAATGTACAGCGATATAGATTCTGAATTATCATACATTTTTAATAGATCTCTGCTTCCTTTAGTGTACATAATTTAAATGCAAGAACTACATGTTCTCTGAATAGTTGAACAATTTAAATATTCAATAAACCTCATATTTCTGGAAAAGCTAGCTACAAAACTAGGCACTAGGCAATAGGTAAAACATCAGTTTGCCCTACTTTGATTTAGAGGTTATTCAAATAGCTATAAAGGGAGTTTTGTATTGACGTCGGAGAGATGTGAAATAAAAAGATATCCACATTTTTTGCGCCCAACAAAAGTTGGAAGTTAGGAGTGTAATTCAATGCGGACTTATAGTATTAGCCAGAGGAGTAGTTATTTCTGCGATTCCATTTTTTGCATTGGCCCTTCACTTTAAGGCGGCCTGATAAGCTAAAATATATTATCGTTTTTCTATTTATACTATAACCTAATCAAAACTAAACTATTCGATTTATGCTATAACCTAACAAAATTTATTTTAGAAACACTATATAAACATAAAAAAAATTGTTTTTGGTCTTAATTTCTTCGCACGTATACAAGTTTCAGTTAAATCATATTGACATTTTTTTTGTATTGATATGATCGATGAAAAATCGATTTTTAAAATTATGTATTAGCCTGTTTATCAGATATGAAATTAATCAATATCAATATTTTTTATTTTTCATAGAAAAATATATAAAAAACTACTTTTCTTCCCGAAAAAATTAAGAATAAAAAAAGTTTTTCCTCTTATTGACTCAATCCGCGGACATATTGTATATGTACAGGGTGAGTCAATGTTAAAAAAAGTATGTTTACGCCGGATAACTAAAATGTAGAAACAAACTGTATCTGCATGGTATACGTAAGGAGCTCATATTATATAAATATTCTCAATTATACATGGTGCGTCGAAAAAGTAAGGCAACGAAAAGTTGTTTATTTTTAAATCGAACACCCTATATTTGACTTGATTTTTAAATACCACATGATATTGCAATGATTTTATCTATAGCATGTTATATGGCTAAAGTTGATAGTTTTTTAAATATTTGGCCTCGAAAAAAAAATAATGAGTTAAAAAATAATGGTTCTTGGGGGGTTTAGACAGTGTCAAATTCGAATTATTTTCCGGCTTTTCGCCTGCGATTATGCGAGGTATCTTTAGGGATCTTCACTGCAAAAGATCAAAACACTGAAATCTTCTACAGTGAGCATCCCTAATGCTGCTCGTTCAATCGCAGGCGAAACGTTGAAAAGTAATTTCAATTTAATGACACGGTGTAAACCCAAGAACCTCCTCCCCCAATTTTATTTATTCTCGCAGACTATAATATACCTATCCTCAATAGTTTTCGACATAGTTTTTTTACGTAATTTAGAAAATTGTCAACTCGATCAAAGAGCAATGAAAAAAAAAACCATCTGAAGCAATTGGCGAATAAAACTATAAAATGACAGAAAACGTGTTGTTATTCTAATGCATTTCTTTCTCATCTGTTTCAAAATGAATTTATCCCAAACGAAATGATATTTTGGGTCAAGCCTAAGAAAATTACCTTCTCGCTAAAAGGCTGAATGAAAAAAAAAATATTTATAATGACTTACGCCTTCTAAAGTGGCCCTTCAAAATTTTATTGAAAAATTGGATGCTAGTGGCAATGTGGCATATTCTAAGAGAACAGTTTTCAACAAAATTGCTAAAAATTAAGATAGAGAGTTAGAAAGTTTACTTCATATAAAAGAAATCCCCAATTTAAGTGGTCGACATTTTGGTAGTTTAAAGAGACAACACAATGAAGAGTAACCAGGATCATAAAAGAATATAAATATTTTCCATAGCATATAGAATTACAACAAAAGTTACGCGATGAAGGTTTTGAAGGACGTGTTAACTTTTACAATTGAGTGATTAGAGGAATAGAGGCATAACCGGACTTTTTAGCTAATATGTGTTCTGATGAATCTAAATTTTAAAGCAATGAAGCCCTGAACAAACTAATACGCATTATTATGCGATAACAAATTGTCACTGTGTAAGTGAGGTATAACATCAAAACCTTTGGACATTAAATAATTGGTGTGGAACCATTGGAAGTCGTATTTTTTTAATGGACCGCTTAATAGGCAAATATATTTTTTTAATATTGAGCCTATTATTGCCTATTTTTCTCAAACTACTCAGCACAGAAGAAAGAAGAGACATGTGGTTATAGCAAAGCGATGCATATGCCATTAGCATCTGAACTGTCGTGAATTTTTGGAAGCCAATTTTCAACAGAAATAGATTGATCGCGGTAGTGTGGAGTTATATTAATGATCATGTCTGCACCTATCCATTTACAATAAGGAAGAACAAACAAGACCAAATCATATGACTAGACATGTTTCTTAGATCTAGGAAAAATAGCATTAAAAGTTCGAAAAGGTGAGCATTTATTTGGGCACCTTGTAAATAAAACATTTGTTAAACCTTTAAAAACGATTTTCTTAGTCTGGTAGGGGTCCTAACCTGATTGCTACAGACGTTGTCTAAATAGAATGGCCTATATATTACAGCATTTTTTTGTTTTCCTAAGCATTTTATATACTTTTGTGTCATTTTCCATACCTAAATTCAGCTCTTTTTGAATAAATGGCGCTTGAAAGTTGACATTTTTGAACCCTTTGAAGCCCTATAACTGTCAAATGATTTAATTCCGAACAAAATCGATTTCTCAGTTTCCTATCTTACTTTTTAATTATTTATTATAGTTTTGCAGGAAGTTAAAATTTACATTGATATTCTAAAAACAAAACCATTTATTAAATCGTTTTTTTTTTGGTTTTTTTTTTGTAGAGATATTACTTTTCAAATGTCTGTTTGCTAGTGTATGGAAAGGAAAAAGTTGTTTATTGAAATTAGGAGGTTTATGATCTGTCAGATTATTGTGGTTGTTGCTCAGAGATATTTTATATCATCTATCCTGGACATATAAGAAATGAACAATTTATAAATATTTTTTGTTTTCTGTTCAGCCTCTTGAAAAAACATGGCTAAGTATAGCCCTTTTTTTGCGAAAGCTTCTTATGCTATTGATAGGTAAAATTATAACTAGCATAATGGCATATGGATCTGCGAATCTCCATTTATGTTATATTGACTTAGAACTTTTATAAGCCTAAATACTCTAAAGGATATAAGTATTACAAATTTATTGTATTATTGCAGTATTATAATTTTTTATTACACACGTATTCTCATTGGATATCGAAATTATTGTCTTAAAAACTGGCTTTTCCGTTGAGGGAGGATCTTCGACATTTATCAGTATTGGGAGTTCAAGGTTTCCCCGGCCATTAACTAAGAGTGATAAATGTCGATTCTGCCTTTTGTGGTCTTTAGTATCATTATTAACAAGACGAGTAGAGTAGGAGGAGTAAAAAATACAAGGTATACAAAAATTCTAGGTAGCCATTATTGTAAAATTTAATGGATTTGTCGCATTTTGTTCAAACATATTTGGAAAAGTCAAATTATCGTGGGATATATAACTATTTTCTTTAAAAAACGTCTTTTTAGAATTAAAAAAATTAGTGCTATGTAAAATATTTTTTTTTATTTTCCTGCAATTGGCTGTAGTATCTAAAACCAGAAGTTATTCTTTGAATGCGAACAACAAACTTGTTATTTAGAATAGATGAAAATTCAATGCCCTTTTGTGACAAAGTGAAATAATTGAACCCAAAAAAATTATAAAAAAGTCATATATACAGAAGGGTTTGTAAACAATTCGATTTTTAGATATAGGGTGTTATAATGTTATTTTTTTACGATATACCTCTTACATTCCAAGAGATATTTACATTAAAGTTATTATATTGTTCTTTTACTTTTTAGCCTCTTAGTTTTTTTATTATTATTTGCACCGTCAACTAAAATATTTTTGATTAAAAATCCTAAACATGGCGAGCAAAACGCGAGCCGAGCACTTGCTCTTCGCCGCGATCATCTCTAGTCAGCTGGCACACCGTGAGCATACTCTGAGCGACCAGAGATTCGTCGGCCTGGTGTGGCTCGCGAGCAAAAAAAAAACAAAAACTTTAGTGTCAGAAAAATACAGTAATTTTAGTGTTGTGTAGTAGTATTAATTATAGGGAATTTAATTACGAAAAACGCGACAATGGTGGCATTCTGCATGATGGAGTTAACGGGCCGGTTCCGAATTACTAGCAGATTTAAATCTTCTGCACATTTAATTAGTGAACGGCTTACTTTTTGCCTATAAAAGTTGAGATTTTTTATATGTATCTAGATTTCGGTTGAAAAAAAATTAGAATCAGGGAAAAATAATATTTAGAACATCCGCAAACTACGTTGACTACATGCTCGCCGAAGACAACAAAACCGACGATCTTTCTAGAACGCCACCATACCAACTAGATTGCAAGGATGGCAAATTAGACAGCTCGCGATACGCTCGACATAACCACACAAATATGACGAATTATGCTTGTTGCAGGCTTCGCTCTTGCTAGGCTTGCACTATGTTCGCCACGTATATACGCACCTTAAGAGGAACAATTCGCGCAACAAAAGCTTACAGAAAAAGTTGGCCATGATTGACACGGATATCGTTCCCCTTATCTTATGGCAAATTAGCTATTTTCTCTGCTGGAATTTTTAACTAAGAAAATAAATTTTAAGTTTGCAGATATTGGAAAGGATGTATGTATGTATGGGCCAACTATGTATTCTAGGCAATGAATAACTTTATAACGGAGAGTACCTTAAATCGTGAATAGGTATATTTGAATACGGAATTAAAATACCTTTTTACATCCCTCGTAAAGAGGATGCATCATAATCGTGAATAAATCATCCAAGATTTTCACGCTTTGAGGTCTCTAGATGCTAAAAACATGTTTTCTCAATTTCGTAGTTCTGTTTGTCTGTCCGTTCGCGACATAGCTAAAAAATTACTTATTCGATTAACTTTAAATTTTGGTCAAAAATTAAGGATCATATAGGAATGAGCTGGTAACTTTTTGGTAAAAATCCAATATGGCGGAATAAAACTGCTGCCCGGGCTTAGTAAAATGGTAAAAAAATTATCACTGAAAACTACTTAACAGATTTACCTCAAATTTTGCAAAATAATCAAGTATTGGGTAGGAATCAACTGGTAAAATTACCGAATATAGATGGCGAAACAAACTGGCGATAATAAAATATATGAAAAAACTACTTATAAGAGAAATTTCAAATTTTGTGCAAGAATTAAGTATGATACAGAGGTGAATTGGTACAAATGTGTTACAAATTCAAGGTGGCACAACAAAATGCCTTTACATTTTAGGGCCCATAGATGTCAAAAAACATGTTTTCTCAAATCGGTCGGTATGTCTGTCTGTCTCTTCGCAGCAAAGCTAAAAAACCATTTACCCGATTGATTTTAAATTTTGTTCAAAAATTAAGCGTAATATAGAGATAATTTGGTAATATTTTGGTAAAGATTTAATGTGCACAACTGATTGTGCTTAGACAAATGTGGTGTCAGTTTGAAGGTATGGCACCCTACATCTCCCGAGCAGTGCGGAATCATTTGGATGACACCTACCCTAGACGACGGATAGATAAAAGAGGTTTTATTCCATGGCCACCTTGTTCCGCATATTTATCATCTTTAATTTTTTCTCTAAGGCTATGCTAAAAGCCAAATATATACAACATTTTAAATCTTGTTTTATTTTGTGTAATCTTTTTCGGTGATATTGTCTCATCAAATAGTTTATCGTGCGCAACCCTGTATTTAATGTGACCTTTATCCCCATCCTTCGTTAAACTTCGCCACTTCAATCAAAATAATAGTGGCTGTCTGCAGATAAAGGTGAAATGGCAAATGTAGAACGTTTTTATTTCATGTAAATATATATTCAATTAAAATCATAGCAAAGCGCTTTCGACTTTCACCATCTTCAGTACTAGCTGAAAGCAAGGAAATAACCTTTTTAGAAATTCCAATGCAGAGATTGGTAAATAAGTTAGGTTAGGTTAGGTTAAATCTACTCATTTTAATAATAAACAAGGTTACTCAAGAGATAAAGATATTGATAAATAACATGTATGAAATTTAACATAAAATGTATGAGAATCAGAGGGGATTTGAATACTTTCTTCCATGTTTCAATATAAAAAATGTTGTAGATTAAAAATTTGGATATTATATTAAAAAATATGTTATATGTAAAGAGAGTTCATTATAATCTTTAAAAGTACCAAATTTTGTCGTCTATTTAATTGCCAAGACAACAATGGTATTATAAAAATATTTAAAAAGTTTTAATAAAATAAGCAAAAAACAATCTTAAAGAACAAGAAAAGAATTTTAGTGAATTGATTAATTTAACATTGATAATACAAAATTGGATTTTTTTGCTTTAATTACAAATTATTGCGTGTTAAATTAGCAATATCGACATGATTTATAGAACAGTGCTGGACTCAACCCAGTTTAAACAATAATAAAATTTCTTTATTTCTATCAAAGTAATAAATCTTTGCAAGAAAAACTTTGTTTTTTTTTTTGTAAAAATAGAAAATATCTGCATTTTGACAACTTATATTTTTAGAAAAAAAATCAAAATTGTTACATTCTCTTCTATACCAAACCAAATCATAATTCCATACCATTTTACCATCTTTCGCAATATAATAATTGTTACAAAAATGCCTGGCATTTTTACTTTTTAAAATTCCTGACAAAATTTTTCTGTATTTAAAATACGTTTTTTTGTTTAGCTGATGTACTAAAATTACTAAAACTATATTTAAAACTAATAAAGTTTTACTTTCCTACAGTGAATTTGGCTGCTCTTAACCAAATACAAATAACTGGCGTTTTAAATTACTAGGCTTAAAAAAATGTAGCTGTTACGAATTAATTTTGTATGAAACAAGATGGGTTTTAAGAATGTCTGGAAGTTTGAAAACTATAACAAAAAATCTCACTAAGAAAATGTGGCAAACTTAACAAAGTCTTCCTTCAATATGCTTCATGCGTTTTTAATTTTCCGCGAAAGTTCTTGTGTCCTAAAATATGGCGCGAAACTTTAGTAGGGTATTATTATAAAAGTTTAATTTTATTAGTTTCAAGTTTCTTGCTATACTTGTTAAAGTTATTTCGTTAATCTAGGATTTATTTGTGTCTTATTTAATAATGTTCTTTTTCAAAGGAGAGTACATTTTCATGAGTATTAAAATTTAATAATGCTTTAAATATACTGGACAATAATTGGACTCAAAACTGTTGGATATTTATATTTAATAATTTTATATTAGCTTTGGGGTGTATTATTTTTGTGTGTTTTAATTATATCCCTTAAAAAATTCGTATCTTAAAGCTTTTTACTTTACATGAGTAAAGATGCTGTTGACCTAGAGGTTTTAAAAATATGACAAAAAATGTCATAAAATAATAGTTAACAATCTTGTTTTAGCACAAAATGGAAACAACTATTTCGCTGCCTAATACCACAACCAGTATTGAATTACACTACGGAATTCTGACTTTCGTTAGGAGCAATAATGGTAATATATTTTTGTGTCATGTTACAGAAACGCCAGAACAAGGATACCATGATCCCGGCCTGCAAGATGTTCTGGAATGCCGCAGGCGCAATGATCCATTTCAGTCAATCGACGATCGCGATTTAGCTCTTTCAGGCCGCCACAGACCCTCAAAAGTCTAATTCAATGCCGGTAGTGATATTAGCCAGCGGGGAAGTTGTGTCTACAATTTTATTCTGTGCCTTTGCCCTACTCGGAGCTTGCTAGTATATGGCATCCTGTTAAGCTCTAAAAAGAGCGAAATCGCAATCGTCGTTTGACTGAAATGGATCTTTGCGCGCCTAGTATTCTTTATTCTTACGTTGGTGAAACGTGAGACAAAAATATTATTTCTCCCAACGAAAGTCAGGAATCAACATGTAATTTAGTACCTGTCGTGGTATTAGCCAGCAGAGTAGTTGTTTCTATGACTCAATTTTTTTTTCTTTGCCCTACACCGAGCTCGATGGTCTATGGCGGCCTGATGAGCTTTAAGTAGAGCGGAATCGCGATCGTTATTTGCCTGAAATGGATCATTCCGCCTGCGACATTGCAGGACATGTTCCGTGATATCCTTGTTCTGACGTTCTGAAGCTGCTGAACTTAAATCAGATGTTACTATATATAAGGATATAATATTACCTTTAAGTTTTATGTTGTGCTTGTTAAACTTATCTTGTTAATCTAAGATTTATTACACTGTCATTTAATCATATTTCTTTTACAGTTTTATTTTTGTTTTTAAATTTACAAATGCTCAAAATTATTGGTAAGTGAGTGGGTTCAAAAAATATAAGATATATTATTATTAAATTATGGCATATATCTTCTACAAAAAAAACTTTGTTTCGTTGAATACCAATACTAGTGATACAAACTTTGTATTATTTTAGCGAGTTTTAACGTTCATTCGAAGATTTAACTGAATTGCTTGCATCTTTCCATACATATAGCCATGCCCTGCTTGTTTTTATTCAAGGATAAAAAATAATTTGGATGCATATACTACTTATCCAGAAACTTTGGCTTGTTATGCAATGGTTTATTTACCCTATGTTGTGCTTTTTAGTGAACCTATAGGTGTGCAAGTTGCATAATTAATTTTAAGAAGTCATTAGAACCGCTTATTTACCCTATGTTGTGCAGGATTTTTAACTTCGTAAAAATAAATTAAAGCTGATAATAAAAGATTGGCAGACCACAAAAGCTTAAGGTATAGGAACAATCTGCCGTTGAATTCAGCCATCGTTCGTTGTCTTAAATACTCCTTACGAGTGCAAAACGTAATAGGGTGCGTCGAAGTTCTACCAATATCGAAACACACATTTATGTTTTAAGAGAAAGCGGTAGAGCCGCTACAATTAATATTGTACCCTTGCAATAACTAATAGCTATTTTAAGTATCCTTGCGACTATCCCTAACTTTGATATTGTTTAATATTGGGCCTAAGCAAGTCAGGTCTAGACTTCTAAACTACTGGCCTCATCACCTGCACGAACAACTTTTTTTCATGCATAAAGTGAGATGTTTAAGAAATAAAAAAATATCGCGTTAAGTTTTATGGGCGCTTTCATGGAAAAAAAGCCTGAATCCTTGTGGTTTTCGAAATATTAGCCTTTTGACTGAACAGAGCTGTTTTAAAAAACGATGCTATTTTTGCAAAAAGTCATATTAGACCCGTTTTTGAAAAGTATATATACAAAGCTTCTATGTATTATTTGGTGTGATTTGGGAAAGTATTTACAAAAAACTAATGATGAGTTACCCCTTTTATTTTTAGAAATATTTTCTTAAGAAAAAGTTGTTCATGTTATATTTTACTATATACAGTAAATACTTTGATAATATACAGATCAAAATCTATACAGGGTTACGAAAAATTTTATATCAAGACTCAAATTCAGTTTTAATTAAAAAAAAGTGATAACTTAAAGTATAAATTTTAACTCATTTGAAAGCGCGTATGCGAAAAATAAACCAGATTTTTTTAATTTTTAAATGACTTTTTAGATTCTTGGGTCATAACCTGGGAACGGTTCTGGATATTTTAAATAACTTGATACATGGGAAAATTACGCTTTTCACTGACTCCTGTAGGGTTAGAGAACAAGTCAAAAATCTCGTTGGGTGCGACAAGTTTGCATTAGAACTTTTTGAACTTAATATGTTGAATTTTAATATAAGAATATTTATGTTTTTGGTATGTTTTACTTAGAACAGACGTATGTCTAGTGCTATAAGTTACAAGGGTAATCAATATTTTTTATTAATTAGGTTACTAAGAAAATATTTTGTAGCATGACAATAACTAACTAAATTTACTTAGAACAGACGTATGTCTAGTGCTATAAGTTACAAGGGTAATCAATATTTTTTTATTAATTAGGTTACTAAGAAAATATTTTATAGCATGACAATAACTAACAAAATTTATAAACGTATCGGTCCTTCTCCTCCATTACTAACTTCCTGGACCCTAGTTCTCGAGTGTAAGAGAATAGGAACGATCCCATCGCCAAAAGTGTCATTCGCTTCCCGATACGTTCTCACGAGCTTTAAAAGTCGTATTCTCGAACGCATGTGATTGTTTCACCACGAAAAACAAATGATTCGACGTTGCCAAATGTTTTTATGTTTGGGCCATCTCTATTTTTGTGTTAAAAAGAAAAAGAAACTTAAAATAACCTAAGTTTTGTTTGTTTTTCCGACAATAATTGTGTTGTAAGAACCTTTTTGGGAATAATTTTGCAGTATTAGGCGAGTAATTTGAATTAAAGTCAAGGTAAAAGGAACAAACAAAACATATTTTTTTTAACAATATTTTATCGATACTTATATTTTGTTTTAGATGTCTGAAACTGAAATACAAAAAAGATCAGCACCCATAAATCTAGAACAGAAAATTGCTCTAACAGATTTTTTGCAAAGTCACGAGGAATTGCTTTTAGGCAAGAGTACAAACGAATTCACGAAAAAAACGGCCCAAAATCTTTGGGAAGAAGTATCTTCTAATTTAAATGCAATTCCAGGGGGGGCAAATAAAAACTGGACACAATGGAGAAAGGTAAATAATTTTTATTAGTTTTGAATAAAATAATAAAGAATTTTAAAAGTATAGGTAAAGTAAGTGCATAATATACTTTTTAGACATGGCAAGATATTAAAAAGAATGTTATGTTTAAAAAGTTACATTTGGACACACTTCCGTCCCTATACCAAATGGAAATTTTGATTTTAACCAAGTAAGTTTTTACATCAATTCAACAAGTATTCTAAATACATCTTGTACATAGCATATTAAAATTTAAATATTCAACAAAAAAATGTTAACTACCTTATGTGGCAGTCCAACAATTTGTCATGTCCTAAGACAGCATAGGTTGACAACCTAGGGTTTATTTCAAAATTACACCTAATTGTGCAACCTGACCAATGATAAATTAGTAAACTTTTGTCTTAAATGTAATTTCCAATTGAACTCTAGGTATATAACCTATTTTGTCAAAGGACTTAACATAGACATGATAAATCTTTGGATTGCTCTGTATGAAAATATGGATTTTATTATTCAATATGTAAATATATTTTAAAAAGCGTATTTTAATGGTTATTAAAATTATTTCCCTTTTTAGATATCAGATTGTGATACACAAATGGGTACAGATGGACAAGACATCCATGATGAGATAGAGGCATCAACCGATATATTATTTAAAGAAATAGAAAACAAAACAGTAAGTGAATTTGTAGGATAATACATTTTGATAAAAATTTTAATATTGGCTAGAATTTGACATTTTTACATATACATTTCCTTTAAGCTCATTAAGTTGGACAGCAATATGAATGCAACAATTCCAATTTACCAAAAAATATAAATAAAGGTCTTTGCTAGCAGAAAAAGTAAAAGTTATTGTGACATTCAGGCTCAAACATCATGATTATTTATTTTTTAGCAAACCTTTTAAATCCAAAAGAAAGTGTCTAGAGCACAGTCCAACGAACTACCCATTTAAAATTGCTACATCCTGTTCAGCTCTCGGTCTTCCGTTATAGCGATCTCTTATATTTCAGTAAAGTATAAAAAGTATAAAAATTTTAGTTAGGAAGTCTGCTAGTTCAGTGGCAGAAGGCCCAAATAGCAAGTGTGTTCTAATCTTGGCTCGAGTCATGACTTTATATTTTTTTTATCAAACTTATAATATTAGGTGGATCCGTCACACCATAAGAAATAATGAATCTAACATAATAAAAAGTATAAACATAAGACAGCAATTTTAGTAATACTTACATTACACACTCCCTAACTAAAAATATGTTGTACAAGAAAAAAAGAAAAGTAAACAGTATTGCATTACAAATAAGGTATACTAATATACTAAAGCAATTTTTTTTTAATAAAACCCCTTGAAATTTTAACTATAAAAGCAAAACTAATGGGTAATGTTTTACTACATTTTCTTTTAGTTATTAGAAAAAAATACTGAAGAAAAAAAAATAAAAACACACCTACATCGACAACGAAGAGGTTAAATAAAATAAAAAGATTGGACAATTCAACACAAATGACTGCAAATCTAGTTAAAATTGAAGAACAAAAAAAAGACAGCATGATCAAATATTATGAAAATACCTCAATTGGAAACAAGAATATGCAACAGAAAAACTACTATATTTTAAACAATCTTTAGAGATACAGAAAAGCATGTTAGAAGAAATTAAAGAATTAAAAATGTATTTATCCCTAAACCAGTGAGAAATTGGATTTTTTTTACATCTTTAATGAATGAGTGTGTACTGCCACCTTCAATCAATGAAATGTGTTCTTATTTAACTTACGTAGTACGGCAGCTTCACTTTGGTGCTAAAAAAAATTACTTGCCATGTAGTTTATTATGTTTTTTGTTGTTAAGCAGGTACCATGTGATCCACTTATCGTTTCCACATTTTGATTTGGTATTGCAAAGTTGCCTTGAGAGTTAAAGATATAAATTTCGTGGGTTAGTGTAAAGATTTTACCTGTTTATTTTTACATAAACAGGGTATTCCGTTTTTCCTAACCATGAAAAAGATTTTCGCATTTTAAAGCGAACACCACATAAATTCAATATTTTGATTCTATGCATACAATGTGCATAATATTCTATACTTATTTTTAACGGTTTTCAAGCAAATAGCGCTTGAAAATTGACATTTTTAACTCCTTGAACCTTTGTAACTTTCAAGCTACGTAACTTTTAATGAAATGGATTTCACTTTCCAATCTTAGTTTTTAATTATTTATTTGACGACACCAATTTATAGTTTGACAAGAGATATCAAAATTTTACTGGCAAAGTAGAAATTATTGTAAGGGGATATATGATTAAAAACTACGATAAGAAAGAAAAATCCATTTCATTATAAGTTACATAACTTGGGAGTTAGAGGTTCTAAGAGTCAAAAATGTCAATTTTTAGGCGCTTTTCTGAAAACCTTTAAAAATAGGTATAGAATATTATATACATTTTATGTTTAGAATTTAACAGAGAATCAAAATATTGAATATATGGGATGTTCGATTTAAAACAGGAAACTTTTTTCATGGTAAGGGAAAACTGAACACCCTGTATATATATTAAAAAAAGCTGGTGAAATCTGTACACTAACCCAAAAAATTTATATTTTTAACTTTTTCTTCATCTCTCAAGACAACTTTGCAATATCAAATCAAAATGTGGACACGATAAGTTGACCACTCAGTACATGAATTATTATCTCCGAGTGTCTTTTTTATGTGTTCCTGTGTTTTTGTGATAATATATATAAATATAATTTATTTAAAATATTTGTAGCTTCCTATACTTTTATACTTCTTGTACCTGCAGTTATTAGGATTAATAAAATATAAATATATTTAAAATTAAAATATTTAGAAGCACCAACTTAATTATGTTTTACTAGTTTTTGTGACTTTTGAAACATTCCATATATGGAATAGTTAGGTATTGTCATTTTAATAATAAACTACAAGCAAATATTTTAAAAACAGTCTAGAATATTTGTATTAAATTTTTTAGTGTGTATGGATAGACCTTATTGACTTTAACCTTAAACTAGTATCTTGTGTATTAAATGTTTAAGCTTTCTGTAGAAAAGGGCCTGTCACATGTATGGAGACGAGCAATTAGGAACAAATGAATTAGGATGTAATATAATTCCTCGAGTGCATCCCATGTTCAGGCATGGTTTTATTAGGAGAAATAACATGAGCTTTATTATTCCTCTCTATAATGCCCTAGTGAGGCGAAATCTTGAATATGCATGTCAAATTTTAATGCCTTCAGCATAATTACATGTTAAAATTTAGTCTAAGAATTTTGAATGCAGACAGTTTTCATGTAATTAATTAATTAATTAAATTAATTTTAAAAATGTATTGCAGCAATTTGTCTTTGCATCCTTCTTGCAATAGCTAAGTCTGGATTAACTCGGTTTGGTAGATTTTCTAAAAATCTTTCATGATAAATTCCAAAATCAACCTCGTTGATGTCAAAGTCTGTCTCAGGTTCGGGAATATTTGAATTCAGACATATATTATGTAGCACAACATAAGCATTTATAATTTTTGAAGCCCGATTTGGGTTATAATGTAGCATTCTGTGTTTTAGCAAGCATCGGAATCGGTTTTTTAGCACCTCATTGCACCAATTGTGTCAAACCTCTCCTCTGTTGCTGTAGTTAGTGGAGCATCTAAAGGGGCCGAAGCGGGTAACCTGTAAAAAATATTGATGTATTAGTAGCATGGTTCAGACGAAAATTTATATTTTGTATAAATACCTAAGATTTTCGTCAGACTTACAAAAACTATTGGAATACACAATAGATACAGTTAAACGCAGTGCCAATAAACAATTATTAAACATTTTAGACAGTTAAATTCATACATCTATGCAAGGCTATATTTAAAAAAAATACCATAAAGCATTTGCTGTCACCTTAAACATATGTTCTATTATCTCACCTCAATCCCCTAGAAGGTAGAATGAATGATTTGGATTACCACGATATACTTGCTCCATGATTTGTGAAATATTTGATTGTTTCCAAATGTGAATATCATTGCAACATCCTGGGAACCGAGCGTTGACATTCATTATACGCAGATTTTCATCACATCTAAAAATAAAAATCTACGTTAAAAGAAAGCGAAAATTTGTATGAAAGTAAATAAAATTCATTACAATTTTATTATAAATTAATTGTAGACTAATGTAAGCATTATAAGCATAATGCAAGTATCTAAATAAAAACCTAATTATTCAAACCATTAAACTGCTTACCAACTGTACATTAATTGGGTGGAAATTTTTCCTATTGACATACACATTTTCTGGATATTCCATTCCAGACGGCCTTACAATAGCTACATGCGTAGAGTCAATTATGCCAATAACACCTGGAAACTAGTACTTCTCATAAAATCTAAAAATATTAAATCAAAATGAATTTGATTGTCAAGAATATAAAAAATTCAGTTGACAAGGCATGTAAAAGTGTAGTACCTAAAATGTTTTTGCTAGCTGAATGTTACTATTGGATTTTATCAAGCTCTTGCAGTGAAAATAAATAAGTTTCCAGCTCTTGAATGTTTTGTGGAAATTTCACCCACGTATTAAAAATGATGTCCTGATTTAGAGCATCGGTTACCTCTGTTATGCAACGAGATGCACTTGCTTGACTTATTGCAGCAAATAAATTACTACCAATTATTTCTTGGTAACTTTCAGTTGCATAGAACCGAAGGGTTACAAGTACCTATATTAACAAAAGAAATATATTAGATTTTTAAGACAAACAACTAGGACAATATTTTAAATTTAGTAGGTGTCCTAAACAAACCACCTACTATATATTGGTTAATACCATATGTACCTTAATATTGATACTTATTGCTGATGCTCTTGTTGGGCCTCTAAGATACGGAGATACCATCTCTATAAGTTGCTGAGTCAGCTCTTTGTTCAGTCTAAACAGTTTTATAAATTTTGTATCGTCCAAATCCATTGCATCAAGAGCCTTATACATCTTCCTATGAGGACGTTCATTTTGTTCCTCTGCTTCTAAAATAAATACAAGAGGTAAATGATTAGGTATCTTGGAGAAAACCTAAATATGTTAAAATATATAAGTACATACATATATAAATTCTTACCTTGAAGATTATCAAGAACAATACCATAAATAGCAGCCCTTCCTTCCATTGGATTCATAATTTTTAATCTATTTTACAAAAAAAAAGAAACCTAGCACATAAGAAAACCACAACTTAAATAAACCATTCCAAATACACAAATATAAAACAAAGTGCAGATTAAAATCGCAAATTAAATTTGAGGTTATGTAAACAATTACAATCTACAAAATACACCCACTTCTCTGAGGATCAACCCGTTCTCTCCAAAAATACCAGTAGAAGCAGCTTCTCTTACAAATCGGCGATGTGAAAGATCACATGTGTTCAAGAATAAGGTTTAGGAGTTTTCGAGAGAACTCCGCCCACTTTTCTCATGAGAACGCTGTTCCCTGGTTTCGAGAATTAGGCCCCTGGCAATGGCATATTTCTAACAAGTATGAGAGTTAGGTCGCAAAGAAAGTTCCTTGAGGTTCGTTAAGTTTGTTTTTTTATTTTTTAACTTAGTATTCAAATTTGAAGTGTCACATATCATTTTTTATGTAGCAAAACGTTAAGGGCTGTGCTTTGATTATAATAAACCGAATATGCCAAAGTCACGAAAAAAAAAATGTTTACCAAAGAATATTATTTTACATTTTTTAATACAGGCACTAAAGGTACTCTTTGACTCGTTTTTTATAGTTTAAGAGTTTTAGTTTTCGAGATGTTGACCATTATCAGAAAAACAAGCTCTTCCTGAGTATGGGCTTAAAAATTTCAAAAAATAGAAAATCGTTGATAACTCGAAAACTGTGCGAGTTACGGGAAAATGTATACCACTAAAAATGTAGAGAGGACGTGGTATATTTGTAGACTTTAACAGATTGGGAATACAGGTGTTTCGGAATCTGTCAAACGAAAAACTCAGCTTGACGTCCGGCTGCACAGAACTTTTAATCCCATAATAAATTTAATTGACATTTAGAATCATTTTTGACAATGTCGCTCTTATGTGGTCTGTCATACTCTGAGCCGTCTGATTAAATGCTTTGTGCAACCCACACTGAGTTTTTCACCTATGCAACACGTTACGCAGTTAAAAGGGCTCACGGTGCTCTTAGGTCTAAGCACGTAGAATAATTTTCCACCGCAAATTGTTCGAATAAAAAAATTAAAGGTTTAGTGAAGATTTAAAAAAAATATAAATTGTCTAAATAGTAAATACCGCTAAAAATATTTTAATATATTCTTGAAAAATTTTTCGATAAACCAACAAAAGTATTTTTTTACTCTCGCACGTTTTGCGGTAACTATTCAAATAATAAAGATACACATACATGGATAGATAGCTATTATGGCTTATGGAAGAAACGATCTAAATATTTTTTAAAATTATTTTTAACCCACCATTCGGTAAACAAGCAAACACAAAAATTATTTTACTGTCTAATTTTTCTTCTCAAAGCAATAAGTTTACTATCATTCATGTTTTCTTAAGAAATTCTATGAAATGATTTGACATTTTTACTTTAGTTGTATGAAAAAAAACTCTTTTCAAAAAAGCCATTTTTAATTATTAAACTTGAAAATAAAATACATTTTAGAACAAATTTTTATTTGTTATTTACATATTTGAAAAGAGTCATACTTGCATGTGTTGCAAAATTTTAAAAATTATAACCATAAAACATTATAAATAAATTGATATAAATATGTGAAACTAACAATCTCCGAATTTTAATAACATTAATAATAAGAGCTTTAGTTATTAGTACAAACATCAGCCTTTCTAGAAAAATCGATATTTTTAAACAGGAAATAAACTACCGAAAAGCTTATTGCTGTATTTACGATAAAAATTAAATGCATAATCCTTCTTTCATAATTTCTTAGCTTACGATTCTCATTTTCTAAACGATTTGAACTGAAAGACGGATATTTATCACTATTTGAGAGCGCAACGTACTATCGCGAACCGCCTTGGCAGAATAATGCTCAAAGTCGTAAATTATGATGTCAGCAACTGCGCATTCCATAACACAGACAATTTATCAAAATTTATAATCTCTGACAAACAGAGTCTAATGCTATCGATACCGGGGAGATTTAGGCATCAGTGCACTCACAGGGATACGCGATGAAGGAAGAGTGATATATGGTTTGGTTTGGCTCATTTTCGGATATATTTTTCTCCCATTAATGACTCATTTATATGCAAATGTTAGTAGGTACACAATAGTTCTTTGGACTTGGAATTACAAATTGTAAAATATTTACTTATAAAATATCGGTTAATAATAATAATTAATTTTTTTTAGTATTATAAAAAAGGTTTTTAATCTAAAACTAAATACTGTTACATAAATCAAACCTTATTCTTTTATTTTCAGTATGCAAATTTTAAAATTTTTAAAATAATTTTTAATATATTTATACTTTTATTTTATTTATGACGAATTACATTAGGTGTTTGTAATATTTCACATCTATTATATAAGATTTACTAGTAGGCAGTGCGATTTTTCATAATGAATATGCAAGATCGTTTGAAAAAAGAAAATGAGCCAATTAATACAGACAAGATATAAAAAATTCAAGCTTAAAAATCCCTGTTTACACAAGTATCGCAGATCAATTATTATTCCATATTATAGGTTTGCGATTTTTTTTAATGATTTAAAATTCCTTATATATATTTATATATATATATATATATATATATATATATATATATATATATGTATATACGTAAATAGCAAAAATTTATAATTTCTGCAGGTGCAAAACGGCCTTCAAGAAGAATTGCTTTCGATTATGTCACAGAGTACCCTTCTGCGATCATGATTTCTGGGCCTCTACCCTCATCAGGCAGGCTTGTACCCAGGGATCTAGGATCTTTATAAAATATTATATTTAACAACTTAAGCAACGTTTAATACAAATTTAATTTAAAACCATTTTAATACGATTTTTTATGAGGCTAATGTCAAAGCTTTTATTAAGATAGTGAACAAAGGTGCATAATTTATCATCTGTAATATCTATCAGTGCGTAAGTATTAATTCTCTAAAATTACACCATTTAAAAGCTTTGTTATGGAAAAAATCTTACATGCTGAAGATGATCGTCAATGTGTGTGAAAAGGTAAGTTGTGAACGTATATTATCATATATCGTTAAAAATCATTATTTAAAGTTGTATTTAAAAGTAATATACTATACGGGGGTTAAAAAAATTAATTAATTATGATGTTTGTAACTTTGTAACTTTTTTAAGTTATAAAACCGAAGCCTTAGACTGTAAATAGAATACATTTCTGGCTTTATTGGCTCCAGTAGAATTTAAAAATTTTAAAACTACTTTAATTCTGTTGATTGAAAAATAGATAAATAACTGATGGAAAATGCCAAAAAATCTGAAATATTGTATTACAGGAGTCATATTGTCATATATCGTTGGACTACTCTTTAAACAAAAAACTAATTAGAACCTAAAAAAAAAGAAATATTTCTCCATTAATTTTTTCTCTATGGTTTATGCTTTTCCAGATAGACGGATAGGTCATCTTATTTTAGACACCCTGAACTTTTGAAACGTCTAATTTTCTTTTATAAATCATTTAAAATGTAAACCTTAACATGTGTGGCAACAGAACGGTTTAGCATTATAATGTATAAAATTAAGGTTAGCTACGCAAATTTGAAATAAAGTTGGTGTCAAATCAAAATCCCAAAATATTTCTTTAAATAATGAAAAACTTAAAATGGTGTGCTGTTTTTAATTATAACCTCATGATACTAAATAATCGATTAATTATTTATTTAAAGAAAATTACATTATCTCTGCAAATCGTTGGCCATCACACAAAAATGTATGATTGTCATCATTGGCTTTTCCACTGCCGTGTAAAATAAATGCGTAGATTTTAAGCCCTCAAATTAATGAAAGGCATCTGCTACATGCCCACGATACTTTCATACCCCCGAATTGTCAGTTCTGTTCCAATAATAGTAAAACTCCCCGAATTTTTAATTCTGTTCCAATAATGGTAAAACTCTCTAAATGTCAGATACCAGATTTTTAAAATCGGATAAAAAAAAAGCGGAGCTGCAGGCATTTGTTTTGGTCATACCACAAATACAATTTTAGATCTTAATTCAGGCTTAATTAGTAACGTAACGAAGAAAAATTGCATTTAGAGCCAAAACACTCTTAATTTTGTTGCAGTAAAATATCTTTTAATATTATTGATCAAAAGAAAAAAAAATGATTTTTTTTACATATCCATTTATTTTTAAAACCAAAATAGCAATAATTTTTATTATTCGATAAATAATAAATTGCTTTAATAACACCAATTTTTTGAAAATTAATTATACATAAAGTAATTATTTACGCGAAAATTAAACGAATGATGGCAACTGATAAAACTTAAAATACTCTAAATAGCGGTTTTCATGTTTTTAAATTTGTATAAAAAATGAAGGAGCAATAGTTATGCACTTACATTCCCCCGTTATCCATACCACAAATACCCGTCTAATCTGGATTCGCCCAGAACAATATATACTCTTACTTGCCATACATCGTTCATAATTTTTACATTTATTTGTATCTTAGCCGCCCCTAATGATTTAATTTTTTTTTATTGCTCTAAGTCTAGATAGCCTATAAAATAAAATATGCAAGTAATTAGGTTATTTATGATTCATTTTCAAAAATTTTTTAGTAAATTGCTGAAAATTCGTTTTTTTTTTAATTATACAATATATAACGCTACTAACTTCGCCCAAATTAGGAGCCTACAATTATATTATTTGTGACATGGCTGATAGAGCGGATCGAAAAAAGTGATTTTTTGACTCACTTAACAGGGTAAATTTCTGAAGTTATTACTAACTTGTTTCTATAAAATTTGACGTTTGAGGGTTTAGAAGATCTTGAGTTTGCGCAACTAGCTCAAAGTTTGCATATTGAAGTCAAAATTACATTTTTTTCTAAAAACTTTCAAAAAGCTGCGTTTTTTTGTAATGATATAGTGCATCGCTTAAAATGTTCTATTTGGATCACAAATCAATATATTAAATAATATACTCAAAAATAAATATGTTTTAAATCTACGCATTTGCCTCAAAATTAGGATTTTTTTACTAATATTTGGTCAACCATTAAATGATTATTTTTATTTCAGGTTTGTCAAGTTTATGCATGAAAATTTCGATTCTGCTGCTGCATACAAATGACATATATCTGCGGGATGACAGATCACGAAGAAAAAATTAACTCGAGTAACAATATGTTGTTTTTTGCGTTAAGGTTATCGAAATTTTTTTCAGTAAACAGGAAACTTTTTTTAAACTTAACTTTAAATAATCTTAACGAAAATAACCCTGGACATTTTTTTTTCGTCGAGAAATAAGACCCTAAAAGTCGATGCGTTTTAGAATTACTCCGATATTTTCGTAAAAACGGTATTCAACAATTATGACAATATTATTTTTGAATACTGAGCAAATTATAGGATGCAATGATTTATCCTTCAGAAAATTAATGAAACAGCAGTGTCAATTTCTGACGTTGATATACTGTTTATAACAATTTATTCACCATAACGACAGCAGACCTGCTAGAAGAAGCAACTATCGCTACTAAATGCTTAACGTACTTACCTCACCGACAAAAAAACTATATTTTTTGAACTGAAATAACTTGGCCAAATAATATCTGATATAAACCTTTCTTCACCATTGGAAAGATTGGTTCTTCTAGATTACCCAGTACTACTGTTTAATTAATTATTCTTTTTCCTGTCAATTATACAATGGATCAAAGAAGTACTGCACGACACTGAAAGTTTATTCAATGATTGTGATATTTTGGCCGATAATTTTTTATTGTTTCTTAACTATTTTAATTAATGATATTATACCTGTAGAGTTTTTTGACATTCTAAGCCTCCGTAATTTCATGTAGCAGATCTAAAAATTAAAAAATAAAACACTGAGTAATATGATGGCTCTAATTTAATTTATTGAATATTGGTTACCTGAGTAAAATTTCATGATCAGTTGTCAACCATGGACTCGTACAAAAAAAATATAAAATTAAAAGAAAAAAACATTTAATTTTAGAAAATTGAGGGAAAATAATGTGAAAATGGAAATAAAAATTGAACTAAGAGAAACAATAAAAAACTGAAAATTATTATAGAGTTGGTCTTCCAGAAACACGAACAAGCTCCCTTGATTGGTTCGACAAGAGACTCAATGAAGTCTTGTGGGATTTCTTCCCAAGCCTTTGATATGGGTTTCCTTAAATGGTTTAGATTTCCAGGTTGATGTTCCTTATCTGATATGATGTTTTGCTAGCGGCTCCAGACATGTTAGATTACATTCATGTCTGGAAACCTTGGCGGTCAATCCATTCTTGTAATATGTTCATGAAAGAAATCTGAAACTATAGCTGCCCGATGAGGTCGTGCGTGGATTCAAAACGGAAAAGTAGCAAATACTGATTTATGTAGATTTAATATACGTTCGATAAACACAAGCTCGGTTTTACCATTAAATTTAATATCAACCCAAATTGTCAAGCCGTCACCCCGAAAGGTCACTCTTGGTTTCATATCTTTCGCCTTGCCTCTGCCAAGCCAGTACTCTTCCGTCTGACCGATACAAATTCATTCTACATTCATCTGAGAATAAACAGTGTTGCTAATCATTAAAACCTCATCCCCTGGTTTACTTCGCCCTAATTCTTCGATTTCTTCGGTGTGCCTTGTTCAGGAGTAGGCAGCCTTTCCAACGCCTTGCTCTTAATCCACGGAAATGTAATCTTCTACGCATTGCTTGTGTGCTGATTTAAAGCCCACTGATTGCTTTTAGCTTTGATGATAATATTTGATTGGCCAATACGGTTAATATCAGGTTTCTGTCTTCACTTGATCTAATCTAGCATGCAGGAGCTCCTTTACACCACTAAGCTGTACTACCATCAATTTTGCCTGTTTTAACAACTCTCTGAATTGTCCGTTTTGTCGTGTTCTATAAGTCGGCTATTTTCTGAAACGAATAATTTTGACGCCTTAAGCTTATAATGTTATCCATATCATGCTGAGTAAATCTTATATACGGCATTTTCAGCTAAATACACAAACACAACAAACTAAGTTAGTAAAGAGAATAATTTAAGACAGATTACTGTCAGGATCACTCGCAAAAGTTATATTGACAGAAAGAATTACCAAATTCATTTGTTTTTTTTTAAACGCCCTCACGGCCTTCTTTTAGCTAAAAATTTGCGCGTTTCTTTGGCCCAAAAACTAAAAGCGATTAAATGACTAGTTTTTCTGTGACTGTGGCGCCGCTTTAATATATAGGTTTATTTCACCTAAGTATAAACAAAGTTAATTGAAGTTTTCGTGAGACATTAGTTAGCAATAGGTTGTGTTAGGTTTTTAAAGTAGCAATGCGAGGGTCTCGAGTTTCATTCCTGGTTTGAACAATACTTTTTAAGAAAAATTGTAACAAATATTACGATAAGTAATAAACATGCGGATTAGATTAGATCAGGAGTGGTTACGTTTCCTGTAAAGAAAACGCGCCATAGCCCGTCAATAAAACCCCAAGGCTATATTGAAACAAGGATTTGTTAAACAAAAATACAGAAGGAACTACTAATCATTTAACATCTTGTCAAAAATCTGGTGCGTTGCTACCCTTTTTTGACAGCTGCCGAAGATATTTATTAACAATAGATAGGGCGTGTTTGTTTACCAAATAAAAACTAGATAGACGGCGCAATTAAGTATTTCAGGCTTTTTTTGTTAAAGGCCACTCTAAAGCAATGAAAATTATAATTCTTGATTTTTTTCCCTTAATTTTCTAAAATAAAATATTTTTTCTTTTAATTTTTTTGCACGCCCATGGTAATGAAATGACAACTGACCATGAGACTTTGTGCAAATAACCCACATTCAAAAAATTAAAGCCAAACCCACATAAAATGCATTGTTTTTGTTTTAATTTTTAGATATCTGATAAATGAAATAAGCGAGGCTTAGAATGTCAAAAACCCCTAGAGATATAATATTAGTAATTAAAATGGTGAAATGATAATAAAAAATGATTGACAAAAATCAACAAGTTAATTCCGTTTAAATATAATCAGTTTTTTTGTCGGTGCGGTTAGTATGTTGAGCACTTTATTATACGATAAAAAATATATACAAGCAACATTAGATTCAATTTTCTTAATCGGCTAGGTTCCACGATTCAACTTGTTTGGACTTTTTTTATGGGGAATGATCAAAAGTTTGATTTATAAAAATTGGCCAACGACCCGTGAAAACATCATGGAGAGGTACAGAATTGCTATAAACAGTATATCAAAGGTAGAAATTGAAACTGCTGTTTCATTGACTCTCTTAAGTCAAATTTTTTTCGTTAAGATTATCGGAAAATTAGTTTTTTTTCCATATTTGTTTTTATTTAATGAAAAAACTGAAGACTTTCCGATAATCTTAACGAAAATACAACATATTTATACTTGAGTTACTAAAAATAAAACCTTGAAAATTCATTGTTTTTTAAGGTCGACTTTTTATTTTTATGTATTTGTTTAGTATTTCAGTAGATTAGTATTTTTTTATGTATGTTATTTTATGTATTTAGCTGATCTTTTGGTTCGTTTGTTAGACTAATGAGGTTTCTTTCAAATGAGTCGTTACTAATGGTGGCTAGGGGTGCTGTGCATCCCAATATATTAAACAGTTGGCTAATTGTGGTAGAGTTGGCAAGTTGGCAAATTACGAGACACAATTACTATCAAGCAGAACCCGCATCTATTCCAAAACTACATTTACATATTACAAATAGTATGATATTTTTTGTCAGCTGTTTTTTTGTGCCCATCCTCAACAGTAAGGATCTAGGGGCTCCAATATCCCCGTTCTTAATCATATCTTCCAAACAATTCTATTAATTAAATTATTTGCCAATAGTTTAAAAACTAATAAAGATATCGATGTGAGATTTTCGTCAAAACTTTGGTCTTTTATTCCTCTTTATAACTTGTAAAAGATATTTTACAAGTTATAAAGAGCGCCACCTAACCAGTTTGTGAACAACCGGAAGTGTCACTCGATCCGCATCCTAAAACTGAAATTCTTTTTTAAATGAACCTAAGCTCATTCAATTGGGGTAAGGAGTTTAGAAGATATAGCTATTTAAATCTTTCGTAAGTCCATAGGTCCCTCATACATATTAAGGGTAATATTAGATCGTGGTAACCTGGTATAAATAAAAAGTGTCGAGAAAAATTGTAGCCAATATGTTTTATGTCACTATAAATAAAAAGAAATTAAATAATAATATCTTAAATTAAATAGAACAAATAGTTGTTCATCATAAGTTTCTTCTGGTAAAAGAAAATTCTATTGTTTCATAGATTTTCCAATTAATTAAAAATATAGATTTCCACCAAAAACAATAACTGGTATGGGCACATTCCAGAATATAATACAATATTTGGAAAAACTCTAGTGTTGCCGCTTTGGCTAACTCTAGACTTTGGATTATATAAATTTCGTCACATACGCTTTAAACTCTTTCTGGCTTTTCATGCTGCCGGAAGGATTTATGACGCTTTAAAAGAATGTCACTTTCAGGGTTTTCTATTAGAATAACACTACCTTACTAATGATGTAATTTGGCTTTTTAACACAAGAAATTTCAACTTAAAATCTGACGAAAGTTTTTATGGCTTTAGTTAATTAAGAAATCATTATTGTATATATATATATATATATATATATATATATATATATATATAAATTTCTTGTGGAATCGAAACTGAAACAGCAGGTATTAACTTCAGTTCAATTTAGTATTAGTAGTAACTTTCTCACCAATTTTTTTCAATAAAAACACTATATTCGATGTGATTGTTACTTCAAACGAACAAATTTTAGAAAACAAAAATGTTTTAAATTTAGTTTAAGAAGATGGTACCTTTTTCAGGTAAAAACCAAATTTTCCGATTTAATCCTATTTTTTTAAGTGTCATTATAGACTTCCTTTTATAATATCAATATTTACTTCTTCCTAATAAACCAGATCAAAAGTTAAAGGCGCATTGTATCGAAACCTGTTATTATGAGCACATATCCTTACTGCCCCATTGATATAAATTAAATGGGAAAACATCGCCAAACAGAACCACGCAAATACGATTAAAGTAAATTAGTAAATTGCAAATGTAACTTGAGGCATCACTGCTAAAACAGAAGTTCTTAGTGAGTATTTCACAAAACTCGTGTAATTCATCATACTGTCAACTCAGATCTAGTGTTACCGATACGAATGAAATTTCGAAACCGTTGCTCTTTTAGAAATACGAGCAAGGAAACATGATATACGATATCGGTTTGTTGAACTTTAGTGGATATTTTCTCTTTAATTAATGATCCATAGTATTGGAGTCTGTCTAACATTTGTAATATTAGATGTAGTTGCCCGAGAAATATAATTTTGTATGTAGAATAAGCTACGGCAATTGTAGCGCAGGGGTATGAATGCGTCTCTTTCATTAGCGCAAAAGCCCCCGCTTCGATTTCCTTGAAGCTTAACTGGGTTCGAAGTAAGTTTTAAGTGCTTGGTATATTACGATTAGGCTGTAGCGGACTATATCGGTAATATTCATAGATTATTATCTTTTAAATGAACGGCTAGGAAGTTTTTTCGTGTTAATATTATTCTATATTATATTCTTATCCTAACGTACTGTATCCGAAATTGATGATTATATGATTCATAATTCACGTGTGTCACCCCGCTCAATACTTCCGGTACTAGATATTCAATATGAAATCCAAAATTACAAAACGCGTCCAACACATCTTTACTATACCAATAACACAGCCAGAATATTATAAACTCATTACTTTTAATTAAATCTCAATCACCTTATTTTAGGACGTTCTATTTAGACTGACAACTGATAACTTTGACCTCCGGATAAAGTCACGCAAAATACTTTGAAATACTAAAACGGAGAAAATTTATTTTGCAGATATTTTATAAAAAAGTAATTCAAATAATGGGTGATAGTGTAGTTATTTACGAGGAGGTTATACTTTTAGGAATTTTTTGTAGGTTGTCAGAACCATTACAAATTTAGATAATTATATGAAATTAAAATTGTTTATAAAAACCTCAAATCATTCCATTTATCTTTAAAATGATTCGGAGAAAACTATTTGTTTTAGATACAGGACTAAACTCTAACTTTTGAACTTTATTCGAACTAATCAGGTATATCTTGTTCAAATCGAAATAATTAAATAATTAAGTGTAACCAAGTCCCAGCCAGCAATACCAATAATAATTAATAAATTGTGTATAAAGGAGGTTTAAATACTTTTTAATAAAATCTAAAGCATCAAATCACAATAAATCGCGCCATGAAAAATAAGATATTAATTCGTTAAAAATAATGATAATTACACAAAAAGCAAATAATGAAATGTAAAAACAAAAACTATGAATGCGCGAAGATATGATATTATCATTTTATATTAAAGCCCATTAGTTCAGTTACCTAGCAATGTTAGCTACGAATATCTTAAAACTACCCAAGTGTTTTAAACTTTCTATTCCATATACATATTGAAAGTATGACATTACAAAAAAATTATTTCTTTATACCAGTTTCAACATGACCTCGCTGTTAATTAACTCAAAGATAATGTATTAATCATTTTTCTGGGATTCTCGATACTCCCCAGATATGGAGTATATCACAGTTCTACGCTCGACATTGCAGAGAGCAAATATCTGATAAAAGAACAAGTGATTCAAACTTTCATGAATGACATGATCGGTTTTACGTCGACCAAAAACTTTAGCTTGTTTCAGTAATTTTGACAAAAAAAATGTTTAAATTTTGATGCTTTACCCAAGTAGCACTTTTAGTCATGAATACGGCATTGATATCACAAGTATTTTCATTGAAGTAACGGGAACTTGGTGTCGCCACGTTCTGTTTAAGCTGAGAGTACGTAGTCATTACCAAAATGGGGAAGAATTTTAGGGTAACTATTTCGTGAATAACATGTAACTGTGACTTTGACTATTACGTAGATGTACGGATTGTTTAGTTCCTTTAAGTAGCCGAATAGTAATAATTTGCCCTATTCGTCACTTCCTTATTCCTGTCTTTATTTAATCCATTTTAAAAATATGTATGGTTCGTTTTAATACAAGCAAAACAGTTATGGCGACTACAAACACTCAAATTAGGAATATGGTGTAGAGCGTATAGAATACGTTATTGGTATTTGAGGTAGGATACATGCGATTCACTTAGTTTTCTGTCTATGCTAAAGACCTAAAACTAAAACGCAGGCAATTTCTCTGGTGAATATGCTGATGATAGTCGTAAAAAAATTACGCGCCTTTAAAATTCGTTAATTTTCAATACATTTTGGTCAAATATATTGGCCAATTTAAATCTCAAAAATGTAATTTTGGACTTTGGTTTAAATAGTAATTATCATTAAATAGCTTATTATAAAGAGTGGTTATTTTTGTAACGTAATGTTTAACTTATATGCATTTTTAATCTCTATACTCACATAAACAAAAATCATAGCTAAATATTTATAGGGGAGATGAAAATAAACAATGGCGTTCTGTTGGACTTTTACTTTTAGGTTGGCTGCATTTTTTTACTAAGGAAATTACTTAACATCAAGTGTCTACGACTGCTCCCATACGCTTTTATGATTTTAGATTTTTTAAATACGTATAACCAATTATTTTAAAGTCTATTAGTTATCTACAAAGTTCCCATTAATCTCATACTATATATTATTACCAAGCGGTTACGATTTACGAACATTCCGCCAGTTCTTTAAAATTTAATGCGTGTTGTCGTTGCGGTACTTGAGTCACTACTATAATTCTGACATCTATCATAACCATAACCCTTTGTTTCGTTTTTCTTTTTTGTTTCCTTAAAATACCGCTTTAGGTTGTTTTGTTCAGGTATCAAATAACCAAGTTGTGATATTTTTAATTTTCTATAATGTAGCTGAGTGATGAAAGCTACTTTTTGTCTTATGTCTTGTTACTTGTAGACGATAACACAATACATATACAACTAATTAATAGCTGTAGATCGAATTACAATGACTTTATGAGGACAGTGGCGATAATAGAAGCCCACCAGCCAAATTGATGCAACATTTCTAAAGGTTTAAATGAGGCACCCATATTATCCTTAGTTTTTCACAAAATATGAGAAAAATAATTTACTTTTATACTGACAACCTCTGTCAGCGTCAGTTTGTTGTTATTCGTTTGATATGGCCTTCACCCTTAAGTATTCGGCAGGCCTAGTTTGTTAGTTTTTCGGGCTGCGAAGTAAATCGCATCGGAAAGATCTCCTGCCTTGCTTTATTTTATGTAATTTCAGCGTCAGTTGTAAATGTAGGTTATGTTAATGTTTTACTTTAATAATCTATTTGAACTATCTAGTACAAACTTACTTTTTGATTTAGATTTTTAACAAATAACAATGTTTGTGCAAGCCATTAATGAGAGTCGTCTGCCAAGTGAATTTAGTAATGTAATATGTACTGAAGAAGGCCTACAAAATAAAGTTTCTTTTATGCTAATCTTAGAGAGCTTCTACCTCAAATTAAGGTGCTGAATGAAGTAAAACATACACTAAGACATGAAACAATATTGCCTTTTACAGCAAAATAAAACCAAAATATAATAATGTGCAATATTTAATAACTTTTCTTGGAGTAAACTTAAACTTAAGACATTTACGGCCATAGTCATTTACACGTTCATCACAAACACTTTATAATTACAAGCAAAAAACAGGTGCCCAGGCATAAATACATTTCTCTATATGGCCAATGGCTTATAACTTCGTGTTTCAATCAACATTTATTTTAATAATCACAAAAACTAATAAAATGTGACACTAAAACAATAAATCTCATAAGAAACCCACGTAGGCGAAAAGTAAACAAAGCGATTTTAGCAGCCATATGGCCGAATCAATTAAAAATTGGTTACTCTATTGTTGCCACTGTCCTTATAAAATCACCGACCGAATGTCATACCAGCGCCCCCTATCGCCGGAACCCCAAGTACAAGAGGTAATAGTTTACTTGTAGTAAATAATTACTGTAATTCTTACTTCTAAGTTGCAACAGAAGAATAACGACTGATAATAGCCAGTTAAAAGTAGCAGTAGATGACAACATTTACTACTCTGCAATAACTCGTTTTACTTTATAGTAATACGTTATAGGAGTACATTTGCACGTAATGGAGTAGTCTCTGCAAAGTTCAAAGAAGGTAGTGATTCTTAAAAGTTGTAATTTAGTAAACAGATTAGAAACAGTAACTTTGAATAATTACTATTCTGTCACGGAAAAGAAATGACGACCTTGGCGTCAATTCCTTAAGTAGTTGCTTGGCAGTAGTTATTATATAATTACTTTACATAAAAAATTACTATAAAGTATTATTCGCAATAACAAATGCATATTTAATACTTAAAAACGTGTAACCCAAAGTGTTTGTTGATATATAGTAGGATTATTAGTAATAACTACGTAAAAAATCTTAAAGAGTAGTAGTGGAAACAGTTGTAGCTACTTCAGTTCTAACTGGGTACAGTTTGATTTTTATGTAAGGATATAAATTCCTCAATTTAATCTGTATAAGCGTTGCTTTTAGATCAATCGGTAGGAGTTGAAATACCCATGTACATAACGATGTAAGCTACTCTCCTACCTTTAATAGAAAATCAAGAATAAAATCTGAGTAAAAAAGGTGAGAATGGAGAACTCATAACTAAACCTGTTGGTTGATAATATATTGAATCGTTAAATAACAAACGTTTTATTTGAAAACGTTTAAACGATCTTTAGTTTGCTATAAATATCTTTGTCTTTTTTAATCAATAAATAAAAATATATGGTTATTTAAAGGAAGACAACTTATAAAAAGTACAAGTTATGGGAGTAATATGCTATAATTGTAGGAGCTGCACATGATTATGTAGAGTTCCTGCGAGTAAACAAACTGACAGATAAAAAAACAATTGTCTTAACAAAATAATTACTGATATTTAGAACTGAATGAAAATTATTTTCGTTTTTAGAAACTACACAAAATGTTTTTGTTAAAAAAAGATTATTAAATTTTTTAGATGAAAATATAAGAATACTGAAATAGCAGTAGCTGACATTATCTGAAATTCAAAAAGTTGATAATGATCAAAAGTGTTGCTTACTGTCATTAGATCTTAAAAAGGCTTTTGATACAGTAAATCATATTCTTTTTTCAATATTTATACAATATCGGCATAAGTCAAATGTATTGTCTATTTCTGTAGGAAATATGAAAATTCGATATATAAAGGACTGTATTGGGTAACTTTAAAATAATAAAACAATGGTAACTAGCAAAATTAAATAATTGATGGAAGGAAACACAATCGCTTACCTATCACAGTAGAACCGACTAGTTTCTGTAGTTGGGTTACTCAATTCACCCTAAAAGTCCATCACACTACATTAATCTTGCCACCTTTCCAGTTTTCTCGGGAAACCGATCCGAAAATCTGTGTTGACCGGCTAAGCGAACGAGTTCCGGTATCACATGTGGTTTGTACAGTACTGTTCTCAAATGCATCCAGACCTGCGTGAGCCAGGGAGTTTCTTTCGTATTCTTGACGAATCACAGGGTTGCGATTGTGTATTTGAATACGAAAGGAAATAATTTAGAAAAAATTGAGAATTAATTATTAATTGATTTGTTCTGAAATTAATGAACAAAGAAAAGAAGAAAAGTAAAATAAATCAAAGTTACACAAACATTCGCACCACCAAAACGAATCTTTTTAAACTTAGAAATAAAAATAAAAAAATAAACCTAATATCAAAAGTAAATATTTGAAAGAAAAAAAAACACAAATTAAAAAATTAGTTGCCTGGTAACAGACATATCTTGAGAACAGGCCTTTGTAAAGTTCCGCGAGCCGTCTTCAGGGTTACAACGCGAGCTACATTGTCCTGTCCAGGGTGCAATTTAATTACCCTACCTAACTCTCAGTGGAGAGGAGTGGTTTGTTCATTTTTAATGAGAACAAGAGCGCCTTCCTTAACTGGAGGTGACGGCACTGTCCATTTGGACCTTTCCTGAAGAGAATTAATGTATTCGGTGGTCCACCGTTTCCAGAAATCACTCTGGATTCGCTGAATTAATTGCCGACGATTTAACCGGCTCAGGTTTAAATGACTAAGATCAGAAACTGGAATAGAGGTGTTTAAAGGCTCGAGAACTAAGAAACGACCAGGGGTCAAAGGTTGAAGGTCGTTTGGATCTTCGTTCATAGCACATAGTAGCCTTGAATTTAGTACCGCTTCTATTTGCGTTAAAAAGGTATAAAACTCTTCGAAAGAAAAGCTTTGATTTCCCAAAACACGGTAAAAATGACTCTTAAAAGATTTGACAAACGTTTCGGCAAGTCCATTAAAGCTTGGAGCACCAGGGGGGTTAAAATTCCAAGTGATAGAAAGGTCTTGGGCAGTCTTTTGCGCCAAATCAAGAAGCATATTATAGGCTCCTTTAAAGTTTGCGCCTTGAACACTTGTTATAGTTATGCAATTACCTCGTCTGGCAACGAAGCGCCTGAAATCACCCAAAAAAGATTCGGCGCTGAGATCGGAAGTGGCCTCTAAATGTATTGCCTTAGTAGTTGTACAAAGAAATACACAGACGTAACCCTTATAAGTTTTTGCACCCCTATGTTAAGCCATTAAAAGAGAAAAGGGACCAGCAAAATCTACACAGACAGAAGAAAATGCTTTGATTTGAGAAAGCCTGAGAGCCGGCAAATCGGACATAAAGGGATTGTATGACTTGGGCTTACATCGGAAACATTTAATGTACTTTAAGAGGCATTTATAGATGACACTCCGAGGCGAGAGAATCCAAAATTGTTGAAGTAATAAATATTGCATCATTTTAAGCCCAGGATGCAGATATGTGTTATGAGTAAATTCAATTATTAACTCAGTAAGCCTATGGGACTTAGGCAGTAAAATTGGATGTTTGACATCATATGAAAATTGAGATTTTCTGAGTCTACCACCAACTCTTAGTAAACCGTCAGCGTCGATAAAAGGAGCAAGTTTTCTAAAAGGTTTAAGCAGCAAGAAATTTTGCTTTATTTTTAAAATAATATCTGAAAACATCTTTTGTTGGACGTGCTTTATGATAATTTTAAGTGAAGAGTCAATTTCATGAGAACTTAAACCACCTTGAAGGTTTGTCTGTAATTTTATATTTGAAATAAAGCGGAGAATATAAGCAACTATCCTTAGAGTTTTCAGCCAACTAGAAAATTCCTCTAACAAAAAAGAAATAAAGTTTGGCGGAGATATAAAGTTGAATAAGACCACAGTGTCTTCTTCCTTAGATATATCAGGATACGTTGGGGAATAAAAATTAGGTTGTGTTGGCCAGAAATCCTTCGCTTGTGAAAGAAACTCGGGACCAGACCACCATATTTCTGTGTCTAAAAGTTGTGCAGGGGTAAGACCTCGACTAGCACAATCAGCAGGATTCTACGCTGTCAGGACGAAATGCCAAGAAGAAACGGGTACGAGCTCTTGAATATGGTTAACCCTATTAGCTACAAAGGTTTTCCACTTGTGCGGGGAAAAAGACAACCAGGTAAGTGTGACCATAGAATTTGACCACAAGTATTGATCGTCAAAAATAATAAGATCAGCATAACTTTCCTTATCGAAAATTGCTAGATCCACCAACAAAATAGCTGCCATGCCTAGCCTAGTAATGGACTGCGTTTTTCATGGCGCTACTCGACATTTTGAGTAAATAAGAAAGGTTTTTACTGTTCCAGATGTTTCCTCCACACGAAAATAGCAAACAGCAGCATATCCGTTCTGTGGCGCATCGCCAAAGCCATGTAATTTAATTCGAGATACTGAATTAGACCCGACGTATCGAGGAATTTTTATAATACCAAGATGAGGCATTTCGGCTTTAAAGATGTCCCAAATATCTGAAATAGCCTTAGACGCAGGTTCATCCCATGAAACTTTGGATTCCCACAAACGCTGCAAAAGAAGTTTGGCAAGTAGAAGGCAAGGAGCAATAAAGCCAAGGGGATCGAAGATTCGACTAATCTCCGATAACATATTTCTTTTTGTACAAGGACGATCGATAGGGGTGTAAGTATATGAAAAGGCATCTGAATTCGTATTCCATTTGAGACCAAGTACCTTAATAAATGATGGTTCCTCTTTATCAAACGAACACGAACTTTGAACATCAGAAGATGGAATAGAGGCCAAGAGAGCAGGGTGATTACTTGCCCATTTGCTCATTTCAAAACCTGCCCTTTTCATAACCTCAATGACGTCAGATTGAAGTGCTAAAGCTGACTCAAAACAATCACATCCTAATAATCCATCATCAATATAAAATTGACTGCGAATTCCTGCGCCTCAAGTTCTTTTAAAGTCCTTAAGGCCAAGTATGGTGAAGAATTAATTCCATGAACCACAGTACGTAAGAAATATTCCTGAAGAGGATGGCTCGGTTTGAAACGCCGTAAAATTCTTTGGTAGTTCCAAAATTCAGGATGAACAGAAATTTGTCGGTACATTTGTTTTATATCACAAATAAAGACGTAGGTGAAAAATCGAAATTTTAAAAGAAGCGTAGAAATATCCTGTTGCAATTTAGGACCTACAAGAAGAGTGTCATTAAGACTAACGCCGTTAATGTCACGTAGGCTTGCGTCGAACACAACTCTAATTTTAGAGTCAAATGCCTCCTATTTGAAGACAGCATGGTGAGCGATATAGTAACCCGATAAGGATTGGGGAACCAAAGACATATGACCTTTATATAAGTAATCTTGCATAAAGTTTACATATTTTGTATGCAAGTCGGGGTTTTAAAAAAAACGATTTTCAAGCATGCCGAAACGGCGATAAGCTTGAGAGTAAGTGTAAATAAATTTGGGGTTTGATTGACGAAATGGTAATGGTACCGAAAATCGTCCGGAAGTATCCCTAAAAGTCAGTGTTTTATAAATCTCCTCACATTGTTTTTCTTCAGGGGAGAAAAACGATTGTTTAGGAAGGTGCTCGTTTTCCCAAAATGTACGTAATAAAATATCAAGATTGTCCTCCACTGAGATGTGGCAACTCAAAAGAGAGTTTGAAGCTTCTCAAGAAACATTGGTTTTTCCTTGCAACACATAACCAAAGATGATTTCTAAACAACACGCTGATCAGTACTTTCAACAATACAACCAAATCTTAATACAAGAGGTACGAGCTCAGCACCAATAAGCATGTCGATAGAACCCGGCGTGTGAAAATTATTATCAGCAAGCTTCAAGTATTTAATGTGTTCAGTTTTATCAGGATTAATAGGAATCTTAGGCTGGTTAGAACAAACCTTTGGTATGATAATAGATTCAAACAAAAGCAAGGGATTTGGTTGAACATGAGGTTTTATTATACACTATGTAGAACCACTTTTTGTGCAAGTAGACATTCCATTTAAACCTTCAACAGGGACAGAAAAACTCTTAAGTTTAAGACTAAGTCGCCGTACGCAAGACTCTGAAATTTTCTGAAAATTACCTCGAATATCCTTAATATCTACTTCACACGTAGACAAAAGAATAGTTTGTTGAGATGCAGAAAAGTGGTTCGCAATACAATGAGAACTAGAAATGTGGGGCATAGGAGTTCTTTGAAAAGTATCCCTTTGAGAGGGCTGTCCTTGGACTGAAGGGATTGTAGTAGACGTTTTACCAAAGTGCAAAGTGGTATGATGTGGCGATTTGCACACCCTGCATTTGTGAGAAGACCCGCAATTTTTAAGAGAATGAGGAGATACTAAACAGTTGACGCATAATTTGTGCTGTTTGACAAATGAAAATCAAAAAAAAAATGACAGAAGCCGAGCACGAAAAACATTTTTTGTTCCTCCTATTATCAACATCGGGGTCAAGCATTAAATTGAGAAACGATTTTTTATTACCTTTTGGGATTTCCGCACTTTTCAAAGAATAATGAACCGACTCCAAGGCTAGACATTGCTTTTCCAAAAATGAAATTAATTGCCTAAAAGTCGGCAGGTTTTGATTAAAACCATGTTCGAGCTCAAAGTCGGTTCTAGTTTTTGAATCCAGTTTATTTATCAACAGATTAAACAATAAAAAACACCAATGTTCGACTGGGAAATTTAAGGCTCTAAAGGCCGCTATATTCTCAGAAAAAATATTTAAAATTTGTCTAAGTTCCTTTGAGGAAGCTTTTTGAACAGACGGAGCATGAAAAAGCTCATTATTATTATTATTATTAATTTTAAATTTTGTAGCTAGAAAACGTTTATTTTGATAACGTTTTATCAGCATATCATAGGCTACAGAATAGTTACTTCTGTAAGGGGGATGCCCTTAACTAAACTTAAGGGTTCCTTCTCTAATGACTTCAGCAAGTATTGAAATTTTTCAATGTTCGATAAGTCAAGATTATCATGAATAAGACTGTTATATAAGTCAAAAAAACTAGGCCAATTTTTGTAATTGCCATCAAAAGTGGGCAAATTAAGCTTGGGAAGGTTTACTGCCATTTTTGTGTGAGAAGCGAAAGTGGGACTAGCTGGTATATTAGCTAGGTATTAGCAGATAGAGATGCTTGACTACTTAAGAAAAAATCATGTTTCAAAGATTTTATGCCATAATAGGCTTTGTCTGCACTTTGCCTCATTTCATCATATTTTGCAAAATCACTGTCGTCAATTAAAGATATGACAGTATTATGAGCTGATTGAAATTCATTAAAAGTACTATCAACAGAATCTGCCCTCACTAAAAAATTAGATTTTAAAGAGTCATCAGACACGGCTTTCAGCCCAATTTCGTGTACCTCTTTCAACCGCTTGAGTGCGATGGTTCGTTTTAAATTCGATTTTGTTAATTTATCTGACATTTTTAAAGATGTTCAGTAGAACAAGAAAAAAATTAAAATCAGAAATGCGTTAAAAATATCAAAATATATTTTATTTATTATTTCAATAAATGATGTTATTTTAACATATGCCTGCTAATGGTCAATATATAAGAAAACAATTATACCTACACAAAATTATATGCTATTTTATTTGTGATTTAATACAAAGTAAAAAAAATTAGAGGTAGTGATGCCGCAAAACAAATATCAATACTACAAAATTAAGCGAATGGTACTTGCCACATTAATATTATATTATATCGCGACGGCGAATCGATGTGGAATAAAATAAAAGATCGGAATTAAGAAAATGGCTACCAACGAATCTTGTTTCAAAGCAGTTGAAGTTATTAAATATTTAATCTGCATCCGGTGAAGAAGACCCAAAATTATGTAGGAAATATGAAAATTCGATATATAGAGGGGTAACTTTAACACAATAAAACAATGGTAACTAGCAAAATATGATGGAAGAAAACAGAATCGCTTACCTATCACAGTAGAACCGACTAGTTTCTATAGTTGGGCTACTCAATTCACCCTAAAAGACCATCACACTACTTTTTGCTATTTTATTTGAGGGAAGTAAATGAACTGATATATACCGAAAGGTAGAGCTTGATCTTGTAGATCTATCCGTTGTCTTAACTTTAGTCTTCTTAGCCTAAATATTAATGAAAGAAGAAAAATATGTTTATTAGTTTCTCAGTTACAATGGCAGATACTCCCCGAAATGATTAAATTAATAAAGATGAATGTGACTTAATAGATCCAAATCTGAATAAATAACAAATGCAAGAAATGCCAATTATTGACGTATTAAAGTAGATCAGCATTTAAGATAGGAACACTGCTCTCATATAACTTCAAAATAAAAGCTTTTTCACCGATTTTGTCAACTAAAGAACAATAAAAATTAACTATACAGCTTTAGTAGAATGAATAATGCACTACGATGTGTGATAATTACACAAAACACTGTACTAAATATCATATATAGAAAAAAAGACGTTATTCAACCAATAATATGTACAAAGAAACCTAAGTCTTACCTTTTCGAGCTCTACTCTTACATAGTTATATGTTGTACCTGCCAAAAATTAGATGCCTAGAATGGATAAAACTTATACCACTCGTTCTAGAAATATTTATAAAACTCCTCTCTATAAAAAAACTTATGACCAGAAAACCGTCACTTCGTTTCAAAGTTATTTAATTTGTTACTCCAAAACCTCTAAATTTTAATGCAAAATAAAATTTGGTTTAGAAAGGAAACAGGGAAATATGTACAAGAACATTATAGCTCTCTTATACATATCTTTAACAAGTAAATAATCCGGAATATGAAAGGTAATTAAACTAGTTTGGAGAATGGAAAGTTAAACTTTTTCTCAGTCCTATATTCCTTCTCTCTCTGAAAAATTTTCCGTGTGGTTTTCCCTGCTTCTTTTGTCTTTAATATACCTCGACTGATCAATTTTAACGTAATTAGTTAATAAGTATAATTATTGCACACCATTTGAAGGAGGAGGGAGGAGGTAAGCATTTTCCGGATTAACGCACGATATTTACATCACATAGGCATGTGAGGTTTGTATTGCATTTTTAAGTTACCATAGAGTAGTATTGAAATAATAATTATTTCAATCTGCTTAAATAACCCTATATGTATCGTAAACCGAAATAAACAATTTGATATATATATATATATATATATATATATATATATATATATATATATATATATATATATATATATATATATATATATATATATATATATATATATATATATATATATATATATATATATATATATATATATATATATATATATATATATATATATATATATATATATATATATATATATATATATATATATATATATATATATATATATATATATATATATATATATATATATATATATATATATATATATATATATATATATATATAGACGGAACTGGTTTTTTGGGTTTTTAGTTCATCAAAATAAAAACAAAAATGACTGGCATGTCATTTTTTATTTAGGAAAACTGGTTGTCAATGTGACGTTTCGGCAGACTCATGCTTTTTTCAAACTATCAGACAACACAGAACGTAAATGTTGAAATCCAAAAAATAAAACTGAAACATGTAAACTGGAACACTTACATTACATTACATTCAAATTCGACGTACATACAACAAACTTTAATAAAATACCGACCACATTTTACGGAAAGCCGGGTCAAAACTACATAGTGTAGTTAGTTTGAAAAAGGCATGAGTCTCTGTCGTAACGTCACATGCTAGTGATTTTAGTTTTTATTTTGATGAAAAAAATAGGTTCAAGAAAATTTCCAGAACTATATATATATATATATATATATATATATATATATATATATATATATATATATATATATATATGTATGTATGTATGTAACAGTGACAGTAACACTAATTAATAAATTGATTCACCCAGTTTTATAAACTACTTCACACAAAATCGCAGAAAAACCTATACGTCTCCGCATATAACTTTGAAAGTTCCTCATCAGCTTAAAGCGCTTGGCGGTAATCACCACGAAAAGTCATCACGGCTTGCTAAAACTTTTAACAAGTTGCTGAAGTAATCAACATGGAGAAATTTGCGAATTAACTGTAATTTTAACGCTATTCATAACATGACCTATTTTTGTTTTTGAATTGAGTCGATTGGTTTGTTTTACATTAGTTTAATTCAGTTTAAGTAAAAAATTAGTTGTTGGATATCTTTTCTGATAACTCAAATAATATGAAATATATTTTGTCTGTTTATGTCGCTTTACATATTACTGAGAGACTGGTAATAAAAAAGTCACATAGACAGAGAGCGGTGACCAATAATTTTACTTTAGGAGCTAGAGTAAGCAAGAAATGATTATATATTTATATATATATGTATATATATATATATATATATATATATATATATATATATATATATATATATATATATATATATAGAGAGAAAAGTTGCCGTTTGTAAAACTCATTCTAAATCGATTTAAGGTGTTGCAAAATTCCTATTAGTTCCTGAGATAAGGGGTTATGTATGAAAATCGCACAAATTAATTTAGTTGAATATCTCAAAAACTATTGATTTTTCGAGATACAGTTTAAATTTGAAAGTTTTATATTTTTGCCGCTCTGTGCCATGGTATATTCAGATTTCATTTCTGATGTTCTGGTCACCTCTACCGACTTAATTTTTTTTAAATACGGATCTGGATTTGTATTTCAGTTTTTAAGAGCAAATTCAATTACACAACTATGTATTACACGAATATGGTTTCATACGTTTCTACCAAAAAATCCATCGCCGGGAAATAAGAAAATGTCATTAGTTAAAAAGTTAAAAAAAAAATCGTTGTGTTGCAAAGTATTATTTATGCCAAAACTTGTATCACTCCAATTTCTGTTTTTCTGAGGAAATTTCCACTTTGTTAATATTCTTGTAATGTAATGTATCTTAAAAAAGTATCGCAGAGTAATTAATAAAAATACATACTAAGTCGATCCAAGTAGACCCTAAAAAGTTAAAACATCAAAGTCTATTTCCTTTTATAATACGTATTAGTGAGACGTCTTTCCCAAAGAAGGCTACGAAAGCAATTGAAAAAATCAACAGATATTTATCATGTGTCAAACTTATTACAAATTGGGTCATTTTATGCTACTTCTACGTTTTTAAAATAGAGTTCTCAAATAATGAAGACAGATATGATATTTGTTTATGCGAGGGCGTTTCGTAATGCTACTAACGCGCAGGTCTGCCTGTCGGCCGGTTTGTCTGTTGGTTTGTTCGCAGCATAGCTTCATAGATTCATAGATTGACTTAGATTATAGTGTGTGATCTGCAAACATTCATGTAAACATTCAATATGATGAAACAAAATGGCGAACTAACGAAATATTAACTAAGAAACTACTTTTATTTATCTGAAATTTTGTACAAAAACCAGATATTACGCAGAAATCAACTGGAAAAATTTGGGTACCAATCCAAGATAGCGGCTTCATAAAATATTTGAGAAATAAGCCTGAAAAAACTACTTATTACATTATTTTTAAATTTTGCGCAAGAATTAAGTGTGATATAGAGATGAACTGATAACAGCTTGTACGAATTCATTTCCACATATAGCTGAAAAACCACTCATATATCAGATATATCTCAATATATCTATATCATATATCAGATTGACTTCATATTTTGGTCAAAATTTAAGGATCCAATATGGCAGAACAAAATGGCCGCCTGCTGGAATATTAAATCATAATTATTAAAAAACTGATTATCTAATTAACGTATTGGTGCAAATCCAAGATGTAAAGCTAATAAAGTATTTAAGAAATAAGCATGAAGAAACTACTTAGTAGATTAATTTCAAATCTTGTGCAAATATTAAATGTGATATAGAGAAAAACTAGTCAACTTGTGGTATGAATTGAAAATAGTGACCAAACTAATATATCTTCACGTTTTAGCAGCGATCCTAGATACCCAAAATATGTTTTCTCAATTCCGTCTGTCTGCCTGTGTGTCCGTTCGCGATTTTAAAATTTTGGACAAAAATTAATAGTTATATGGTAATGACAGGGTAACATATTATTAGCAAAAATCCAATAGGTCGGAAAACAAAAAACTAAATATCAAATTTACCTCAAATTATAACGGTAAAATTGTGGTACGAATTCAAAATGGCGGTCAAATAAGATGTTTAAAAAATTTTCTTATTCAGTTCAATATATATATATATATATATATATATATACAGGATGTCCCACGACGAACTGCGGCGATGGATTTCTTAGAAAGTTAGAAAGTAGGCTTTAGAAAAATTTGAAATTTTGGCAGCTAAAGTCGATAGGGGCAATTCGCGCAAAATATTTTCAAGATGGCGGCACTTCCGGTTATACCGGAAGTAGACGTCAACTTTCTTATTTTAATCAAAATACCCTGTATAAAATCGAATTTTTGGATTCCTCGAAAAATTCTAGGTATATTTCATATGTATAATATCCTATACCTAAGTTCAACTTTTTTTAAAATATTTTGAATTTTATGTAAAAAATGACGTTTGCAGGTCTAGACATAACTATAAATATCTGCTTATCGAAGTATCTATTATTTATTTGCGGTTAGCTTCCTTATTCAAAAGTGTACACTTTAGTGGCCTGTGCTGATATTTTTATAATAAATAAATATAGGGTGATCAAAAACTGACATTATAAATATACTTTAAAAAATCGGTAAAAGTTACCTTTTTTAAATGGAAACCCCCAATTTTTATAATTTTATATTATTTAACACTTAAAATAAGGGTGACTTTGTAAAAAGTTGTCTATTCCAAAAGTTTGTAGTTTTTGAGTTATTGACGATTTAACATTTTTTATTCTAATAATAACAGACGGCTTCTAAGTTTTCTTGTTAGTTAGCTATGACGGGGAGGCCTGGCGAGAACAAAACCAATTGGTTACTATAGAAACGTAATATTTGTTGTCGTTTGACAATTACCTACTAAAATATTATTTATTTATTATAGTAGTTATAATAATTATTAAACTAATAATCATGCCGGGGCGATTAAATTACACACACGAGGATTATTTGAATTTGTTTATTATCTACGGGGAATCTAACAGAGTTTTAACAAGAACATGCCAGATATTTGCTGATAGATATCCAGATAAACAGAAACCGTCACCGAACAACGTTAAACAAAAAAGGCAATTATCACCGACAGACGGGTGACGAATAATCGGCCTGATGTGGTACTGCTAAATAAGGAAACAAAGACACGTTATTTGGTAGATGTATATACCTATACCCAACAATAACAACGTGTTGGATAAATATTAAGAGAAAAAAGCCAAATATGCGGAGCTCGCTATCGAGATTCAGCAGATAACAGAAGCAACACTAGAACAGAACCTGAAAAATCATAGGACCGCATACTAACACCTTCGTCGACATCCAGAAGGCAGTCCTGCTCAGTACTTGCCACATAGTGGCAAAATTCTTGCAGGACAATACTACTAATTAATGAAACCAGCCCACTGCTTTTGATGCATGCATCCGGGATGGGCTTGGAACCCAAAATTTGTTGAGAAATTGATTGTCAATTTCGATAATAATAACAATAATAATAATAATAATAATAATGTCGAGAGAATCAGTAATCTGAGCTGACTACAAAAAGACGTTGGACTCAGTACCGTACTCATAGCTACGCATAGTCCTTATATATATATATATATATATATATATATATATATTATATATGTATATATATATACATATATATTGTAACCCTGGATTTTCTTAAAACCAAGGTACAAGATTGCTACGCTCTTATTTAATAATAATAACCAGCATTAACACTAAAATAAATACAAGGTTTCGACTGAATCCGAATGATTTAAATTAGCAATACGTAATAAAGTAGAAATAATTCTAATATTTAAAAAAAAAAATAGGCCCTGATGATGACCTAAAATTAATCGAAACGTTGGGTAAGAAAAATATAAGCGCATTATTATAACTGACTCCAAATTTACAATAAATAAATTTGTAACAAAATCGATTACTATAACAATTTCCCGTATAAGATAAATAGAAAATTTAGACTGACCTCGGCCAATTCAAATAGAAATGAGAATAAAATTTAAAAAAATAACAAACTCTAAATGAAAGAAGGTATGTATAGACCTGAAGAATAGCAAATATTCAAGCGAAACGTTGTGGGAATAGTTACAAAAAATATAGATATAATAAGGCAGCAATAAGAAAAATCAAAAGGCACAAATATATTTAAACTATAATATAACCAGCTTAAAAAAAGGGTTTTATTTAACTAATTATTTTCCAGCGGCAAATCAAAATGCAAAAAAAATACCATAAACTACAAGAAAAGCAATGTACGTCATACTTAATTGTTACTGAAAACCTCTGCAAGCCATTTATTAATCTGTTTATTATCTATTAAAAAGAACGAATGCAGTAATCAAATCACACTATGCAAGCTGCTTAAATATTGTGGTTTTATTTTAAAATAAAATAGAGCCAATTTACGATCCACAAAATATGGTTAATATAATAAGAAAATTAATCAAATTGCTGAGGTAAAAGATGTTCGACGAAATTCACACTAAAAATGTATCTTCGTATGAATTCGTTACACTTGCATTTAATATTTAAGATTTCAAAAAAAATATATAAAACTAGCCCCTGTTGCATCAAAAAAAAAAAAAAATAATCGTCTCACCCGAGCAAAAGTTAATTCCAAAAAAAATGAGAAAAGTTATCAAATTACGAAATCGAAAATCGAGCAAAATTTAAGAAAAAAAATATACACTTTTCAGGATAAATGATATTAAAGCAAATTACCTATCCAATAGGGTCACTCAGTTCTAGTCAGAAAGTGGTTTCACGTGCCAAGTACAAGGGCATGGAAAATGGCAGTCTGGTCCAATCTTCAGGTAAAATCCTCTCTTAGAGAGATTTTCTAGCACGAAAAATAACAATCACAGTGCAAACTATAATGTGCCCTAAAAACTATTGCGGTGTTGAGGAAAAATCCCGCTAACGGATTTCCAAGATTTTCCTGGATTATTTCCTCAGACTCGCGCTGAAGATCTGTGGGTTATCTGCAGGTGACCAGAAAAGTGAAAAATGTGTTCCCCCAGCTTCCTTTCCATCTAGAACTTTGGTTAACTAAGGTGGCGGAATACCATTGGCTAGAATATGTCAGGTGCTAACAACCTTGCCAAAAGAGCACATAGTCGGAATAAAACAAGGATATGATTAACATGTTAGACAAGAAAAACGACTCTCCATTGGTTGAGAAAGATACAGGAAATAATGCAGGAATACACTTGGTAACAGCGAAAAAGATGCCTGCGCTCTTGATATGAGGAAGTACCGGATGGAGGGTTTCGAGAATAAGTTAATATGGAAGTCTTAGCCGAATAGATCCGAAAAGTTCCGAGACGACGCAATAATAACATTGACAGAAACGACTAAGCTGAAATTTAAAAGCAACGCCTAGGCGAAATGGAAATGTAAATTAACAAATAATATTTAATTAATTACTCTCGTACTAATGGAAAAGGACCACTCAGAAAAGTCGAATATTAGTCCGGAGTAGAGTACCAAAAAGTCAAAAAAATGATGTGCTAATGCAGGAGTAGTTAAATGCCATAAAAATGAAACGTAAGTTGAGTTTAATTTAATAGAATTTTCTCAACTGTATAAACTCATTATTTAACCATAAAATAGGAATTTATTCACACAATTATTAACTATTTATTTTAGGAAATGCATCAGACGCAGACGTAACGAAATTTCAGTTTATAATAGGCTCCAAGTAATTATGCAACTATGGACAAAACATCAAACATTGATAGAATTACAAGAAGGCTGTAGTTTATATAGTCTCAGGAAAAAAAAGGTAAGAATATTAATATTGAATCGAGAAATACCTTTGGTTTATTTATGACTAACTTAAATGAAAATACCTTTATATGTTACATATTTACAGCAAAAGGGAACACGAATAATAAAATGTAGATTTAAGAGAAAGAATGAAGTGGTGTATATATAGTATCTATAGTCTAAAAATAATCCTATGTATATCTGAAAAGAAATATTTATCAAGGCAACCTTTTTTTTTAATACAGCGGCAGAAGAGTTATACAAAATATACGCTCGAAACTAAAAATGCAGCATATCTAGCCAAGGAAAACGAAAATCCCAAGACTTGTATAAAGGATTCGAAAACAGGTTTTCAAAATTAATAAAATTTAATTTATATCTACTCTGTAAAATATATGGGAAATAAATAGTTTGTTTAAAATGCTATTTGAAGTTTTTCTTATACAGTATATAATTATTAAACTCGGCAAAATTAAATAAATCCAACAATTATATTTGAACTGATTTTTTTTCGCGGCGTCAGACAAACTGTTATTTTTACGCCAAATTTGTTGGCCAATAGTATAACTAACAGGACGTCTACGCAAATTATAATGATGTTTACCTTTAAGCCGAGAGGTTTCAATTTTTTTAAGAATTATTTGAAACAGCCGTTGAAAGGATTCAACTCATTTTCTAACGTAGTCCTGGTTCTCAGTATCGGGTCTATTAATGCTGTCTGAAAAATTTTGACCGAAGAGTTTATGTTCCTTGCCAAAATTAACTAGAAAAGGTGTATCACCTGTTGTTTCGTGACGAGACGTGCGAATAGCGCAAGCAATTGAAGATAAGTTATCTTCCCAAGTTCGGTGATTATTTTGTTGTACATAAGAACGAAGCATGGTTTTTACAACATGATTAACTCGCTCGGTGTGATCAGCTCTAGGGTAATACGATGCGGTGTAAAATATTTTAACTTTATATTTGTCACAAAGAGATTGGAATTCTTTAGATTTCTATTAAGTTCCATTGTCGCAAGTTAGAAATTGAGGGGCTCCATAGACGAGGAAAATTCGATCTTCAACAAATTTAATCAAGGACTTAGCGGTAGCGGATCTGCAAGGAAAAAGTTCGACAAACTTGCTGAAATAGTCTGTCACTACTAAAATGTGTGTATTGCCTTGTTTTGAACGTGGCAATAGCCCAATGTGGTCAAGGCTAATAGACTGCCAAGGCTCTTTGATTTCAAGTCCCCATTAAGCCTGCCGGAGGTTTTTGCTCTATTTTGTTCTGCGCACAAATTCTACAAGAGCGAACATACTTAGCCAGATGGTTCGATCTCATTGACACTAGCGATTGTGTCAGTACTAAGTGGAACAGAACGTGAAAGAAAATAAGGTACTATATGTTCTTTACCTTTCCGGTGTATTAGTTGAAAGTCATAAGGTTGAAGGCGGAGAGCCCAACGGGCAAGACGACCTTGTGGATTTTTAAGGTTATGCAACCACAATAACGAATGATGATCTGTTATGACTTTAAAATGAACACCTTCCTAAGTTTTTCGAAACTCCAAATAACGGCAAGACCCTCCTTTTCAGTAACGGTTAGCTTCATCTCCTGTTTGGTAAGAGAGCGGGGTAAGTAAGCAATGACCTTTTCGCCATCATCAAACTGTTGAGTTAAAACAGCACCCAAGCCAAAGAATGAAGCATCTGTCTGGAGAGTAAAAGTTCTATTGAAATCGGGACAGGTAAGAACTGGAGCTATAACAAGAGCTTCTTTTATGGTGTTAAAAGACTGTTGACAATCAGTTGTTACATTCCCATTTAACATTTTTTAGTAAGCCGACTGATAGGGGCTAATACAGTTGAAAAATTGGGTACAAAACGTCTGTACCATGAAGCAGTCCCAACAAACCTGCGAATTTCGGTGATATTACGAGGGGGTGGTATATTCACTATTGCCTGTATCTTTTCTGGATCTGGTCTCAGTCCTCAAAAGGCATGCGGCGAAACTGATAAAGGTTTCTGCCAGGGACAGTGAAGGGGGTAAGTTCTCGAGACTCACTAAGAGGGACCTGCCAGAAGGCAGACTTAATGTCGATGGAACTAATAAATCGTGCATCTCGGAGCCGATCTAAAATGGCTGAAATATAAGGAATCGGATAGGAATCTTTCTTCGTCTTTTCATTAAGACGGTGGAAGTCGATGCAAAATCTGTAGCTGTCGTCCTTTTTCCTGACTGAACACACGGGGCTGGACCACGGACTTTTCGAAGGTTCTATGACACCAAGTTTTAGCATTTCGTCAACTTCTTGGTCAATAATGTTCTGCTTAAAAGGAGAAACAGGATAGTACCTTTGTTTAATAGGCCTAGTACCGGGCTCAAGTTCAATGATATGCTCAGCTGCTTTACAGCAGCCAAGATCGGAACCCATCAATGAGATTTTCTCCTTGACCAATGCATCCAGAGCAGTTTCATCATCTGGGGACAGTGTAGTGCCATCCACGACGGAGCAAAACTCTGAAGAACCTATATCACTGGCGAAGTGCCAATCATCTTTCCTTAAATCTGGAACGATCTTCATGGCCTTCCAAAAATCAATATCCAAAATGAGTTGGTGCGAAAGCTCAGGAATGACCAAAATATCAACCATACGAGTTTTATCTAACAAGGTTACAGGAGTTTGAACAAACCCACTACTGACGCAACTGCTGTCATTAGCTACGGTGCATCTAGTTTCCTGTTTAACGAATTTTAAACCCAAATTCTGTCAGACTTTATAGCCAGACTGTCCAACAATAGTGCGAAAAGCGCCGGAATCCAATAAACCTAAAATAGGACGACCTAAGACAAAAATTTCTAAATAAGGGCGTGCATCACCATGACCGTGAGAAATAATAAAGTCTAAAATGTGCTGATTGAGAAAAGTGTAATTGGTCGATAGAATATTTGAAGTGGGAGACATCTTACGACCTATCGACTCTCCCGGGAACCGCTTCCCGAAACTGAACATTTGGGACAAGATCTGACTGTAACGTCAGCTTTACCACAGAGATAACAATAAACTTTACGATCTTGGGGGCATTGGCGACTCACATGGCCAGTTGTCTTACAATTCCAACAAGTGATAGAAGGTTGATTGGCTGGGGGAACAATTGGAGGCTGAATAACCTCGACAACAGGGGTACTATTTGTATAGGGAAGTGGAGTTGCTGTTGAGACGGATGAATCAGAAGCAACATAGGCTACAGGATTATATGGAGAATAATCGCCAGAAGCTATGAAAGCAAAATCTGGTTCAACCAGATTATGGCGTTTTCTAGAAGGTGGAACATAATCAGCACGATATTTCTTAGCTTCCAGTTTAAGACACTCTGTCTCGAGTTCCTCTAAAGAGTTAACCACATTAAGTTGAGTAGTATAAAAAGGAGATAAATTTCGAGAGACAATATCTAATTGAACGTCTTCCGACATACCACCATAACGCCTAAACAAAGCACTCATACTTGACAAATAATCTACTATGCTTTCAGATAGATCCTAAGTTCTATCTAAAATTTCTTTAAACAACCGAGAACGATAATCGGGGGGTTCAAAATGCCTGCAAAGTAAATCTGATAAACTTTTCCAATCAGTAAAACGTGAGCAACTAGCGCGGAACCAGTTTAATGCGCGACCTGAAAATAAATCAATAGCTGACTCAAACAATTCCTTTTCTGAAATGCCACGAGCAATTCGCAATTCAGAGACACGTGCCAAAAAATTATAAACAGATAGATGTTTAGTGTCACCTGTAAATTTAAGACCCCACTCTTCAACTCTTTGAGTTTTTGTACTAGAGGGGTGAGTGAAAACAGCTGAAGGCTTATACTTTGGCGTAGATTGCGTACGCGATGATCCTGACGCTTTATTTTTATTAGAAGTGGCACTTGTACCAGAGGACTCAGACGAATCCGAATCAGAGTCAGATATTTGAAATTTACTAAAGATTTTACTTAAGGTAGGATCGCTTTTTGATGTTTGTTCTAGTTTGTCAAGAGTACTGAGGATTTCGTCCATTAAAGGCGCTCGATTTTTATCGATTCCTCATTTAATTTTCCTAAAGGATGCGATCTACACGATTTAAAAGCTGGACTAACCGCGTTTGAATCCTATCAAAAGTATTTTTAGCATTTTCACCAGCGATTGTGGTGATTGAATCTTGTAATTCTTTAAAGGTTTTTGTTATATATTCGCGTTCTTCATTAAAATCTAGTTTATAAGCAGAATAAGTCAATAATTTGCCTTTTTTCTCAAGATTGAAAACAGGTCGTAAGGCAGAACGTAACTCGTCCAGAGTTTTACTATCATCGGCTGGAATTCCACGAACCGACAGTTCATAGATTAACATGTCTTTTTTTAGGTCGCCGATTTGCATATTATAATTCATCGTGACAATATTAACAAAAGAAACGCAATATCAAAACAATAAATATCACGAAAAGCAAAAGAGATAACAAATATATCAAAGCAACAAAAAATAGAGCAGTAAGCCAAAAAAAATTGTAATCTAAGTCAATAATCATAAACACTTACTAAAGGCAAATAACCATTCAAATATAAAAGCTAAATCAAATACGCAATCACAAATATCACTCAAATAATCAAATATGCATAAAGGCAAATAAATAATCAAATACCAAATATCAGCGATAAAGCAAAAAAATTAAATTAATAGGGTTAGTAAACAAAAATATCTCTATTTAGCTCACAGGGAAAAACAATGCAATTTACAGAAAAAAAAATCATTAGGTTCAAAAGCTCAAAAAAATTAAAAGCAGAAAGAGCAGTTCAAAAGCAAATCAGTAAAAGAAAGCAAAAGAAGTTCAAAAGGGCCCTACACGTTTGGGCGCCAAATTGTAACCTTGGATTTTCTTAAAACCAAGGTACAAGATTGCTACGCTCTTATTTAATAATAATTATCAATACTGTTTTATTTTAAATTATTTCAATCACAAAAAGGTATCAAGATTACAGCTCGTGGTCAATAGAGCGTGCAATGTAGATGCCCTAGCTTAATTAACCCGGAGAGTAGGGCGTGGGAAAACTTAAGAAATCTTAAAGAAAGAAAAAGAGAGAAAAAAGAAATGAGCGCCACCAATTTATTACGACTTAAATTGGAAAGCCCCTTGATCTTCGCGGCACTTGCTTTCTCTTGATACTTTAAAAGAAATTTTAATAAAATCTAAAAAGTTATTCGGACAGACAAAAAGAGTGACCTAATTAAAACACGCAAATAAAGTAAAAAAAAATCTATTTATCCGTTACAGTATAAAAGAAAAATATAAACAATAAGTGTGTTATCAGTTACGGTATAAAAGAAAAAAAGTAAACAATAAGTGTGTTATCAGTTACGGTATAAAAGAAAAATGTAAACAATAAGTGATACCAAATCCAGCAGCACCTGGAAGTTCTGAAGCGCTCCTAACTTCAAACTAGGTCCGTGACGTGGGATTAGTCCCGAGTCTTGAAGTTAAGTCCGTGACTTGAAATTATGTCTGTGACTTGAAATTAGGACTGTGACTTACAGTTGGCCCCTGACTTGAACCCTATGAAAACAAAGATTTTATAGAATTTTTCATAGTTATTCAAAGTCTATAACAAAAACCCAAATAATTTTAATTATTTTAAAAAATCCCCAAAAGGTTTTTACTGATTCAAAATTAACTGAAGTGTCAGAACAATAATTTAATTTTAAAAATTTAGCACTACCGAGAAGTATGAAAAAAAATATTTAATTAATTTCAAGACACTAATCAGAACTTTTCTTTAAATAAATTAAAACCGCAAGCAACAAAATAAAAAAATACAATAAAATAATTTAAAATGAAATCACTAAAGATACCATCAATAAGCACAAAATACCCTGATGGGTATCGAAAATTCAGTCGAAACGTTGTGTCAATAAATCCAACAAATCCACAAATACATACTAAGACCGAAAAGGAAAATTCTAAAATTTACTTTATCAAATATAATCTCAATAACCAGCGTTAACATTAAAATAAATACAGGGTTTCGACTGAATCCGAATGATTCAAAGTCTATAACGAAAACCCAAATAATTTTAATTAATTCAAAAAATCCCCAAAAGGTTTCTACTGATTCAAAATTAACTGAAGTGTCAGAACAATAATTTAATTTTAAAAATTTAGTACTACCGAGAAGTATAAAAAAAAATATTTAATTAATTTCAAGACACTAATCAGAACTTTTCTTTAAATAAATTAAAACCGCAAGCAACAAAATAAAAAAATACAATAAAATAATTTAAAATGAAATCACTAAAGATACCATCAATAAGCACAAAATACCCTGATGGGTATCGAAAATTCAGTCGAAACGTTGTGTCAATAAATCCAACAAATTCACAAATACATACTAAGACCGAAAAGGAAAATTCTAAAATTTACTTTATCAAATATAATCTCAATAACCAGCGTTAACACTAAAATAAATACAGAGTTTCGACTGAATCCGAATGATTCAAAGTCTATAACGAAAACCCAAATAATTTTAATTAATTCAAAAAATCCCCAAAAGGTTTCTACTGATTCAAAATTAACTGAAGTGTCAGAACAATAATTTAATTTTAAAAATTTAGTACTACCAAGAATTATAAAAAAAAATATTTAATTAATTTCAAGACACTAATCAGAACTTTTCTTTAAATAAATTAAAACCGCAAGCAACAAAATAAAAAAATACAATAAAATAATTTGAAATGAAATCACTAAAGATACCACCAATAAGCACAAAATACCCTGATGGGTATCGAAAATTCAGTCGAAACGTTGTGTCAATAAATCCAACAAATTCACAAATACATACTAAGATCGAAAAGGAAAATTCTAAAATTTACTTTATCAAATATAATCTCAATAACCAGCGTTAACACTAAAATAAATACAGGGTTTCGACTGAATCCGAATGATTTAAATTGGCAATACGTAATAAAGTAAAAATAATTCTAATACTTAAAAAAAATAGGCCCTGATGATGACCTAAAATTAATCGAAACGTTGGGTAAGAAAAATATAAGCACATTATTATAACTGACTCCAATAAAACTAAATTCTATTTACAATAAATAAATTTGTAACAAAATCGATCACTATAACAATTTCCCGTATAAAATAAATAGAAAATTTAGACTGACCTCGGCCAATTCAAATAAAAATGAGAATAAAATTTAAAAAAATAGCAAAATCTTAACAAAAGAAGGTATGTATAGACCTGAAGAATAGCAAATATTCAAGCGAAACGTTGTGAGAATACTTACAAAAAATATAGATATAATAAGGCAGCAATAAGAAAAATCAAAAGGCACAAATATATTTAAATTCTAATATAACCAGCTTAAAAAAAGGGTTTTATTTAACTAATTATTTTCCAGCGGCAAATCAAAATTCAAAAAAAAATACCATAAACTAAAAGAAAAGTAATTTACGTCATACTTAATTGTTTCTGAAAACCTCTGCAAGCTATTTATTAATCTGTTTATTATCTATTAAAAAGAACGAATGCGGTAATCAAATCACACTATGCAAGCTGCTTAAATATTGTGGTGTTGTTTTAAAATAAAGTAGAGCCAATTTACGATCCACAAAATATGATTAATATAATAAGAAAATTAATCAAATTGCTGAGGTAAAAGATGTTCGACAAAATTCAAACTAAAAATGTGTCTTCGTATGATTTCGTTACACTTGCATTTAATATTTAAGATCTCAAAAAAAAATATAAAAACTAGCCCCTGTTGCTTAAAAAAAAAATAATCGTCTCACCCGAGCAAAAGTTAATTCCAAAAAAAAAAGAGAAAAGTTACCAAATTACGAAATCGAAAATCGAGCAAAACTTAAGAAAAAAAAAATACCCTTTTCAGGATAAATGATATTAAAGCAAATTACCTATCCGATAGGGTCACTCAGTTCTAGTCAGAAAGTGGTTTCGCGTGCCAAGTACAAGGGCATAGAAAATGGCGGTTTGGCAGAATCTTCAGGTAAAATCCTCTCTCCAAACACAGTGGAAATAAAACAAGGATATGATTAACATGTTAGACAAGAAAAACGACTCTCCATTGGTTGAGAAAGATACAGGATATAATGCAGGAATACACTTGGCAACAGCGAAAAAGATGCCTGCGCTCTTGATATGACTAAGTACCAGATGGAGGGTTGCGAGAATAAGTTAATATGGAAGTCTTAGCCGAATAGATCCGAAAAGTTCCGAGACGACGCAATAATAACATTGACAGAAACAACTAACCTGAAATATAAAAGCAACGCCTAGGCGAAATGGAAACGTAAATAAACAAATAATATTTAATTAATTACTCTCGTACTAATGGAAAAGGACCACTCAGAAAAGTCCAATATTAGTTCGGAGTAGAGTACCAAAGAGTCAAAAAAATGATGTGCTAATGCAGGAGTAGTTAAATGCCATAAAAATGAAACGTAAGTTGAGTTTAATTTAATAGAACTGTATAAACTCATTATTTAACCATAAAATAGGAATTTATTCACAGAATTATTAACTATTTATTTTAGGAAATGCATCAGACGCAGACGTAACGAAATTTCAGTTTATAATAGGCTCCAAGTAATTATGCAACTATGGACAAAACAAAAGTCGATCTGAATTTCGGAACATCAAACATTGATAGAAATTATAAGAAGGCTGTAGTTTATATAGTCTCAGGAAAAAAAAAGGTAAGAATATTAATATTGAATCGAGAAATACTTTTGGTTTATTTATGTCTAACTTAAATGAAAATACCTTTATATGTTACATATTCACAGCAAAAGGGAACACGAACAATAAAATGTAGATTTAAGAGAAAGTATTAAGTGGTGTATATATAGTATCTATAGTCTAAAAATAATCCTATGTATATTTGAAAAGAAATATTTATCAAGGCATCCTTTTTTTTTAATACAAGTATTTACAGTTCAATATTAATACATAATATCGAATTATATCAAAGAATTTATTGGGGTACTAATGATTTGGTTTTTTTTTACAGCGACAGAAGAGTTATACAAAATATACGCTCGACTCTAAAAATGCAACATATCTAGCCAAAGAAAACGAAAATCCCAAGACTTGTATAAAGGACTCGAAAACAGGTTTTCAAAATTAATAAAATTTAATTTATATCTACTCTGTAAAATATACGGGAAATAAATAGTTTATCTAAAATGCTATTTGAAGTTTTTCTTATACAGTATATAATTATTAAATTCGGCAAAATTAAATAAATCCAACAATTATATTTGAACTGATTTTTTTTGGCGACATCTATGATTCGAACGCTAAACTTGTACCATTTACCGAAAATTATTCCTTTATATCTTTAGTTCAGATATAGGTACAAAATTAACTACTTATCGAAAGGTGACATTGTGTGTACCGAAATTTGCTGCAAAAGGTGTTGAATTTATATTTCGCTTAAATATGAACAATGTAACCGCTTCTAATAACAAACCTACTAAAATCTAAGTAAATCAAACCAACAAGGCATACATATTAATCACTAAACTTAATACTAAAATAGTAGATTATAATATTAAATTAATCATGCAATGAAATGCATTTATAACAAAATTAAACTGTTACAATATATATACTTTATATATATATATATATATATATATATATATATATTTTATATATATACTATATATATATATATATATGTATATGTATTTATATATATATATATATATATATATATATATATATATATATATATATATATATATATATATATATATATATATATATATATATATATATATATATATATATATATATATATATATATATATATATATATATATATATATATATATATATATATATATATATATAATATATATATATATATATATATATATATATATATATATATATATATATATATATATATAATATATATATATATATATATATATATATATATATATATATATATATATATATATATATATATATTTTACATATATACGTATATATATAGAAAATATTGAAACCAATCCAATATCGTGAAACAAATGTGTGAAAAGTTTATGTGTGTTACTAAATGACCACGTGCGAAATTAAATTGAGTCACACTTCACTATTCCCTGCCGCTCTAAAATTAATTTTTTGTAAGAATATCCTTATTAAACATTTCAAGATAACGGTTAAATAACATTTTGAAGATCATTGATTGGAAGGTGGACCGTCTAGTACGTCTTTTAAAAGAACTTCCCAATCCTAATCCATCCTTAAATTATGGAGATAATAATAATAACTATTTTTAAAATGGTGGTTATTCGTTAATCTGAGCTGACTACAAAAGGACGTTCTACTCAATACCGTACTCATAGCTACGCACAGTCCTTTAGATATACAAAATACAAACCAGCTTGATTGACGTTGTATTCATATCCGAGGATATTCACTTGGTTTTTGAAATCTTGTGCACATATATCTCGATAAAAATATCATAATGTAGTAGTAGAGTAGTGAAATTTGGCCAATTTACTCTTTTAATGCTGAATGATCACATGTGTGCACAGATTTTGATATCTCAAGGTCAATATATCCGATTATTGTTTTGTCAACGGTCTTATAATACAGTACGGCTCTTTAATAGATTTTAATTAGGAATCTCTTGAGGTATAAAATACTCGAGTTTTAATTCTACATTATCTCCATAATATATATATATATATATATATATATATATATACAAAACAAACAAACAAAAGTATGCTTTATTGCCGCAGAAACATTTTACAATTTTATGGACAAAGCAAAATATACCTAAAATAAGACATATCAAAACATTAATCGAAAAGAATTTCGATAGGTCAATGCTTTTTAAAAATGTAAATTATCAATTTACCAAATCGTAAAACACACGTTAGAATATAACATAACATTGCCGCAAAACAGTTAATGAATCCTAATAACCTTATAAAAGTAAACAAACACACATGTACGAGGTGAATAATTTCGATGACATTGAAATCAAAATTGCAACTATGCGACCTTAAACTCTATGTTATTATAGTTATACAAATAATTGTGATGTTAAACAGAAGGTATAATGAACTAGTGTAGAATGTAGTATACAAAAAAGAATTAAATTTTGATTTTAATCCAATACCTAACAAAAATAATTAAGTTTTAAGTGAATGTTCGACAGTTCTTTTCTCTATATGATGATTTTCAAAATTCTATGCTACGAGTTAGGACATGACTCACAAAAGATTTAATCGCTGTAAAAATCCTTAACGCTGTAAAATGGTCTCTCAATGAGGTATGCTTTGGTGTTTTTTCGAAATTGTGCAAGCATAGGGATAGATTTTAAATGTACTGGCAGATTGTTGTAAAGTTTTATGGCGTTATAAATAATTGATTTTTTATTAATTCTGAGGAAGGAATGGGAAGATATATATCATGCCTAGAGTTTCTGGTAGCGTATACATGTTGTGGCCTTTCTGGGAGGGTGTTTATATGTTTTCTCAGCAAACATACCGTTTCCAAAATAAATAATGCAGGAAGTGTTAATATTTCATGTTTTTTGAAATAGTATTGGCAGTGAGCTCTATTATTTAGACCAAACAAATATATATATATATATATATATATATATATATATATATATATATATATATATATATATATATATATATATATATATATATATGTATATAATTAATAATGGCTAATTCTATTGTGATGTCTGCCGTGCAGTGCCATTTGAGCCCACTATTCTTGTTTGTCGGGGTCTCAAAGTGACTTTAGGATTATATTGTCACTTGCGAGGTTAAGTGGAGAGTACTTTTACCTTCTCTTCGTGGTAAGGTCATTCGAAGAGTTAATGACCTTGGGTGGTGCGACTTGTACTTGGTCATCATTAGGCGAGTAGTTCGTTGTAGTCTCACTAGGTCCGTATTAGTCCATTTCAAGATTCCGAAAGTGTAGGATATAACGGGCACAGCATAGGTGTTAATTGCTGTAATGAGATTTCAGGTGTTCAGTTCTATCTCCAGAAGAACTCGCACTCTTTGGATGTACTGATCTTTCATCTTGGTCTTTCCTTGCTTATCACTGAGCAGTCTAGCTTGGTGGAATCCTAGGTATTTGTAGATCTCTCCCTGGTTCATTGCTTGAACTATTTCTCCATTGGGTAGGGCTACATCACCATTAATGACTTTGCCTTTTTCGATGTTTAAGGCTTTACATTTTTCCATTCCAAATTCCATATGGATATCTTTCGAGAAAGTGTATGTCACGTCAATAAGTTTCTTGAGTTGGTTATGGCTTCCACTATAGAGCTTAATATCATCCATATACAGAAGGTGGGATGTGGTTCGGGAATCGTCTCTATTGGCTTTGATATTGAAGCTATGTCCTGTATTATTGAGCAACGTGGAGAGGGGTTTCATCGCTAAGCAGAACCACAGTGGAATTTAGAAGTCTGCTTGGTAAATTCCACTATTGATGGCTATCTTATCGGTGTAGGAGATTGATCGCCATTGTAGACCCTTAAGTTCGTTCTCCACTCACCTTGATAGTTGCCTGGAAATTAATAATCATAGGGTGAATTTTGTATATTCGTAGTACGTCTATGAGCCAGTAATGTGGTACACTGTCAAAGGCCTTTTTATAGTCTATAAAAGCAGTGTGTATGTTGCGTTGTTTTTATCTGTGCCTGCTTAAGTACTACAGAGTCGACAGAAAGTTGTTCTTTCCATCCTTGATGGTCTCGAATGTATCCCTTCTGTTCCTCGGCTAGTAGGTTATGACTGTCAATATGGTGATAGATACGATTTGCAATTCATCCTGGATCTTGTACACGGTAGACAAACAGGTAATGGGTCTGTACTCGGACGGGTTTTTTTCTCCTATTACTTTTGGGTGGCATATTTGTAGTGCCCAGCATGAGAAATGCGGGGGTTGTCTCCGGATGAATCATTATTTTGGTAAAATGACGAGCCATAGCTTCATGGATGACCTCAAATTTCTTATACCAGAAATTGTGAATGTGGTCAACTCCTGGCGACTTCCAGTTGTTTGTTCTATTATGAAAGCTGGTAACTTCTTCCTTCGTGATAGAGTCCAATTTCATTTGTGGTGTTTGAATTTGATCACGTTGAAATTGTATCCATGTAGCATTTCGGTTATGCTCTTTTGGTTTTTCCCAGATGTTCGACCAGACTCAGTATTGGTTTGATCTTTGGTGTTATTGATACCCCGATAGAATAATAATAATAATTATTATTATTATTAATAAATTGTATATCTCAATATTATGTAGACTAACCTGCCTACGATACTTTTAGACGTACAACCTCAACAAACAGATTTTCCAAGCTTAAAAAAATGTGAAATTTATTTCTTTCTCAAAAATAATAGCAATTATTTATATTGGACGACATTATATTAGGCATTATTTCGGAAACAATTAGAGTAATAAATAGAAATTACCACACATATAAAAGCTGGCTGATGTAAGCAGCCAAGTGTATATATTATATATTTACATAATATACTAGTAGGTAAAATCTAAAAATGTTGTATTTTCACGTGTGTTTAAATCATTTAAATAAAAAGCATGCCATTCTTTTCTTGCTATAATAATAATAGCGTTTGAATAATTAGATTTCTGACAAGCTTTCTAACTTTACCTATTTCACTAGCAAACTTCCGAGTTTCTACGAAACTATTTTAAAATTTTCATATAACTTTAGATCACTCAGGCCTGCTTCAATGCGGATCTGGGTCGTTCGTTGAATAGACCATAAATTAGAACAAATTTATCCTACAACGTCGGTTATGTTGCCATGTGGGGAAGTTTTACGAAGGTGTCACCACTCTTTGTTAATTACTCTATTGGAATTTCGCGGAAGTTGCCTGAGAATGTTTAGTCAAACTTTTATAAGTTAAGCATACATTTTATATTCTCAAACAACATTAGAAAATATCTTGAGCAGTACTTGCCAAAAAAGTAGGAACTGCGTAATCTATAGATTTTAACCTATTAGTAAAATTTAAAAGTAAAAAACAAAATGGTAGTTCCTTTTGATATTTCGGCGTTAATTGCAAAAACCATCTCTCGAAAATATATATCTTTGTGATCAAAATTTAATATATTTTTATGGATACGTAAGAAACGCAACAAAATGCAACTCACACTCTTATGGGTTTTTAAAGACTAACCGAGGTTTCTGATATTTTCTGTTTTACTTCGCTTGTAACAAATACTAACCTAAATCTGGTAAAAACCCAATATGGCGGAAGAAAAAGGCGGCTTAGTGAAATGTTAAAAAATGTATTACTAAAAAACTATTTACCAAATTTACCTAAAATTTTACACTAAAATCAAATATTATGTAGGAATCAACTAATAAAATTTTGCCTTGAATCCAAGATGACGCTTAATAAAATATTTAAAAATTCATCCTGAAGAAAAACTACTTAGTAGATTGATTTCAAATTTTGTGCAACAATTAACTGTGGTATAGGAATAAATTATTAGTAAAACTGTGCCACAAAAAGGAATATAACCTAGACATAATAACAGGGAAACCTAACATCAAGTGCTGTTTATTCATACAATCGTGTATGTTTCGTTGCAGTGATTAAAGTAAATAAACGTTTACTGCAAGTAAGCTTGAATTACAAAACAAGACTACGGAATCGCCTTTTTAAAAAATGTTTATTTCAAAAATACAAGTTATTTAGAAACAAAAAATAAAATGTTTTACGTCGATGCTTTCAACTGACTGGCCTCGCGTCGCAGAAATTCGCATATATTAGCGGTCATCTAATATGCAGTGTCAGCAGGTTCCTTGGTTGGATGGTCAGATAACTCCTCCCTTCTTAGATTTAACTAACCCTGATAGGGGGTAGTTCAATGAGTTGGCTCGGATTCGGTTCTGTTGTGGTTGTGGTTGCGGTCATCTTTTTCAAACATCTATTTCGGATAAAATATCTAAACAAAAAATATCCAAAAATAGTTAGAAAAAGGGTGTATATAAAAATTGTCCATAGGCTTGGAAATTTCGAAATTCGGTCGAAAAGTTCTGGAACATGATTTTCTTCAATTTTGTTTTTGATTTTGTGAAGTTCGTCTAATTTGATTTCTTGTAAATGGAAGCTCAAATTCAGGACGGGAAAGTCTTGTTCAGGTGTATCTTGGAAGTCCGGGAACAGGATGGGTTGCTTATTAGTAACGACGTCGTTTTGATTATTGATAATCGACATATCGTTGATTTTTGCTTGGCATCCTGTTGGAAGGGTCAACATATAACTTCCATGTAGTTTTTGGCGTTCTTCTTGGGAGTCACATTGCAGTTCTACTAGTTCGGTATTTGGCAAAACTACAATCCATTGATTGGAATTATCCAATTGACTTATTACAGGTCGACTTATTGTAACGTCGATTTGTTGGCAGGTAGAAGTGCTTTTTGTGGTCTGTAAGAACTGTACTTCGCAAGGACTTTTTGAAGTGATCTCTGTGAGGTCTTCTTTTTTGCAAAGAAATAGGTTGGGCACAACTTCTTGGCAAGGGTCCGGACGATGAGTAAAGTACAATTGATTTTTAAGTAAATATTTGTTCCGCGGTATAACAACCTTAAACAGACTCTGATGCTCAATTGGTATAGAGTACAAGTGATAATAAGAAAAACTATTTGGATTGGTTACTGGAATTCGTAATAAATATGTTACACGGTTATTTAGGGTAAAACAGTCGACGTCTATAATATTTTCGAATAAAAATATATTTTCTAGGTTAGTGGGCAAAATTAAATGTTTTGAACCTACCATTTTTTCGAGTTTTTTGAGTTCATTTAAAAGATCTTTGGTTTGAATTATGCTCGGGTGAAATATTTTAAGCTTTGCGAATGTAACGGAGTTTTCAACATCTTGTAAAATGGAATCGATTATTTCGTACAAGTTAATAATTTGATCAAGAGTGTCTTTAATAAAATACATGTTCTCTTTGTACGTTGTTTTTTGTACAATATAACTTATTTGTTTTATTTTACCCTCGAGAAGTTTTTCATTTTGGCTTATTTTTTGAATTGTTGTGTTAATACTCGTAATGACATTTGTTGAAATCTGATTTAGGTTACGTATGTTATTACTTAATAATTTTTGGTTTCCTTGTAAGTTTTTTATTAGGTTTTCGTAGCGAGCGCCATCTTCCGCATCTAAGTTTCCCGTTACAGCCTTAAAAACAGACCCTGCAGCATTAATTAATCCTCTTTTATTTCTTAATGGATGGGGTAAAATTTCTTTAATTTTATTTTCTACGCGTTCTTGAGAAATTGCAAGAATTTTTAAGTAATTAGATGATTCGGCATAGTATTCTTTATGTATAATTAATGAATTTGTAATATTTTTTGATTTTGCGTTTAATTTATTAATTTCAGATATTATTGGATTTAAGTCATAATAGTGAATTAAGGTATACGTGTATTCTGTAAGTTTAGCTTGTCCTAGCTTAATCGGCACGATTCCTGGGTTGTCGTCTAGTTGTCTGATAATAATTTTTTCTCTGTCTCCGATAACGGCGGCGACCAGGCTGAAATATAATACGTTTGTTTTAGTCAAAGCTGTAAGTTCTCCTTAAAGGTCGTTTTAAGTTGTCCATGTGAATTTTAGTACGAAGTTGCGTCTGTATTGTCTTACGGTTTTTATTTACAGATTTAACTTTGGTCGGTTTTTCGAATTTGTCAGCAAGTTTTTGTCTAACATGCTTCTTAACGTAAACGTCTTGATTTGGTTCAAATAGTTCAGTGTCGTCTCGGTTTTCATTTATTTTAGATATTACCTTTTCTTTCTTTTGTATTAATTTTTGATTTATATTGGCATACATAAGTTGTGATTTTTCTTTATGGTTATTGACATAATCTGTTAAAAGTAATTGGTTTATTTTAATATCAAAAGGATCATTATTTGTAGTATGACCATTTATAACATCAATTGGCTTAAAATTAGTGGAAGAATGAATTGAATGGTTATATGCAATAATGGCATAAATCATTTTTTGACTTATTGGTGTTTTACTAAAGGTTTGGTTATTTAGTAACCTTATATGCTCTGCTAAAGTAGAGTGGAGCCGTTCAACGGGCCCGTTTGATTGCGCATGACTAGAAGAGCAAAAGTGTACCTTTATTTTATGTAAATTCAAAAGTTCTGTCACTATTGTGTTCTTGAACTCTGTGCCATTGTCAACAATTATTTGTTTGGGAATATTATGATGTGAGAAAAATATTAAAAGTTTGTCTACGATTTCTGTAGCAGCGAGGGATTGCAAAGAATATGCTTGAGCATATTTTGAAAAACTATCTATTATTGTCAAAAATTTGGTTTGTTCGAGTGTATAAGTATCTAAATGTATTATCTCTTTAAAGCAGTTGGTGTTACGTTCATTTTTATATTGATAGGATGTCGTTCATATTTAGTTAATTGACATGTCTCACAATCATTAATGTAAGTTTGAACAAAATTTTTTAAGTTCGGCCAATAATAGCGTTCCTTTATTTTGCTCAAAGTCTCATCAATACCGCGATGGTTTGTTTTTGACTCGTGGTAATTTTTAATTATTTCTGGTATGTCTCGTTTGTCTGTAGCGTCAATAAGTTTTGTCAGGCAGCGCTTAAATTTTAGCGAAGGCCATTTGAATGTTTTTCTAATTACTTCGCAGAAAGGCTCGTACATTTCTGCAATCTCAAAATATAAATGATATTGTTTATCAGGTATGATTAATTCTTTAATAAAGGTTAGGATATCATTTTCAAAATTATTTTCAGAAATTTGAACAGAGATTCTCCGTTTTTTCTCGAATAGTATTGTCGTCTTAGGTCGTGCAGGTGAATGAAATACAGAGGAAAGTATTATCTGATTTGATCCGTAGTTTCCTGGAATATCGTAAATGGGAATTCCTACTATAGGGTCTTCACTCTGGTTTGTATGTACTGTCATGTTGTCGTCGGGTGGTTCGTCATCAGCTGTTTGATTATTTGTGGTGTGACCGACCTCACGCGCGGGTTCATTGTCATCTGCTTGTGCAATGGTCGATATTTGGTCTAAATTTTCATTTGAGGTTGTTTCCTCTAAAGATTTATTAAAATTTTCTACGTATGATTTTAGTGAAAAAATGTCTTTAGTTTCTTTGGTATGCAACTCGATTCTAGAAAGTGCGTCCGCGTTGGTATTCAATTTACCCCGTTTGTAGATAATATTGTAGTCGAACTCATCAATTTTTATTCTCCAGCGTAGTAATTTAGAACTGGGATCCTTTTGGTTCATTAGCCATTGTAGGGGTTTATGATCTGTAATTAAATTTATTTTTCTTCCAAAAATATATGGGCGAAAATACTTTGTGGCCCACACAATTGCCAAAAGTTCTTTTTCGGTGGTACTATAGTTCCTTTCTGAATCATTCAAAGTTCGCGAAGCTTACGCGATCGGTAAGTCTTGTCCTATTGGTCCTTGTGATAACACAGCACCAACTGCCACATTGCTGGCATCCGTCGTTAAATTAAATGTCTTGGTAAAATCAGGGTATTGAAGTATTGGTTTGTTTATTAGCAGATTTTTACATAATTCAAAGCATTCAATAAATTCTTTGTCATGTTCGATTTTTACACCCTTTTTAAGACACTTTGTGAGTGGTTTCGTAACTCTAGCAAAGTCTTTTATGAACCGTCTGTAGTATCCAAGTAAACCTAGGAAGCCTTTTATCTGTTTTGTTGTTTTTGGTATTGGAAATTCTTTGATTGCTTTTATTTTGTCAGGGTTTGGTTTAACGCCATCTGCCGTGACGACATGGCTTAAATATGCCACTTCTTTTCTTAAAAATTCCGATTTATCTAACTGGATTTTAAAGTTAGAATCTCTTAACCTTTGAAAAACGCATTTTAGCCGTTCTAAATGTTCCTCTAATGATGTTGAGAATACAATTATATCGTCAAGATATACAAGGCATTTTTCATTTTGAATTCCTCTCAGGATATTATCCATGACACGTTGAAATGTCGCGGGTGCGTTTTTCAACCTGAAGGGCATTCGAAGAAATTCGTAATGTCCATTTTCTGTGTTGAATGCCGTTTTCTCGATGTCATCTTCGTGCATTTGGATCTGGTGAAATCCACTGGCTAAGTCTAGGGTACTAAAGTACTGACATTTTCCCAACTTATCTAATAGATCGGTTATATTCGGGAGAGGATACTTATCATCTAAACTCTTAGAGTTTATACCCCTTAGATCGACTACTACCCTGTATCTTGGCTTCCCTGAGGCATCTAGCTTCTTGGGTACCACCCAAATGGGTGAACTCCACGGAGAGCTACTCGGTCGTATTATTTTTTGATCTAGCATTTTCTTTATTTGTTTATCTACCTCTTGCTTATAAATAAAGGGGTAGCGATACGATTTAGAATAAACCGGGATTTCGTCTGTGGTTCTTATGCGGTGTTTAATTTCATTTGTAAATGTTAAAGGTTCGTCTTCGTTATAAAAAATGTCTGAATACTCATGAATTAATTTTAAAAGCTTTGCTTGTTCTTCTGAATTTAAATGGTTTGTTCTAAATTTTGAAAAATCCAAATTTTTTAATTCGGAACAATCGTTAAAATTATTTAAATTTATTTCTTCATATTCACTCGCATAAAAACGTTCTACGCTTATGGGTTGTGAGAAGTCTAAGGTTACTTCTTCACAAGTATTGTTGAGAATTGTTGTTATCGCAAAACCATTTTTTGCAACAGTTAGACATTCCGGTATCTCGCAATTGTGATACCTTTGGTGTGGTATTATGATATCACCGTTCCTTACCGATGTTTTTACTTGTATTACTTGTTCGACACGTGGGGCGATTGTAATAAAATTTAACTCATTTTGCGTTTTGTGAAAACGTAATTTAATTCTAGTATAAGGTGTAACTAATAAGCCTTTATCAAAGTCGAGGTTAGCTTGAAGTATTTTTAAATTGTCAAGTCCGATAAGTCCGTCAAATATATTATGAAATTTAAATAGATAGAATTTCAAATCTTTTTGTTCCGGCAAATTAAAAATGTTTGATGAGGGAATTAAGGCACTATATTGATGGGCTGATTTTTGGAAAACGGTCGAAACTATAAAAGGATCATTTATTATATTATTTGGGTAAATTTTTTTTGCAAGATTCGGGTCGATAAAAGATCTTGTTGAGCCTGAATCAATAAGAAATTTTAGGTTTGTTTCTGGGAAAATTATATAAGATAACTCACTAGGATTTGACATATTGAATGATATTAATTGAGGTTCTAAGGTTTTTTGTTGTCTGGAGGAACCTTGGTAAAATTTTCGCGGTCAGTTTGTTCTTCGTAATAATTCGTATTTTCTAGGAAGTCAGAGTCAGGTAATGTCACAATAGGATTATTTTCTGAATCATATTCGTAAAATTCGGTCTTTTGGGCGTAATAATTTTGATCACAATACACATTCTGATACGGGTCGTATGTGCTAGAATGTGGACACTCTTCATACGAATATTGTTCATAATAGGGCATGTTATGAGTTTCAGTATTATGAAGCTCTTCGAAAGCAAATTTAGGTGGATTAAATCCTTGATTTTGAGAATAAAAATTAGAGTTTTGTTGTTGGTTGTTTTGTGGTGGTCTATTAGCGAATGGTTTAAATATAGCTGTTTCTACGCCTGACATTGGTTTTGGTGGTGGAAACCTGTGTTGATTATTTGGCTTAAACACATTAGTTCTAGGCTTACCAAAAACTTGATTATTTGTAAAAAATCTCGGTTGGGGCCTATTAGGATTGGGTCTTATATTCATAGGCTGTGACGGAAAATTAGGCCTAAATGCATTGTGTGGCGTATTTGCGTTAAAAATTGGTCTTTGAATAAAATTCGGTTGGAAATTTTGATGTGGCTTAAAAACGTTATGGCTACTGTTATTGGTATTATTTTTTATTAAGAGTGGTCCGGATTTATTTTGGTTTTGAAAATAATTCACGTTATATTCTTGTGTTACAAATTGTAAAGCTTGCATAAGATTTTCAGGCCTCATACATCTTATTGTTGTCCCTAATGGTTCACGTAATCCACTTAAAAATGTTTTTAAAGCTAATTCATTGTATAGTTCTCGTTTTAGAATTTTAGCTGAATTAGTTAGCTCATGCGCATCAATAAATGAACACAGCAGATTTAAAATATGTAAAACTCTATCGTAAAAATCATTTGGTTTTTCACCGGTGTTTTGTTTTAACATAACCAAATCACGATTTAAACACGCTTCATCCCTTTGATCTGCAAAATTTCGTCTTAATGTGTCTTTAAGTTCGTCCCACGTTGTTACATTTTGTATGTTAACAACTAGTTTAGCCTGACCTGTAAGTTTGCCTATTAAAGAATTTAACAAATAAATATTTTGAAAATTTCGCGGGTTGCTTGCATCGTAAAATGCGTCTATGAGTGATTGGCATGTAGATATATATCTATTTGAATCATTTGCGTCTCCGTCAAAAACTGGGACGCAGTTTAAATATTCGGGTTTAAATTGGGATATATTTGATTCTAATAATTGATTAATTAGTAAATGATTACTTAAAGAAATTGTATTTTCAAAATTTTCTTGTATATTTTCTACTCCTACTTCTAAATCTAATGCTCCTAAATTATTTTGAGGAACAGAGTCAGCTGAAGGTGATAAACGAAGGCTATCTAATTCAGAAATTAAATTTTCAATCGACATCAATATGAGAGAAAATCAATTGCACTTACAATACTAGAAGAATGGCGATCCTAGTCATTCTATAAGTTCCAAACTTGGTTCGGCGATGTGGTCCTTCTCCAAAGCGTGGTACTTGCTGAGACAGACAATGTGGGTCCTATCCCTCGATGTTCGATCAAATGGAATGCTCTTACAGATCCGCGATGGATTGGGAATCGATCGATGTCTTGATCAATCCGCTCTATAATAAGCACTTCACCTAATGTCACAACAATTGGTTCTTTCCGGTTAATTCGTTAAAACGAAAAAGTTATTATGAGCGATTCATAAACTTCCGAAAATCCGTACGACTGCGCCAATTACAAAACGAGACTACGGAATCGCCTTTTTAAAAAATGTTTATTTCAAAAATACAAGTTATTTAGAAACAAAAAATAAAATGTTTTACGTCGATGCTTTCAACTGACTGGCCTCGCGTCGCAGAAATTCGCATATATTAGCGGTCATCTAATATGCAGTGTCAGCAGGTTCCTTGGTTGGATGGTCAGATAACTCGTGACAAAGGACAAAATATATCTTCTCCTTGTCGGGCACCACAAAAGGTAACTCTCTAAAATTATTATAACATACTTCTTTTCTTTTTGCAGTTGACATATAATATGTCAATGGTCATGAGCGTAATATTAGAAATACTTATTTCTTAACCCGTTTGTATAACAATCGTTTAACTGCCAATCCAAATTAAAATCTATTTTCACAGCGGACATATTTAATAACATACCTAACTTATCTTTTATACTATGCATACAAACGTATTCTTAAGCTCTTTTATCTTTGTTTACTTTGTTGTGACGGCACAACAAAACACAACAAAAGCAACCTCTCAGAAAGTTTAAAATAATTTATTGTAACAAATGTTTACTTTTTATGTCAAATATGTATAAAGACATATAGGCATACTTTGAATCTACGTAGATTGGTTTTGTCTCGGAACTTTTGAATATTGTTATGTAGGTTAGAGAAAAAGTGCCGGTCTCTAATTTTGCTGCCTAAGGAACAATAGAATAGTAATCACAGGTCCTATTAACCTTTAAATATCGTACCATGTACGTCAGTTAATAAGGAAAAACAATTTCGAGTTTCCCACGAAAAAAAGACCTTAGCCGTTAAATAGTCTAAATTTTTGCACACTTTGCACTTACGTACCATAATGCCATAGAACTCGAACAAAAGTTATAAAAAAAACTGAAAGAATGTACTAGTTTACTGCAGTTTTATAAATTCGTACATACTGCAATTCAAAAGTATGCGGCAGTGTTCTCGACTTTTAAGTCATATAGAAATAAACAGTTTATTTGAATAATTATTTGTTATTAGCTAATAAAATGTTGATGTTATTATTACAGTATTTGAACCAACTTAAAATTAATTTTAATTTTACCAGCAAGTATACATTGTATGCTATACATACACCTATATCTACCTAAGATAGTTGTCAAAACTCTTTCGGACAAACCAAATCGCCCACACGATAAAAGCCCAAACAAGTATTTGTTTGATAATGTATGATTGCAAAACAATTCCATCTCCCGGTTAGACATAATCTATGGAGTATACGCATTTGTTGAGGTAATATAACGTGACGTAGCAAAACCGAAGGTAGTTTAAAGAAACTTCAATATATCTTATTATTTAAGGTGTTAATATGTCATGTAAACGTTCTTTATCTAATCTATAGACAGAAGTAACAAATCTTTTAAACACCTATTAGTAAAAAGAAGGTACAAAGAAGTTGTTGGTACTTTTATATAACCTTCCTAAAAGCTAAGTAGCGGGCACTAGCGGTTTTACTGGAAACGTGATAAACAGTACCTAGTTTATCATTGGTTGTTCCTGAGTTACGACCGTTACATCTAAAAACTCGTATATATTTAATTTTAAATACATATAGCGCACAGATCCTGAAAATGTTACTTGAGTGGAGACTTTCAACAGATTTTTGAGTAAACTTTTACGCTAACTAAAGTATAAATCAACTTCTTCAGAAATATTAAAATTATTTATTAAGGGACATATTACATTGTAACGAGTTTTTTTGATAAAGTGTATATAAAGGGCAGATTGGTTTACACATTTTAATACAAGATTTTCTTAAATGTTTTTCGGTCTGTAAGTCTGAAAAGTCATTTGTATTAGTCATTGTTAGCGTAAAACTTAACGGTAGAATTTTTTGTCTGGGTACTATCTATAGACCACCTCACGTTAACTTAAATTTATGTATTAATGAGCTCGAGGATATAATATCGATTATTTTACCTCAATTTGATGACGTAATTTTTGGGGGGATTTCAACGTAACGTTTCTAGATTCTAACAGCAGTAAACTTATTACCGATTTTTTTAGCATGTATGGGTTCGAATAAAAAATTTCTAGGCCGACGCGTATTACAAATAATTTTGAAACTTTAATTGATCTTATTGTGGCCACTAATAATGAAATCCTAGCAAATGTCAGCGTACTGAACATGGAGGGTATCTCTGACCATCGTTTGACTTCCTGTGAGTTAATAGGGAAGAAAATACCTTCGCCGATAACTTATAGACCCTATCGTATCTTTTCTAGTTTTAATCATGTCTCTTTTGCACGGGATCTGGCGAACATCAACTGGGATACATTTTATGATATTTTTGACGTGGATGAAATGGTTGATATTTTCAATACTAACATTGGTAACATTTTTGATGTACATGCACCTTTAAAATCTTCAAAGTTACTAAATTTCCTGCATCTTGGCTAACCGATAATTTAGAACTTATGATGAGGTTAAAAGACAACTCGCTTTCTAAATATAAAAAAATGTATATCAGTAGCCTCCTGGAATGAGTACAAGAATCTTCGTAATATGGTAACTTCATAGGAGCGCGCTGGAAAAAAGGCCTATTTACAACATAAATATAATATTGACCCGAAGTGTTTCTGGCGTACCGTAAATTATTCAAATCTGAATAAAAAACTAAATCATACATCAAATAACATTGCCAGTGCGTCAGTTTTTAATCAACATTTTAGGGATAGTGGTCCAGATATTAAAAATCAAAATTATATATGGATTTGCGATCAATATGTTAATAAAATTGATAGTAACGTTGTAAGCGAAAGTAATTTGGATCGGGTAACTGAAGCTATGGTTTATGAAGTTATATGCGGAATTAAATTCCACGCTAGTGGCGTGGACGGGTTAAATTTAAAAATGCTCTCTTGTATAATCCCTACTGTTATTCTACAGTTGACGCATATCATAAATGCTTCTCTAGCTTCTGGGAAATTTCCATCTGTATGGAAAAAATTTAATGTTATTCCCATTTCTAAGGTCAATGCACCCACGCAAGTGTCTCAATTTAGACCAATCAGCATACTCCCTGTTTTGTCTAAGGTATTGGAGAGAATAATGTATGAAAAATTATATCACCATTTCATTTCCAATAGTCTTTTGGTCTCTGGTTTTCGCCTGGCACATAGTACAGTTACTGCTTTACTGAAGGCAACAGATGCTATTCTTTGTGCTCATGACCAGGGTAAAAACACTTCACCAATACTTCTTGATTATAGCAAAGCGTTTGACACTCGTTCTCATGACATTTTATGCTTAAAGTTAAAATATTTTGGATTAAGTGTAAACTCGCTAAAATTGATAGATACATATCTGCATGGCAGAGTACAAAGAGTTGTCTTAATACATCTACGTCTGAGTTTATATCTCTTGATAAGGGGGTACCGCAGGGAAGTATTCTGGGGCCGTTGCTATTTTCTGTCTACACTTCGGATTTTTCTGCGTTTATAAAACATTGTGATTCACATCAGTATGCAGATGATATGCAGCTCTATTTCTCCTTTAATAGTAATGATTGGTTAATTGCTGCACGACACATCAACAAAGATCTTGAAACCATTGTTAATGTTTCAAAATTCCATGGTCTTGCGTTAAATGGGTCAAAGTCTCAGATGTTGATATTTGGTAAGGACCGTGAATACATATTGAGTATCAATTTAAAAATTGCTGTAGACGGTGTTGAATTAATACTAATCAATTGTGGTAAAAATTTAGGAATTTATGTCGATGTTCGGCTTAGATTTGATACTCATAGTTCAAATATTATACAAAAAACTTATAGTAAACTGCGAACCTTATATTTGCACAAAGATATTCTTACTGTAGAAGCTAGATTAAAACTATGCGATTCCTTAATCGTATCGTCCTTAAGTTATGGTAATGTCCTACACTGGTCTGCGTTGACGAGTAAAGACAGGGTTAGCCTACAAGGATTGCAAAACTCCTGCTTAAAGTTTTATTACGGCTTGAGGAAATATGATCATGTGACCCCTTTGTTTCTCAGATCTGGGTGGTTAACATTACAGAAGATATTAACTTCACTTAGCAACGCTGACATAAAATATTGTTTTATGGGCGGCCGGCATATTTGCTCAACAAGATAATACGTGGGTGGTCGAGATATGACAGAAATACTCGTCTAAACTGCCGTTTAGTTGTCCCTCGGCATAAAACAGGAATGTATCGGAGATCATTTAGCTATAATGCAACAAACATTTTAATTCCTTACCTAGATGCATTACTAATTCCGAGACTTTAAGTATATCTAAAAGAACATTGCGTTTATTTACAGTGGGAGAGGCCACATAAATGCGATTATTCTGTTTTTTTTTTTACTATTACTTTATTTTTTACTACATTTTTGTTATTTTCATTATTATTATGACTTGTTGTCTCACAGTATTCCTGTGGTTGTATTTTATATTGACGGGATTATACCAAGTACCAATAAAAATTTAAAAAAATGGAAAAAAAACAACTATCGTGTATTAAAAAATGATCTAACTAACTACATGTTTTCAAAATGACTGATTTTTGGATGTTCCTGTGAATATCTGTATTAATTCCTAATTGATCCAAATGCGGTGTAAACGTTGTTGGGGTGAGACCTGTTACTGATATGACGAGAGGAACAATGATAACTCTTTCCTGTTTCTACAGCCTTTTTACTTCCATTGCCAAGTCGGTGTATTTGGCGATCTTCTCACTGTATTTCGCTTGGACGTTCTCGTCGTTGGGGACAGCCATGTCAATTAAATAAGTGATTTTCTCTTTTTTGGATTGAAAGGTGATATCGTGTCTGTTTGCGGGGATTGTTTTATCTGTGTGGATGTCAATGTCCCAGTAGAGCTTGTAGTCTTCGTTTTCAAGTATGACTGTTGGTGTATTATGGTAGTAAGGGTCTGTGTTGAACGACCTTCGTGTTGAGTTGTGTCTCGCGGTGTATTCAGTTCCGGCCATTATTCTATATTCACTCGTTATGTGATCGATCGTTTCTCTCTGCTGGTGACATCTCCTACATCTCTCGTCTTCAATGGTTGTGTCCTTGATGATGTGCTTTTGGTAGTTTCTGGTTGCTATGACTTTGTCCTAGATGGCAAGCAGGAAGCCTTCTATTTCGGGGAACAGCTGCCCTTTTTGTAACCACGTATATGAAAGCTTTTTATGTATGTAGTTTTGCTTTATGTGGTATCTGTGTCTTCCGTAAAGTGTTTTTTCAGACCAGGCGTTCATCTTTTCTAGTCGTGATTGGATGTGACTGTGTGCGTCTGCTGCGTAGCTCGTTTGAGACAGTTCGAGCGGTGTATAATTCTTGACTGCTTTCACTATTGCCTTGTGGAGGTTAGTTAGTTTATTTGTTGTGGAAAAATTTTTTGAGTTCGTAAATTTGTTTTTTACTTAGCGACTGTATATCTATAATTCTCCTCCCTCCTTTTTTTCTCTCGATAGTGAGCCTTTCCTTGCATGCGTTGGGATGTAACTTCCTGTGTTTAGTGAATTCAGAGCGTATGAGAATGTGAATGTTTTCTATGTCTGTGTGTGACCATTTAATGATACCAAACGAATAAGTAAGACTAGGTATTGCGAAGGTGTTAAGAGCTTTCGTTAAATTTCTGGAATTCAGTTTTGTTTTTAGTAGCTTTGTGAGTCTGGTTTTAAATTCCGTCTTGAGCTCTGATTTGATTATTATTATTATTATTATTAACAGGCTTACTGTTACTGTTTTAAAGATAATTTTCGGTTACAACTTATTATCGATCTAACTATATATAATATATGCTTATAGTTTTAATTTCATGCTAGGCGGTTAGATATGAATAGCGCTGCTAGATCTCGTCGCCATTATTACATTTGTTGTATTTTTTATATTTTTTCTTTTCAAATAAAGGCACTTTGTATTTAATTAACACCCTGTTGTGGCAATCAATCTAAATCCATTTCATTTAGTAATAACAAATGCGCATATTGAATATTCAGCACCAAAATGTATAATAGTTTTAGTAGTTAATTTAAAAAAATCAAAGGATCTCTTAAAAAATACTAAACGTATAACTATTTGATCTAAACTAAAGAAACTACTAAGTTTAATGGATTTTCTACGGGCCAAACTACTTGCTTATCATTTAAAAAATACTCATGCAAAAATCAGTTATTTTGGCGTCAAAAATAAAAAAATTACAGGTATTTGAAATAATTGTTTTTTTTTAAATTAACTTCAAATATTCCAGTAATTTTCATATTGACCATCATATTACATTTTTTTAAACTCTGAACATGAAAACTGGCCTGTTTTTTGCAGGATTGTTTTATAAATATTTGTCAGAGTTATATAATTTCAGATAGAAAATGTGTTATAAATATTTGATAATTATAAAAGGAGAACACTATTAATTTGTGAAAACAAACTTTTCATATTTTATACATTTCATATATGCAACTCAGCCAAGAAGGTAACTTCTTTTGTCCATTTACAAATGGGTCACATAACACTTAAAATGTTTTATACATATATGGGACGGTACAATACATACACACATTATTAATGTTGGTTTGGAACAATGGAATTAGGCATATATAAGGCGAATAAGGAACAGAAGAAGGCAATAGTTTGGATTAAATTAGATTTGACAATATGTGCCTAACATGGTAAGAATTTTCTGATGTTGGGAAATTGTTTTTGATTTGTTGAATTTGTGGTTTTACTCTCGGCAAAGCGGAACGAAGTGGGGACGTGTTTTTAACCGAACCTAGTAGACCATAACCTTCTAATAGGTTTGTATACTTAGCCCCTATTCTAGGATCTGCTGTGTTTGAGTGATATTTGTTTGTTTAAGTGCTATGGAAAACTCTTTTGTTCCGTCATGTTGTATTTTTCCTAAAATGTAACTATTTCATCTTCATATGATCTTTGATCAAAATTTGAAGACAATCGGATAAGTAGTTTTTGAGATATGCCGCATGCAGGCGGAACGTCAGACCGACAGACTAACGGAAATGGAAGAGTATATTTTTCGGGATCCTAACGCAAAAGGCCTCAGAAATCTCGGAGGGTGATTTACAATTACGATTACAATACTCCCTCCTCACCAGGGAAGAAAAAATAAAGTAAAAAGAACTGAATTTAGAGATAAAAAATTAAATTAAAAAAAAATTGACAAAAATAGAATCGTATTTAAAATGCACTGAAATATGCAAAATAACATTTTAAAAGTTTATTTATTACTATAAATAATTTTGATATTATTTTGTTTTTTTTTCCAAAAAAGAGACATATGGTCTAATATCTCAAATAATTTCTGGTTATTGATGTTTATTAGCTTGACGAAAACAGTTCTTTGGAACAATAAAATATATTTTATTTTTTTCAAATTCTATAATTTTTATTATTATATTATAAATAATTTTATCCATTCTGTTAATTTTCGTTATTTTCGAGCCAGTTCTGCTATTTCCAATATATTAAATGTTTTATGATAAGCGTTAACCATCACAACTGCATTAATATTTATCGATATGAGCACTTTCCATATAAGTAATTGAGTCACTTTGTTAGATTTTCTCGTTTTCCGTACATTTTCTATCACTGCGCATGCGCTTATAAAGACCTGTTTTTTTTTAATATTACCCCTGAAGGTCGCTCTACAAAATGGTAAAGTGGGCATCCTAATTAGTATCTTACATATACAATGTACATCCTGCTTCACTAAGGTTCCGCCTACACCGCTTGCAACCTAAATTTTTATCTTTTGAGATATTTCGCAACATTACGATGGCCTCCCAAAAATCTGGGAAACCCTACAGCTCCCCTTTGAAATAAAACCAAAAGTTTATGAAGAGGTTGGGCGTGCTATAGGACAATAGACATGCTCTTTTGGTCTTCCTAATGCGGGAAAGTACTTTTCTATTTTTTTAAACGGTAAATGACATCGATACTAATTAACGTAATCAAATGAACAATGCAAGTGTAAAAAAATTAGTAGTAAAAAACTTTTCCCAAATTCAATAACTTCACTATTTTAAATGAGACGTCCGGTATATTACTGCTCCATCAGAAAGTATATGTAATTTTCTTTCAAATTACGATATGGTTTCCTATACTAACTTCAACAATTTTCTAGTAATTTGCGTGTTTCGTAGCAATTGTAGTGGTTTCGTATGTTATATTTTTGTATGATTTCCTTGAAAATGTAGACTCTGTACAAAATTACTATGTAGTTACTTACTATAACATAAAATTTTATTAGATATGAAAGTATAGGTTTACCTAACTCTTGTAGTAGTATTCAGTAAAATTCTGGTTAACTTAACCATCGCCGATTCTTATGTTTTTAATCATTAAACTTATTTTCAAATATCAAATATTTCGGCAAATCTTATAGAAAATTGTTAAAAAAAATGTAGGAAGTTTATATATTTTTTAATTTAATCGTGTTATTTTGCATTAAAAACTTACAGCAAATTAGATTTTCCATTTACAAGAGTTTTCATGTATTTATCGAATATGCCACCATTTCCTAGCTTACACTCTAACCTCTTTTCGTAAATGTCAAATGGTAATTTGTCATAACGCTTTTTTGTATAAAATAATGGAGCAAATCAAAAATGTTTAATTTCTATTGATTTTATTATCATTTCTACCTGTCTGTACAGAATTTGCCGAAATACACTAGTCAACACTTGTAATAGATACATTACTGATTTTTAAGGTTAATTTCAAATGCATATATTTATGTTATTATTGAAACGATTTTAACAAAGTTTTTTTCGTGATAGGTCAGTCCTTCTACTTTCTGAAGCGCTAGACAGAGTTGAAAATTTTTTTGTATTGTACCGGGAAAACTAAAAGTTACGTGAGCTTGTACATAAACTAAAATATAATATGAGTGCCAAAAAGAGACTGGGCATGCAGATTTAATTTTTTTCATAAGCTACAGATACGTAATGTTTTGCAGTACTACATTACCAAGTTTCAAACTTCAATTTTTAATTCAGGGTGAATAAAAAGATATACACTTTAAACCATAACTTAGAAATATATTTAAATTAAAAGAGACCTAGACATTGAACATTTTTGAATACCTAGAAATGTACTCCTAATTTTAACTTTCCTAAACAGTCTTGCCAAATTTAATATTGTATTTGTATTATTATTTATTACTTTTTATTACTTGGTATAGGTATCAAGTAAAAAGACGCTAATTTTAGAACTACTGTATACCATCACAATGTTTAAATATTTGCAGTTTTAGGATGATGAAATGACGATGTCCAAATTTGCCTGCACAGATTTCTAACGAAATCAGTGTTTGTCCATCTAAGTCAATAAACAACTACTCGTATAACAATAAACACCTTAATCGGCCTATAAATGAATTTTTTGACATTGTCAACTTAACTACAAAAAAGTTAAAAATGTCTAGAATTTCTGCTTTAAACCGAGGCCGTATCATAGATTTAGTGGAGAGCGATAGAAGTTAAAGGAATGTGGCCGAAATAACAGGGACTAACCAGAGTGATTTCTCTCAAATTTATTCCAAATATATTGAGACTGGTTCAATTGAAATAGACTTCGAAGGCATCGAAATCGCAAGACCGCAGCAAATCAAGATCGTTTTGTTAGAATACTGGCAAGGAGGAATCCAGCAACAACATAAATAATTATAAAGGAACAAATTCAGGCTGCACATCAGATCGACGTATCAACTCAAAAATTCGAAGACGGTCACATGAAATAGGCCTGAGAAACAAAAGGCCCTGCGAGTTCTCAAAGTTACACAATTACAGAAACGAACAAGGAAAATCAATAGAAAAATGTAATATTTTTCGATGAAACCAGAATTGGTTTAATGTCCGATGACCGACTTGTTCACGTTTGGCGAATTCCATGAAGAGAAGCCAAGGCTGCCAACTATACAGAAGTGCTGCTATATCAAGGTAGTACAACCAAGTTTTGGGGTGGTATAATGTGGAATAATAAAACGCCCTTGATATCTACACCCAGAACGATGATTGGTCAAATTTACATAGAATATATCCTGGACCCGGTTGTTCGCATTTGGCGGAGTGCTGTAGGTGCAAACTTTCTATTCATGGATAATAATAATACTACCGCAGTTTCACACAGCACATAGGTCAAGAGCGGTGATCGAATATAAAGGAGTAGAATGAATATCAAGTTTGGACTGGGTATAGAGCGGTCGCCGGACTTAAATCCAGTCGAAAATGCTGTGGATATATTGGGAAGGCATGTAAGGAAAATAAATGCATTTTTGCTGCTTTTCCCAACCTTATTGAAGCCGCTGTGGAGGAATGGAATGAAATTCCCCACCACCATATAAATAACCTAATAGAAAGCATGCCAAGAAAAATTGAGCAGCTCATTAGAGCTGGTGGAGAGCCAACAGAATATTTTGTTTTTGTGTTACGTTATCGTTTTATTTTTCCGCATTTCTCTTTTATTATTTTTTGTGGCCTTGTTGTCGCTTTGGTATAGTTTCTTTTGTATGTTTGATAATAAAAACTCATTTATATTAACTGATTATTAATGTTTTTTAATGGGCAACATCTCTGAAAAAATCTGTGACTGTGTCCTCAAATGTAAAATAGACCATTTGGACCTATATACAATTTCATCTACTCTATATTCAGACTCCAAGTGTCAAATCTTGCAAAAGGCATACAGTAACTCTAAAATTAGCATTACTTCTTTTTTACTTGATCTGTATATCAAGGCATAAAAATAAATAAGCTCGTAAATAATTGATTTTTTCAACACTGTTCAAGGAAATTAAAATTAGAAGTACACTAGAAACGTATTATAGATTTTGATGATGAATAACTCGAAAACAAAACTTCGACGATATAATCTAACTTTAGGTTCATCATCAGCGTCCCAAAATCTACCAATGTATTCAATCTAGTTTAATAAATCAAGGTAGCCTTGACATGGCTGACATTCTACTTTTGTTTAAAAAATAAATAATTGTTAGTTGTCTATAATTAATAATATTTCGTGGTGCAGTTAGAATTTGTTGAAATGATTTTAATAATCGGAGAATGCTTTCAAAATTAATTGTTGGCGCCCAAAGTCTATGCTTAGAGATATCCAGATAGGAAGCATCCAGACAAACGTTCGTTATAGCAACTGCTGGAAGTATTTAAAAGAACTGGAAATGTAGTTTATAAAAAAGCGAATCGACGAAAACCTGTTGTGGAAAAGAGGAAAAACGAATTTGTGGTAATTGGATCTCTAGTAAAAAATCCTAACATTAACTAATGCTGAATATGTCAAGAAACGGGAATAAGTAGAAAAATAAAGAAATATAGTTTTTATCCATATAATATTCAAATGCACCAAGAACTTTATGAAATGGACATTCAACGGAGAATAAATTTTTATTTATAGGTTTTGGATAAAATAGGAAAAGAAGAAAACTTTTTTGATTTCGTGTTGTTTTCGGATATACCGACATTTCATAGCAACGTGTTAGTGAAGAGGCATTACTTTCACTATTATGCGGACGAAAATCCACATATGTTTCGTACACTTGATATAAGACGGAAGGTATGGTTGCAATTAGATGGCACTTAAGTAATTCGAGGTTATGTGCAAAATGCAGCAACATTGAAATCATATGATTATGACATCTTATCAAGGAGAATTCTATTATCGAAATTGCTTTAAATCAGTATCAAAAATATAGAAAAGCCCTATTTATTGAAAAACTATAAAAATTTGATAAACCTATTCTAACCGGATCCAAGCGGGTGGACGGTTATGATTTGTATTTTACTGAGCTTGTATGTACAGGGTGTGTTTAAATAAAATAATTATGGATTATAATATATGCATCTATAGTCAATAAGAAAAATGCAAATTACTAGAAAATTGCCGAAGTTAGATATAGCGAATCATTTTGCAGTTTGAAAGGAAATTAAATATACTTTTTTGATGAAGTAGTAATATACAGGGCGTTTCATTTGAAATATTGAAGTTATTAACGATTGAATTTGGGAAAAGTATGTCACTATTTTTTTCTACTCTATATAATATTGAGTATTAGGATATGATATCACTGATAGCTTAAAGCTTTTCAGATTTAAAACATGTTAAATTGAGGGGTTTCAGTTGTTTAACAAATAAGAAACAAGTTTTGTAGTACAAAATAATTTTTTCTATCTATTACTATATAATAAAATGAAACACCTCTTTCTAAAATAATCGATATTTAATTCTCAATTCAAAACCCCAATATTTATTTCCAGCTGATTCCATGCGTTTTCGCCTTAAAAACTACGAAAGATCATTTACAATTTACAGTTTAAAATACACTCGACCAAAGCTAAACATCTGCTTCTCTAGTTTACTGTTTTTAGCTTCTAATTTAAATACCTGTAGTATAATTATAATAAATTTTCATTGAGAATGGACGAGATATGTAACTTGGCAGGAATCAATTATTGACGAGTAAGTACAGTTATCGCTACGTTTTAACTTTTGTACACTCAAATTAAAAAAAAACACTGTTTTATATAATAAAAAAATATTTGTCTTAAATTTGTTTTATCCTGTATGTTCGCTTGTAGGGTCATAGCCCTGAAGATGACAAACAAAACTTGTTTGTTATATGTTGTTCATTTGATTACGTTAATTAATATCGATGTCATAATAATAAAGTTGGCATAACTTATCATGTAGATTTTAAATACGTAATAAGAATTTGGGTATTACATTTAAAAAAATATAAGCCTGTATATTTCACAATAATTTTAAAATATACCTTTTACCGATATGCATACAACCTCCAAGTTATGCTAAACAATGAGCTGCCGTTTAGCTAGAGACTAACGGATATGAGGTGACCCACCCCAAAATATTTAATTTTTGCAGGAGAGCGGTCTACAAGAAGAAATTGCTTTTGATTATGTGACAGGATACCCCTCCTGCGATGTTATGTCTAGGGAGATCACAAATGCTTAGAGACCATCGATGTGACACAATAAAAACAAAAACGTCTTTCAAAGTAGAAAGGGTCTACGAGCTAAGCATAACACTTAGCGCCAACTATCGGGGCTCCGGAGAATTCCGGCTGCAACCAATAGGATTTAGGTGAAAGCATGAAATATGCGTGGGTAAAACAAATAAAAATGTATTTTCAAACACCTTTATTCAAATTTCTTGGCCAGAAAAGGATATATGTAGCGGCCTACAAGAATAAATTGCTTTTTATTATGTCACAGGATACCCCCTGCGATCGATTTCTTCGTATATATATATATATATATATATATATATATATATATATATATATATATATATATATATATATATATATATATATATATATATATATATATATATATATATATATATATATATATATATATATATATATAGTTTCGAAAATATTTTTTTTTAACCTTCAAATATATATTGTAATTAGGTACTTCTTTTCTTGGGATGCGTGTTCATAAAATTAAAACGATTTTTTAATTATTTGTCATATTTAATTCAATTTGACGTTTCGACAGGTAGGTCCATGTCTTTTTCAAAAATGTTTTTATTTTATTTTTCCTAAAGCATATTGCAAAAAATAAACATTCTAAGATTTTAAAAAATCAAAAATTATCTTACCATGAGACGTAAATCAAAAGGTCAATAACACCAATTAACATTTAAGCAAAATAAAATACACATAGCACATTGTCATTTTGCCAAACAAATACAAACACAGAACATCTATTGCAGACTAACTGAAATATATAGTGTAGGAATTCATTCTTATCATAATACTTTTTAGTGGTTACCGGAGAGTTTTTATTATTTAAATATTTATTTATTTTAAACAGATTTGGGGAACTTAGATGATGTTGAAAAAAATTTTGTTTACTAAATTAACATCTTTTTTGTCATTAATGGCATTTTTATTTTTCGCGATTTCAATAGATTTATATACCTCTCTTTTTCGTTTATGAGATTCCGATTTTAAAATTCTTCTCTTGGAAAAATTGAATTTATGGTTGGTTTGATTTTCGTGTTTATGTGAATGTATGTGAATTTAGCCTTGATTTTAAATAGTCAGTAGTTTGGCCAATGTAAACTCCACAGCAGTCACTACATGGGATCTTATACACAACGTTGCTTCTTTTTGGTGTTTTGCTTTTTAGAACGCTAAAATTTTTATTAAGTAAATTAATACCTTTATGAGCCACATTTATGCTATATTTGGCAAATAAATGCTTCATCTGTTCCTACAAACCTTTTTACATATGGTAATGTTAAAAAAGTGCTTTTAATATTTTTTTTGGAAATTATATTTTTTTTATTATAAAATTTTTGTATTATCTGCTTAAATTTTTTTTTAATTAAATGTTCAGGATAACTATTTTCTAGGAGCGCATGTTTGGCTTTATTTATCAAATTTTCCCTGTATTCAACATCTGACAGTTGAATTGCTCTATCAGCTAAAGCAATGATAACAGATTTTTTTTGGGAGAGGGGATGCCGAAATTTATAATTTGTGTACTTTGATAACCAGGTTTTTTTAGTGTACTATTCTGTTCTGATTGTATTATTTCTGTGTAAAGTGACATCTAAGAAGAAGTTTATTTCATTTTGTTGTTCGATTTCGATAAATTCGTAAATTGGAGTTATCAATAAAAGCCAATATTATATTAAGGACTCTTTTGATTTTAAAAATAAAATTGAAAACATCAAACTGCCTAACATGTTGGTATCTTTGGATGTCATATCGCTTTACACAAATATTCCCTTAAATCTTAGTAACATAATTGAAAAAAAATGGGATGAAATCAAGAAATATACTGTGTTACCTTTAAATGAATTCCTAGCAGCAGTAGAACTAACCCTAAATTCAACGTATTTTCTTTACAATAAAATTTTTTTTCAAGAAATTGATGGTTGTGCCATGGGTTCGAGTATCTCAAGTGCAATAGCCCAACTAGTTTTGGAAGACTATGAGGAAACTATAATTCCTTAATTAAAATTTGAAATGCTATTTTTTAATCGCTACGTTGATGATTGTATTTGTGCAATGTAGCTGACTATATATTAAACACCTTTAATAATTATCACGTAAAACTCCAATTTACCATGGAAATCGAACAAAAAAATGGAATAAACTTCTTAGATGTCACTTTACACAGAAATAATACAATCAGAACAGAATGGTACGCTAAAAAAACCTGGTCATCAAGGCACACAAATTATAAATCTCAGCATCCCCTCTCCCAAAAAAAATGTGTTATCATTGCTTTAGCTGATAGAGCAATTCGACTGTCAGATGTTGAATATAGAGAAAATTCGATAAATAAAGTCAAACTTGCGCTCCTAGAAAATAGTTATCTTGAACATTTAATTAAAAACAATTTGAACAGAGAATACCTCAAATTTATAATAAAACAAATATAATTTCCAAAAAAAAATATTAAAACCAATTTTTTAACATTACCATATGTACAAGGTTTGTCCGAACAGATGAAGCATTTATTTGTCAAATATAACATAAATGTGGCTCATAAAGGTTTTAATTTACTTAATAAAAATTTTAGCTTTCTAAAAAGCAAAACACCCAATTTAAAAAGAAACAACGTTGTGTATGAGAGCCCATGTAGTGACTGCTGTGGAGTTTACATTGTCCAAACTAGTCAGTATTTAAAATCAATTCATCACATAAATACGACAAGGAAAACCCCACAACGCTCACTAAACACGAAAATCAAACCAACCATAAATTCAATTTTTCCAAGGTAAAAATTTTTTAGAAACGTAATCTCATAAACGGAAAAGAGAGATATCTATTGAAATCGGGAAAAATAAAAATGCCATTAATGACAAAAAAGATGTTAATTTAGTAAACAAAATTTTTTTCAACATCATCTAAGTTCCCCAAATCTGTTTAAAATAAATAAATATTTAAATAATAAAAACTCTCCGGTAACCACTAAAAAATTATTATGATAAGAATGAATTCCTACACTATATGTTTCAGTTCGTCTGCAATAGATGTTCTGTGTTTGTATTTGTTTGACAAAATGACAATGTGCTATGTGTATTTTATTTTGCTTAAATGTTAATTGGTATTATTGACCTTTTGATTTACGTATTAAATCAACTGAACTTTAAGTAGAACTATCGCTACCACCCTATATAGGTAACGAATTGAAAAATTCTTGCTTTGCATACCAAAATTAAACAAAAACAATCGGTTGCCTAAAACCCAAAAAAGTGTGAGATGTCCTTTATTGTTCTTGTGAGTTGAATAAATATCAAATGAAAATTTGAGAAAAAATTGTGAATTCTATTTGTCTAGAAATTGAACAAAGTTAAGTTCAATTTTATTGTTATAAGTTATAAACGATTATTCTATTTCGCAGGTTTTTTATTAGCTTCTAAGGCTGGATCTTATGTAAAACCTGTAGCGGTACATCCATATTGAGGTTATAGAATTGTAATGCGTATGAAATTAAGACAGAATTTTTTAAAAATAATCATTTTTTTTTATTATTATCTTTTCCACTGTGTAAAAACTAGCGGCCACCATGTTACCTGTTCCTAAAAATCTGTATTGTTAACTGAAACACAACGATATATTTTTGCTAATTATAAATTAAACAAATTTGGAGTCAATAGTTATAAATATGAACTTATAACTATTGACTAAGACTAGCTTATAACTTTTAAGCTGGTCTTAAGCTAAGGCTTATAATCTTGCATATAGTTTTTCTGTAAAGGTATTAAGTATGATAACTTTTTGGAATTTAAAGAAAATACTAAATATGAAATAAATAATTTTTTTTAAATTATATTTAATGATGACACAGCGACTCAATTGATTACCATATACTTAATACTAGCGTCAAAAAACTAGTTTAATAGAAACACTTGTTTTATATTTCTGTCAACAATAATACTTACACTTCAGCCAAATTTGTGCAAGACTTTATCGAAATGCTGTACATATTTTTAATAAATAACCATTTTTTAAAAATATTCTGTTTAATACAAGATCCAAAAATATCAAGAAAGAATATCTATATGCACATTTCGCTCCTCGCCAAAATCAGTAGCTAGTATTCCCAGTAATAAATTTCAGGCGAGCAAACTCAAAAAGAGCAAACAAAAAAATTCAAATATGTTTGATGATTCCTACACCGGCGTATTTACAGTTATCTTCCTCAATACCCTAAACGGTTTCCGTGTTTACATTCGACATAGTTGCATCAAAATATCGTCTAGATTCAGCACGAGCCGATCAATATGTGGAGCCGCCCTGGCGGCCTGCTAAGCTCGTAGTGTAAATGTCGCTTTTCTACTTCGGTTTATTCGCTTTACTGTCGTTCGCGATAAAAGCAACACCTCCGAAGAGAAAAGGAAAAGCACACTTGAAGGATTGTTATGCCACTCGAATGGAAAATATCACGTCGGCTTTTTGCTGGAAATTAAAAAAGAAGTAGTTTCAACCAAACATGTTGTTGCAATTATCTATAGTACTAGAAATGTTTGACATTTTTTTAAAACCTTAGATAAAAGTGAGGTAAAGTTATAGTGTTCCTATTTCACTTATTTTCTTTTTAAAAAAGTGATAAAATGTATTTATTTTGATACAGTCTAATTATCACAAATTATATCACAAAATAGTAATATAATTGTCTATATACATTTTTACGACAACTTCACATAGTTGCCTTTCCCACAGAATAGACGTTATGAATAGACAAACGAATTGCACATTTTTGTGATTTGAGAACATGCAAAATAAGTCTAAACTAAAAAATATCAATTTGTATTCGGATTTTAACCATATCAATGGTTTTTTGAATTTGAGTTTATTGATTTTGCTTTTAATGGGTCGGTCAGGAGAACTAACCCGATGTAAAACTACCTACTAACTAACGACGGAACTCCTCGTTTTATTTATTGTTTCTTTTTTATTCGTTTTGGAATTTTAGTTTTATAGTATTATTAAAAAGAGTTGATTTTGTGTCAATCTATTTAACATTTTAAAAGTTTAAGTATACTCTAATATAATGCTACTTAGACAAAGATCCCAAAGCAGTGATTACTAAATATCCGCATCGTCAAATCTTGGAATATGGGGTTACTTTTTATTTCATAGTTTTGAAGTGTAATTTTAAAATTGTATTTACCGTCAGATTTGGAAGGGAACTCATTAGCTGTTTTCAAATTATGTCTGAATCTGAAACTATACAATAAAAAGTGTATGGAAATATGTGGGCCCATTTCCAGGCTTGACGATGTAGATAATTACAAATGAAATCTTTGCGAGCTTTATAAAAGCAGCCACTTGCTGAAGCATTTTTATTTACTATTTTTGTGAAAAGAATTAATTCATATTAAATTCTATAGCACGTTCAATTAAAAAAAAAATACAACAATAAAATTGTTTGTTTTTTAAGTGAGAAAATACCCAACGAAAGGTTTTTCTTTATTATATATATATATATATATATATATATATATATATATATATATATATATATATATTGTTGACAGTTTCGAATGTTATAGCATCAGTTAATTTATCCCAAATTATCTCTAGAAGTTGCACGGATGCAAATCTTAATATAAGCGTAAATGTTACCTAAACTAAAATGTTTTTTATACAGTGTGTTAAACAAGACTAAATTTTTATTCTGTCATTGCCACATCAGCATAATTTTTGGTAAAATTGTAAAAAACAATTGGTTTTATTTAAAATTATTAATACTTTTGAAATATGATTTTTTTTCGCTAACTATATTTTTTATTGTTTTTTAGCTAACATAAAGTTTAGTTAATAGAGAGCTCTTAATACTAATTTTGTATAGCCTGTTGCATCTGCACTCTGCAGAACATATACAGGTTGTTCAAAATTTATTTTAAGATGGGTTAAAAATGTAGATATCCTATAAATCGTGTTTCTATAATTCACCACTCTTTAGTATAAAAACCAATTTAATATTAGAAGTTTTTATTTAAGTTTTAGAGAAAATTACTGACAAAAAATGCAGATCTTGGCTATTAGCGTCCAATATGTCAATGTACTGGTTCTTTAACTCAGCCGAATTCTTTGTATTTCGCATATTATCCCCTGTAAAGAATTTTTCTAAATAAATATATTTTTTACATGAAATCAAAAACTAAATATCTACACAAACAATATTTAAACATTATTTTTGTTTATACAGGATGACTCAAAACAGACACTTGCGCTTTTTAAAGGTAAATCATATTTTTTTTCATATTTGGCTAAATGATTATGCTGGTTTATACCGAATGTTTCAGAAGTTATGGCCTAATTTTTAAAAAAATCCATTATTTTTCAAATTCAGTATTTGATAATTAAAGGAATCAAGAATTAATTTTTAAGTAAAATAAAATCTAAATATAATGTATATTTTTGCAAAACCCTAATATTTTATAAATTCCTGTGTTTTGAATAAGAACGAATTTACGTCCAATATTTTTTAAGGCATTCCCCTTGTATATTATATCATCAATAAAATGAGTATTAATATTTCCTTTTCAGTGACGTACTATACAAATGATCACGTAATTATAAATGTGCAGGAGCAATGCTTTTTTGAGAATAAATGCAGCAGGGCACTTTTAAAATAATTCATTAATTAAAAAAAAAACATATAGAATGAAAGAAATGTGTGTGGGACAGAAATATTAATTTAATTCAAATATTTAACCGATTGTCAATAACCAATTATTAACACTACACACTTGAACGATACAATAAAATAATTCGTAAATGAGATAGCCTCATGATGGTAGGAAATATATTAACGCCTTTAATAGAATGCTAGACCAGTTGGTTAGAGGCAAAGTAGATTAAATGCATTAAAACTAAAAATATTTGTTTCTTTTTAATTATTTGAAATTTGTGTTGTATTATACTTTAGGAATGTAAAATGTTTATAGACATTTTCTATAGTATAAGTGTGTTTTTCAGTGTATTAGTGTTAAATATATTTACCTTTATCATTCAGGTTAATTACCTATATATTTTGTTTTATCGTTCAAGCGGATTATTGTAGTGTTCATATTGAGTTATAACAATCGATTAAAGAATCAAATATAATAGATATTGGTGTACCCTATAAAGTTTCCCTATATCTCTGAAGTCTCATTTCCTAGGCGCGTGGCTGCCTCGCACCAATTTTTTTTACGTGTGGAAGTTTTGAAAAACTGCTGCACTTATAAAAAATCTCATTTCTGTATATTAAAAGTTACATGAAAAGTATAATTTGTATGATCAATTATTGAAAAAGAACAACAATATTTATTCTAATATTGATATAATGTAGAAGGGGATTGTGTTAAAAAAAGTATCGTATGCAAATGACTTCTGATACACCTTGTACACAAAACTATAACTACTATAAAATATTCTGGCTTTGTAAAAAATATACATTATTTTATGTATTTCTCTTAAAAAATAGTTCTGGATTCATTCAAGAATGAAATACAGAAATTGATAAAGCAATGAAACTTTTAAAAATTGGGCCACAATTTCTGAAGCATTCGATATAAACTGACATAAGCATTATATATTTGCAACCGGCAAAGTAAACTTTAGTCGACCATGAAAAAATAATAATCCGAAATTATCACAGCAAATCTACCGTGGGAAGGAAAAAAACTTAGTAAGTCAATTTTTGGCCAAATTTAGATTTATATATATTCTGAATCGGTTAGGTATTTCCTATCATCGTGTATTTACATTTTATCAAAATACGGATAATAAACATTTTTTTGCTACTGGAATATCCTAGTTAGTCCTAAAATTTTTTCTTCTAAGGTAAAATATAGCAAATCAAGATTACAACTGGAAAACCCATTTTCTTTTTCTGCTTTTCTTAATAAGTACTTATATTATTTTTATCAATGGAAAAATGTACCATCAGAAGCAAGGTTTTCCATTTCTTGTTATTTATTTCTTGTACTTTTTGAGCGGAGGAATTAGCATATCGTAGTTTAAAATGATATAAAGCAAAACATTTCACTATGTTTTTCCAGTTTTTAATGTTATAGTTTTGATTATTCTCAAATATGTGATTGTGACCTCATTCAAAATTCACCCAAATGAGTTATCACACGTTTATGAACGTGTAAAGTCAGTAAATAAACACGTGATCCTATATCGAATGCATTCGGGAAGATTATATAAAATTAATCTTATAAGAGATGTGTTAGCATTTACTAGTCGTGTTATAATGTAACTAGTATGGAATAAATTTAATATTTTTGTAAATAATGGTTTATTATAAAGAGATGCCCATTACAATTGTTTTCGAAAGTGAGATATTGAGTTAAAATTAGTGTGAACATTAGAAAATTCGAAGTGTGATTAGTGCCAGATTGTGAAAATGTTAAAGCCGTTTGTATCTGAACCAGAAGAAGACTGTTGAAAACTATTCCCGAACTTCATCGCTTACTTAATTGCGACTACATTGCGAATTTTTGAAAAGCTTTTACAAAATTTTATTTCGAAACTAAATAAGATCTTAAGTTTTAACTTTACCATCAGATTTCTGGCCTCGAGAAAATCTTATCAGTGCTGTTTCAAGAAAATTCTAGAACATTCTCTTTCGAAACTAAAAAATATTGAACAGAAGTAACTGTTACTGTTGTTTAAAATTACCACTTAAAAATATTTTCTTATTCGTGGGTTAGGAGAAGGCTTAAAAAACACAACGATTAATTTCTCTGTGACGTTTCGTATCTTTAAAGATACATTTTCAAGCACTGGAAACAATACACAGCGTAAAAGTTAAAAAATAATATAAAAAAATATAAAATAACATTAAAAATATACTTGAATTGTTAGTGTCGTTGTGTCCGCACTTTGCCCATAATTGATAGATTTGGCGTGAAGAAAATATTTCACAGACCTTTATTTTTCAAGTTAATTACCTATTTTTGTTGTGAAATGCTTTCGGTCACGTCACATCTAGGAATTGTGGGCAACAAAAACAAACCTCTATTATGTTAATAATCTATTTTTGTTGTGAAAGGTTTTTCAAATCTAGGAATTATGGTATATTTTTAAGGTTAATTTATTATTTTTTTAATTTTTACGCTGTGTTCTGTTTCCAGTGATTGAAAATGTATCAATAAGGATATGAAACGTCGCAACGGAATAAACCAGTATGTTTTTTGAGCCTAACCCACAAATAAGGAAATATTTTTTTGAAGAATTGGAGAACGCCATTTTTTAAAAAAATTCCCATTTAATTTATTTTACAAAAAATGTAACATTTCGAAGTCAAACAAGATTTGTAAGTTTTGACTTTACTATCATGTTTTGAACCTCAGTAGAATCTCAGGAGAGGTGTTTCAAGATACTACTAGAAAATTATTTTTTGAAACTAAGCAAGATTTATAAAACTTCACATTGCTGGTGGTTTTAAACAGGAGAAGCTTAAAAAATATTTGTTTGCCTAATACTAGACAACAAGCTGCTAAATTAGAGGAACAAGTAATGGTTGCAGAATGACTTAGCAAACTGCAAGTAAAGTAGAATATCCTTATGAAAAGGTCAACCCATCAATAAAGTAGAATATATAAGAAAAATAAGCTAAACAAGATTCAAGACAGCAACAACAAAAATCTTTAAGACTGGAGGAGACTAAAGATTAAAAGAAAAACCGGAAGAAGAAGCCAGAAGACGAAAAAAACCTGAAGAGCAAGATCGGCAAATTCTAAATGATCAATAAACCAAGAGACAAAAAGAAAAACTGGAAGAAGAGGTCAAAAAACAAAAAGAGAAACCAAGAGAAGAGGCCAGGAGGCAGGAAGAATAAGAACTGCTCAAGAAGATTCTTGTTCAACAGGAAAATTAAAGAAAACAAGGACTACATCAAATGCAGGACTGGATTCAGAATACAATTGAAAAATGACAAGGCCTCTTGTAAAAAGTCTTATATAATGTCAAGGAAAAGGAGAAACTGAAGAAAACATATATAAAGTGAAAAATGATCTGGAAAATGAAGTAAGATAAGTTCATGAGGAGGTAAAACAAGTTCAAGTAGAAATTAAAGATATCCGTGACACCACTGAGTTTCAAGGTTTTGAAAAAAGGTACGTAAACTGAAAAAGCGGAACTTTCGCTGGTCAAATAGCAATTTCTGGCGATAAAGTCAAACCTTCAACATTTGATGGGTCCACTTCCTAAATCCTGTTTGTGCATCAATTTAGGGCAGCAGCAGCAACTGATGATTGATCCGATAAAGAAAAAGCCACATTTCTAATCATCTCGTTAAGAGAACCGGCATTGAATTTATAACAAAGCACTCCCGCGTGTCGTTAACAAAACTATCAGCACCTTGTCTATTTATTAGAGCTTTGTTCTTCTACTAACAACTCGGGAATTGTGTTTACAGCAATTGATATTATTTCCCTTGGAAAAAAATATTTTTTTCAAACACAAATTTGATATATATTCAAAAATTTTAACTTTATCAAAAAGATATTATTAAAATCTTACCCGAAAATTTTTTATGATCCAATAAATTTTATTTTTGGTCCAGAATTGTATTTACAGCAAATCCTGAAACTATTAGTTGAGGTCCAAAAAAATTGCAAAAAATCGTTCTTAATGTTTTTAGGTAGACAAACAAAATGGCAGTAGATTGCTATTATCTGTTGCGAGTTCGAATATGTTTAATAGAACGACACTAATATGAATTATAAGATACACAAAATAAATAATATATATTTAGGTAGGGTGCTACTTCATTCAGAATACAAATGAAAAATAATAAGGCCTCTTGTAAAAAGCCATAAATAATGTCCAGGAAGAAATAAACAACCTGAAAGGAGAAACTGAAGAAAACATAAAGTGAGAAATGATCTGGAAAATGAAGTAAAATAAGTTCATGTGGAGGTAAAACAAGTTCAAGTAGAAATTAAAGATATCCGTTACACCACTGAGTTTCAATGTTTTGAAAAAAAATACGTAAACTGAAAAGCAGAACTTTTGTTGGTAAAATAGCAATTTCTGGCGATAAAATCTAAACTTCAACATTTGATGGGTTAACTTCCTAAATCCTGTATGTGCATCAATTTGGGGCCGCAGTAACAACTGATGATTAGTCCGACAAAGAAAAAGCCACATTTCTAATCATCTCGTTAAGAAAACCGGCATATGGTTGGAAAAGAGCCTTAATGTTTGAACTTGTCAGAAAAAATAAAACATTTTTTTTTACATAAAAATGGATTATAGGTTTTAGGAATGATTTTTTTAAAATGTTATCTTATGCTATAGGATAACAAAAACTAGCTAAAAATCAATTTTTGATTGATTTGTTTAGCTTTTTATGTACCAAAGCAGTATGACTTCTATCGCACTATGTTGAAATAGTTAAAACAGTAATATTCTTGTCCTACTAAACTTTTATTATTATTGACCTACCTAAATATATATATTTTTGTGTGTAACTTATGACCTATGTGAGTGTCGTCGGTAAATATCATGTATTCGGACCTGTAACAGGCAACAGCAATTTCTCGTCAGAGTTATTTGGTTGTCTACCTAAAAAGCAACCTATTTCGGTTGCAAATCCTATGACCCATGCTATCCTGTTGTTATCGCTCGGAATATAAAAGTAAACTAATTAGTAAGTAGTAATGTAATATTCAATGTAATTTTTCAACTTTAATTTATTTGCATTTCGCCATGTAGACTCAGAATTCAAATATAAATTTTAATACAGGGGAGATTACTTTTAACATTTAATCCTTCATTGTTTTTATACGTTGGCGAAATACTCAATATTATTTTGGTTTTGAATTAGTAAAGAGTTATTAACATCATTTTTGCAGAGATATCTATGGGTCATATTTTTACACTTGAAATAGTCAGCAAAAATTCAAAAATATATTCTATGAAGTTCTTAGTCATAATAATGGGTATATCGAAGAGAGAATAAAATATTGCTCCGAATAAAGGTGTTAAAATGTCTATGTATAAAACGATGGTATGTTATTCCTAATTCCCAAAATCTACCACATATCTGCTCCGGCAAAACTCATAATAATTTCTTCTGGAGGAATCTGTATATCACTGAATGTTGAAAGTACTAAAGTCAAACACTGTACATTTTTCTTCGATTAAAATATAGGTGAAGACTAGAAGACTGGCAGTTGCATCATTTGCTTTTGATTATAGGTATTAAAATTGCACTGAATTTTTCTTTTTGCTACCTGCAAAAGAGTCTCGGGAGACACATTTGTGAAATTAAAAAAGCAACAAAAAAATACATTTTTGAAAGGTTTTTATTCCTAAAGTCTATATAGAAAAATACAGCAAGTTATTTCACCGTATAAATATGTAGAATCGAACTAGTAGGTGATGTTCATCTTAATACTATGGAGCCATGTGCCATCTCTGATGAGACTTGCAAATGGTTTTTCCGTATTACGACCAACATTTTATAGGTTTCTACATACTTAAACGGCAAACCAAATATTAATAATTTACCATTAATTATACCATTTTTTGATATTATTAATAAAGTAGGCATATTAGAGGGTGTTAAGTTGACAGATTTAGTTACTGGAAAACTGCATTTAAGTGTAATCAAGTCTAGATGCATTAAGTATGTAATAAATGTTCCAAAGCCTAATAAAAATATAACCAACAAAAAACAGTATACAGATCTTGAAAAAGTGCAAAATTTAAGCAATGTTCGGGATAAATATTACCACAAGTTGTGCTTTTAATGATAAACGGTATGGCTTTTACGTCTAAAAACTTTTAAAAGCCAATGAAATAAAAGTACACATAAAAACTTTTAAATTCGTTCCACACAGACTTCACTAACATTATTGGATCCGAATAATTTAAGACTTTTCCGTATTTTGTTTAAATAGTCTATTTTAAGATGTTTAAAACATTTTTCGTACGAATGCTGTCTAAGGCAAATATTCCACAAAAAACGTCAAGTAAATATTAATGGAATATTTCACTCATATATTAAAAATCCCATATGAAGCGAACATTTTCCGGCAGGTCCTAGAAAGTTTCTTCATAAATTTCCCTACTAGTATATCTATAATAAAGACTGTTAAAAGTATGCAGTGGTCATTTAGGTATACATTAAATTTAAAAAAATCCCACCTTTTTTTATAACTTCTACTCGGCAAAAGAGCCCTCCTTCTTCGGAGTCGAGCTCCTTCGCCAAAATACGAATATAACCTCATGCCGTTTATAAAAAACATGTTTTCATGAAAAATTATAGGTAATTTTGATGCACTTGTGTAATTACACCCGAATATTTGTAAATAGTAGAAATTGAAATGGCGCTGATTGATGAACAAATATGATTATTGATTTTTTGTTTTAAGAAATATTAACTTGTGACCGATGTTTTAAATTTACGCAAAGATCGATTATACTTCAAATAGACAGTCCATCAGGCAGTTTTATATATTCCCCATATTAATTGCTCATGTCACCGTTTATCCGTAATATTAGCATGCAAGTTACAATATTTGTCTCGGTGTTTCCAGTAGCGTGATTTATATATACTTACTGAAACATGCAATCAAAATTGTGCTTTAAAGAGGAAAATTGCATTGCCTGATAATAGCGTAAGACCGATCTCTAAAGGCTTTTAATAAGCAGGTCGGATGCTGTGAGACACTTACTCTGGGCATTAAGCTAAGCGATACCCCAAATTTAGGAGAATTTTTATTTTTTATATAGTATAATCGGTTTCGATTTAAGTAAGTTATAAACCTGGAAAATATTTATTATCTGTCATTTTCCGTAATTAAAGGAAATATTATTTTTTTACTACTTTATACGAAATTGGTCTTATAACAAATATTACCTTTTAGCAGGCAAAGTAAAAGGGAATGCAATTAGTATATACAAACCGTATGATATTCCACTTTTCTCTTCAAATAATCTATTTTAAAATACTTAAGAAAACTGATCATTTACGAGAGAAATTAAAGAAAAAATCCAAGTTACCAATTTTTACGAAATAATCGATACATTTAACAGAACATTAGTATGAAATAACTACAAATGTATTGGAGTCAATGTACCAAAAAATTTTTATTTTTACCCTAATAGCATAATAGGAGTAGTTTATTTATACCAAAGGCTTGTAACGTACATTTTCGTTTTCAGTAATCATGGAAAAGACGATTAGTGGCAACCTGTGGTGTTCTAATATTTACATGTATTTAATCAAGATTAATAATTGTAAATCTGACTCGCCTGTGTGTTTTGCCCGCAGAATAATTCATTCTACCGACTGAGATTCCAAAAACTAAAATATGTATGTTCACAAGTTCCCTTCTTCCGAGGTTTCATTGATAATTGTGTATTAGTAAGAACTTCTGATTCTTCGACCTGTATTCCACTATTATGTGTTGTTTGGGAAATATATAAATTTGATTTTCTTATCATCGTAAATAGACTTTCTTTCAAAAAGCGGGGACTATATTTTCTGACAATTTGTGAACATTAGTTAAACGCAAAGTCACGTAAAAGTCAGAAAACGAGCGTACTGTGTTTCGTGTTACGTTTTGGATGTTGATGGTAGAAGATTTTGTATTATATCATTGGCAGCATCTAATACGCTTGTAAAAGTATTTTGATATATTATTACATTTATTTCAGTTTTTTCTTTTAAAAATATTGCTAAATATATAATTTTAAAGCGAACTTTGTGATAAACTTCCAACTTTATTGATAACTACTATTAAACAACTGTTTTTTAACAAGTATAAATTGTTTTAAGATACACTATTTTGTGAATCGTTCTTAATATTAGTACTCATATTGTTTATATTTTAATTTTACTAAGAACAGTCCGTAAAAAAATTATTGTATATAACACGACTACGATGAAATATCGTACATTCGTTTGTGAAATTTGTTTCGCCGTCTTGTTATGTAAATAAATATTTAATTTTGCTTTTATTTCTAATTCTCTTGCCACAGATAAGCCTGAGAAGGCTAAACCGAATATTCTCGGGACAGATACTGTACACGTGAGAGTTCATATTTTTACGTTTGAGGGTCCCCAAATGCTGAAAGACATGTTTTTTCAAAATGCTGCCTCTCTCTCTCGATCTGCTAACTTCAAAAATGCTATTATAGAATTTTCTTATTTTATAGGCCATAGAAAACTACTACATTTATGCGAATTGTTTGGAAACAGCAATTTTTAACAATTTGAAAACAAAATTTTGGTATATCGCACTATTTTTTCAAAGAAAACTTGTTCATTATAACAGTTTGTGATTTAGTTCCCCGAACTTGATAATTTGAGGAAGGGTTTGTCGGTATATAAGGAACTAATAACAAACATAATTCTAGAATTATACGCCAGAGTATAAAATTTATTGACAAAATATTTACAAAAAACACGAGACGTAAACAAATTGTCGATCTATATGTGATGTAATGTGGTGTCCTCCGTCTGTTTAAGTCTCGTGTTTTTTTGTAAATATTTTATTAAAACATTTTATACTGTGCCGTATAATTCTAGGATTATGTTTGTAACGTTAGTGTGTCTTAAACATTTCAATTTGGACCAAGGATTCTTCGCCCGAAGAAGCTAATAAATTTAGCGATACGTCGCGATAGAACCTACCCCTTAGGATTGTTATTTTTTCCCTATATACCGACAAACCCTTCCTTAATTTATTATAAGAATTTAGCAATAGATTATATGTTTATTGAAATTATTTGTTCAAATAAATTTGTGTTTCCAAAGCCAGTTAAAAGTGCATTATTGTATGAGCTTTTGTAAGTCTACAAGGTAACTAACATTGCTAAAATCGAATAATTTTAAAAACTAATAGATAAAAGTGCATATGCATATATTTTTACAATTTAAAACTTCCGAAAACAATGTTGGTTTTTTTAATTTTTATTTTAGCTAATGTATAAAGCAGGGAAAAAAGTACTTTTCTTTTTATCGTAAGATGCCCTCTTTATCCATCTGTCTAGATTATTGTATAAGGTTCGTTTAAAACGCCAATACAAATATTGGCGCAAATCCAGTATGGCGACACAAAATCGAGGCCTAACTAAAAAATAATAGATCATTATGCATATGCATATATTTTTGAAATTTAAAACTTCCGAAAATAATGTTGGTTTATGAAAATATTATTTCTGATACTGTTCCCTTTTAAATGGAAAATATATCAAATCTGTAAAAATTCTTTCGTAATTCTAACTTAATATTTAATTCAATTATGTTTTTGATTTCCGATTCCGGTAGTTTTTTTAATTTTTATTTTAGCTAATGTATAAAGAAGGGAAAAAGAGTACTCCTTCTTTTTCTCGTAAAATGCCCTGTTTATCTATTTGTCCAGATTATTGTACGAGGTTCTTTTAAAACACCAATACAAATTTTGGGGCAATTCCAGTATGGCAATAAAAAATGGAGGCCTAATGGTGGCCGTAGCCAGAAGTCTAAGAAAGGACGTTCAAAATAGTTTTTAGGTATGGCAACTTTTTTGTCTATAATATGTGACTATAAGAATGTCAACAAAATTCCATATACTAGAATATAAGTAGAAACACAACAAAATTAGTATTAGATATTCTCAAAGAGTTAATTAGGTTACTTTTTAGAAAACTAACACCTCTCAAACTAAAGGTAACAAAAATATAACCAAATAAAATACACTGAAGCCTAAAAGATTTCTTTAGTAATAAATAACGTTAGAATAATATACTTACAATACGGTTTGATAATTGGTATGCCTTAAGATCTTAGGAACTAAAACGAGATTCGAATTATAAGTAAAATTGAGAGGTTCAATAATATACCCCGTCGAGAAATTTGAATATTATGTTAATTGTACAAATTTAAAAACTAAATGCACTTTCTACTTATTCATGAGAAATTTAGTAGCGAGGCTATTTTTCAAAATTACCGTTTAATTTTTATGTATGATGTCTTGTTCCAGATGTTTAAAGTTTTGTGCTAAGAATAAATATATTTCACATTTTCAATATTCATTATAGAATGAAGACCAAAACCGTCTGGTGAAAAACTAGATTCGCCTCCCTCCCCCTCTGTAAAATGTCATAGTTCATTTGAAAAATACTACTTTTATTCTGTCCTATATAATGAAACAAAAGTCTACAAAATGTAGAAAAGCATTTACAAGCAAACCATTTAAAATAAAATTCAATTTGAAGAAATTGTAATTTCAATCGCAATCTTTAGTTCTGTATTCCTAAATGAAATAGTTTTTAGTAATTTCCGTATTTTTTATAAATGTAGATATGCCGTCATTAGGTATAGGAAACCCATAATAAAATAAATTAAATTTTATTGAAAAATTCAAATATACATTTAAATACAGTGTTTTCCATTAAAAAAACTGTAAACTATGGATGGCGTTTTACTTTTTAGTCTCCTATGTGCCCATTATTAATTTAAATTGAATGGGACTTCATTATGGCAATTTATTTTATAACATTACAATAAAAATTTAATTTTAGCTGAATGGGACATCCAGAGCTAAGCCTTCATATAGGTTTTTAACAATCAATTAATTTGATTTACCTACTAAAATATATGCCAGGATATTTGGATGGGCTTTTACAAAGTTAATTCAATTTTCATTATATTATTATAATTAAAATACATGTTTTTAATATAAAATAATTTTATTACTTACAAATTTGTTGATATCAATATTTATCCAATATTTAACGAATATCTTTGTAATATTCTGTGGGAAACAATATAACCGATTATCAATTTTTATGAATGGTATTTTCATTTACAGCAATTTATATGATTATCTATTTTTATTGAAACCAATTTCCATTGATATCAATTTCGATTGAATACAAGCCCCTCGAATACATTTTTATTATCGGAAGTTTCGCCATCTATAGCCTCCCAGAAGAAATATAATATGATTGCGTGAGTGCGTTCCATAACTTAAATTAATTTTTGAATGTGTCGTCATACGAAAGAGAAGTCTTCGCGCCAAAAAATTTTGTAAAGTTCTGGAGTCTCTTTGGTCTGGTATTCTGTGTTCTGAACTTCGTTGGTTTGCGTATTGCGCTAACATTGGATTGATTGCATTCTAATAATCTTGCTTGCTGAATTTTTTATAATATTTGTGCAATAAAAGACGATGATACGGATCGAATTCAAATTCGTCTTTCACGCGCAACACATCGATGTACAGCGTTTGAAAGTCAAAATTTCAAATTGTCATTTGAAAACGTTTGTGGAATTTACGCTTCAATAAAATGTTCTTAAAATTATTAAACTAATTATTTTGAATCTGTAGGTTTTATTTTCAATACTGTTTACAATGTCAACATGTGCAGTTGCAAGCAGTAGAAATCGAGATTGAAAATATAATCGAAAAACAAAAGAGACAGATATAAGATATTTCAAATTTCCAAAATAATACATTTTCAAAAATGTGGATTGTTGCTTACCGTCAAGCTGTCAAGATAAATTTAAAAAATGGTAATTTAGGACATATTTACTATAATAATAAAACAATATGGTTTTAGCTACCTGTTTAGGGCACTTTTGAACCTGGTTTGTATTTTTCAATTGCAAGTAAAAACTAAAAATGTCAATAGACGTCACTAGTGCAGCAACTCAAGTAACAAATATTATAAAATATGAATGGAAGTTTCCCCTGCAATTATTTAACTTGCAGCATTCTTAACTTTTGCTTTAAATTAATTAATTATATTTAATCAAAATAAATATCCTTTTAAAATTTCACAAATCTCCGCGATGAGCACTTTAGATAATCTGATATTTGTAAACTGCTGGAGAGATGGGCGTGGGCATAGCGTGATAAATGTATCGTTGTGTCAATCATAATTTTATAAACAATGAGTATTAAAAGGGGACTCGTATGTTGCGTTAAAGAAGTAACAAGGCCGAATTAACTACTTATGAGGGCTGGGGATATCAGTGTTCAGGGGCTCCTCCATGATCTGGACGAGGCAAAGTTTTGCTATGACAAAAAAATGGTCAATGGGTTTTACGTATTGGGGGCCCTTCGGCCGCAACTCAGAATTTACTGATGACAAAAAGAAGCAAAGTTCCTCAGTCTTGTATTTCGCTCGCTGATGTCTCCCGCAGCCTACATAATAGCAACATACATACGTACATACACCTAATTTCCTAATTATTATATTTTACACCACAAAGTCATCCGAAAAAATCAAAGACCCGAAACAATAAAATGCCCTTATCACTTCGCAGTCACATAAATCGTACATATCTTTACTAAAATAACAATTTACTTTTTTGTTTTTGTCTTTACTTGGCTTACTAAACCACTGTGGCTACCATTATTTAAAACATTAATTTTTTCTATTAATTTAAACCACAAAATCAACAAACAAGTCTTGAAAATACAATAACTTCTATAAAAATACACAATCGTAAACCTATCACACGATTCATATTAAACGCATCAACTGACAAAAATGTTTAAGTTTCCTTGGCGCGGCTGTTGACCCAAAATTTGCCAACGTAAGCCTATATTGCCTATGCGCCCCTATGCGAATTCAATCGAGAACACTCGGGAAAAACTCGCCTCCGTTTACAACCACGAGGTTATCGCGGGGCGCCAGCCTCGTGGTCCAACGAAACGAAACCTTCGGAGAACGCTGTGCGAGGCATCCATAGTGCGACTGCCGCGGAATCAACATGAACATTTAACGAGTTTACACGCTTAGAATAATAGAAGGATTTTCCAAATTTAAAAGATATTAAAAAAATATAAATTATTTAGTATTTTCTGTTTGGAAATATCATTGAGTCATTGACTATATGATCTAATGGAGGAGCCGCCACTGCCTTTTTCGAAGGTAAGTATTGATTACAATTCACAGTGTATCAAATTTCAATAAATTGTCTCTAAAAGTTTAAAAGGTGCATTATATAAACTAAAAAAAAAACAAAATCGTTGACACCTTGTATCTCTAAAACAAAGCATTTCTGCACATGAACTTTCATTCATGATTTTTTATGTAAAAACTACCCCTAAAATTACGTCATGACTTTTAGTAACACCCTGTATTTAGGTTCAACGTATATTATATGTAGGTACATATAAATATGATTCCAGATTTGAATCTAGACAGAAATCACCATGTCGTGGATTCGTATCGAAAGATTCTCTAGTATCTCCGCATGACAAGAAGCGTACACGTTGCCTTGAATATTTACCGTGAGTCCCACCTAATTACCAAGCTAATAGGACATGCATGGTGTGTTTTGTTTTGGGATATTATTCAATATAACATGTTCTGCTTTCCAACATACGACAGTTTCGGGTTTGAGTAGGTGCAGGGGACAAATGCACTCCGCACCCCCTCACCCACCGAGCTAATAACCCAAGCAAAAATTACATTATATAAAGTATTTCAGGACTATTAGCTCACAAACAGTGAGATTTTTTTTTGTTTTCATGCTTATGTTGTACTAACAAGAACTAAGAACTTTTTTTTTAGTTATCAAATGTTTGCCCCCTGCGTGGCATTTTAAATACACCACTGGGTAGATTTGTTCATTTTTGTAAATTGGTATCTTGATCGACACGCAGCCTTGAGAGCGAAATGCACATACCTATAAACTATAATAATTACTCACATATTAAACAAGGGAGGCAAACATGAAAATAGTGTCCTAATTATCAAATGAAATTAATATTTTAAATAAAGATATAGTGATATAAGCTTACTACAGTTTGCTTTAAATAGGGTGACCAGATGTACTCTCTTTAAAAGGAATGTTCTCTTTTTCAGGTCCATGTACTCTGGTACTCTTACCCTTTCCATAAATACGACAAACATCCTCTATTTTGAGAAATCAGAGACAAATGATCTCTATTTTGCGAAATCTGGTGCCATTTTCTAATTATTTTTGTTATTTTTATTTCATATTATTAAGTGTATTATAATTATTATTGTAAGTCATTGAATTCTGCGAAAGTGACAAGACTTTACCTATCTATTATAGGCTGGTACCTATTTTTACATTTCGTCAAAATGTACTCTATTCATTTTTCAAAAATTCTGGTTATCCTACTTTAAATCACATTTAAGAAATCAAAAAAACCTGCATTAGGACATGTCGGTCGCCGGCACATAGCTTTTAAGGGAAATTGCAATTTGCCATTACAAATTACAACGTGTGGTACTCTGTGAATTATAACTGGCAAATTCAAAACCTTGTTTTCTTTATTCTGGTATAAACATAAACACTAAGTCAAAAATCGTTGTTATTGCTCTACCATATATGACTGATTGTAGTTTAGACCAGGAAATCATCAAAAAATTGTAGAATAGTTTGTTTTGGAATAGAATGTTGGGGGCTAGATACGTTCGTTTTAACTTTTTTTCTTTATGATCTGTAATTTTGTACGTGGTCGCATTTTAAATATATAATAAATATATAAATACTCCCCAATTATTTAATAACTAAGTATTCCCAATCGAACAATAATTAATCACGTTTTAACTGTCATTGAATACCTTCCAATATGTTTTTCTTTATTCGTAGCGGACTCGTCATGACGTCATGCACGACACAGTCGGTTAATTTTGGATGCACATTTAAATCTTCGAACGCATGCCTAGCCAGAAACTCGGGTACTAAAAGAATACAGATTTCTGCTCTTGTTGTCCCTACTTTGCGCTAGATCGCTCCACCTCCGATAATTAAAATTGATATTCAGAAGAATCGACATTAATTAAAAATCGAAATCAAAACAATGCATATTAAAAAAAACAGTTGCTTTATACCCACCAATCATTTAAATTCCACAACTTTTATACAATTAAATCTCGTATTCATTTTTATTTATTTATTCAAATGTATATTTCAAGTATTTGAATTTCCATGGTAAAGGGTCCGTGTTATATCCTTTTGATGTAGTATAAATTACGGATAAACGACTAGCAAAATCAAAATAATGGGCATTATTCTATTCACATTTTTAGGGTGTTAATGGACTTGATATTAAAAATATCCTAAAAGATGCTTTAATTTTTTTTTTGATATGCGATAAAAATATTTTTTTTATTACATGACTTCTTAAATCAGATTTGCCTTCATACGGTTGAAATAAATTAATCTTCACAAAGTCGTTATTGCTTTCTCATGTTTTCTGTATTAATATTAATTTAATGCGATCCAGTTTAAAGCAATTACATTTTAATAAGAATCAATGTATTAAATATTTAAACATGATTTTTGTATATGGCATTTATTTCATACCAATATTTAATAACATCGATTTGATGAAATGCAAAAACCAAGGAAAGACGCATGTATATAGAAATTTTAAGTAGGCTCTTCTATACGTGTTAAAAAAGAATAAACTACTACTTTCATGTGGTATCAATTGAGATAGTCTGCAAAGAAATTGCTTATCATAACAATGTCATTCGGTAAAATCGGTATCCGCAAAAATTCGATATCGGAAAAATTAAAACGAATAAAAATTGCATGCATTTATATGTTTTGCAATTAAATTTGCTATCAAAGATGCGTATGACTAAAAAGTAAAACGGCGTTTCATAAACGTGTTTTTGAGGAATTTTAAAAATAAAGAACTGTTCAGTACTGAGAAAACGAAGGGGTACGGGGTGCCTACCCACCACAGTGGCGTATTTGGGGGGAAGGCATTCGCCTCTCTACAGATTTACTAACCAAAGCAATATTTTTGAAAATAAAAATTATTTTATAGTACATTACTACGACTTTTTAAGTAAAAACCCTTTTTTGTCGTTGCTGAATTTTCATGGGAGTTATGCTTATGTTACTCTTATACTTATATTTTTAGGTTTAATGAGGTCTTGTTTTGTACTAAGAATAAAGATATTTGATATTTTCAACATTCATTAAGACTTATAATTACCGAAATAATCTGTCGATAATATAAGATTCGCCTCCACTACACACGACTGCTTTGGCACTACCCTTAAAATGTTTCGAATTCGTCCAAATTGGTCAAACCATCCCTGAACAATCGGACTTAAACATATAATAAAATAAATAGGGCGGAATTAGCCTCCTCCTTATTTGAAGTCGATTTAAAATAGGCATACATTTATTAACGAATAAAATAGATTGTCAATTTTCACAATTCAGAAGTAACAAATACTTTTATTGTAAACATTGTTTGTATAGCCAATTAAACAACAAAAAAGGTGCGGTCAGGAAAGGGCGTTGAAAGTAATAATTGCTGAGAGCAAACACTCCGCGTTGTTTTTCTCGAAGACATATAATCAGTGAGATGGTTCTTCGAATAGATACTAGGTGGTTTTTTTATATTCGGCTGTGATCTCTTTAAGTTATTATAACATAAACTAGAAGTGCTAAAATATGTTGAGCCGTGATGACAGCCAGGTACATTCTTCTGTATTTTCTCTTTATATACTTTATCTGTTCAGATTGTAATATAATATAATGGTTATCCTGTTTGCTGCTTGGAAATAAGCTGGACTGTTTCTGAACCAATTTTTTGTTTCATTTACAAATGATGCTTTCAATAACAATAAAATTGACATCAACATTCGTTTTAATAGTGTTACAAATTAATAACACAGATAAATCTAACGTAACCCAACTCCAGTAAATGATATAAAAGTGTCACCGTGAAAACAAGCCGTTTGCCGTAAATGGCTTGATCAACAAAGAATTCTGTACGAATTACCACTGCAAAACTTGATTATGACATACACTTCTGGTTTATCTATTCTCTAGATTTTGAGATTTCTGGTTAGCCTCAAAGATGGTTGCATAGCCTAAATGAGAACATTAAAATGCAAGCTGTTTAGGTTGCCCCTATTCTGCTCACTGTATGAACTTGAACTCGAAAATATTAAATTAAATAAAAACATATTGTTTTATACAGGGTGCTATACATTCCAGTTTAGGTCTAATGATGTGGTCTTATTTGTAAACGGTTAGAGATACGAAAAAGTTGAAATTACGTACAGCAAAGTTGCCCAACTGAGAGACTAACAAACTGTCGCCTAGAGAATGTAGAAATGTTCCTAGTACCAAGTTAGGCGGCACCATATCCGGCATTATTTGGTTTCGCGCGCGTAGAATGTACGTTTCATTTTGATTCGGACGATTTCTCTAAACTAAAGTCGAAATGGTCGTATCGGCAACAGCGCTGTCTAAGCGGCGTACGGGGTTAATTTTGTCGAATAAAACTTTGTGTAATTGTTTCCGAACTTCTGTTGCGTTATATTTTTCTGTGCTAATATATTTTAGTGAAAACCCTAATTTACTCATATTTACAGCAAATAATAGTACAAGCTGCTGGTAAGGTAATATATTACGATGTTTATAGAAGAATCTAAAAGCAAAATCTGATTAAAAGTGAATGCTAATGATAATGATAAAAGCTAGCTTTCACACCACGCTTTCCCATTTATGGTATCTTAACTTGCTGTATTCCTCTTTTCCTATTACTTTATCGTGCTATATAATGTTATATATGTTAAATATTATATTTTGCCTTATCATTCTTAAATATTGCATCTTTTTTTAATGCTTGAGGTAGGTAAAATATTACATTAATGTATAAATTCAAAGAATTGGTGTTAATAGCTCTTTTAGTACACGAAATTTCTTAATAAATTAGTTAGAGGATAATAAAAACATAAGAAAAAGGCAAGAGTTTTTTAAATAGTCACATACAAAAATGGGAACTGTTTTACTAAATTTGACTCTTTCAGTATTTTTAATCAAGCATAATAATTTAAAGAAAAAATAAATTAGCAATAATGGAAAAAGGCAGCGCAGTTTCTTTCTGTCATTGCATAAAAAATGCTAAACGCATACACTCAGTTTTTTAAATTTCGTATATAAGGTAGAGAGACCCCTTCTATTAGAGGTACATGCAAAAAATAGTATTAGAAACATTACTTAAATAGGAAGTATTAACCCATGGAGTGTCTCATAAGAGCGGTCCACTCGTTTTTCGTTCTTTATTTTATTTATTTATTTACCTGGCTAAAATTAAAATTCAAAAAACTCACGTGGTTCTCTCAGGCTATAAGGAATATTACAAGATGCAGTTAAACGTCAAAACATGGCTTAAAAACTGATTTCTAAATTATCACTGCATTTTTAGCGGACTCTGATTATTGAACTTGTAGGAAAATTTTTTTTATTTAGATTTTTAAATTTGGTTTTGGCTTTTACCAAAAATGAAAACGAAAACATAATTCTCGTACTTAAAGAAATATCTGGCTAGGGCTGTTTGCCTTAATTCAAAATTTTATCAATTTGCATATATTATTGGGTTTTTGAAATATTTAAATTTAACTGAGCCAACTGTATTAACACTGCCTCATTGCGTGGTGTTATATCGCTTTTTTGCCTGCTAGGGGGTAACAAAAGCGCATATGATTGCTAATCGTTGTAAACGCTAAAAGTCGTTAGAAATGAAAACAAAAAAAATGTTACTGCCTGATTTTAGATTTTGCTTAAACTTTGTGAGAGTATTCTATAGGGTCTTAAAGACGAAATATCCTAGTTATATCTGAAAATAAAATATTTTTATTAAAACGGGAATATCGTTTACTTCCAATTCACCAGGACGATTAATTATACTTGACCAAATATATTCGATAATATAGGTTTGGTCTATATTTTTGTAATGCTGATATTTTTTCATTTTTTGCTGTTTTTTGTATGAAATTATCTTCAATTTCTACTCGATTGTGAAAGGGCGAAACTTTAGATAACCAATAATATCTAATAATTGTTTGACAACTTTGACAAGAGCTAGGGTGTACTAAACTTGCTCTTTGAAATTTACCAACTCGAGAAATAAATATCACAGCTAAGTGCGATAAATTCAAATGGTAAATGTAGCTTATGCAATAATCTTATAATAACCGACTCTTTAGTTTGATTTGAACCAACATGGCTACGAAAGTGTTTTATTTGAGCCGTAACCTATTAATGCATACATTCTCTTTTTCGCTTAGTATATTTGTATGGTTTTATTTAGGTCAACGTTAATTATATGAGGCTAGGCATCAAAAAGGAGCCCGAAATTTAATATTTCAATAATTCAAGTGATAGCTCGTCAACTGATAGACAGTAACCGATGTAGGACGAAAAGCCTAATGCCGTTATGCACATAATCTAAGTACATACAATAAAGTACTGCTTGTTTTAAAGCTAAAACAGCTACAATTTTATATTAACCGAGAATGTCTAATTATTAGGAAGTATAATGTTGCCGACAATATTTTTAATACTACATCATATGAATACTCATCATCCCTGTATAAGAGAAGCAAATTCCAAATGAATTTTATATAGAGCCTCAAATCTTTTATTTTAATGATATATAATATATACTGGAGAAAACCATCTTTGTGATAAGAATTCCATTTCGTAATTGCCCTTATCTTTAAAACCTTTGAGAGTATCGAGCCAGGAGCCAGACAAACAAAATGTAAAATAGCCATTTACCCTTTTACATTTTGTAGACATCAAGAGGCTATAAATTTTAACAAAGGCTTTTAAAAGAGTAAAATGGGTCATACATAATTTATTTTGTGTTATTTTGATTCGCTGTTATTTAAAACTATTCATTTTTACTTTACGACACCTGTAGTAGCGAATTATTTATTACAGTATGATTTTAGTAAAAACCATCCATCGACAGAGCATGTAGCTTCGGCATAAGTGGGATATAATTATATTACCTGGCAGTTCAGTTCAGCTTAAAGGAGGAATCATATGTTGAGATTGTGTCCCAAATATTTTAATGCAAACTTGTGGGCTCCTGAAACATATAAGACATTACATAAATAGGGGACATTCTCCTTCTAGCGATATTTTTTCTTTTAGAAAAACTCTCTTAAGGGAGAACTGCACGCAAAAAAGTGAAAAACTAGCGACAAGGTCTAGTCAAGTTCAAAGTAAGATGAAAAGGTACCTACGTATTAAAAAAAACTTCCTGCACGTACGACCTCAAAAAAATGTGTTATGTATAGGCAAATTAAATTACATTTCTTTTAAAAATGGGTTCAAAAGGGTTCACGCGCTGCAGAAATACAAAGACATGAGTACGATTTACCATTTCAAATGTTGCAGTTACGTAGACAGGATCAATGCAAGGCGATAAAGAGCCATTTTGTGGAAAAAAAAGTTATATGCGACGGCATTTGCGTCAAAAAGTGATCGAAAAATGGTCGAAAATGGACAAATTTACTTCTATTTTATAATTCTAGATTAGATTTTTTCATAAAAAATCGCATTTAGCGCCCAACTATACATATTTCCCTATTGAAATCACATTGAAGCTAATACATATCTCTTATAGTTTTAACATAATATTGCAGCGGTGGAAGGCTTGCAAATGATCCATAACACTGCGTGCAGTTCCCCTATTGGCAAGTTAAACATTATTCCCCCTTAGTTTAATTTTGCCAACAATAAAATCCTTTTGCGCATTTGTTCTTTGAATACATTCCACATTACGTTTATTTACCTAGCGATTTAACATTTTCCTAGTTTTTTATTGCAGAAAACGACAATTATTACTTAGTTAGAAGTAAAGCTAGCATGACAGTTGGTTCCAAATGCATTAAATAAATAAAAAAAAGAATTTTTGAGCTAGCTGGGGGTGCCCGAACGTACAAAGAAAAAATATGTTTTGTTTTTTGAAAAGCTGCCTATAAGTATAGCAGTTTCAATAAAAAGTCTTGGCAGACTTCCCAAAATGTCAATTTGGCACAGTTAATTCGGCAAATATCAATTTGACGGAAAAAATTTGACCTACGATATTTTGGTGGGCACCGCAATTTGGCGAATACGGCGTTTTGGCGGATAAGGTAGTGCGAATTATAGTTTGAGAAATAATTTTGTATTAGAACCTCGATATATACAACGTCATAGGGTAAAAATTGAAATAATTTGTATTTAACTTCATTAATAACAGAGGTAAACTATACGTAATGCTGAAAAACAAGTTAAAATATAGAATTAGCAATGAAACAATCTAACCTGAAAATGGCAATACAATCAAGTGATCAATTTTTAATCACAGCGATGTCATGGCATGAATGTCCTCGCCAAAATTATTAGGAAAAGAAGTTTTTAACAATCTAAAAATTAATTGATATGTGAATGAAGTTTCTGCAAATATTTCCGCAAAAAAAACAGTCATACGCAAAATAGATTTCCGCCAAATTGTCATATCCTCCTCATAACAAACCACTAAATTTAAGCATCCGCCAAATAGACTCAACCGTCAAAATATAGTCCGCCAAATTTTCAGGATTTCATTTTAAGTAGCTTGTACATTAGCATAAGAAGTAAAATATTATATTAAAATTAGAAGCCAAAAATAAGTGATCTCCGTACTGGAACTTCAAACATACAGGACAAACTTTAAAAGCAACAGTTTTTATTTGCTGGGAATTCAGACATTAGACGTGAATGGGGTGTCCAGGGAACAGCGTGTTAAGTCCACCGAAATTTAGTTATACTATATGTACAATTTTAACGCGAATAAGGTATGATTGTGTTTGAGGAAAGCTAAATTTATTTACATGCTGACCTGATTTTTTACCATTTCCTTCTTTCCCGAAAACCTCATTTCTTTACTCGTACTTATCCTAATTCTACTATTAAGACCATAAACCAAGAGGGGATATTAGTAAAGTCTGGCACATAAGTCTGAACGCGTGAAAGGAATGCGGATAAAAAATTATTCTAGTTATGTGGTCCGTTCAAATTATTTTTTTTTATGCATCAGGAATTGAATTAAAATAACAATAATAATATTGATAGGTATCGGTAGACGTCAAAGTAGTCAGGATACCAGTGATTGACAGATTTCAAAACCCCGGCCCGTTCAACGAACAATTATTATTGTCAGAGAGAAATAGGCATGTTCGACGCGAATGACGTGGAAAAGACGAAGATAAAAGATGCCTTGGATTGAATTGGAAACGGGCCAGGGTCTGAAATCCGAGATTGCACTCCCGGGAGGAGTTTTCTGACCAGTGGTGTGCGATATTTAATTAACATATAGCCATAGATAAACTGGTAAAATTGTGGTAGGATTTCAAGATACCGGAAGAAAATTGCTCCTAAATAAAATATTAGCAATCGTCAAAAAAACGCCCTCCCAGGTTTTACGTTTTATCTTTCCTGGATATAAAAACATATATATTTTCATTTCTGTCAGTCTGTCTGTCTATCTGTCGGTTCGCGATATAGCATTCATTTCCTGAATAGCTACAAACAACATACCCAATTAATTTCAAATTTTGGAAAACAATTTAGGGATATATGGGGATGACCTGGTGATAGTTTGGAAGTATTACTAAAAAACTTCTTTCCAAGTTACCACAAATTTTGCATAAAAATCAAATGTTACATAGAAATGAACTGGTTACATTTTGGTATGAATCCAAGATAGCAAAACAAAATAGCGGCCCAAAAAACTAATCAAAAAATCAGCCTGTAAGAACTATTTACTGGATAAATTTCACATTTTGTGCAAGCAATAAATGTGATGTAGAAATAAACTGGTAAATTTGTGGTACGAATCCAAGATGGGGAAACAAAATGGCAGCTAAATAATAGTTTTCAAAAATATTAAAATCTTAATCAAACCAAAACAAAATGACGGTCTTAAAAAATCAGAATAAAAAAATGTATGTTATTTACTGGTTTATGTAGAAACTCGTAAAATATTGTGATAAATTATATATGATGAAATAAAATGGCGCTTAATAAAATTGTTTGAAGGGACTGTACATATACAGGGTGTTTCACGAAGAAATTGACATAGTGAAATGGTTAGTATCGATCAAGGGCCTTTCATATTTGAAAATAAAAAAATTCTAAATTTACCTTTAACGCATATACAGGGTGATTTGTCAAAACCTATATTTTTAGAACTAAATACCTCAGACACTAGTGAACCTATTTTAATGAAATTTTGCACAGTACTAGAGGTACCTGGGACTACACTAAATCTCGTATACGACTGGAAATAAAATTAGGTTCGGACTCAATTTTTTTTAGTTTTTTTGTACATTATTAAAATCAATACTCCGTAACTTACATAGTGGATTTTTGAACATTACACAAAAAAAAACAATGAACGGTATTTAATAAAAATGCAAATAAATTGATTGCGCTTGTTTTGGTTTTTTAGATAGAAAAAAATATTTTTTGTAAATAATTTTCTATCAGTTTATGTAAAACAAAATTTAATATTACAAACAATATTGACCCAATTCTATTGACATTTTATAAAATACTATATAAAGGGGATTAAATGTATTAAAAATAGTAAATATTTTTAATACATTTAATCCCTGTTACCTTTGGTTAATAAATTTTATCACATAATTTACTTAAAAAATTTAAAAAGTCGGTAAATTTTCTTTACTTTAAATTCCTTCCCTGGTTATGATACATTTTACAAGAAATAGGAAAGTGTGACCCAATTTAGTTTCGCCCATATTCATTTAGTAACCAATATACACCGTATTTTCAAATATTTTTATTAACATTATTACTTCAACTTTTTTGGGCTTAATTCAAGTTTTTTGAACTGATTTTTTTAAAATATTTTATTAAGCCGTTATTTCCTTCTACCATCTTGGATTCATACCTGGATGTTACCATTTTACTAGGCCGCCATTGTATTCTGCCATCACGGGTAGAATTGTGGTACGAACAATTCTACCCGTTTATCTTTCTATTACACTTAACTCTTGCAAAATATTTCAAATCAATTTAATAAGCAATTTTCCAGGCTGATTTTTAAATGTTTCATTAAGCCATCCTAGTATCGTTAATAAATTTTACCAGTTCATTACAACGTAATACTCGATTTTTTGCAACATTTCAGATAAATTGGATAAGTAGTTTTTTAGTAGTAGCTTTTTACACATTTCATTAGACCGCCATTTGGATCCGCCATATTGTAATTTATATGACCTTTAACTGAAATAATTAGTGCATTCTTTTAGGAAATAGAGTAAATAATGATTTCAATATTTTGTACAATAATAAACAGTTAATATCAAAGGAAGGAAAACATATCTTTTCTGGGAGTTGAAATAGACAGAAGACTGGACTGGAGGGTAGGTTGAAGATGTAGCCTTAAAAGTTTTTAAGTACTGTTATGCCTTAAAAATTGTGGCTGAGAGGGTTGGTCAGGATGCTGCTCTATCTGCCTATCATAATTTATTCAATCAAGTATCAGATATGGCCTTATCTTTGGGAAAATTCAGTTGATGTTGCTAGAATCTCTGTTTTGCAAAAAAGGTGTATTCGTTCTATTTTAAAATTTAAACTGCAGGATAGTTGTAGAAAAGTATTTATTGAAAATAATATTTTAACTCTTACTAGTATGTGTTATGTTTGTTGAGTATTTTTATCTTACTGTTATGTTTCTTTTTGTTTTTTTTTTCTCTTTATCCAAAATTATTTCCAATGCAGCTACATAGGTATTTAACTCATGATTTTAGGTATTTATGATATGACGATAGATTCTAAGATGCAGGAAAAAAGCAAGGTATTTTATATATGCGGCTAGTTAGTAATTGTAATACTACTTGCTGACATTGTTCCACATCCACTGGTTTTTATTTTGTATACCTATTTGTTATATTTTGGAATATAAATAAACGCTTATCTATCTATCTATCTATCTATCAACTTTTTGACCAAAATTTGAAGTCAATCGGATAAAGTTTTTCGGTATGCTGTGAACAGACTGACCGACCGACAGATCGATGGAACTGAAAAACCATGTTTTTTGGCATCGAGGAATACATAAAGATCTGTAAATACTTGGAAGGGCGATTTCTTAACGATTACAATATTTGGCTTTTACGAGAGAAGTAGGAAGCAGCTTATTAAAAGTGAGTCCATTATTAGTTGATTACATTTGTTTCTTTATCTAAGTATATATATATTTTTTTCTTCTAATTATATGGCAATACACTAATACACAATTCCTAAATTCTATTTTTCGATATTCTAGCTAAAGTTTTAGGCACGCCTATGAATAGACAGCAAACAGGCTAGAATTATATAGCAATACACAATAATTCCTAAATTTTATTTTTTAATATTTCAGCTAAAGTATTTAGGCACGCCTATGCATAGAGAGGAAACAGGCTAGATTTTACCTCATCTCTCCCTTGCGTCGCTATTTCAGAACCGTGTGCCATACTATACTGAGCACCCAGCGGTAAATCAGTTTAAGCCGGCACTGTCCATTGTATTATCAGCTTGCTTGGCCATAATACAGTGTTTTTGGTTATAAATGTCACCCCCCTCTAACATCTTGATTTTTAAAGATAGAAAGCTCATATTTTTACTGAGTTGTAGGGAATTGTCTTAATTTTTTTATTGACAATATTAGTATGATACAGGGTGTTTCACAAAGACGCACCGAATCAAACTTACATTTTTTTAAATGCAACACCCTGTATATTATTAAAAATTTAAATTCTACTCGTAAAACTAATAATTTTGTGTATTTAAAATGTACGCGTATCTTCAACTGTTTTCGAAATAATGGCAGTTGAAAAATTAAAATTTGAGATTTCGAAGTGCTGTCAAATTTGAAAGGATCAAATTAGAGTAAAACGGTGTGCATTTTCTATTTAACCCTATTTAATGACACTAATGCCCGATTAAACGGAGAATATCAGTTCTAATTTCCCAATTGAAACTAGGATCACTCGCTTTTTACCAACCAACCTTGTCTAATAATTGCAACATCAATATAGTTAAAGATGATTAAAAATGTAGGGAATCGTCAGAATTTTTTTATCGACAATATAAAAAGCGCACCGAATTAAACTTTTTTTTAAGGAACACCCTGTGTATTATCAAATATTTAAATTTTTCTTGTAAAACTAAATTTTTTTGTATTGAAAATTTTTGCGTATCTTCAACTGTTTTCGAGATAATGGCAGTTGAAAATGAAAATTTGGGATTTTGAAGGGCTGTCAAATCCCATTGGAACAATTTTCCAAAATAAAACCTAATTTCGTATATTATTGCCGGATTCTAGATAAAATTCTACCATACTTCATGTAATATATCTCATACCTAAATCCAAATATATAAACCTATATTATATTTTGTCTAAGTTGGCCATGATGTTAAATAAACAGATACATATATGTATAGTAGGCTTTGACATTATTCAATCAAATTTGCTAATGTGAGCATCAGAATGTCTTATTCAGAGAATATAAAAGGCAACATTTACGAACTTTATATAAAAAATGGTTAAAATGCCAAACTTGCCGTAAGGGAACAACGAAGACTTTATGGAGGACTAAGGAGAATTCCTACCAATAAAACATTTTTAAGAGTTTATCAGAAAGTTTTACATGAATCAGTGTTTAGATCTCGTAGTGTAAAGACCCCTGAAGATGCCTCGTGCAATCGAAGGCGAAACGTCGGATAGTAATTCTAATTTGACACGGTCTTATCCCAAGAACCATGATTTCTTAATTGAGTATATCAAACTTTTGAACGTGTAGTGTTTTGAAAGAAACATCACTAGATGTTTTGAAAGAAACATCACTAGATGAACTGAGTTGCCGGGATTAATTTTGTGTTCAGATGGCAAAACGCGATTTTTTTAATGACGTTATTAAAAAAAAAGATTTTGTGGAAAAATGTTCTAATGAAATGAAAGTTAAAATATTTGTTTATGTTTTTTCGGAGATGGTCGAAGTTAAAGATTGCTCTGATGCAAAAAACATGAGATTTTGTCACCTGATCACAATATTTTAAATCAGGACAAGACACAAAAGATGACCATTAGTAGAAACCATTCCTCAACGAAAAAATGCTGAAAATATTTAGTTGGCGAAGAAATATTAGATCATTTTGCAGTATCATTTAAAAGTAGTATTTTTATTTCTTTTTATTTACATAATATAATATAATTCTCTATGATTCGCTTCCAATATTCAACTGATTCTCTTATATAGTTTTAAGATATGATTAACTTTTTAATAAACAATTGCGTTCGAGTATAAGTCATATTTTAACACTACATAAGAATTCTTTAAAATATGTTGTAAGTTATAAGATGATTGAATGTGACCAATTTTCACATATTGTACTGGTTTCGGAGTGTACAAACCAAGACTATTGTACTTTTTCAAGCTATTAAAATTCTAATTAGAAAAAGATATTTACAAGTATCAGGTCCTATGTTAATTGCATCCACCGTAAATAAAAGTATACTATGAATTTTATTCCAATTTGGCATATGATAGGAAACTTTGTCTGGCAAATCTGTTTCTTCTGCCTCTGGTTCAGCCAAAAGAAAAACATATTTGAGAAATTGCATTTGTAACGGAAAGTTAATTAATTATTATATAAAATGGTTCTTGAATAGCTCAAATGACTTCCCTAGGTTTGGTTGAATATAAGATAATTTTGTTTGTCCTATCAATTTTTTTTTATTAAAAATGTCTATTTAATAGTGAAGTGAAAATATTAAAAATGTTTTTTGTTAAATTTCGAATTAAACCTCGGAATTTATTAAATTCGAACTTACTATCTCGGAATAATGTCGGAATTTATTAAATTCCTAGATTACCTCGGAATTTATTAAATTCGAAGTGACAAGTCGGAGTTTAATAAATTAAGTTGTCTCAGGGCCGGCGCGAGGGAGGCATCGACAACATAATACAAAGGCATGACTTATTTTTACTTTCCCAGGGAGTAAAAGGGAAGTATTTAATCGTAAAAAGTTCACCCTCCGAGCAGTGGCGGCTCGTGAGTATATTGAAGGGTGAGGCTACATGAGGTTAATTTTGTTTAAATGTGAATAAATTTCCACGTCACCCATGAGGTATTATTCTGCGACGCGTTGACCTTTTTTTTTAATAGAGGTCATCGCCAATAGCCCTACTAAACCATTAAAAACTAAAAAAATAAACTCTAAAAAAAGTAAATAAAAAGTAAACAAAACAAGTAAAATATGTACACCTATCACTAAAATATAGCGGTGATTGCGATAATAAAAACATAATTTAGTTTATTAAAACTTAAAATAAATAGTTGTATGAAATAAGATAAAAAAACTACTTTTTGTACATTAAATCTATACGTCTGTCTTTTAAGGTTGCAAATTTATCTATAATTTGGTCGTAAAAGTTTTGGTCTTCACTAAGTTCTGACAGTAATTCCTGCTCTATTGACATCATTGCTAAACCCGAAAGCCGTTCTTGTGTCATTGTGTTTCTTAGGTAGGTTTTGATCCGTTTAAGACGTGAAAAATTTCGTTCGGCCGATACACTTGTTGCGGGAATAGTTAAAACTAAATTAAAAAGCTTATATGCTTCCGCAAAAATTGCTTTAAAATCTTTAAATAACAAAGCTAGACTTTTTTCGACATCTAAATTTGAAAATTGTTCATCCCTATACAATACAAAAAGCTCATTCTTTAATCTATCTCTGTCAAAAATGTTTGGATAATTTTTAATAAATTATTTAATAAGTCGTCAGGAAAGCATTTAACATATTCCGAATATTTTGTGCAATCGACTAAAGCAAAGAAATTTAAATTATTTAAATTTTCAAACCGCGTCCCTAATTGAAGAATTATACAATCTATTATTTCGAAATATAATATTTTATATTTAGTAAAAATATCAAAGTCGGTAGAACATTGCCCTCGACGTGTGTTAGTTGGCAGAATAGTGGCTTTTTTAGCAATATTGAAAAGTTCTTTGAAATGGTCCTCGTTTCTAAATTCAATAATTCGTTGCTTGGCAAGGTTTATTTGCGAAATGCAGTAATTTATATCTAAATGCTTTAACTGTAATATTTGAAACAGTACATCAGTGCAACTAAAAATTTGTTTATAAATATGCGTTAAAAGGCAAAATTCGAAATCATTAAAATGCTTTAGAAATCCTTTTGCACCATTAATAGATTCTGTTCCAGAACTTAAGTCATTAATAATAGTTTCAAATACTATAATTAAATTGTCCCATTCATTAGCCACTAAGTTTAAAATTTTAGACCGTGTATACCATCGCGTTTCTACAGCTCGCGGAATTCTTTTACCTACTATCTGATTAAGCACAAAAGACCGTTTTGGTGATTGGTGGAAATAATTTGGTATTCCTAATAAAGTGGCAAAAAATATACGACTTTGGGTAATCAGTTTTGTTCCCTGTTGTAAAACTAGATTTAATCTGTGGGCGCAACAATGAGTAAACATAGCTAAAGGAGCAATAGATCTAACTTTTGTTTGAAGCCCATTTATTTCACCTGCCATAACACTAGCCCCATCGTAACACTGCGCGACCAATTTATTTTTAAAGTCATAAGGCTCTAAGCTGTTTTGTATTAAATGAAAAAGGCTCTCTGCTGTTCTATTATCGCTAACGTCAAAAAATCCTAAAAATCTTTCTTTTAAAGATCCGTTGGTCACATACCTAACTGTTATCAAACACTGTGATTTTTCTGTTATATCAGTACTATCATCCGCAATTACGCCAAAAAAACAACAATCGGTGTCATTGATTTCTTTTTTTATATATTCTTGAATATAGTCATGTATGCAACCAATTAGTTCATTTTGTATAGTCTTAGATTGTCCCGTAAAAATATTACTAAATTTAGCACAATGTTCAGTAAGTTCGGCATTTCTTTTTATTAAGCATGCAAATATTTCCTTAAAATTGCCACGGTTAAAAGAATCTGTTGTTTCATTATGACCTCGAAATGCCAAGTCCTGTTTACCCAAAGTAATAGTAACATCAATTAAATAATTTAATAATAAACGGTTCTTTCGAACATTTTCATTATAAACAATTTTATTAAGACTTGCATTTTCTTGTAGTGCATCCGCAATAGTCGCCCTATTTTGCTCCAGTCTTGTAAGTGCTACCGAATTTTTAATATGCTCTCTTGAACTTTCATGCGATTTTACTGCTCGTGAAAAATTTTTTAAATCCGAATATCCGCCCCCTGAACTCCAATTATTTTTGACGCAACCTAATAAAATACAAGGCCAACAATATAAGCTTTCTTTATAAATACTTCCGCATAGCCACCTATAAGTTTCGTACCAAGATATTTGAAAAGTTCTTGAATATTTTTTACCTTGCCTCTTATCGTTAAATATTGCTAAAATTTTCGGCGTCGGACGGCTACCTAATATCTGTTTCTTGTCAGTTTCGCTTCTTCTTAAAAAAGGCGTTTCAATTAATGAAGCAATAATGTTGTGAATAGGATTCATTTCAGAAGCAAAAAGCAAATACAAAAAATGGAACGGTCCAACTTACCAAATCAAAACAAAACAAAAACTTACTCACGCGTATTTATTCACCTTAAAAGACAGAACGCCCTCAATCAGCGATTATCGCAATCTATTTCCTATTTCTTTCTCAGCCGCACGCACCACGTAAAAAGAAGCCGTTGGAATATTTCGCTAGCCATGTGATTTAAATAACCAATAAAAGCATATCCAAGCTACAGATTTATCGCCTTAAGAATGCAATAGAAAACGCGTGCATCGGCTATCGCCATCCCGCTCTGTCGTAATCAGGTGACTAGCCGGCATCGGCACCGGCCGTTGATAAATAGGTCAGAAGTCGAAACTTTCCAAGCTAAAATTATTTCGCCTCATTCGAGAGCACTCTCTTTAGGAATGGGTTTGCACGGATTGCACGGTCGGTTTTTTGATGTGGTCAGAATTTATTTTCTAAAATATTTATTATGGGATTATATTTGGTTTTTTTTTTTAATGTTATTATGTTGTAAAACTGTTAAAAAGTATATTTCTAATTGGTAATAGATAAAAAGTTATATAAAAAAATTCTCTTTTCCTTTATTTTGGGGGTGAGGCGCGGCCTCAGAGGCCACGTTTCAGGGTTCCTAGATGCCAAAAACCATGTTCTTTCTCTATTTCGTCGGCCTGCCTGTCTGTCTATTCACGGCGTAATGGTCCTTAAATGCTATACAGCTTAAAAATCTGTTTTGAACAGATTCAGTGCGGTAGTGTTGTACATTAGATTCCATATAATAGAGGCAAAATTGAGGTTTTGGGATGTCTAAAGTTTTTAGATTGTCTGTAAACAAATGACACCATTTTATCTGCGTTTCGGACAATATTTTCATTATGGACATCAAATATCAACTTATTATCGAATAGATTACCAAGATCCCTCCCCTAGCTGTCTCTTTTTAAGACAAAGTTACCAATTTTATAATTATTTGAATTAAAATTTAAATTTACAAAAAGAGAATTACTTTTATAATATGACTGGAATCTGTCTAGGTCAGATTGAAGGTCGTTGCAGTCATCAGCTCCAGTTACAAGACTATAGAGTTTAAGGTGATCAGCATAAAACAAAAACTGAGAGTTAATAAAAAAAAAACAATCTGCTCTTTTCACCGCATAAGACCCAAACCCCTCCAGTATCTTCCCGCCCTCATCAATCCTAGCCAATTTTTCTAACAATAAAGAATGGTCGATTTTATCAAAAGCCTTGCCAAAGTCGATGTAGATAGAATCCACCTGTATCCGCTCATTCATACTTCTCTAAATGTATTCGGAGTAATAAATAAGATTCGTGCCTACTGATCTGTTAGGAAAAATCCGTGTTGATGAATACTTATTTGATTCTTAACTGAAAAAAAGAACAAGTGCTTGTAAATAGCTTTTTCGGGAACTGTTGTGAGATAATGCAAAGTGTGAAATTGGGTCGATGATTATTGATATTATTATTAGCCCCAGACTTAATTATAGTGATCACTATAATTTTCTTCCAAGAATCCGGAAAGAGTCCCTCGGATAATGACAGATTGAATAAGACACAGCCGAGAGACCTTCGACATACCTTGCGAAAAATACTGCTGGAATCATTTCCGAACAGGCACTCTTTTTTATGTCTAAGCATATATATTAAATTTGTTTCTGTCAGTTTTTTTTCTTTAATAGGTTTATCTATTTAGTTACTATAGTTATTTACTAGACTATTCGTATGTGCTACATTTGCGGTTAAGTGTAAGAGTAGCTTTAATCTAAACATCGCTTTAGATGAGAATATAAATACATTTTTTTATATATTTTTTAAATTGTTAAATCACAAAATAAAAGACGTTTATTATTTGGTTCAGATAAAGTTGACAGAAGTTAACATTGCCTCTCACAATTAAGCGTTAATCTTTAAGTTAGATTTCGGTTTAAAAACACTCTTAAAAAAAATCAGCAAACAGACTACATATATTTTTACCGTCATTGGCAGTTGTATCATTGAGTGATATATTGAAAAGTATATAGTTAGGAGTTTTTTTGGCGACAAGTTGTCAGAACTCTTTACTGTTTAGTTAGTTTACCGGGTATTTCTATTTCAATATGATTTAAATAATCAAAATAATCTTCTTGAATAAGACGTTTAGATCGATTTCTTAAAATTCTGAATGCATGGATCATGAAGATCACCAATATATTATTATAAAAATTAAATTTATTCAGTGTAATATTTTGAAAAATATTAGCCCAAGTTATGCGCAGAAGTGAATTTACTCTATTAGCGTAATTCGCCTTGCGAAAATTAAGACATTTTCTGTTAAGTATGTTTAATGTGTTAAGGACGACATTCTTTATTTCAAATTTAATGCAAAAGTAATATGTATCCTCTTTTACCATTGGTAAAGAACAGTGATACAAAGGCCCAATAATAGTGTCATTATTACAAATAACTAGGTCCCATATGTTGCCCATGTCCCCAAAAGGCTAAGGTATCTAATAAAAGTGCTGATCGGTTATTACATTACGGTTATTACAATGATGTAAGAGAATCGTTAGTGCTCCTAAACATCCAGTTAAGGGTAGGCCAGTTAAAGTCCCCACAAATAATCACCTTATGGTTATTTACTTACTGACTGATCCAGTTTAACTTTGAGATTCCGTAGTCATGTCAATCAATGGTATAATTGGTTTTTTGTATAAATTATGTAAATAAAGTTAAAGAATATAAAAAATCGATAAATTCACTTCTTCCAACAACTTTCCTCGTACAGAATTCTACAACTTAAAATAAATAGTCTACACATGCATATAATTATTTCGTTGCAACTTTTTACAAATTCTATTCACTATAATTTGTTTTATTTTTTTTTACTTGTTATTATTATTATTTATTTTTGATAACATTAGTTATGTAGTCTACAAAAAATAATGTATGTCCTTTATTATTTTCCCCTCAAAAAAAGCAGAGTCTATTCCAGGAAATGGAATTTAACTGAATATTTAACGATTTTACTAGATCGCTATTTTGTTTTGCCACATAGGTTTCGCACTAAAAATGTACCAGTCTACCCCTGTTGAACACTTGATTTTTGTGTATAATTTCAAATCAATTGGATAAGTGGTTCTTTGGTACAGAATTTTTAAACATTTCATTACGCCGGCACTTTGTTCCGCCATAATGGATTTACATAAATTTTTATCACTTGAATATTGGACTTGAAAAATTTGCGCAAAAATAAAGATTAATATCGAGATAAAACGGTAAAGTTTTTGTGTAAATCCATTACGGCGTAATAAACTGAAGGCCTAATAAAATTTTTAAATATTCGATTTAATTCAATTTCCTGGAATAAAACCTCTTTATGGAAGAAAATTATAAACGACATAAATTATTTTTTGCAGACTACGTAACTAATGTTATGAAAAATAAATAATAATAATAACATATAAAAAACTCTAAAATAAATTACAGTTTATAGAATTTGTATACAATTATTATCAAATAATTAAATGCACTGTTTATTGTAAGTAGTGGAATTCTGTGCAAGGGAAGTTGTGTGTAAAAGTGAATTTACCGATTTTTTATAACTTAACATACATTTATATAAAATAAATCAACTATGATGTTTATTATTTTTCTTCATAGAGAAGTTTTCATTCTAGGAAATAGAATTTTACCGACTTTTTTTTTTCCATATTTTTCACTTTTATTTTATTTTTCACAGTTATTTTTGTGTAAAATTTCATGTTAATTGGAAAAGTAGTTTTTTGATAATGATATTTTAAACATGTCATTTCGTCACCACTTCATTTCACCATAATGGATCCTTACCAAAATTTTACCAATTAATCCCTATATCATATTTGATTTTTGTGCAAAATTTGAGGTTAATTGGATAAGTAGCTTTTCATGGATCTTTTTTTTTACATTTTATAAGGCCGTCATTTTCTTCCGCCATACTGGTTTTTTACCAGAATATAACCATGTCTTCCCTTAATCTTAATTTTTTACTAAAATTTTAGGTAATCCGGGTAAGCTATGCCATTAATGGACAGGTCGACGGAATGGAGAAAACAAAACAAATTTTTAGGCATCTAGTGACCATGAAACGCGAAGAACTAAAACAAATCTCGAAGGGTGGGTCGTTTTCACGATTACAATACTTTTGCGAATTTAGCCCTAGTTATAGATTTGTTAAGATTTAAATGAATTTATTTATTATTTGTTATTTTATTGAAGTAGACCTATCTTAATTTTTATCCATGTAACGACTATGATAGTGTCAAAAACCATTCTCAAATATTCTGTCAGACTTAATTCTTCTCACCCTGTAGTATTTAGATTATTCTAGAATTTTTTAGATCATTCCATCCTTTTCTAACCTATTTATTTCTGACATTCCGACTAACAATTACACCAATCTCTCTTTTTGCAGATGATACCACTCTAATGTCTACAAACAAAAACTTAAACATATTATCATCCAGGCTTCAACGGCACATTGGTGCCATTCAAGTCTGGATGAATCACTGGAAATTGGATATTAATCCTTCAAAAACACAAGCTATTATTTTTACAAAAAATAGTAGAATCCCTACTGCTAAAAAACTCAAAATTCAAGGACAGGAGATTAATTGATCTAAGCAAATTAAATATTTGGGAGTAATATTTGATAGAAGCCTAAGGCGGTCTGCGAATACTGACTATAGTATTAAGAAAGCTAGAGGTGTTCTAGCTCAATTATATTCATTATTGCACCAAAAAAGTAGTTTTATTATTAAAAACAAGATCACACTGTTTAAACTCTATATTAGACCCATTCTAACCTACGCTTCGCTCACGTGGAGTACTCATCATAAAAACCAGTCAAAAAGATTTCAATCGCTCCTAAATAAAATAATCAGGATCATTCTAATTCATCATAAACTCAATTCTTCACAGGCATACAAACCTTGAAAGCTTGGGCGACTTCATTAACAAACTTAATTCAAATTATTTCATAAGTGCCGAATTTGCTAACATTGACCTCATTACCAAAACTCATGACTTCTCCCAACAACGTAACAAATACAAGCTTCCTAAAGACTGTCTTTTACCTAGAATTTAAATTACCCCCTCCCCAACTAGGATCCCCCCTCCTATGACTGTTTCCCCTATCCCTACAATTTGATTGTTTCCCCGAGTAATGAAGAGATGTAATAGCCATTACCGAATACATTTTGATTCAGTTGTAATTGAGATTTCGAGGTATTAACAAGCTGACATTTTTAAGTTTAAAGTTACTTTAGTTACGAGTGTTAGGTATAACCAGTGTTTACCTGTGATACCTGTAACCTATGTTTTGAATAAAAGGAGTGTACTGGCCAATCCGGAACATTTGGTGTCAAAAACGGGATTAGGATCCAAAAGAAGTAAGATATAGAAGTAAGAAAATAGTTTCTACTAGTTACAATAATCATGGCAGCAAATTTGGATTCTTTGGTGAACCTGATTATTGCAATGCATAATTACATGCAGAAAAATCAAGAAGACGTGAAGAGATTTTAGGAAGACATAAAGAAAACCCAAGAAAAAATGAAGAATGAACTTAAAGAAGACATGAAAAAAACCCAAGAAGAAATGAAGAATGAACTTAAAGAAGACATGAAAAAAACCAAGAAGATGTAAAACGAGAAATACAAGGCGTGAAGAAGAACCAACAAGACATGAAGAGAAGTTAAGAAGACTTGAAGAGGGGCCTAGAAGTTATGAAGAAAGAAATAAAAGAAGACATGATGAGGAACCAAGAAGACGTAAAGCAAGAAATACAAGACATAAGAAAGAACCAAAGAGAAATAACTAAAAAAAATTTTATTTAAATTGACAATAACCAAGGAAGATGTAAAGAAGAAATGGGACAAATGGAGAAGAAGGTACAAAAGCAAGTTAAGGAAGTTCATGACCAAAGGCAGCAGGAAATCCAAAATCTACTGTCCCAGATGCAGAAATTTGAAAACCCAAGGGACTTAAAATCCGACGTAGTATCTTTATCACATCTGATAAAACCACCTACGTTTGATTGTAAGATGCCGTGGGTTATTTACCTGAAACAATTTGATGCTATCACAACTGGAAATAATTGGGATTCCACCGAAAAAGCACGAACACTCATTGGCTCCTTGCGTGGTGAAGCAATGAAGGTGCTAAGGAACATACCCGAAGATAAACAAAATGACTCTGGGACATTAGTAAGCCATCTAGAAATGCGTTATGGTGAAACACATCTACAGAAGGTTTATACAGCGCAAGGTCAATGTCGAAGATAAAAATACAACGAAAGTCTTCAAGAGTATGAGACACACATTGTGCGACTAATTAACTTGACTTATCCATCCTACCCTGAAGAGATCAAGCAAGAGTTGGCAGTAGGCCGTTTTATTGAAGGCCTTTGTGATTCTGATACCAATCAAGCTTTAAGAATGGCTAGATTAAAGAAGACTTCTGAAGCTCATGCTTACCCCCTTCAGTTTGAAACGGCTAAACAAACATCCAAGAGTCAGGGGAAACTAAGAAGACTACACTACACTCCAGAACACCATTCTACAAATGAAAATACTTCCACCGTTATAAAAGAACTGCAAGACATTCTTCTTAAACATCAGAAAGATATAAATAAAAGTTTAACTTTCCGACAAAGAAAAGGCATCCGTTGTTGGAAATATGGCAAAGAGGGACATATGCAAAGCCGCTGTACCAGCAAGTTGGCAACATACTACCAAGCCCCATCATCATCAAGAAAAATTAAAGTATACCAGCTCCAGAATAATGGCTCTGGCTTGGTAGTACCGGGGAAAATATGCGGTCGGGACTGCGAAATGGTACTGGATACCGGCTCAATATAAACCATCGAGAGGCAAGACATTATAGCTCTTCGCAGGATAGAAAATCCAAACAACAAATACGTCTTGGAAACCGTCAACAGTGAAATTATACCTGTGCAAGGCATCCATGAAGCTGAAGTAACCCTGGGGAACACTACCTTCATACATGCTGTTTTCGTCGCAAATATAATGGATGACGTCATACTTGGTCTTGATAGTATGAATGAACATAAATTTGTTCTTGACATACCTCAGCGGGTCCTCCGTACGAAAAATGAAGAAATAGTTATGAACCTGCCACGAAGAAATCACTCCACGATCCGAGAAGTTATTTTGCTAGACTGTCCGCTACATGCAAAGGGAATTTTACCAGCAAGATCCCTGAGTCGATGTAGAAGAAATACGATATTTGTCAAAATGATGAACATCAAAGAATACCCTCAGCAAGTTAAAAAGGGTCACAAGATCGGAACCTGTCAACCTGCTAATACAATAACTACCTGCACAAACTTGCCACCTTCAAGACATGTAAATACTTTACCAAACGTACTTCAAGGACTGGTGAAATCATCGCAACATTTACTTAATAAAGTTCAGGTGTCCCAATTGGAAGAAATTCTGAGTAGAAATCAAGATGTCTTTTCTTTGGCTGACAGCGACTTAGGAAAAACCAACACAGCTCAACATGGAATTAATACTAGTGATGCAGCACCGATAAAACAGCCTCCTAGACGCCTACCTGTGGCAATGCGGCAAGAAGTTGATCGGATGCTTGAAGATATAAGAAAACAAGATATTATAGAGCTATCGCAAAGTCCCTGGTCATCACCAGTAGTCCTAGTTAAGAAGAAAGATGGATCCACCAGATTCTACGTCGACTTCCGCAGGCTCAATGACATCACAAAGAAAGATAGCTTTCCCTTACCAAGAATTGATGATACCTTGGACACTTTAACAAGATCAAAATGGTTCTCGACCTTGAACCCGAAAAGTGGTTATTGGCAAGTTAAGCTTAATCCAGCGAACAAAGAAAAGACAGCGTTTTCTACTGAGACTGGACTGTGACAATTTAAAGTTATGCCTTTTGGATTATGCAACGTTCCAGCGACTTTTGAATGTTTAATGGAACTGACACTACATGGAATGACACGGGAAACATGCCTACATTTGAAGGTCATTCGAAAAATATTGAAGCTGTTTTCCAGAAACTGAGAATGGCTGGCTTAAAACTCAGTCCCAAGAAGTGCCAGTTTTTCCAAAAGGAAGTGAAATATCCAGGACATGTTATTACCGAACATGGAGTAAAAAGCGATCCAGAGAAAACAGAAACCATTTAGAATTGGACAATACCGAAGGACATACATAAACTAAGGAGTTTTTTGGGACTTTGTACATACTACAGGCGATTCATACAAGGTTTTGCTAATATCGCTAGATCGTTACATCGACTTACTGAAAGCAATCACAGCTATGTGTGGACCGAAGAATGTGGAGAAGCATTTAAAGACTTAAAGAAAGCCTTATATAATCCCCCAGTGTCGTCATATCCTGAGTCATCCCAGATGTTTATCTTAGACACCGATGCAAGCAATACCGCTATTGGTGGTATTTTGTCACAAGTACAAAATGGCGAAGAAAAAGTAATAGCCTATTACAGCAAGGTTCTTTCTAAACCTAAACGCAACTACTGTGTGACAAGGAAAGAACTAGTGGCTATTACTAAAACAGTGGAGCACTTTCATAAGTACTTGTACGGGCAAAAATTCCTTTTAAGGACGCATCATGCATGACTCAAATGGTTGCTACAATTTAAGAAACCCGAAGGACAAATAGCCAGGTGGTTGCAGCGCCTATAGGAATATGACTTTAAAATTGAACATCGCAAAGGGTTAAACCATAAAAATGCTGATGCTTTATCAAGAAGACCATGCCCAGAAAGTTGTAACCATTGCAACAGACACGAGGAAAGAGAAGATCCTGACGATTTTCATTGCCGAAGAACAGCACTTCCAAGCTCTCAAGAGTGGGACTCTAAAATGTAATCCAAAGATCAGCAAAAAGATCCGGATATTGACCCTATAATTAAGCTGTAATTAGAAAATTCACCAAGACCTTGTTACCAAGAAATTGCAGACAAATCTCAGAAATTTAAAGGATACTGGGCTTTACCGGACTTTTTGGTGATAAAAGACGGTCTGTTAAAAAGAATCTGGGAAAGTTCTGATGGTAAAAATAACAAATATCCAACTATTTTGCCCTCAAAGAGAATTCCTGAAATGTTGCAAGCCGTACACAACGGTGTGCGGATATTTTGATGTTATGAAGACTCTTGAAAAAGTTCGAGAAAGGATTTATTGGTTGGGAAGTCGTATAGATGTGATAGATTGGTGCGGAACCTGCGAGGACTGCACCGCCAGTAAAGGACCCTAAACTCGTACTCGTGGCAAAATGAAGCAGTACAACGTGGGAGCACCCTTCGAACGAATTGCCGTAGTTATAGCAGGACCATTTCCAGTTTGTAAGTCCGGGAATCGCATTGTGTTAGTAGCTATGGATTACTTTAGCAAATGGCCAGAAGTCTACGGGATAACCAATCAAGAAGCCATCACTGTCGACGACGTACTATTTCATGAATGGATTTGCCGATTTAGAATACCAAGGAAAATATACTCCGACCAAGGCAGGAACTTTGAATCCGATGTATTCAAAAGCATGTGCAGTCTTTTAGGAATTTGTAAGACAAGAACAACACCTCTTCATCCGCAGTCAGAAGGAATGGTTGAAAGATATAATATATAATTATAGAACTTTGGAGAACTACCTGAAAATCCAAGTTAATTAGCAACAAAGTGACTGGGATTAATGTATTTAACCATTTTTACTAGCCTACCGTTCCGCAGTTCATGAATCAATCCATTGGAAAAACACCTGTCTGTGTAATATTTGGAACTGATTTACATCTTCCAGTCGATCTCTTGTCTAAACAGCCAGTCACACTGGATTTACAGTCGGTGAAAAAGTTTGGTTATTCAATACAAAAAGAACAAAAGGACGTTCGCCGAAGTTGCAGAATTCATGGGAGGGCCCGTAACGTGTGGTGATCCGACTGAATGACTTGGTATACCGGATTCAAAAGAGCCCTCATGCAAAAATGAAAGTGCCCGTTACCAAGATACCGAAGATATTTGATTTAGATGAATTTATTTATTATTTGTTATTTTATTGAAGTAGGCTTACCTTAATTTGTATCTATGTAACGACTATGATAGTGTCAAAAATCGTTCTCGAATGTTCTGTTAGGCTTAATTCTTCTCTACCTGTAGTAATTAGATTATTCTAAAATTTTCTAGATCATTCCATCCTTTTCTAAGGGCTACATATGCGCACCGCGAGGCCACATTTTGATTTAGTTGTAATTGAGATTTTAGTGCTAACAAGCTGACATTGACAAGTTTAAAGTTACCTTAGTTACGATTTTTAGGTATAACCAGTATTTACCTGTGATACCTGTAACCTGTGTTTTCAATATTTGAATAAAAGGAGTGCATTCAGAAACTACGTGTTTCTGTACCGGCTAATCCGGAACAATACTTTCCTTTTACTCCCTGGGAAAGTAAAAATAAGTCATGCCTTTTGTATTGTGTTCTTCATGCCCCGCGACAACCCTGACCCAGCTCAACTAAATCTAACTCCTAATTTATTAAATTCCGAGTTCTAACTCGGAACTGAATAAATTCCGAGATCTTCCGAGAGGAATTTAACAAAAAATGTCTAAAATTTGTGTGTTCTTTCTACTATTTCGTACTTTTCCTGCCATATAAAGTACATTTAATATTTCGTTTTTATACCCAATTTTTACAGAAGTAAGTGAGAACAACATTTTGTTTTATAAATAAATAACATTTAATTCAATGTAAAATTAAAGCAAAAATATAGCAATTTTACAGAGCGCAGTAAATAATTATTATTCTCGTACTTTTATATAGAATAGAGATTGAGTATATTTTTTATTGGTAATATATGAAAATTTTACAAGATATCAAATGGAATTGAAATATACAGCAATTTTAGTAACAATTTAAAATGTTATTTAGGGTTAAAGCAACACAGTAACGTAAGTCACGTTACTTTTACTTCAAAATTATCAATTTTGTACTACAGATGATGAATATCGGTTATGAAAATTTAATGTAAAATTTAAGATATCGATAATGGGGTCTGTAATTATTGTAATATATCATAAAATATATTTTTTAAGCAAAAACTAAACACCAAATTATGTTCTTCCAAAGTATTAAAAAGAAATATGTATTAACATTATTAAATATAAAGGCACGTGTGCCTTGGGCTTACAGTGTTGCAGGTACATTAAAGCAACATTGTTGTAAAGTATTGAGTGTGGCAGATCGGACTACCTCTAAACGAACAAAGGACTCGTCGCTAATAAAAGCTTTTTAATACCAAATTGGATGTGTTGGTTGTCTGCTGAGTCTCTGCCAATTATTCTACAAATGTAGTGGATTATTTTACTATTGAAAAGCTGATAACGCTGGGCGTCATTTTAGGTAAAAAATCTTAGATTTTCTTTTTAAAAACTAATTATATTAGCAACGCTAATTTAATTTTTATGTCTACTTGAAAACTGCAGACAGGGTATTTTCACGATTTTTTTTTCAAGTACAAGTGATTGACTTTAGACAATTTAGAGACATGTATTCTTTAAATAGAAATAATTTTTATTATATTGGTGGTCACTCAAAACACATTTGTATTTTTTCACGCTCAGTTATATAACAGCTGTATTACAATACGGGATTCTTGAAGTCCTTTTAATTTTAGAGAGCTTAAGGCAATCTATAATGTGTGTTGCGATTTGCTCAAACAAAATATCTGCGAGTTGGATAGAATGGGATATGAAAAACTTTCATTTACGACATATATTTTATTGACGAAAAATATGCCTTTCATGGTCACTTTAAAGTATTTTTGGCATTTCTGATGCTATACCGTGATACAAGACAACTATGCGTGACAAATAGGTATTTTAGAGATTATGTTCTTCTAAAATTCGACTGTCGCTAGCTAAGAATGAATAAAGTATGTGTATACGATATGAAATGGAATAGTTAAATGGATTTCTGTTCTTTTAATAATGTTGCCCTATTACGATATCAATATATATACGATAAAAATGATAGATACTTTACAATTCGTTTTTTCGCGATGGCCATGTTGTTAGAGAGAGAATGATAAAATATGCGCTTTTCTTTCCAAGCAAATATAAAGCGTACGGATGCCACACTTATATAGTATCGTTCTGTAAGACACAACGTGCCGCCCACCTTTAAATATAAATTTCAACATAAACAAATAAAATTAAAGATTAAAGTAAAAAGTACTAGTCTGTAGGCAGCACGCATACCTTTTTCATTGCGCGTTTACACACCGAACGATCATTTACCGGATGTTAACAACTAATGTTATATTCTTAGCAAAAGTATGTAATTCGAGTATTTGACCAATGTCCCATTTGCAGACCGGCACATTAATATCTTTTATAATCACCAAATTACCTAATTAATGCATCTTGGATGTTTAAAAATAATGTACAATTTTTTTGCGTTCGTTTGAAAACTGTACAAGCGATTTTCCATAACACTAGTGGCGTCCTATTCAAGTAAGGAAGTAAGTAGTTCTCCTACCAAAAAGTTCACCCCTTCCATTTGAACTAAAATGCTGCATAGTAGTTTAAGTAAGGATAATTGGGCCAATTACGCACATATGGTGATATTTAAGGTTCCTAATACGAGGTTCTCACAGACCCCCAAAATGATGGTGCTCTCGGTAGCATGAAGAGTCAATTAGTTCTTTCAACTGACAACACAGAACCGTATTTTGTCAGTCTAAGAGTGCTTTGTTTACAAAAAGCGCAGCTTACCTCCTATAACTGTCGTTATCTCAATACAGATAGAGTGGCATGTGTCGTCTGGCTGTAAATCTCTTTAAAACTGCTAAAAATGCGTCGATTGTCAGGCCTGAGGTAACCTCCAAGTGGACACACTGGGAATTCTGAAGATAAAAATTCTTACATATCCCTTTAGTATTAATAATAGAAGAAACTCTATACTCGTGAATAATTTGTGGTAACTCGCAAGAATGTCCTAAAACGTTTGATATACCGCCGAACAACTGATCGTGAAAGTCTGCGACACCAAATAGGTCAAAGTCCATTGGCAAACAGCATACAACAACTGCTATGAACCACACTATAACTGCTTATGTTCATAAATTAGTTGGCAAGTAGATGCTTTGGATGTAAAACTTATTGGGTACTTTTGATCGACAGATATATTTTCCATGTGAATTCTTTCCCAAACTAGAAGCAAACTTGTTTTATGCATAAAAGGTTTTTAGCACAAGAAATTGCTTGAATTACTCAAAATGTTATTAATATGCAAGGCTACATAATCCTTTTAAACTGACTGAATTTGAAATATCCAAATCCAAATGGTTCAAACTATTTACAGCTCGGGAGCAGTAGTTGGTCCTATTCAGGCACGTCGACTAGACCTTACAGTAGTATTAGTGTGCAAAGCTACATGATCCTTTTTAAGTGACTGAAACTATTTACAGCTCTAAAGCAGTATGTGGTCTAATTGATGTCTCTTTATAACTTACACGCCAAATAAATCTTAAATAGTACGCAAGGGCCGGTAGTAATCTTAGTAGATAAGAAAAACGATTAAATTAAAAAGGGGATAAGTTATCAAGAATTTCAGATGGTAAAACCTGAACACGTTATTAAGGTTCAAAAATGACTCAACTTGTTCCATCCACCATAATTTAGATGACAAAAGATTATCTGCAGAACTTCCTCTAGATAGGAAATCAGCCGGATTCTCTTCCCATTTCATGTTGAACCAATGACAAATTCTAAATTTCGGTGACATGTTGGCAACAAACGTTTCTGCTCAATGAAAAACCTTGTCGACCTCAATATCCAAAGAAGTCTGCAGCGTCTCGACAAGTTTATCCGGCAGCTATGCAAACTAATCTTTTTATTAGACCCACGCGCAATTTTGAATGAAAAAGTCGAGATGACACGTTCATATTAAAAAACTCACCATACAGATACACCCATCTACAGCCCTTCCTGAATAATTAGCAAACACGTTATTATGTACATTATCGCAATTTTTGGTCAGTATAATCACTTTTCCAAATTTCACTATTTCACTTTTTAAAAAAATTTATTTACACTAATAAAAATATTTCAATAATTGGACTAACATAGTAACGTTCTATAATATGAACTAACTAACTAATTACAATTTGGATCTATTTATATTAATCTGAATGCTGATGTAGCGTCTTCCATCCGTGAGAACTGCAACTGCTTATGGTGCACTCTCGAAGGCGTTGTAATTGCTATAACTGACACCGTGTGACCGAAGGTCATCGCCTACACGTGAGTAGCAGCGTATATATCAACTCCCCTTTTGAAAGAAAAGTTGTTGCGCAGCAGCAACTTTTAAAGTCCTTGGTTGAATTGGAGTTCGACAGCTTCCTCTATCGTCTCATCGGGATGGGCACTTGGTCTTCTTTTGGGCATCAGATTCCGTAATCTCTGATAGATGGCGTCTCTGGACTTGGGAACTGGAGGTGTTGGTGGAATATTGTCGTTTGTAATTGCTAGCCAATCCTGAGGTGTCTTTTGCGTCGATATTTGCAGAGGATGTATAATGCTACACGTGCAACAATAAGGGTAATGGTGAAAATTGTGAACCAGTGAACATGTTTGGTTACAAAGGGTTCATTGATAAGCTTGTCCAGTTCGTTAGAATATTGGTTAAGTTTATGTTGGGCGATATTTAGGTCTTCAATGTCGATTTTGTTGAGTTTGAGATGCTTTAGGTCGAGGATTTTAGATTTTTTTGGAAGGTGATGGCAACATTCGAATGGTATCTTCACTGGGTGGTTTTGGTATGTGACGATCTTGTATTTGTCAATGGGGTATTTTGCATGCACCCTTGTGCTTCCAATGAAGGCGTTGCATTCCGGTTGTAACCTTAGTAATGAGTTAGTGTTTATTGCGTTGGTAAGAATGTTTTTGTTTCCACATTTCACTGTGACTGACAAGAGGTCAGAAACTGTTATAAGCCAATACTTTTGGTGGAGTTCTTGCACATTGTATACCTTGGCAAGCAGCACAGAAGTCTGGCAAGTTGCTGGTAGTAGTGTCTGTTGTATGGGGGCCTCGCAGATGGAGTCGCTATCGATAGGGTACGGAAGGACATCGGAGCAGATCTTGGTACTGGACTTCAGCTGTTTGCAGTTGTCCAGGTTTCGAAATCATACGTACAATAATGAATCATCGTCACGCGCAATGAATTTTTTGTAGTTGGTAATATATGGTGGAAGCCTGTTCGATTGTCCAAAATTGAGATAGGGTACAAGTGATAGAGGGTATAGGTTTCAGGTTCGATTAAGGCAATTTTTAGTAAAAAAATTATTTTTTGATCAGACTGATATGTCCCTAGTTCGATTATATCAAGATATTCCGCTACATTTGGTGAATAGGTTGGTAGAGGTAAATTATTTTTCACTAAAGATCGAGAGATTTCTTGTAATGAGGTGATCAGATCTTGTGCGGTGATAATTGAGCTATGGAGTATCTTTAAACGGGCGAAAGTGATTGCATCTAAAATGTCATTGAGAGAGTCTTCTAAAAAGACATAGTTTTCCATTAGCGATTCACACAAGTTAATAGTTTTTATCTGTCCTTCGTAAAATTCGATCGCGCTTGATATGTTGTTAATTGATTTTTAAATGCCTTTAATATTGCTGGTAAAAGTTTCCTTGTCTATTTGTAATTTGCGAATGGTGGAGTTGAAAGTTTTAATTGTAGATGTAACGGATATTCGATTTTTTAATAAATGTGATGTTCGTCCCGCGTTACTTTTTCTATACAGTCGTAAAAGTATTCTCCGTCAGAAGCATCTAGATTACCTGTAATCGATTTCCAGACAGTACCAATGCCATTAAATATACCGCGTTTAGTTCTAAACTCGTATGATTTAGTGTCTGCGATTATTTCTTTGTATTTTCGGTTTACGGCGTTGGCAAGTTGTTTTAAAAGACTAATGTGTATTTGTATGTCAACTTTAGAAGCTAAAACTCTAGGTTCAGGTACTTCAAATGTGTCTATTAATTGAGAGAGAATTTTGTAGTTGTTCAAAATAGCTTCTTTCAAGGGTTGCAATTCTTTATAGACCAGGAGCGTCCATTTTTCATTTGCTATTTTGATTATACTTTCTTCATGGAAGAATAGTCCTACGGTGTTGTTTATTGGGGTGATGGTGAACTGCGATGTCACGTCTGACAGTATCCCGAAGAGTGTGAAAAGAATAGACTAGTCGTAGAAAGGTTTTAGTCTATCAAAATTTATTTTTGAAATTTGGTTTGTGGAAAGATTTCTTACTTTTGCGGAGGTTTGGAAAAGTTCAACAATTTGGAAGGGGCCATTGAATTTATTTTGACTTTTGTCTTTGATTTGGGATTCTTTGACATATACCTTGTTACCAACTTTATAACTGGGTTGTTTGTCGGAAACGAATTTATCAAATCTGATTTTGGATTTTTCTTTTTGAATATTAGTTCTCGTTCGTGCGATTCTGTGATAACTTTCCATTTTATTATTGAGATCTCTAATGTACTTTGAAATGAGTTGTTCTTGGTTGTATAAGGTTTCTGGGGGTCGACTGGATGTATGGCCAAAGATAAGCTCGTATGGTGTAAAACCATGGATCTTATTTTTTGTATTGTTATAGCAAATCACGGCGTAAGGGAGAATGTTAAATGGGTGTTCATCGGGATTTTCAGCTTTATGTACTTGGATCATCTCTGTTAGGGTCGCATGAAACCGTTCAAGTGATCCATTTGATTGCGAATGACTGACGCTGGAAAATGTCAATTTTACTTCATATAGTTCGCAAAGACCTTTCATTAGTCGTTGTCGAACTCAGGGCCATGATCACAGTGGATCCGTAAAGGGGGCCAAAATGTTGGAAGAGTAGTAGAAGTGTGTTCACGACTGTTGAAGCTTTTTTATTCGATAGAGCATAGGCCTGTGTCAACTTCGTTAGTTCATCTCTAATCGTGAGAGCATAATTCCTAACGGGATATTCGAAGAGATCGATATTAATTCTCTCGAATGGTGTTTTCGGGGTTTTGGTAATTACTAGGGGTGTACTAAGGTTTTTTCGGCATATCTCACACTTTTTTATAAAATTTTCAACGTCTTTGGTTAGGCCATGTTAACTGTATCTTTTCTTTACACGTTTAATTGTTTCGTTTATTCCACGGTGAAGATTATTTTTCCCAGAATGATACTCATCTAATATAATGGGAATCTGGTCCTCATCGGAAGTTTTAACGATATTCTGACATATTTTGAGTTTAACGTCTTTATCGGAGTGGATAAATAAAAGAATTTCTAAAATTGGTAGTTCTAAATTATTTTCGATAGAGTAAGTCTGGGTTAAGTCAAATTTGTCTTTGCTCTTAAATAAGGCATAAAAGAGATGTTGGACGAAGGAATCGTTGTTAAGTGGCAAAGGGATTATAAAATGTTTTCGATTTCTAACACTTTAACTAGAGACAACATTTATTTCGTTATATGCAAAATGGTGGTTTTCTTCAAAAATGTCTTCTTTGATTTTAAAGTGTAGATCCTCTAATTTTGCTTGACGAAAAAAGGTCACTATATTTTTGTGACATTTGTCTAGGAGCTGGGAGTTTGAGGTCTCAATTTTAGCATAGCTTATAATTGATTTTGTTTTGTATAGGTCTACGAACCGGTTATATTCTTCTGTTATTTGTTCTGTGTCTGTCGCGTCTTGACTTTCGTCGTCCGATTGGGGTGGTTCTTTGCTAGTTGATGGTTTCTCATGTATGTCGTCTTTGTTGGCAGCAAAGATGTGAAGTTTAGACTGAAGTTTAGCGGATTCTTGAAAGTGATTAATTTTGAGTCGAGACAGTGCATCGGTGTTTTTATTCATTTTACCGGGTTTATATTCAATTTTATAGTCGTACTCCTCAAGCTTCATACGCCAACGAGCTAAACGACTTCCTGGGTCTTTTATTGAGAAGAGCCATGTTAAAGGTCGATGATCTGTGATGAGGACGAATTTCCTTCCAAAAAGGTACGGTCGGAAGTGTTTCACACCCCAGACAATTGCAAGCAGTTCACGTTCTACTGTCGAATACTTGGTTTCCGCATTACATAAAGTTCTAGAGGCATATGCAATGGGAAGATCTTTGCCTATTGGGCAACAGCACAGCGCCAATAGCGAATGCGCTTGCGTCTGTAGTTAACAAAAATTGCTCTTGGAAGTTAGGGTAAATCAGAATTGGGTTAGAGATGAGGACTTTTTTCAGCTCTTCGAAGCTTGATTTACAGTTGGGGTCGAAAGAGAAGTGTGTATCTTTTTTAAGAAGTTTGGTCGAGGGTTTTGAGATTTTTGCAAAATTAGGGATAAATCGTCGATAGCCAGTCCCAAAAACGATTTAATGCTTTTTGAATTTTTTGGTTCGGGAAAATTAACAATACAGTCTACTTTTGATGGATTTGGTTTAACGCCGTTTTGGGTTATACAAGGTATGTGACTTCCTTTCTTAGAAACTCACATTTATTAGACTGAATTTTTAGGTTGGCTTTCCTTAAACGTTTAAATACTTTAGTTATGCGAGAAATGTGCTCGTGGATTGTGGGGTAATAGATAATTATATCGTCCATATATACCAAACAACGCTCATTCTGAATGGCAAGAAATATGTTATCCATGACCCGTTGGAAGGTGGACGGAGCATTCTTAAGGCCAAAGGACATACGAATAAATTCGTAGTGACCATTTTCTACTGAGAATCCCGGAAGCGAGATCTAGAGTCGTAAAATATTCGCACTTCCCTAGTTGGTCAAGGAGATCAGAAATATTGGGTAACGGGTACTTATCATCCACCGTTAGCTCATTAAGCTTGCGGTAGTCGATAACTCTACGCCATTTCTGTGTCCCAGAAGCGTCGAGTTTCTTTGGGACGACTTAAACTGGCGAGGACCATGGTGAGATAATAATAATAATAATAAATGTCTTTTATTTTAAAATTAACATACATAAAAAAAATACATTTCGTAAAAACATCACAAGAGCAAGGCGCAGTCTAGCCAGAAAGGCTACTCTCCTGAACCCCTTTCTCATGGTAAAGGAGTTAAGCAAATAATATGAACATTAATATATTTTTTCCGTTTAACAACCACTAAAACACTCGCCATTGGTGAACTTCGAAATTAGTTGGTTAAAAAAATAAACTAGAAAAAGATTCTCAGGATTCCTTGAGGCAACGAACATATTTTTTATACTGAATTTTAAATTCTTTTTCATAAGGGAAGTTAATTCGCAAGGTAGGGAATTAAACAATTTGATAGCATTGTATGTAAAAGACCTTTGATACATGGCACTCTGGTGATGTGGCATGGTGATCCTATTGCGATCCCTAATATTACGTGTATGTATATTTACACGAAACAAAAACTTATTCCTTATAGCAAATGGTAATGATTTCTCAAAATTTTTACTAAAAAATTGCCTAAATGTAACATTCTGCGGTTATTTATTTTTAACCAACGAAGTTCTTTGAAGGTATGGTATATATAAGTGTAAATTATAAAAAATAGGGGTCTCAGAATAGATCCTTGAGGCACACCCGATAAAATTTTTACTTCATTTGAAAAAGAGTTATTGTGAGAAATTTTTTGAAATCTATTTAAAAAATATGATTTTTAAAGTTGAAGTGGGTGTATTTTAATTTTGCTATTAATAAATCATGGTTAACGGTATCAAAAGCTTTGGAAAAATCAAGGAGAACCAATGCACTACTAAGTTGCTTATCAATAGCCGTAATAATATCATCAGCAACACCCACCAATGCTATAGATGTGCTAAAATTCTTCCTAAATCTGCGTTGATTTTCCGATATAATACTATTTGTAACACAATATTGATACAATTGGTTAAATAAAATTTTTTTCAAAAATTTTCGATAAAATAGGTAATATACTAATTATATTTTATTTTTGGCAATGGTTTTCCAATTGAGACTTTCCATTGGTCTGGAAAGTAACTTACTTCTATACAGCAATTAATTAAATGTGTCACATATCTGTCTATAAAAGTGCTACAATATTTTAACATTGATGCATTTAGACCATCCACCCCAAAAGCATCAGTACGTATTGACTGAATAATATCATGAATCTAGCCATCCTCGGCCATTCTAAAAGAAAAGGATACGTCGCTATTAAAACTATGTTCCTTATAAAAATTTTCTTTTAATGAACAGTCAGAAAAATTTTCCAAATATTGGCCAAAATAATTGTTAATATCATTAAGATCGGAGAGAATACCAAGAATATCTATATTTTTGTTTGGACATGAATTAAAAGATTTTAAAGATTTCCAAGTTCTTTTAATATTTCTTTCTGCACAAATGTCGTTAAGATATTTACGTTTTTCTCTTCTTACAATTGAAACAGTTAAATTTCTTAAACGTTTATAATTTTCCCAGTTTTGCGCCGTTCTTGTTGCCTTAAACTCCTCTAAAGCATAATCCCGTTGTTTCATATGTAATTTTAAGTTTGGTGTTAACGAAGGAGCTTTGGGTTTAGTAATTCGGGCATGTTTAAATGGAGCATGTGCGTCGAAAATATTAAGAATAAGGGTATTAAACAGTTGAATTTTTCTATCTTAATTAGGTTCATATAATATATCGTTCCATTGAAGCAGCTGAAGATCACGAGAAAACGTTTCTAAATTAAAACTGTTAAAATTTCTATATGTTATTATTTTAGGTTCTACATGTTTTTTTATTATTTTTAAAGAACAATACACCAAACAATGATCCGATATATTTCCCACTGGTACAATACCAGATTCATAAAGTAAACTGCTATCTGTAAGAAATATCGGATCTAACAAGGTAACACAGGTTCTGGATACTCTAGTTGGTTGATTTATTATTTGTTCAAAGTTATAATTTTCAAATAAAGGAACCAAAGGATTATCTATATTAAGCAAATTAATATTAAAATCCCCTAAACAAATTATATCTTTTACCTCCGGATATATACTAGAAAAAATATTATTAAAATCATTAATAACATAATTGAAATTTAAATTCGGGGACGATAAAATACACAAAACGCATAAAAGTTGTTTTTTATTTTAGTTTTTAAAAGTAAATATTCTAAAGAATTATTGACAGCAAATTTAAGATTTAAAACTTCAAAATCAAAGCTGTTTTTTATATATGCCGCAACACCTCCGCCTCTACCTACTCTATCCTTTCGAATCATGCGATAACCCGGGATGTCAAATACAATTACACCATCACCATCAGAGAGCCAAGTCTCGGTGAGAAATACTAGATCAAAATCATGATGCTCTATTATTATTTTTAACTCCAAGAAACCTGTAAAAATTGACCTTATATTTAAATGTGCAATTTTAATTAACTCGTTCATAAAAACAAAAAGCTAATACAAAATTCAAACAATGGCAGGTATCAGTAATTATTATTATGAGTTAAATAATCGCGAAAAAATACAACTATGTGAATAAGGTAGGCCAAATAACAAACTTCGAAGCTCTCTATACTTATATACAAAAAAATATATAAACTTGGCATTGTTTAAGCCGGTAAAAAAATACAAAATTGGTCAGAGCTCGAAATAGATAATATTATTCGCATAAGCAATATAATATCCGTTAGCATACATAGGTATTCACCAAGCGTATATAAAAACCTAATCATAAAAATGTATGACGTATTTTCTATCCGAACATATTTTCAAACCCTAATTTTATACCTATTTTTTAATATTTATTTACCTATTGTCAAAATACACACATAAAGCAGTACAATCTCTATATACTTTTATTTACCACTAAAAAAAACTAATACGAGGGATATATTGAAAATAATTAGGCAGTAAGTTTCGTACATTCCAAAAAAAGAAAAGGCCAAACAAAAAAAGAAACGTACCGTTTTGTTATCTTCCATTGAGCAGTTACTAAACCATAAAATAAAATATGAGATTCTGATAACGAAGGGTACTTAAACAACTAACTGTACTTATTAGCTAGGAAATGTTATTTATTACAAAAATATTAATTATTAATTTGGGAAATTAATTTTTTACACTTGTTAACTGGGTCCCACATATAGATTTTGCCTCCCGCAGGCCAAACATCTTTGCCATATTTCTTCTTGGAAGAAATCAGTAGCTCAAACCTGGTACGAGTAAGGTCTTCGAATATAACTACCCCAGAGCCTTTAAGACTTTTCTTGGATGCCATTATTTCGCTTTTCTTGATGCTGGAAACAAATCTCACTAAAACCGTGGAATTACTGCGATCTTTCTTCTTATTATTAATTAGAAATGCATAATCCAATTCGTTAGCAGAACAGGAAATTTTTAGGTTGTCTTAAGAAGGAAATAACAGATTTAGGTATATCATTACCATCACTAAGTCTAAGCCCACATATCCGCAAGCAATTGTCCTTACTAATCTGTTCTAAATTATCCATGCCTATATGTAAGTTATCAATAGACTTTTTATTTTCAGTTGCAGATTGTTCGAGTATTTTCAAGGTGGTGCAGATGGAAGATAATTTTTCATCTACTTTGCTAAGTTTAGAATCAATTTTTCTTTCCATTTGACTTACAAACTTTGAACACACTTTGTTAATCAAGTTCTCGATATCATCTGTATCACTGCTCTTGGCACTTCCGCGTGTCGCGGCCATTTTGGCAGCCACTGGTTTCAGTAAAATGCGCAGAGTAAAATTACTTAATTATCACTATAACACAATTATGAACCGTCTTCGAACTTCAAAAAGTATACTGGGCGATGCGCAAGAGTCAGATCTAAAAGGCAGTTAAGGAATCTAAATTCTCTGCCTGAAAATGTCACTTTATTTTTTAAAATTAACTAAGAGCTTCAAACGTGCGACTACTCAACCGACATTCACCTTAACCTACGGGACGGATGGTACCTTCGTCTAACATTTTGTTGACTTGAGTTTTACTTCCTCTTTATGTATTTGGGGATACCTGTACGACTTGGTAAAAACAGGGAGAGCGTTGTTTGTTTCTATCGAATGTTTTATTTTGTTTGTAAAAGAAAGTGCGTCTCCTTCAAGGTAGAAAATGTCCGCGAATCCTAGAATGTAGAATAAGTTCTTTTTCTTCCTCATTTAAATGTTCGGTTCTTAACAAGTTTTTTATTTGTATGGTTCTGTCATGCTGGCCTTTTAAATTTTGTTCTGTTTTAAGGTTATATATTGGGTCAGAGGTGTCATTTATCGGGTCTAATGATATATCTGAAAAGTCAATGTTTTTTGCTATCGCATTGGTATTGAGGATTGAGGTAAAAAATTCACCGTGTTCGTTTACTCACACTAAGGCGTGTTAGAGTCTAACTTTGTCTCTTTCTTGCGCAGCTAGCAAAGCGTCGGTATTAGCAAGATCGCATTTTTTTTAAAATTCTTTCTGTCCTAGTTTCTATCGAAATTTTGTTGCAATTATTATTTGAGATAATATTTTCGTTTTTTTGTTCGCTGTCTACTCTAAATAATGGAAGTGTTTTAAAATTGGTAACTAATTGCTTTGATTTTAAATCTATTTCACATTCGTAATGCTCTAAGAAGTCTAGGGCCAAAATACCGTCGAAATCAATATCTAAATTATAAATATAGACTTTATGAGGATCGCCACTAGCGAAAGGGACAAGGGTTGATTCATTGATAGAGAGTTTTTGATCAGTAATCCTTTGGACGGTTACGTTTTCGGATGACCTTTGTCGAAAATTTTGAACAGTTTTTTCTTTAAAAATGGAAATCCCCGCGCTGGAATCTATAACTTACTTATATTTTTCGGTGGCATCTTTGATGTAATATAAGTTTTTGGAATTTACAGTGAAAAAGGGGCTTAAAGAAATGTCTATTTGGGGAAGTTCAGATCGGGAAGTCATATCGTCTAGGTTCATTGTTTGCATTTGAGTTTGGATTTCCACTAAGGGGTCTATTTCCGGGTAGTTTTGGTCCGGGGGATGATGGTTCGCTGGAAGAGAAAGAAAATCCTGATAATTTGTGTGTTCTCTTGACTCTATTGGGTACTGATCATAATCGTAATCTTGGCTGGGATAATCTTGTTAACAATCATAGTTTTGATAATCATAATCGTTATAGTACATTTCATTAGAATTAGAAGCTTCGCTTTGCAAATAGTCGCTAGCGTTGACATGGTATGTCCCTTGTTGATTAGGACGGAAATTTGAGTTTTTATTAACTATTGGAGGGCGGTATTGTGGTGGACTGTTATATTGTTGAGGTTTCTGGTGACTTCGCGAGAAAACGCTGGCTTGTTGAGGTATAGATTGATTTTGGTTATAATTACTAGACTGTTGAGGTGTGTTCGGTGTATGGTGTTGATATGGTCTTGAAAACCCTGAACTAAAATTAGGTTGAACATTTTGGCGATTCGATGGGGAAGTGCGGCACTGACTAGCAGAATGACCTGTACGTCCGCAATTATAACATCTCATGGGTTGTGGCTGTGGTTTTCTTATGGGTAAAGTGGGTCTTGAAGGGAGAGTTCTATCTTGTTTTTGGGTCTCAAAATATGACAACTGAAGTTCTCTTCTAATTCGTGAAAGGGTTTCTAAAAGGTTGGCTGGATTTCCAGCACGAATAATTTGACCCAATCTCGGTTCGAGCTCTGTTAATAAAGTATTTAAAGCCATAGTCTCTATGAGAGCACTTTGAGCTGTTTTTTGGTCAGTACTAAGACTAATTGATTTTTGAATATTTGCGTGCATTTTTACATTTTGTAATTGAAGACGGTTAAAGAAGGTAAGGGGTGATTCATTTGATAATTGCTTAAGTCGTTGCAGGTCTTGTATTAAGGAAGATAAATCTCGGGAATCTCCAAAGTGTAGATTAAGCGATTGTTTTATTTCTAAATATGAGCTTGCATTTCTAGAACTAACGAGCTGTGCAGCTCTACCCCTAAGTTTATTTTTAATGTCAATAGCTAATAGAGTTTTTTGAGTAGTAGTGGGCATATTGTACGCACAATCGCACGCATTTAAAAATCTTCCTAGAAAATTTGATCACCTTCAAATTCCGGAATTAAAGAAAATATTTCTGATAATTTATTCTACTTCTGGTTGAGTAGTGCTATTTTCAGTAGAATCAGGCATCTTGAAACTAATTTGGCTTATTTAAAGGCAAATACTAATTTAAATGTTAGTAAACTCAATTGAAATCAGTAAGGAATTCAGGGAAAGTATTTGGAAAATCGAACAGTTTCAATAATTAATAAACAATAGCGAGATGATTCATTATCTTACAACAGGATTCTTTGCATCGTCGTGTTCTTAGCGTGGACTACCAGGGACTTCACGGGGTGTTCCTTCCGTAGCTTCGGCCAAGTAAGGGCGATTTGTCCTTTTTCTGTTTAGGGATTGGAATCCGCCGCTACCAGTTAGACAGCACCCTTGTTCTGACAGCATTAGACAGATCCTACCGCGACTGCGCCAATTGTTATAATCACTTGTCCAAATTTCACTTTTTAAAAAAATTTATTTACACTAATAAAAATATTTCAATAATTGGACTAACATAGTAACGTTCTATAATATCAACTAACTAACTAATTACAATTTGGTTCTATTTATATTAATCTGAATGCTGATGTAGCGTCTTCCATCCGTGAGAACTGCAACTGTTTACGGTGCATTCTCTGAGGTGTTGTAATAATTGCTATACCTGACACCGTCATCGCCTGCAGTCCCATATATATATATATATATATATATATATATATATATATATATATATATATATATATATATATATATATATATATATATATATATATATATATATATATATATATATATATATATATATAATTCGCAAGCACTATAATCTATTCCAAAAGTCCCAAGGGGTCAAATATTTGAGTTGTAACAGACAATCTCATTATTTTATTTTCTTGGGCTTCAAAATTAAAATCCTTTATTGTAATGAATAGTAATGAATGAATAGTATCACAAACCGAGTTTCAAATTATTCCCAGTGTTTTATTCCGCCAATTTGTCCAAATGAAAGATACTTGAAGACAAATTATAATTGATGTCAAACCTGTTTAAGGGCTTCTGGCTTATTCTACAACCATTTTCTTGAAAGTTGAAAATTATCACTATATAGAATATAAGAAAATTATCTCTGAACTGAAACTAAATAGAAGTAATTTAGAGTAACCTCAGAAGCCTACTACAGCGTACTGCAAGGAACGGCGAAGAGGCACACCCATCATTGAGTTCGTAGCATTTAATCTTGAAATGAACGCTACGCTTTTTCTATAAAATTCTTTGAAAACAACGTTAACTCGGACCTATTAGAATATTTCGATATATTATAAAAATTTCCGCATAAGAAAAAACTCGAACATTTTCAAGAATTGTAAAGCTATCGTTCTCTATAGTGGGACAATGATGCTGTATATTATTCAGATACACACCAGTATCTTGGAAGAGGCATTAAAAACAAAGCTAACCTTTGTCATCAAGCTGGACTCCTTAGCCACCGTGTAATGCGGTAAATGGTAATACGTCTTGAGGTCACTTGAAATCACAGAAATGTTCTCCACATTGGTTATGTGGTCCAAATTTCTTGTATTTGTTCAGAAAAACAACATATTAATTTTTAACTGCATATGTTTGCTCAGACGCTATTCTAGAGAACAAAACCTGTGCAGTGCTGCGTCTTTAGATGAATCTAAGTCTTGAGCATTTTCCTTATATAGAAATTTTACTACAAAACGTCCATCTATAGCCCACTTTTAATCCTTAACAAAATAATCCTAACATCCTTCCTTTATTTCCCAAAACTTTATTAGGTTCTTATCTAGTGACTGCTCCAATACACTCCCGCTTCGCGTATAACTCGATGACGTAACCAACTTTATTCTACCCATTTCTAGCTTAGCATGTGATTTTATGGTTTTCATTTTGGTTTTATCGATGAATCTTAGCTAACCTAGCGCTAACGGGACAAATCCACCTAACGGATTTTTATTAAAGAAAGTACTTGTTTAATATAGACCCAGAATTGTGTTCAATCATAACAGCATACCTAACCAATTCTAACCTAGCCTATAAATAGTCCGCATTTTTATTAAATATAAATTTTGTTAGAAAAAAGTCATCGCCTGAATGAGTTTTGAAACACAGATGCCTTCCATCCAAAGTCAAGAACTCTACCACTGAGCCAGGAAGCTCACAGTGAAGATTCAACAACATTTGTTTAACCTGTCCAAATAAACAACAAACTAATATGCCTGCGGATGGTTCGCTGTAATCAGGAACCGCTTGTTATTCAACACGACATCAGCGCCAATTGAAGATTGGAAAACCTATATATATATATATATATATATATATATATATATATATATATATATATATATATATATATATATATATATATATATATATATATATATATATATATATATATATAGCGGAATTATGTTTTTCTCCGCAAGAAATACAATAATTTACATCTGAAAAATTTTGGGTTGAAAAACAATTGCTAGGAAACCTTAATTTATTAATAGTAGCCTTCCTACCGTTGACGTCCAAACGCTTGAAACCAAAGCATGTGTAAATCTTAATCAGGTACGGACAATTTCAAGTACCCCCTGCAATTTTGAGAGTGCGTTGTTAAATCATATGGGCTGCCAGATTTACGGGAGTATTTTTTATATCATAAAATCTATCGATTATTTAATTTTCAGCTCTTATCATTGTTAAGGCAAAATTGTCGGTCAGCTTCCCTACAAGTATTTTTGTTATAATTCTCGCAAAGAAAAACAAAGATTAAGTAAATCATTTAAGACGCTCCCGTTCTACTGGCTGAAAATCAACGAAGTGTTGTTGCCTATGTAATTCCACTTCTACTGTAGAGTATATTTAATGGATAATTAAGAACCTAAACAAATTCACAATCACTTCCGGTTTAACTCAAAGTGCCCTAAGCATTTTCTACTTTAAACGCAAACCTATATATCTTCTGCAATATTTAGATGACGCCAGTATCTACATTGGATACAGCCCCCATATTACCTAAAAGATAAGAGAAGTCGTACAACTGATAAGAATACTGGTCCAAAATAAGTGTTTATAAATTAAAAGTCTTAGATTTCACTTGCTAATTTTCCTTTCCCTTAATTATAAATAAAAGGGAAAATTCCCTCGTTTTTTGCCAAATGTCCATGTATTAGCACACATATGTAGATTCCAAAAATAGTAAAAATCGTACCATGTTCATCTGCCTATGTGATCATATTTTTGTTATTTAAACAAGTAGGTAGTTCAGATCAGAATAACAAAACATTTATTTAGTCTGTGAAACGACATTTTGTAACCAGCGTGTATTAAAGGGTTAGCGCAAACGGTATAAAAATCAATAAGGAGAATGTCGGAGTTATCACGGAAAATTGAAGTTTCCAAGCAAAAATAATCTCTGCTAAAGGTGGGTGGAAACTTGTTCAATATTTACTATGTCTGGATTAAAGTTTCAGGACGGATTCATTTTAGTCGATATTTTTTGCAAGCAATTTTCATTTGAACGAGTTTTACTTTCTAATAACAATTTTAAGTCTAGAGTAAATATTATCGGTTTGAAGTTATAGTATTCAACCTAATGAATAATAATTTATAAGTCATAAAAATAGAATCAAATATGTTATTTTCAACATATTTATATATCTGCTTCTTGAGAACCCTTACTTAATTTAAAAAAAAAAGTTAAGCAGATTTTTTAGGATAAATTGCCTTTCGGAAAAAGTAGGTATACTTACTAACTTTTTCTTTTGTTGCAAGGTTTTATTTTGTCAATATGACAAAACCTTTTATGACTGTAAAATTCAACTTATAGTACAGGGTTATTCGTTATAAATGTCACCCCCTCTAACATCTTTATTTTTAAAGATAGAAAGCTCATTTTTTTACTTAATTGTAGGGAATCGTCTAAATTTTTTATAGACAATATAATATGATACAGGGTGTTTCACAAAGACGAATCGAATCAAACTTATATTTTTTAAATGAAACACCCTGTCTATTATTGAAATATATAGATCCTACTCGTAAAACCAATAATGTATTTAAAATTTTCGCGTATCTTCATGTGTTTTCGAGATAATGGCAGTTCAAAAATGAAAATTTGAGATTTCGAAGTGCTGTCAAATTTGAAAAAATTAAATTAGAGTAAAACTGCTGTTGCAATTATTAGACAAAGTTGGTTGGCAAAGAGCCAATGATACTAGTTTCAAAATTATTGTGAAATTAAAGCTTTTTCTGGAACTGTCAAAAACTGATATTCTCCGTTTGATTGGGTATTAGTGTCATTAAATAGAGTTTCGAAAACTAAGAAAGAAAGTGCAGACCGTTTTACTCTAATTTGATCTATTCAAATTTGACAGCACAATACGCGAACAGTTTAAATATACAAAATTATTAGTTTTACAAGTAGAATCTAAATTTTCGATAATATATAGGGTATCTCATTAAAAAATATAAGTTTAATTCGATGCGTCTTTGTGAAATACCCTGTATCATATTAATATTGTCAATACAAAAATTCAGACGATTCCCTACAACTCAGTAAAAAAGTGAGCTTTCTATCCTTAAAAATAAAAATGTTAGAGCGGGTGACATTTATAACCAATAACCCTATAATTTTTGTGAATTGGAAATAGCCATTTTCTTAAAAAACGTTTATAATTAAGATAAAATTTATTTAAAAAGCCAATAAATCTTAAAATTAAAGTGAATATTAGATCCTAGGCTGCTTCTAAATTTGGCCGTCAAGATCTGTGTGCATCACGAAGATTTGACTGACACTAATTGAGCAGTTAGCTAAGAAACAACAATCCCTAGAATCCATAAATTAGGAAATACAAATAATAATGGGCCATGAAAACATAGTTTAGATACTACTTGTTCTTTAAAACGATGACAGATATATATAAAAACTGTAACCATTCCTGTTAGCTAAACGGTTGATCAGAGCAACTGGACTTTCTATGGTATGTTTAAAGTCAAATATTTTATAATATAATAACAAGACATATTGGCATACTCCTAGCAGCGCGTTTAATTATGCACATATGAATCAACCGATGTCAACTGAAGTTTCCATGCAGAAAATTTCTACCAACGATGGGTGGAAATTAGTTTAATATTTGGTTTAGTATAAATATAGTCAATATTTTTGCAGGTAATTTGCAATTTAACGAGTTTCACGATCGTTCTGAATACAGTTTTTAATTTGAGTCGACAAGGTTGGGCAACTGCGACTTTGGGGACAGAGCCTTTTAAAAACCTAAAAATTAACAATTTTGTAAATATTTATTAGGTTAACTCTTCCTATGACTACATTGAAGAAGGCTCATGTCAATGGGGGAAGATTCAGTTATTTGATTAGAATTATTATTTACTCTAGGCAGTCTACAATAAAAAAAAACAGTATTTACACAACCTATTTCTACTCAAACCACCTCCTATATTAGATGTTTTAACAACAAGATTTAAACAAAAAGTTAAACATATGCTTATTTTCTTTATATACACTACATTTTGACAATAAAAGCATTCATTATTATTATTTTTTTTATTCACGACTTTTGTTGGTTGCTCTTGGATGGGCAGGGTCAATAAGCCAACAGCCTACTCAAGGGTAAGGGCCCGCTGGACAGTTTGGCACGTTTCAAGAATTAACACTTTTTCAGCTACTGGGATTAAATTCACCTGATCTTCAAGTTTTAGTTTGTCTAGCTTCTCTTTGACATGATACTCCACCAGACCATTAATATGTTTAATTTCGTGAGCCAGATCGATGTACTTTGTTATTTTTGTAACACGTGCTTCATAAATGTTTTTGTCATTTGGAACCGTCATGTCGACTATATGTCCGGCCGGTTATGCTGGATTTCTCGGTCGGTGTAAATGGTCTTACCCCAGTAAATTTTTACTTTGTTGTTCTCCATGTAGTCCTGAGGTAAGTATTTGTAATACGGAGTTACTTTATCAATAAATTCAAATTTCTTGCAGATGGCTTGATGGAACACTGCTGCCGCATCATCATGTCTCTTTTTATGATCGCGAGGTGCTAAATAGGAACAACCCGACGTTATATGCTGGATGGTTTCTGAAGCTTCATTGCAAAGTCTAAACCTATCATCAGGTAAGTTCTGTTTTAGTATAAACCTTTTGTAACTATTGGTGGAGATGACCTGATCTCGTATTGCGCCAATGAGGCCTTAAGTTTCTGGTGCAAGGCAACCGTTCTTTAGGTATAGTTTAGAAAGACTCAGATCGACGTCCTTTCCATTTAGTGCTGCTGTGTATCGGCCATGTAACTGTTTTTGCCTCCAAGTATCCTCCAACTCTGAAACGAATTCTCTGCCATTTGCCTCATGGGCTCTTTCTGCACACAAGTCAATTGAAGACAAGTTGCGATCGATTCGAACTATCGCTTGGAGGAGAGAAAGATCCTCCAACTCAGAAACGAATTATCTACCATTTGCCTCAGGGGCTCTTTCTGCACTCAAGTCAACTGAAGACAAGTTGCGATCGATTCGAACTATCGCTTGGAGGAGAGAAAGGTCGGCGTTCTTAAAGTAAGTATGGAGTTTACTTATTTCCGATGAGTGAGCAAATTTAATATTTCTCAGGCAACTTCCTCCCTTGCTCCTAGGTAGATACAATCTGCACAGAGAAAATTGTTGATGTATGTAGACGGTATGCAGTCACCGTTGTTCCCAGCAGCCTGTCAAGAGCCTCTAGATTCGTGGGCGACCACAGGATGATACCACTGTCGGTCACTACTGGGATCACCCATCAATTGGTGGTCGTATACTTGGCTTTGGAGTATATATATATATATATATATATATATATATATATATATATATATATATTTGCTTTGTGTTCTTTGACCTTTTTTTTTCAATATATATTTATCCTAATTTTTCTTGGTTTGAGGTCAATACATTAACAACAAAATTAGTACATATTTTTAAACATATATTTCGTTTCTAAGGTGACGTTTCGACCATAGTTTTGGTCTTTTTCAAACCTAAAATTTGTTTAGCACTATTTTTTTAAGTTTATATAGTATTAAAAATTTAGGACTTACCATAGAACGTAAAATAGTTGACTAAAAAGTATACATAATCCACATATCTGACATATACTACACATATTTAATTTACATTTTACAAATATTGTGGACGTTTATTACAGACAAATTACAAGCGACTGAGCGAACACTGTTATAGTAAAGATATATACAATTTATTTAGGTTGTTTATGTCTTTTTTGTAATTTATGGCGTTTTTGTTTTTTTGAATTTCAGCCATCTCAAAAAATTCTCTTTTTTTCAACTGAGGTTCGGATTTTAATACTTTCACTTGTTCGTAGTTGAAAGTATGTTTTTTGGACATCTCATGGTGTGTTAATGCGGTGCTGTTCTTTTTATCATATTTGTGACTTTTCAGTCTATTTTCTAAGTATTGGCATGTTTGTCCAATATAAACACCGTTACAATTATTGCAAGGGATCTGATAGACTATATTGCTTTTTTTATTAATTGGCGTTTTCGATTTTAAGTTGCTGAAGTTCTTTGATAATAAGTTATAGGCTTTGTGACTTGTCGTGATGTTATATTTTTTAAAAAGGTTTTGAAATTGCTGGGATAAACCATTTATGAAAGGCAGAGAAATGTATTTTGTTTTAGGTAGATTTGATGTAATAATGGCATTTTCAGAATTATAATATTTATGTATTCTACTTTTGAATAATTTATTTACTAATTTTTTAGGGTATTGATTTAGAGTTAATGCTGCTTTAGCCTTTTTAATTGCTCGTTCTCTGAATTCAGAGTCGGACAGCTTAATTGCCCGATCTGCCAGACCAATTATTACAGATTTTTTTTGAGACATTGGGTGATAGGAGCTGAAATTTAGGTATCGAGAGGACCAAGTTTGTTTTGTGTACCATTCCGTTTTAATTTTATTTCCTATATGATGTAATGTTAGGTCTAAAAAATTGATTTTGTTGTTCTCTTCGCTTTCAATTGTAAATTGTAGTCTTTTGTGGTATTGATTAAATTGCTTTAAAATAATTTCTGTTTGGCCAGATGGGATTGCAGTAATACAATCATCGACATAACGATAAAAAAATGGTATATTAAATTCCACATTACTTAGAACAGTCTCCTCTAAATCTTCCATAACTATTTGGGCAACGACGCTTGATATAGATGCTCCCATAGCACAACCTTCTATTTGTTTATATAACTGATTTTCGTATATGAAATATGTAGAATTTAGTGTTAATTCTACTGCTTTAAGAAATTCATCTTGAGGAATATCTGTGTATTTTTTTATTTCAGACCATTTCTTTTTAATTATTCTGGTAGCCAATGAGATTGGAACGCTGGTATACAGGGAAACAACATCAAGCGATATCAGTTGGTAATTTTCCGGAATTTCTAACTGTTTTAATTTTTCTTTAAATTGATAGCAGTCTTTGATATAGTAATTATTTTTATGTACAATATTTTTTAAGATTTTTTTTAGAAAATTTGATAGTGGTGTAAACGGGGATTGAATGCATGAGACAATTGGCCGTAATGGGATATTTTCTTTATGTAGTTAAGGCAATCCGTAAATTTTGGGTGGTACACTATTGCGGATTTTTAGTTTTTTAGCAGTGTCGGGTGATATAAAAAGATTTTTTTCCCAAGAGTTAACTAATTCATTATTTCTTTTTTGATACTGGTTTGTGGGATCTTGTTTAATTTTTTTATATGTTTTAGTGTCATTTAATATTTCATTCATTTTTATGTTGTAGTTAGCAGAACTCATTAACACTGTTTTGTTTGTTTTATCGGCTTTTAGAACCTTTATAGAAGGGTTATTTTTTAAAAAACTTTTAGTTTTTGTTAAGTTTATTGAGTGTTTTTTATTTTTGTTTGTTTGATTTTTCAGTTTAGTTTTAAAATTTGTTAATATATTACAAGATTTTGCTCTAATTTCGTCTTTCTCTCCACCTCTCAAATGATTTATACCGTTTTCAATGTTACATAGTATATCGGTAGTTGGCAAAAGTCTATCATTATTTAATTCCGTTGCAAAATTAGGTCCTAAGCTTAAAATTTCCATAGCGTAATCTGGAATATTTTGATCTGTTAGGTTTTCTACCCACATTGATGTTGTTTTTTGTTGAGGGGGAGCTTTTTGCTTTGAAATTAGGTGGTCTAGTTTATTTTTATTGTTTTGTTTTATTTCTTGGAAAAGTTTTTCAGTTTTTTGTATATTGCGGATTTTAAATTTAATGAAAATTGTATTTGGTAAATTTTCCGTAAGGCGATTTTCGAGATGCTTGAATTTATTTCGTAAATTTGTTATGTTTAAAGTTGTTTCTGTAATTAATAAATTTAATGTACTTAAAATAAATTTTGGTAAGACAAACTGGTTATATTTACGTTCAAGGTTTACATTTTCGAATTTTATATGAGACATTTTAAGATTAAGAAAGGTTGGTTGTAAGTTTTCTGTTTTACATCTCAATAAAAACACTCTTCTATTCTTTTGGTTGGCAATTTTTCGAGAGATGTTTTCATATTCTTTCATTTCGTTCACAATATGGCGTCCATATGTGCTTTCAGTTATTCTGTAGTTTAGTACTTCTTCACCCATACCTATATATTTTTTTTTGCTTTGTGTTCTTTGACCTTTTTTTTTTCCTTTTTTTTCAATATATATTTATCCTAATTTTTCTTGGTTTGAGGTCAATACATTAACAACAAAATTAGTACATATTTTTAAACATATATTTCGTTTCTAAGGTGACGTTTCGACCATAGTTTTGGTCTTTTTCAAACCTAAAATTTGTTTAGCACTATTTTTTTAAGTTTATAAAGTATTAAAAATTTAGGACTTACCATAGAACGTAAAATAGTTGACTAAAAAGTATACATAATCCACATATCTGACATATACTACACATATTTAATTTACATTTTACAAATATTGTGGACGTTTATTACAGACAAATTACAAGCGACTGAGCGAACACTGTTATAGTAAAGATATATACAATTTATTTAGGTTGTTTATGTCTTTTTTGTCATTTATGGCGTTTTTGTTTTTTTGAATTTCAGCCATCTCAAAAAATTCTCTTTTTTTCAACTGAGGTTCGGATTTTAATACTTTCACTTGTTCGTAGTTGAAAGTATGTTTTTTGGACATCTCATGGTGTGTTAATGCGGTGCTGTTCTTTTTATCATATTTGTGACTTTTCAGTCTATTTTCTAAGTATTGGCATGTTTGTCCAATATAACACACACATGAGATGTCCAAAAAACATACTTTCAACTACGAACAAGTGAAAGTATTAAAATCCGAACCTCAGTTGAAAAAAGAGAATTTTTTGAGATGGCTGAAATTCAAAAAAACAAAAACGCCATAAATGACAAAAAAGACATAAACAACCTAAATAAATTGTATATATCTTTACTATAACAGTGTTCGCTCAGTCGCTTGTAATTTGTCTGTAATAAACGTCCACAATATTTGTAAAATGTAAATTAAATATGTGTAGTATATGTCAGATATGTGGATTATGTATACTTTTTAGTCAACTATTTTACGTTCTATGGTAAGTCCTAAATTTTTAATACTTTATAAACTTAAAAAAATAGTGCTAAACAAATTTTAGGTTTGAAAAAGACCAAAACTATGGTCGAAACGTCACCTTAGAAACGAAATATATGTTTAAAAATATGTACTAATTTTGTTGTTAATGTATTGACCTCAAACCAAGAAAAATTAGGATAAATATATATTGAAAAAAAAAAGGTCAAAGAACACAAAGCAAAAAAAAATATATAAGTATGGGTGAAGAAGTACTAAACTATAGAACAATTGAAAGCACATATGGACGCCATATTGTGAACGAAATGAAAGAATATGAAAACATCTCTCGAAAAATTGCCAACCAAAAGAATAGAAGAGTGTTTTTATTGAGATGTAAAACAGAAAACTTACAACCAACCTTTCTTAATCTTAAAATGTCTCATATAAAATTCGAAAATGTAAACCTTGAACGTAAATATAACCAGTTTGTCTTACCAAAATTTATTTTAAGTACATTAAATTTATTAATTACAGAAACAACTTTAAACATAACAAATTTACGAAATAAATTCAAGCATCTCGAAAATCGCCTTACGGAAAATTTACCAAATACAATTTTCATTAAATTTAAAATCCGCAATATACAAAAAACTGAAAAACTTTTCCAAGAAATAAAACAAAACAATAAAAATAAACTAGACCACCTAATTTCAAAGCAAAAAGCTCCCCCTCAACAAAAAACAACATCAATGTGGGTAGAAAACCTAACAGATCAAAATATTCCAGATTACGCTATGGAAATTTTAAGCTTAGGACCTAATTTTGCAACGGAATTAAATAATGATAGACTTTTGCCAACTACCGATATACTATGTAACATTGAAAACGGTATAAATCATTTGAGAGGTGGAGAGAAAGACGAAATTAGAGCAAAATCTTGTAATATATTAACAAATTTTAAAACTAAACTGAAAAATCAAACAAACAAAAATAAAAAACACTCAATAAACTTAACAAAAACTAAAAGTTTTTTAAAAAATAACCCTTCTATAAAGGTTCTAAAAGCCGATAAAACAAACAAAACAGTGTTAATGAGTTCTGCTAACTACAACATAAAAATGAATGAAATATTAAATGACACTAAAACATATAAAAAAATTAAACAAGATCCCACAAACCAGTATCAAAAAAGAAATAATGAATTAGTTAACTCTTGGGAAAAAAATCTTTTTATATCACCCGACACTGCTAAAAAACTAAAAATCCGCAATAGTGTACCACCCAAAATTTACGGATTGCCTAAACTACATAAAGAAAATATCCCATTACGGCCAATTGTCTCATGCATTCAATCCCCGTTTACACCACTATCAAATTTTCTAAAAAAAATCTTAAAAAATATTGTACATAAAAATAATTACTATATCAAAGACTCCTATCAATTTAAAGAAAAATTAAAACAGTTAGAAATTCCGGAAAATTACCAACTGATATCGCTTGATGTTGTTTCCCTGTATACCAGCGTTCCAATCTCATTGGCTACCAGAATAATTAAAAAGAAATGGTCTGAAATAAAAAAATACACAGATATTCCTCAAGATGAATTTCTTAAAGCAGTAGAATTAACACTAAATTCTACATATTTCATATACGAAAATCAGTTATATAAACAAATAGAAGGTTGTGCTATGGGAGCATCTATATCAAGCGTCGTTGCCCAAATAGTTATGGAAGATTTAGAGGAGACTGTTCTAAGTAATGTGGAATTTAATATACCATTTTTTTATCGTTATGTCGATGATTGTATTACTGCAATCCCATCTGGCCAAACAGAAATTATTTTAAAGCAATTTAATCAATACCATAAAAGACTACAATTTACAATTGAAAGCGAAGAGAACAACAAAATCAATTTTTTAGACCTAACATTACATCATATAGGAAATAAAATTAAAACGGAATGGTACACAAAACAAACTTGGTCCTCTCGATACCTAAATTTCAGCTCCTGTCACCCAATGTCTCAAAAAAAATCTGTAATTATTGGTCTGGCAGATCGGGCAATTAAGCTGTCCGACTCTGAATTCAGAGAACGAGCAATTAAAAAGGCTAAAGCAGCATTAACTCTAAATCAATACCCTAAAAAATTAGTAAATAAATTATTCAAAAGCAGAATACATAAATATTATAATTCTGAAAATGCCATTATTACATCAAATCTACCTAAAACAAAATACATTTCTCTGCCTTTCATAAATGGTTTATCCCAGCAATTTCAAAACCTTTTTAAAAAATATAACATCACGACAAGTCACAAAGCCTATAACTTATTATCAAAGAACTTCAGCAACTTAAAATCGAAAACGCCAATTAATAAAAAAAGCAATATAGTCTATCAGATCCCTTGCAATAATTGTAACGGTGTTTATATTGGACAAACAAGCCAATACTTAGAAAATAGACTGAAAAGTCACAAATATGATAAAAAGAACAGCACCGCATTAACACACCATGAGATGTCCAAAAAACATACTTTCAACTACGAACAAGTGAAAGTATTAAAATCCGAACCTCAGTTGAAAAAAAGAGAATTTTTTGAGATGGCTGAAATTCAAAAAAACAAAAACGCCATAAATGACAAAAAAGACATAAACAACCTAAATAAATTGTATATATCTTTACTATAACAGTGTTCGCTCAGTCGCTTGTAATTTGTCTGTAATAAACGTCCACAATATTTGTAAAATGTAAATTAAATATGTGTAGTATATGTCAGATATGTGGATTATGTATACTTTTTAGTCAACTATTTTACGTTCTATGGTAAGTCCTAAATTTTTAATACTTTATAAACTTAAAAAAATAGTGCTAAACAAATTTTAGGTTTGAAAAAGACCAAAACTATGGTCGAAACGTCACCTTAGAAACGAAATATATGTTTAAAAATATGTACTAATTTTGTTGTTAATGTATTGACCTCAAACCAAGAAAAATTAGGATAAATATATATTGAAAAAAAAAGGTCAAAGAACACAAAGCAAAAAAAAAATATATAAGTATGGGTGAAGAAGTACTAAACTACAGAACAATTGAAAGCACATATGGACGCCATATTGTGAACGAAATGAAAGAATATGAAAACATCTCTCGAAAAATTGCCAACCAAAAGAATAGAAGAGTGTTTTTATTGAGATGTAAAACAGAAAACTTACAACCAACCTTTCTTAATCTTAAAATGTCTCATATAAAATTCGAAAATGTAAACCTTGAACGTAAATATAACCAGTTTGTCTTACCAAAATTTATTTTAAGTACATTAAATTTATTAATTACAGAAACAACTTTAAACATAACAAATTTACGAAATAAATTCAAGCATCTCGAAAATCGCCTTACGGAAAATTTACCAAATACAATTTTCATTAAATTTAAAATCCGCAATATACAAAAAACTGAAAAACTTTTCCAAGAAATAAAACAAAACAATAAAAATAAACTAGACCACCTAATTTCAAAGCAAAAAGCTCCCCCTCAACAAAAAACAACATCAATGTGGGTAGAAAACCTAACAGATCAAAATATTCCAGATTACGCTATGGAAATTTTAAGCTTAGGACCTAATTTTGCAACGGAATTAAATAATGATAGACTTTTGCCAACTACCGATATACTATGTAACATTGAAAACGGTATAAATCATTTGAGAGGTGGAGAGAAAGACGAAATTAGAGCAAAATCTTGTAATATATTAACAAATTTTAAAACTAAACTGAAAAATCAAACAAACAAAAATAAAAAACACTCAATAAACTTAACAAAAACTAAAAGTTTTTTAAAAAATAACCCTTCTATAAAGGTTCTAAAAGCCGATAAAACAAACAAAACAGTGTTAATGAGTTCTGCTAACTACAACATAAAAATGAATGAAATATTAAATGACACTAAAACATATAAAAAAATTAAACAAGATCCCACAAACCAGTATCAAAAAAGAAATAATGAATTAGTTAACTCTTGGGAAAAAAATCTTTTTATATCACCCGACACTGCTAAAAAACTAAAAATCCGCAATAGTGTACCACCCAAAATTTACGGATTGCCTAAACTACATAAAGAAAATATCCCATTACGGCCAATTGTCTCATGCATTCAATCCCCGTTTACACCACTATCAAATTTTCTAAAAAAAATCTTAAAAAATATTGTACATAAAAATAATTACTATATCAAAGACTCCTATCAATTTAAAGAAAAATTAAAACAGTTAGAAATTCCGGAAAATTACCAACTGATATCGCTTGATGTTGTTTCCCTGTATACCAGCGTTCCAATCTCATTGGCTACCAGAATAATTAAAAAGAAATGGTCTGAAATAAAAAAATACACAGATATTCCTCAAGATGAATTTCTTAAAGCAGTAGAATTAACACTAAATTCTACATATTTCATATACGAAAATCAGTTATATAAACAAATAGAAGGTTGTGCTATGGGAGCATCTATATCAAGCGTCGTTGCCCAAATAGTTATGGAAGATTTAGAGGAGACTGTTCTAAGTAATGTGGAATTTAATATACCATTTTTTTATCGTTATGTCGATGATTGTATTACTGCAAACCCATCTGGCCAAACAGAAATTATTTTAAAGCAATTTAATCAATACCACAAAAGACTACAATTTACAATTGAAAGCGAAGAGAACAACAAAATCAATTTTTTAGACCTAACATTACATCATATAGGAAATAAAATTAAAACGGAATGGTACACAAAACAAACTTGGTCCTCTCGATACCTAAATTTCAGCTCCTGTCACCCAATGTCTCAAAAAAAATCTGTAATTATTGGTCTGGCAGATCGGGCAATTAAGCTGTCCGACTCTGAATTCAGAGAACGAGCAATTAAAAAGGCTAAAGCAGCATTAACTCTAAATCAATACCCTAAAAAATTAGTAAATAAATTATTCAAAAGCAGAATACATAAATATTATAATTCTGAAAATGCCATTATTACATCAAATCTACCTAAAACAAAATACATTTCTCTGCCTTTCATAAATGGTTTATCCCAGCAATTTCAAAACCTTTTTAAAAAATATAACATCACGACAAGTCACAAAGCCTATAACTTATTATCAAAGAACTTCAGCAACTTAAAATCGAAAACGCCAATTAATAAAAAAAGCAATATAGTCTATCAGATCCCTTGCAATAATTGTAACGGTGTTTATATTGGACAAACATGCCAATACTTAGAAAATAGACTGAAAAGTCACAAATATGATAAAAAGAACAGCACCGCATTAACACACCATGAGATGTCCAAAAAACATACTTTCAACTACGAACAAGTGAAAGTATTAAAATCCGAACCTCAGTTGAAAAAAAGAGAATTTTTTGAGATGGCTGAAATTCAAAAAAACAAAAACGCCATAAATGACAAAAAAGACATAAACAACCTAAATAAATTGTATATATCTTTACTATAACAGTGTTCGCTCAGTCGCTTGTAATTTGTCTGTAATAAACGTCCACAATATTTGTAAAATGTAAATTAAATATGTGTAGTATATGTCAGATATGTGGATTATGTATACTTTTTAGTCAACTATTTTACGTTCTATGGTAAGTCCTAAATTTTTAATACTTTATAAACTTAAAAAAATAGTGCTAAACAAATTTTAGGTTTGAAAAAGACCAAAACTATGGTCGAAACGTCACCTTAGAAACGAAATATATGTTTAAAAATATGTACTAATTTTGTTGTTAATGTATTGACCTCAAACCAAGAAAAATTAGGATAAATATATATATATATATATATATATATATATATATGTTTTAAGCACCATTCCCAACCTCTTCATGAACGCGGCCTCGACCTCCAGTTTAACTAACCTGTGGTCTATAGTTGCAGCCTGATGTATTCCCAAATATTTATATTGCTCTTCGGGGGGCAACGGTGAAAATTCCGAATAATCCAGCAGAGTTAAGTTGGTAGTTTCCTGGATTCACCCGACCTTTAAGATTACGTAGGCGCACTTCTCTAACCCAGATTCAATGTGGATAGCTCTGCTGAAGGTTTTGACCAGTTCAAGTTGGCCTTGAAGTTGTTGTTTATTAGCAGCATAGAGCTTCAAATCATCTACCTACAACAGGTGGTTGATTTTTTGCGTTGGGTTTCGGGACAATATATACTATATATATATATATATATACTATTATTATTGTTATTAATATTATTATAATTTCTCGACTTGTTGTCTCACAGCATTCCTGTGGTTGTATTTTATACTGACGGGATTATACCAAGTCAGTACAAAAAAAACCCAAAAAAAAATGAAGAGGAAAAGATACAACTATTTTGTATTAACAAATAATCTAACAATGCTACATGTTTTCAATATGACCGATTTCTGGATGATCCTGTGAATGTCTGTATTAAGTCCTAATTGAGCCAAATGTGGTGTAAACGTAGTCGGGTAAGACCTGTTACTGAGATGACGAGAGGAACAATGATGGCTCTTTCCTGTTTCCACAGCCAAGTCGGTATATTTGGCGATATTCTCACTGTATTTCGCTTGGATATTTTCATCGTTGAACACATCCATGTCAATTAAATAAGTAATTTTTTCGGTTCACGTATAAGGGTAGTAAGGGTCTGTGTTCTCTGTTAGTTTGTATGTTGTGGCTAATGCTTGATGAACGACTTTTGCTGCTGAGTTGTGTTTCGCGGTGTATTCGGTTCCGGCCATTATTCTACATTCACTCGTTACGTGATCGATCGTTTCTCTCTGCTGGTGACATCTCCTACACCTCTCATCTTTAATGGTTGTGTCCTTGATGATGTGCTTTTGGTAGTTTCTGGTTGCTATGACTTTCTCCTGGATGGCAAGCAGGAATCCTTCTGTTTCGGGGAACAGCTGCCCTTCTTGTAACCACGTATATGAAAGCTTTTTATGTATATGGTCTTGCTTTATGTGGTATCTGTGTCTTCCGTGAAGTGTTTTTTGAGACCAGGTGTTCATCTTTTCTAGTCGTGATGTGACTGTGTGCGTCTGCTACGTGACTCGTAGAAGACGTGAGACAGGTCGAGCGGTGTATAATTCTTGTCTGCCTTCACTATTGCCTTGTGGAAGTTAGTTTGTTTGTTGTGGAAGAATTTTCTTCGTTTCGTAATTTTTGTTTTTTATTTAGCGATTGTATATCTATAATTCCCCTCCCTCCCTCTTTTCCCTCGATGGTGAGTCTTTCCTTGCATGCGTTGGGATGTAACTTCCTGTGTTTAGTGAATTCAGAGCGTATGAGAATGTGAATGTTTTCTATGTCTGTGTGGGACCATTTAACGATACCAAACGAATACGTAACGATAGGTATGGCGAAGGTGTTAATAGCTTTCGTAAGATTTCTGGAATTCAGTGTTTTTAGTAGCTTTGTGAGTCTGGTTTTAAATTCCGTCTTGAGCTCTGATTTGATATGAGTTGCTTAATTTTGGATTTAATGGAAGCCTAGGTATCTGTACGTTTCTTCTTTGAGCATGTTACCTATAGTTTCATTGTTGATTATTTCCGTCATAGGGTGGTCTTTCCACTGTCCCTTGTTGATATGATGTAGCTTGTATTTACTTATACCAAATTTCCTGTTGATGTCCAGGGTAAACGTTTCTGTGATTTTAAGGAGTTTTTTTAGCTGTGCCTTTGTCCTTGCCTATAATTTTATGTCATCCATGTGCAAGAGACGGTTTATTTTGTGTAGGTTATTTTTTTGGTGTTTAATTTGGAATCCAAAGTTTGTATTATTCAGTGTGTTTGAGAGTGGATTGAGATAGAGGCAGAACCACAAAGCGCTGATTGAATCTCCCTGGAACATACCTCGTCTGATGTAGATCTCTTCTGTTTCGATGTGCTCTTTTTGTGTTCTCAAGTTGATTTTAGTTTTCCACGTACTCATGATTTGCGTAAGAAATTGCCTGATGTTTTTATTGACTTTATATAATTCTAGTACTCTGGTTAGCCAACTGTGGGGTATCGAATCAAAGGCTTTTTTATAATCAATGTAACCAGTATGAAGGTTTCTATAATTTTTCCTGGCTTGTTCCATGATGACGCTGTCTATAATGAGCTGCTCCTTGCATCCTCGGCTGTTTTTCCTGCACCCTTTTTGTTCTTCCGTTAGAATGTTTTTGTGTGCTAGATGTTGTTCTATTCTCCTGCTAATTGTGGCTGTGATGATCTTATATAGGGTTGGAAGGCACGTAATAGGTCGGTAATTTGACGGGTCCTTATTGTCTGAATTTTTGGATTTAAGGTATGTTATTCCTTGGGTGAGAAAACTGGGGAGTGTGCTAGGTTTTAAAATAATTTCATTAATTTGGCGAGTGAGAACTTCATGTGTGGAGGTAAACTATTATTCATTCTTATTATTATTATTATTATTATTGTATTTTATACTGACGGGATTATACCAAGTCAGTACAAAAAATAACAATAAAAAAAGTAAATGGAAAAAAAAACAAGTATTGTGTATTAAGAAATGATCTTACTATGCTACATATTTCCAAAATGACCGATTTCTGGATGTTCCTGTGAATGTCTGTATTAAGTCCTAATTGAGCCAAATGCGGTGTTGTTGTGCTGAGACCTGTTACTGATATGACGAGAGGAACAATGATGACTCTTTCTTGTTTCCACAGCCTTTTTACTTCTATTGCCAAGTCGGTGTATTTGGCGACCTTCTCACTGTATTTCGCTTGGATGTTCTCCTCGTTGGGGACAGCCATGTCAATTAAATAAGTGATTTTCTTTTTTTTTGGATTGAAAGGTGATATCGGGTCTATTTGCGGAGATTGTTTTATCTGTGTGGATTTCAATGTCCCAGTAGAGCTTGTAGTCTTCGTTTTCAAGTATTGATGTTGGTGTATAATGGTAGTAAGGGTCTGTTTTCTCCGTTAGTTTGTATGTTGTGGCTAATGCTTGATGAACGACCTTCGCTGCTGAGTTGTGTCTCGCGGTATATTCAGTTCCGGCCATTATTCTACATCCACTCGTTATGTGATCGATCGTTTCTCTCAGCTGGTGACATCTCCTACACCTCTCGTCTTCAATGGTTGTGTCCTTGATGATGTGCTTTCGGTAGTTTCTGGTTGCTATGACTTTGTCCTGGATGGCAAGCAGGAAGCCTTCTGTTTCAGGGAACAGCTGCCCTTCTTGTAACCACGTATATGAAAGCTTTTTATGTATATGGTCTTGCTTTATGTGGTATCTGTGTCTTCCGTAAAGTGTTTTTTTCAGACCAGGTGTATTATTATTATTATTATTATTATTATTATTATTATTATTATTATTATTATTATCATTAAGTACTTTGCTGTTGAATTGAGTTTAAGATTTTAGTTTTTAAATTTTGGACAATCGGTATAACTAATTGAGATTCCAACATTACTCTCTAAGGATATAAGGCAAACAAATATTTTTCTTAAAATGCAGAATATTAATGTTTACATATACAGTTACGTCCATTCGGGGATACATTGTATACTAATAGAAAATAGCAAGGCTTTTTGTTTCATTAAAAGGTTATATATAAGAAAAACATAAAAAGGTGAAAATAATAAAGCACTGGAGCCTTATAACGACAATTTATGTTCAGATACTAGACAATAATAGACCCACACTAGTTTTGTTTCAAAGATGTAAATTATTCATACGAATAATTTCAAATCATATTTCCTATATAAACCAGATAATTTACAGCCTCCAGCAAAATCTAAATGCAGAAATGGATACTACTATTGTTACTATCACTGCTACAGGTCCATTAGGCAGATTATCGAAAATGCTAATGTATTTAGTTTATAGTTGGTCAAGCACAAGGGAGGACATCAGCCCGAATATTCGTAGAGCTTTAGATTAACGGACAAAAATTTGATCTTTATTAAATAAACATAGTACCTTTTAAAATAAATAAATTTTTTATAATAAGACCAAGTTAAATCATAACATTTTTACACCTAGATTTGCTGCTACATGAGATAAGAATAATTAATATGTGTAATTATTAATAAGTAATAAAAGAGATAGATCAAAAAAAAAATTTGGGTGGATTACATATTTAATATATTGTTTTTGAAAACTGGGGAACAGCAAAAATGTTTCCGAGACCAACATAGCAAAATCTTACGTATTTTATTATATTAATTAACAATCTGTCTTGCAAAAGTCTCAGTTGGCTCCAGTATATAGAGGCATGCTTATTATGATAATTTACCTACCTGTCCTCAATGTATGGGAAAGTTCGACCACTAAATGAGAATATCTGGATTTATTAAACCAGGTGTACTTTATATGCGGTTTAAATACATTTAACATAAATCCTAAATTGTTAGTAGTAATTCAACCACAAGTGATCGAGAGCTGTTCGTATTTGAGAAATTAGAGGGTTTTCAGCAACATGTTGCGAGTTTCTGTAAATAAGTCGGATCATTTTTGTTATAGACAGTATGTATGAAACCAGGGCTGCCCATAACCGCTGTAACAAATGTGCGTCCAACATTCGCGGCTGCCCACATGAAAAAAAGCGTAAGATGCCCTTCCATGTTCCTATAATCTGGCGAGAATCGAAAGACCACGTTACTAACTGTTAGTCCTATCAAAACAGGCTTCTCGGATAAAAAAGGGTCTGCGACACAGTATCCAAATTTAAAATCCTCTATACGCCCGGAGCCTCATAGTGACTCATAGCCTATACCTAATGCACCTCAGGAATATACCCCTCATTCTGATGATGATAAAATGGATTGAAACGTTGGTGTACAGGAAATTGTCGCCGGCCCAACAACCTCAAAAGACTCCTATTTGATCTGTGAACTTCCCAGTAAAAAGCTTCACAAAGCAAGTCAAAATGAATTAAGTGACCTTTTAAGGGATTTAGAATTGCCCAAGAAAAATCAGAACTATCGACATTTCGATTGCAGCAATGGAATTTACTTCAAGATGAAGCAAAAGTTTCTGTGTACCGAAGTTGTCAAATAAACCTAGTTGTTTTTTTTACATGGAAAACCATTTGGTAGCCTGTATGAACATTGAGTTATTAATGGCAGCTTAAATCAGGACTATAATCCAAAAGACTGGATAATTTTCATTGATTCCTCAAGAGTAAGTCTTAAAGCTGTGTTACTCAATAATGGAAACATGTTGCCTTCTGTCCCAATTGGTCCTGCAGTCTACATAAAAGAAACGTATAACAATTTGAAATTTTTACTGGAGACCATACAATATGAAAGATATAAATGTCAAATTTGTAGGGATTTAAAAGTTTTGGCGATGTTGCTTGGAATGCAGCTAGGTTGTATCAAATACTGCTGCTTCCTCTGCGAATGGGACAGCCGGGCACGATCGGATCACTACAGAAAGAAAATTAAAAAAAATAGACTTTGTTCAAGAAACAAAAAAAAGTTTGTGTTTTAGTCGAATTTTCTCTAGTTTCTTCACAAAAAGATAGAGCGCGCCAAAGTTTTTAAATTAGATTTAAATGCAAACATTTTCAAGCCATTTTTAGATCTAGAAATAATCTATTGAAGCATATATTATATCGTTTATAAGTTTTCTTAAGTTATAAAAGATTTTTCGTGTAGTCTCAAAAATATGGAAAAAGATGGTATATATTTTAAGTATTTGCCATTCTGACAAAGATAATTTTAATTAATTTCCTTACATTTGGTTTATTTATTTGTATTTTCATGATTAACACATTGATGCAAGTTTTTCTTTTTAATTCTAAAAAATTATTTTTAATTTGTGAAAGATGTGGGAAGTTTTTGGTGACTGTCAAATTTTTTTTGTAAGATATTTAAATATTTTCTTAATAATTTTTCGTTCGCTAAAATTCTTATGGTATAAACGTTAAAAATTTTCATAAAAATTGCTTTTTGTTTTTCATAATTTTGAAGTAGTGTAACACTTAACTACTTACTTTCTGCATCATGTTTTATGTTTAGAAGTTAAATTATAAACGTGTTAAATAGGGCTAGGTCGAGGCAAGTATTTTTGACAATGTTAATACGAATCTGAAATTTGTCGCGATAAAGCGACCTTTTTTTTTAATTAGAAAATTACATTTCCAGTCATAATAAATTAATTTCGGAAGCATTTCTTTTTCTTCAGGTATATACAGTGTTGTAATTACAAATTTTTCCCCACCCCCCCGCAGATTCCGGTAAAGGGCTCCACCACTCAGGATCAAAACATAATCAATGATTAAACAGAAAAAAATCAGCCATACTCTCATAGTCCCCCTATCCTCCTTGTGCTTTATTGCCCTCCATTGGGCCCCCGCATCGCAAGGGCTGAAGGGTTTGTAGCTAGGCCACTGATTATATCGACAGCAAATAGAGTTTGCTCTTATTTGGATATTATTTCGTCTATTTGCAAGTTGGGCTATTCTTTTGTTATCTATTCTGAAGATTTAATCCTTGCACAAAATTTGATTTTTTAAATATTTTATTAGATCGCCATTTTATTTTGTTATCTTGGATTCGAACCAAAAGCTAGATGAAAACATTTCTCAGTTTAAATAAATTTTTGAAGGTCTGAATGTTTGAAACTGTAGTACCAAGTTCGGCCTAGCACAAAATATGTTGAAAATTTTGATTTTACAAATTTTGTTTTTAATTTTTTTTCATCCGCATCAGATCAAATAAATCTTAAAGTCTACCACGTTTTTATTTGATTTGCCAATAATTAGGGGGGTTATTCGATGTTACATTTTTAAATCAAAATGGCCTTTTTCGGACAATTTTGCATATCTTGAAGTTTTTACTCCTTCTTTGGATCAATTGTAATATTTATGACGGCATTGATGTTTTCTTTCCATAAAAAGGCATCTGCGCAACAGTTCTAGAACCTTACAAAAATGTGTGAATTCTTAAATAAACCTCTAGATAATGAAAGCAGAAACTTTTTTAATTTACTTATTAATACAAATTTAACTTGAATTTAAAAAAACATAGCAATGAGGCTGGCTGTATATAAGTCTTTATATTATATTTGTGTGTTGTTAACAAAGTAGCAATTTGTAACAATTCAATCGAAAATCGGAAAACGAAAGTGTCTACATGTATTCTGGTTGACGATGAAAATATGTTATTTATCATCACACGACGGAATCCGTTGAATTTGTTTTTAAGGGTCGGAATCGGATCTTTTATCCCTTGATACATAAACATCATTTTTTATTTATGGCTTCATACCATATTTTCGGTACACTAGCAATAACTGTGGGGGTTTCGTTTGAGAATAGCTCCAAAATTCCTGAATAAATTCAAAGGTGCCGCATGGGGACATATAATAAACATTTTTCTGTCGTAAATAAATAGTTATTTTTAGTATTTTTTGCTCGGCAAATCCCTTTTGCGACATTCCGGATTGACTATTTTGAGGCAAGGGTTCTTTTGCCATCGGGCTTTTTTATGTAAATGTCTGATTCCCGAAATTAGTTATGGTTCATTAGATGTACGGGCTGGTATAAAGTCGCGTTTATACTTGATTTTATGTTTACTAAGTTCGTTAATAATCACGTCTGTTATTTATTATAAAATAAAATAGATTTAACATATATTTTTTTAAAAAAGGTTTGTTTGAAAACTATGGAATTGAAAGGTAAAAAATAATTAAACTTACATAAACACATGACTTTTAAAACGTTGAATATTTTCTTAAAAGTTTAAGACTTTATTTCAAGTGTCATTTCATTTTTAAAAGTTCTGTGTTTATGTAAGTTTAATTATTTTTTAATTTTCAAGTCAATAGTTTATAAATAAAAGCTTTTTTAGTAATTTTTACGTTTATTTCATTTTGTACTCTTTAGTATTGTTTTTTACGCACCCAGTGTCATCAGATAAATATATTTATACCAATTTTCAGTCAATTCCTATAACGTGAACTGTTTAGCAATTATTTCTACGCACCCTGTATAGGACATTCAATATTGCACACTATGTTATTGTTTTGTCATCGGGTTCATGTATGTATAGCAAATCTCATTCAATTGCAAGGCTTGACCCAAACATATATACTAATTAACATACAAGTGAAGTTAAATAAAAGCTAACAGGATTTGCAAAGTTTGTGCTGCATATCCTATTTCTAGTCCTAACCATTTTTGAGATATTTACAGATTTTGAACTAAATATTTCGAAACGAGTTTTTATGCTGTTTTATAAAATGTTTCTTTGAAATTGTAGTAATTTTTTTACAAGCAAATATTTAAAATTTATGTTTACTCAGAAATAGATAAAGATTATGAAAAACTAAATAGGAATGTGCAATTTGGCTGCACGCCAAAGTTTCAGGGGACACCAACTCAAAAAACTACTCGATCTACGTACTAGACATAATACGTGATAAGTAACTATACCTATAAGAATTATTTAAAACTCGATAAATAAATTAAGTTTAATGATACGGTAAAAACAAATCGAGGCGGTCGAATAAGAATTGTGCGTTTCTTAATTATGGCATAGTTTATTTTAAATTTCTCCCTCATACCCTTCTAAATTCTTATATTTTCTAATAAAAGTAAATGTATAAATATTTTCGACGCTGTTTGGCAACAATCCGGTATTGGTATAATATTCAGATTACATCATGAGTCAGTGGCGGCTCGCCAGGGGACGCGGGTGAACCGCCGCTTCACCGATATTTTCCAATCATTTTACTTAAATTAAAATATTAAGCATTTTATAATCTACATTTTTATTTTAAAAATGTAGTAGGTTTTATATAAATTCACATTATTTACTTAATTACACCGTGATTTTCTATCAAAACTAGTGCATTATATACTAGAGATGTGTAACTCAGGTGTGAGCTGGCTCAAAGAATCAGCTCAGTTAAGTGAGTCACTGAAGCAGGTCCGCGGTACAGATCTTTTCCGATTCTGAATCACCTCTCACTTACAGCGTACTAAACAACGAGGCCTACGTGCCTACGTGCCTACGCGCCTACGTGCCTACGCGCCTACGTGCCTACGCGTGACGTCATCAAATGTAGGCCTATGTTATTTCAATACCTTCATTAGAAGGTACGGGCTATTTACAGAAACATACTTAAATGAGCATTTTTTTTAAATTTCAGCAGATACACATCAATTTATAGGGTTTATTTTATGAGTTTTTGAATCTGTCAAATTTATTCGATTTCGCTATAGAATTAAAATGCCAAAGGCGACTCTAAAACGATTATTCGTTTTTTTTTTACGTTACACGACGAGGAACGCATATGCATATACGCACGAACTATTACGCACAAGGTACTCCAGAATAGCGTGGGACTTGGTAAAGCCCCTACACACTAAACCCCTCCGTGTTCTTATCCGGCAACGTTTGCCCGGATCTACCGCAAAACTTCAAACAGATGATTTTTTCCTTACTAATTGTCCTATTTTAGCCAATTAGTAAATTGTCAAAGCCGAGTTATTTGTCAAAATCGGGTAAGGTTTCAAGTCCAGGTAAGTAGCATAGGCCTGTGGTGAGTCCATATGATCAAGAATATAATAGGTTATTATTTTATATTGTCAAAATCGGGTACGGTTTCAAGTTTGGGTAAGTAATATATGCCTGTGGCGAGTCCTTATGATCAAACCAACAGTTTTACCTCCTTCTCTTATAGCAAATCTTAAACCTTCATCCATTGCTATAGGTGATATAAGTTACAATAGCTTATTATTTTAACTTGTCAAAATCGGGTATGGTTTCAAGCTTGGGTAAGTGGTATATGCCTGTGCTGTGGTAAGTCTATATGATCAAGAATATAATAGGTTGTTATTTGTGAAATTCTGAAAAAGATTTTATTGATGATACTTCCTAGCAACACAGAAATGCGAAACTTGTGCTAGGTTTTAATTTCATTTTAACTATACATTTATTAAAAGTCTGTAGTTTCCTTTTTTTGTTTTTATTTAATAAATTATGATTATGTTTAGAGCAATAATTATTAAGAAATGTATTTCAAATGCTACTAAAAAAGGTTTTTGAACCATTAATTTTTAGGTTTATAGGTTGTTATTTGCCAAATCCTGGAAAAGATTGTATTGATGATACTTCCTAGCAATACAAAAATGCGAAACTTGTGCTAGGTTTTAATTTCATAACTACCTATTTATAAAAAGTTTGTAGTTTCCTTTTTTTGTTTTTATTTAATAAATTATGATTATGTTTAGAGCAATAATTATTAAGAAATGTATTTGAAATGCTACTAAAAAAGGTTTTCGAAACATTAATTTTTAGGTGGCTTTTACAACTTTCAAAAGAAGTTAAAAGTGTATTTTTATTAAAATAACTTAAAAACAACTCACGAAGAAAAGATTTTTTGTTGTAAATATCCAAAAATGTATCTTCAAATTCATCAATTAGCTTTTTAAATATGATATATGCGGTTGAAACTACATCTACTACCTGTTCTCGAGGATATAAAAGAGCACCTCGACTTAAGGAATTAATTAAATTATAAGAATCTTCTACAACACAAGGTTCCTGGAGAGTTAAGTTTTCTTTGCAAATAGTACAACTAATTTTTTTAAAAACAATATAGCAGCAATATTCGCTTAAATAGGTTATTACTAGGAGTTCTGATTGTATAGGTATCAGACTGTGTAACTATGATTTTAGATAATAAATTAATAACATGTTCAGAATTTAAATTGGTGTCTAATGACTGTGTTTTATATTCAAGAGGTTCGAAGAACTGATTTATATTAATGTCCTCATAATGTCTAGATTTTAGAGGTAACATAGAATGAATTCTAAGTCTTTTTTCTGATTCGCTGTCGAACTGAGATATGATAATGACCACCAGCTAATTGCCTATGTTTTCCAAAACGCCCTTCCAATGGGTCTGTTTGAAATTTGTCCAGTAATACATAATTCGTATTAAGCTCAGTTACACAGTATTCAGTAACTTCATAAATGGTATGGTCTAATGCAGTGTGAGTTTGTCGAGTCAGTGTTTTTTTAAAATAAGTTGGACTCCAAGTACCTAGTCAATTTGGCATTTTTAGCAAAAAACAAAATTTAGGATCATCATTGGGGGCTGTTAGTATTTGTTTGGTAAAAGGTTCCTGATATTTATCTAACAAATGTTTTCCCTTAAGGGGAGTTTTTACGTTCACAATTTTCTACCATGTCAATATAATACTAATAAAGTCTGCGGTATCTTGTGAATGTGACACATTTTTAACAAAACCTTTTAGAGCCTCTATAATAAAGGGATTAAAGATTTTAAGAGCTAATTTTACATTTTGTCTTTCAAGAGATGATGAAAATAGAGCCTTTAAACTAAGTGAATAACCATGCTTTAATAGTTTGTCTTGTTCTAGTTCGTATAGGCTTTTAATCACAGAAAAGGAAGCACATTTGTTTTTGGCCTGTCTAAAAATCGGGATAAGAAAATGTTTGGTAAGGTTTTGAATTAAGCCAGTTGTTAAAGATACATTTCAGTAAATCAACTATACTGAGTTAATTAAGGGGTGAAAAATTACTCATTGCTTTACTGTTTACTGCATTATTGTCACTAACTGTACAAAATACTATGTACCCAATTTCTTCTAAAATTTCTATAATGGTCTTGATAAAAGTATATAATATTTTTGAATTAAGTTTAGCTACAGGAGATATATGAATGACTTCTGTAAGGCTACAAAAACTAATAAATATAATTAAATTTTCGGCAAAAATGGAGAGAAAACTACTCTATTTACTCTAATTCACGAATAACGAAATCTTGTTTCACACTGTTTTGTTTTCGGTTAGCAAGTGCCGGTTGTCGGCCAGTACGTCTAATGGCCAGTTATCATGATACGACATAAGCAAAACTGCATTGGTCTATGCTTTAATGCATTTCTTACGGGAGGCGACTGTCGGCCTAGATCTGATGACGTTATGCCTATTTTAATTTCAGGTGGTAGGACTCGTTGTTTAGTAGGTATTGGTTAGAAGCCCTGTCAAACGACGTTAAAAGTGTATTTCGCTCCTTCGTTTTGCAGCTCAATTGAGCCGACTCAGTGAGCTGACTCAGTAAAGTAAGCCAGAGTCAGTGAAGCGCATCATTAAAATGAGTTATATGTTCCATCTCTATTATATACTCAAAAAACAATAATGACTTAAAAACGTAGCGCGCTGAACACCTTTTCATAAGAGCGACCCGTTGAGGAATCACAATCAGCAGTAACAAATTCCGCATCAGACTCCTCCCGCACGACGGCTTTCGCGCTTAGATTTGTTTACGGCCGTTGCTATGGCAACGCTATGGTGAATATCCGTAAGCCAAATAGAGATCGGAGCGACGTAAAACTGCTGCTGCAGGCTACAGGCGCTTGTTCGCTTGTTGTAAATTAGTGCGATCGGATCATCGGAGGCGGAAGCAGTTTTCCATCGAAATTAGCTTTTAAGATATAGGTACATAACTGTTTTTTAAGAACAAAAAAATATATTTTAAATCTTATAAATTCATATTATTTCCCCTAAGTATTAAAAAACGCTCCAAAGCTATGTGTAATTAACATCATAAAAATGTTAATAAATAGCCATTTTGGGCGTTGCACCCCGAAACATTTTCGCCTGCGGCGCTATTTTTACCCGCATGCCTCTGCACCTACCTACGCTGCGCTTCACTTTTTCCTAAATCCACGAGCCGCCACTGTCATGAGTATCATTAGTATAAAAAATCTCAAGGGTATTATTTATTCATATTACCCTACCAGTCGCTTGTCTTTTAAGCATATGCTTATAAGACGAAACTTAAAGAACAACCGAAATAGCTAAACTTGCTCACGTATCACACATACAAGTTGGCACATGAATCTTTTTCAGCAGCTTTCAGATACATATATTAGGCAATTTTACTTTTAAAAAATTAAATACATTTTTGCTGGATTCGAACTATTTTAGAAGAATTTCTGGATTTTTCGTCGCGCAAATCTTTATATATATATATATATATATATATATATATATATATATATATATATATTTTTTACGCTGGTCTACAAAGATACAACATATTTATATTGAGTTATTTCCTTAATCAATACCTGACTTTCTGTAAAGGTATCTGTATCTGACATTGGTAAATACTTATGTCATTATTATACTGTAAGTGTATTAATATAAACTCTGTAATCTATACTAAAAAATAATATATTTAGTGATACCTTTAATACAAGTTTATTATGTATTTTGACAATAACAAACACTTTGACTATCTGCACTTTCTGCGTTCCCTATATATGCTTAATATTCATCAATGTTTTCGATAAAACCTGCTTTCTGTAAAATCAGGAGCTTAAATTTCCAAAAAAATTGCCTCTCGGCTCGATTATTTAGTGTTATATTCCTAAAAGTGTCCTCCTAGAAAGTTGAAACACATGAACACATACCACATTCAATAAATATGATGACTTGATTTGTCAGAACCAATTTGAACGGATGTGTTTTTTATAACACGATATTGCAAAATTAGACTGGACATAACAAAAAAGTATAGAAAAATAACTTGAATTTTTTTACGTATCCTTTCATTTTTTTTTACTGTGCAATCTAGCCCGTTTTAAGGTAAAATTTCAGTAAGAAGCATGTATATTGTTAAAATAGAGAGATGATTCTCGATTTTATTTTTTTTTTAGCTACACGACAACTAAAATGGTGTAATATTCCTTTTGCCATTATGTTCCTTTATTTTCGTGCGATATATTGGTGTATTAGTTTGTAGGCATATAATAAACATTTTTTAACGGATATAAATGCAGAAAATAATAAATAAAGCTATTAACCATAACTGAATATCTAATCATGTCAATAATATTAAGATTAATTAATAGAATAATATTATGATTAATATTATATCCGGTGGCAACGAAATCATTGGCCAAGACGTCATTCAGCTGCGTTTTAAGTTAGACTTTTGATATTTGGATCAAATATAAAGGTCCTTAGGACCCATACACTCCGTAGAAAAACAATTGTATATCGGTTGCAGTGTAACCGAAAGTAGACCTAGGTGGAGAATTTTAAAGAAAACCCTGTAAATATTTTTATGCCATCCGATAACGGGAAAATTCCCCTTTTCAAAGATATCACAAGTAGACATTTGTTTTCAAAATGGCGGCGACATTGTTTCTAAAATCAATATGGCAGCACTGTGAAATCACGAGTCAGGAGATAATCGAGTTTTCGTCAAACATTTGGTTAGAACACGTTTTAATAGTTCTTTCAAATGACATTCTTTCTCATGATTTTTATCGAAAGATTGTAAATAGGGCACGGTACTTTTTTAAAATTAACATTAAAATATAAATCAGTATCAACAGATAAATGCCTGAAACACTAGACCATTTGTTTTTATCTCCAAGTAAAAAATGAAATCATTCACGAATGCTATGATATGTATTTTTTAATACATATTTTCATATTTTTTGCAACTATTTTTGTTTTAATAAAAAGTAGGTATAACGATCAGTAACATTTCAGATTACGATTTTATTGGCTTATACGAGAAGATGTTTTATTTATGAAAAATAGTCTTTGAAAACAAATTGTACTGATACGCTATTGGTCTAGAGAAAATCAACAACTGGTAAGAGAAGGTACTTTTCAAGAGCGTTTCAGAGTGAATGTTTGGTTGGGTGTAGCCGGACTGAACGTCATCGGTCCAACTTTTTTTTAGACTATTGAATGGTGAAATGTTTTTGGAATGTCTTCAAAACCAAATTGAAAATTTTTTGGGAAACTTTGGTTTGATGTAAATGATGGAATGGTCTTCCATTAAGATGCCGCTCCAGCCCATAATTTAAGAGCTAGGGGAGAATTTGCTGGGTACTAATGGTCCAAACCGTTGGCCAACCAGGTCGCCCGACTTGACCCCATTGGATTTCTCTATATGGGGTTTTCTTAAAGAAAAAGTGTATACATCTTCTACACCATCTCTAGAGATCCTAGAATACCGATTAGTATAAGCTGTTGATATGATTTCGGAAGAGAATTTAAGGAACTTACTTACTGAAAATATTATTTAAAATTTAATAATTAAAACCAAAATAGTTAAAAAAACCTTCGATGATTTTATATGATTTTTTATTTGGAAATAAATACAAAAAATGGAGTAGGTCAGGCATTTATCTGTAGATATTGACTTATAATTTAATGTTAATTTAAAAAAAATAACATTTTCTATTTGAATTTTTTTAGTTTAGGAAGAACTTCCTGGAAAAAAAATGATGAAAGCCAAGAAAAATGAAAGCCAAAGAAAAAGCAACCGTGGTAGGCAACAACGGAAACGTAATGCAGAAGGAAAAAGAAAAAATATATTTTAGTATCTAAAGGACTATAAAGATTATGGAGGCAGAAAAAGTTTAAATCATAGTGCTGATGTCAGGTATAATAACCACATAAAAAATCTTCGAAAGTACTTACAACCTACAACTACAATAACTCAAAACACGTTAGATCAAACTGCGATGGAAAGGAGAACAGAAACATCGTGAATTGTTTAAATTAAAACCAATGCAAATCCGACAACAGAATTTACCTATAATAAATAACCTTTCGACAGTTATCAGTATTAATGGTTTTCAAATCCAACTGATTCTCAAACTACATATTGCTATATTTTTATTGAGTAGGTCGAATTGCGAGATTCTAATCACTTCTTTTACGGTACGTTGTTTTGCTTTTTTCTGTATTGCTAATTTTTTCAAACTTTGTTCAAACATTTTTAACATAATTTAGGTGAGTATCAAAACCTTTATTTATTACATTATACATTTTTGAAGCGAGAAATCTTAATTCTCAATATTTTGCATCAACATCCTAATATTCTTAGCAGTTTTACCCTTGAAAAATAGTACTTTGGATTAAAAAAACTTCTACAATCTTTTTTTTTCACCTTAGCTAATGGAATTGGTTTGACGTCGGTTTTTCTTTGAAAAATAATTCAACAACCCTCCAAGATTTTTTCAGATATTCACGTTTCAAGATCCCTAGATGCCGACAAAACATGTTTTCTTAATTCCGTCGGTATGTCTGTCTGTCTGTCTCTCTGTCCATTTGTCTTTCTGAAAGTCTGTCTGTACGCAACATAGCTGTAAAACTACTCCGATTGACTATAAATATTGGATCAAAAGTTAAGGGTCATGTGGGAATGACATGGTAACGTTTTGGTAAAAATCCAATATGGCTAAACAAAATAGCAGCGTAACAAAATGTTAAAACAATTATTACTAGAAAACTTAGTTGTGATATGTGGATAAACTGGTAAAATTTTTGTACAATGGAACAAAATAGCGGCCTAACAAAATATTGAAAATTCACTTTAAAAAACTTAATAAAAATTACTACATCGATTTTTTTTTTCAAATTTTGCCCAAAAATCAAGTGTTATATAAAGAAAAACTGGTAAAATTTTTGTACAATGGAACAAAATAGCGGCCTAACAAAATATTGAAAATTCAGTTTAAAAAAACTTAATAAGAATTACTACATCTAAATGCCGGTTCAATTAAATGTTTATAAAATAGATCTGAAAAAACTATTTATTCGATTACTTTTAAATTATACACAGAAATTAAATGTGATATCATCATATGTGGCAAAACAAAATTAACTGGTAAAATTTTGGTGAGGAGTTATTATGGTGGAACAAAATGATGGCTTAATGGAGTGTTTAAGATACCAATATTAAAAAACTTTTTATACAGTTGAGTTGAAATTTTGCACAACTACCAAGTGTGAAATAGGATGAACAAGTAAAATGTTGTCAATAATATATGATAAAACAAAATTGCGGCTTAATTAAATGTTTTTTTTACCTTAATTTCTGAGGGCTGCAAAATTGCGGACTAATTAAATGTTTAAAAAGCCGGTAAAATCCCGTTTCCTAGAATAAAGACTTAAATGAAATAATAAATTAATAACAAATAAAAACAAAATTTAAAAGCAGTGGTTTTATTTAAATAGGTAAGCCAATCAATGTTTTTATGTACGTATATATGTATGTGTATACGTTAGATCTGGACAATAAAAGTTGTGGGGATGAAAAAGGTATATTTGTTTAAACCAGAATGATTGTTAGAAATATAGATAAAATAGATGAATTACCATTAATTCCTATTTGTACATGCGCATTATGACGACTCAGCTTGATGTAGTAAAAACGGTAGAAACTCTATATAGACAAAATATATATAGAGAAATATTAATTTTAGAAAATCGCTAAATGGGCATTTACCTAAAACATCCCTTTTAACGAAATTAACCACACACAGGTAACACAGTTTTTATATTTATTTGGCAATAACTTTATACATACCGTATACATTATCATAATACGAGGGTTTTATTATACGGTCATTTCTAGTACCTGTGTAAAAAAATAGGTAATGACCTTTTAACAGATCTTTCCTCATATTGAAATTTTCATTTTAAGAAAAGTGGCATATATTAATAATTATATAATGTGTATAACGTTATTATCCGTTACGAGAAAAGTTCCGGGTAAAGCGACTTCAGTGATTTTTTTTATATTAATAAATACGGAACATTCTTTTAACCCTAATCACTAAAACGATCTCTAACCTAGACGCGCAGCAACAATATAGCAATCATTATTTTACAGTATGCTCTTGAACTGGATCGATCATATTCCCATATGCCTTCATATTAGAAAATATCCGTAGCTGTAAAAAGACTATACAAATAATATTACATTTTTTCATTGTTTCACCTTAGAGACATAGTCACATCTAAAAAGTAAACTAGTTCATAAGAATGCAATCGTTAAAGGTTTCCTTAAATTAAATACGTAAAAATAACTATAACCATAGAAGAGAAAAAAAGCAAAGTAAGAAGTAAACAAAAAATAGACAAGTTAAGGGAAAAAACTTCTCTCGTATGTGTAATTTATGTTTTCAGTTGGTAAAATAAACTAGGTACCTCAATATTTTTTTTTATCCTCATCCACGTGTTTAACTTCATTTCCCTTAGAATATTTTATTTTTGGTTTTTTTATGTTTCGTTAGTTATATGTATTTAATTTTAGATAATTTTTTGTAAATAAGTTATTTTTAGGTTCAATGATGCTCGTTAAGCCAAACCTATATCACATAACCCAGATCAATTAAAAGAGTATATAAAAGAATTAATTTTTGTACTGGCCTTCGAAGATAGTTACGTGTTTCCAAAAAATGCATTCTTTTAAACTACAAAGGGAAAAATCTCGCAAACCATTGCCTTTTAGCAAAACACTATTTTAATGTTTTCGATTATGGGAAGCACTTTCAATAAAGAGGTTTCAATTTAGACCAGGTCTCACTTGACAGATGCAACGATAAAAAAATGTGTCTAAAAGTTAAAAGTACAAAACGATAATTTTATATATATATATATATATATATATATATATATATATATATATATATATATATTACAGTCGTTTTAGTCTGTTGTAATATTATAAAATAAAGGCACATATCAAGATTTAACAACAACAACACAAAATACCAATAAATTATCATATCTACGACGATGAAAAATTACTCATAATAAACTAACATCAATGCTAGTATACTGAGTATAGTTGTTACATGTCACGTTTTTCCTTTTGGCAATATGTGGTAAACCAATAACTCTAAACTATTCCGCCGTTTGTCCCCTGACCGTCATAAGTTTCGTAAACTGCCTGTAACCCTGCTTATAGTATCCAAACTCCTTTAACTCTATTCCCCTTAGTTCTATTTCGCAGGAATTGAAGCAAGAAGATAACCAGACAAGCGTATATGTGTAAAATATGGCACGACATTAACCAATCACTACTACGCACATGCATGTTAGGATTCTACGCTGATAGTTTAAAAAATAATTTAACAACTTTTTGTTACGAATCGATTCTTGAATTATATAAAATAATTATTTGAGTTAAATGATTTTGATGGTTTTACGTTAAAATGAATGCATTTTTATTGTTAGAATTTTGATAATAATATTGTTTACTAATATTATTATGTTAAGGTTTAATGATTGTTCTCATATTTATCAGATTGTACTTATTTTGCAATATTAAATGATATGATCTAAGAGTTTTACAGGCAAATCTAAGTTATTAAGGATATTTTTTTTCTTGTATATTCTCCATAAATCTATGCACTTGTTTATCTACATGATACTGAAGATTAACTTTATACTACGAATGATTACTATTCTTCTATTGCTTCTGAGGTTTATCTTCAAGGATATGGCACAAATTAAAAGTATTTTGGTTTCCGTGAAAATTCCTTTAATATTTTGGTATGTTGTCGTCGATGCTATAAGGAGACTTTTTGGCAATTGCACCATACTTCTCAAAATATATGTTGAGCCATAAACCGAAAAAAAAGTTGTGTATTTCCATTCTTGTACTTTTTACATAGCCATATTTTTGGAAAATTAGTATTTCATCCTAAGCCCCAAATTATTATTCTAAGACAGCTTTGCAAGTAACTTATTATTAATGCATTTTTTTTGTAATAAAAATATTTTGAAATACATTAGAAAATAAAAATCAAAAAATTAACGAACGAAAACATTTGTAGGTACTTTCATGCATTTCAAAGCGAGGCTGTTCTTAGATTACGAACTCCACTTTAATAAAATAGCTAAAAGATGTTAGAATTCAAACTGTCATAACAACCCAATATCACCCAAACCTAACATAAGCATATAACTTAACATTTTTTTATTCAAGGCCGGACAATGTACTTTCTTTAGATATCAAATAATACCTTTTAGTATTTTTTTTGTATGCTATGCAATTTGTATATTCCTATTTTAGTCCACTGTAAACCCTATCATAAAGAGCACAGTTTGTTTAATAAAAATAAAGCCTATATATTGTTTAATATTCTAAAAATAATTAACTGTTACATATGTGATCCTGAAAATGATCATATCTTTAGTGAATATCAGTCAAGTGAGGTTTATATAATAAGGACTAGTTACTATATACATATAATTGTATTCATATAGTTTTCTTTTGCAGGTAAGGACACGTTCGATAACTGAATTGCCGTAAGTAAAACATGTTCACAACACAAGTTTGTTAAATATTTGAATTAAATGTCAAGCCAGTTAATAATATAGGTCGTTTCTTTGTTTCTTTGTGTATGTGTAAAATTCAACCAAATTTTTGGGTAATTAGCTCGACAACAAGAAGTTCGAGAAAATTAGTTTCCAAACAAACAATTCGAAAACCATTTGGTTCGAACGAGAATAAATTCGGAACCAACAATTCAAAAAAAATCAAATGTTAGTAAATTTGATTACAAATTCAAAATGACAATAAGTTCAATTACAAAAGGTATGTTCTAGAATTAGACAGCAGGGAAGGTATTTTGTTTGCATCTTATGTTTCGGATAGTCATTTCAAAATTATCTATGGAGATAAGCTCCACTTATCTTACCGTATCTTTTTGTGTAATGCTACCTTTAGCACTTTGCGAAGTTTCAATCCCTGAAAGAGCTTTTTCTTTTAATTAGTCTAGACAAACCGAGATTCAACATACTGAGGATGGCCAGGATAATCAATCTCCCTTTTCTGTGACTTGATTCCAGCATCGTATGTTATTCTTCACATCTTCAATAAATATTTATTTCATATATTTAACTTATATTTTATAGAGAAATGTCCTTTGTGGAACACTTTTTTGTTTCTAAATTGAGTAGTAAAAATCATTTTTAGAATTAAAATTAATATTCAGACAATAATTTCAGTTTGTGACTGGAAAAGTCAAGAACAGAAAAATAAAGAGGTATTAATTTTACAATGTAAAATTCTTTTGTATAAGAATCTCAGTACCTAACATATTTGATTAGGTGGAAAAATCAGATGTATAATCTTACATTCGAGGATAAATATTTAAAAAAATAAGCGGTAAGAAAATCAGTTTTTCCTAGAGACAAACTAAAAGGAATGAAGAGTCACAATTGACACAGAGAACAATAATTAACCAAAATCTCCATATGGCTATTGTCTAGTTTTCATGACAGTTATTGTTTTCTAATTGTGCATTATTTTTGATTAGAATAAATAATTTTAAATAGCATTGGCGGGGAACTTTTTCGATTACCATTGGCATAAATTGACAGGTTTTTCTAACGTTTGCAACTTATTACTAATCAAACTTGCTGATGTTCTAACATTATTTTTTCAATTTAATAGTGAAGTGAATATTATGTCATTCGAACATTTTGTTTTATAATTTTTTGGTTTGGAACTGTACGTAATTCGAAATTATTAACATTCAAATATTTCGTTTTCGAAATTTGTGTTGATTGAATTATATATAATGCAAACATTTTACCTTTCGAAATAAATGGTTTTCCAAATAATTGATCTCCAAATTTTTGTTTTCGAAATTGACTCTGCTCCCCCAAATTTTAGTCCTCTTTATTTTACCAACTTAAAAAAAAGCCTTTTGTATTTTAAAGAATTTTTGATTAGGGGACTAAAAAAAATTATAAGATATAGTTGCTTTCTTTGGGGTATAGTATATAATCTTCTGTCACTTGAAGGTTCGTTCGCGTTTTATAGTGCATACAATATTATATTTAAAATATACAAGAAAAATGTAGAATAATTATGATATTAATTTTTAGCGAGTGCCACCAAAATAGAACAGAAGCCAACTTTATCAACAAAGGTATCCGGACCGTGTTTAACCGTTGATTGAAGGAAAAAGGAAGATGCGCAACCTTACGGGCGAATGCGTGGCACAAAAGGTGTCCGAGATGTAGCTGGCGATATCGTCACCGCCAGGAAAGGTGTCCGAGATTTCCTTGGCGCCGCGCGCTGCCAGTCGTTTACAGCGAAATAGCGGATAGATCGTACAGTCGGCGGAGATGAACTAGTCGCTTACCTGTATTGTTTACATCGTAGAGGTTATTGTTTTTTGCTTGTTTTCGAGTCAAACTCGTGAATTTTTAACTCTACGAAACTAGAGGACGTTTCATTCTTGTGAAACTGTTAATTAAAGCAATTATGTCTGCCAGAAAAATATTGTTGGATGCAACAATAAAAGAAAAAAGAAAAATAATTTGGTGAGCTTTTTTAAATTCCCCTTGACGAGGCCCGACATTCTTTGTCAATGGATACAAAACTGTGGCAATGTTGAAATATTTTTAATAGACGAGAATTCTTTGATAAATACACGTTTATATGAAAATCATTTTTCTAAACACGATATCTATTCAAATGGCGAAAGACAATTACTGAAGAAAAATGCCGTTCCTATATTTTGGACAAGTAAGTGTTTTTATTTTGTACCTTGTTTTTCGAATGTCTTTGCTAAAATTAAATTCAAATAAAGAATAAACTATGCAGGGTCCTAATAATCTTACAAATGTTACATCGCAGGAATTTGATGTTTTTTAAATCTCTGAGTATTGGAACTTTCTTATCTTGTAGTACTCTTTTTAAAATAAATTAAAGCTGTCATGACCTTATGGTGCCTGATGAATTATATATATATATATATATATATATATATATATATATATATAATGTGCTTGTAGGTAACGGCCGTATACTACCAATAGTATAAAGAAATATCGGGAATTCTGCCAAAAAGTTTATAGTACATTTTTCAAATCAATTTTTCTTCAGGGCTCTCTAATAACGTAATTATCAGAAATTTTTTTACAATTAAAAAGTACTTACACTAATTAAAATGCAAAGTTAATTTTGAGGAAATTTTCAGAAAATATAAAATATAAAATTGGATAGATTTTAACTACTAAAATCATTTGACAAGAAATAAACAATTTAAAAACAATTGTTTTCTATTAAATAATAACGACAGAAATAAGTTAACTATGTCAAATGTATAATTTTATATTTTATATTTTCTGAAAATTCCCTCAAAATTGTCTTTGCATTTTTAATGAGTTTAACTGTAAAAAGTCCTAAATTTTCCGACATTGAACGCATAGTCACAAGAATAAAGATTTCGAAAATAAACCACATAGAAAAATAAGAATTTTGTCGAATACATAATTTTTTCAGTTTCCTTAATACTTACTGTTTCAATTCAATGAAATAATTTATGTTTGGTTTGTTATTTAAAAAAACATGTTAATGCTTTTTAATATTTGTTGTAAAATCTATATATTGAAAACACTGAGCTAAAGTTTTCAGAAAGTTCGTGAGAGAGTTGTACTGCACCTATTAATATGATTTTTTTTAAATGATCGTCTAGTAACCGAGACCTTTCAACACTATTTTTGTATTGCATACAGGGTGTTTCAAAAAATCAGATCACGATTCTTCTCAAACTGCTTGACGTAAAAAGATGCATTTTGACACACAGGTTGCTAGTAGAATGTAGAGGTTGGATAATAAGGAATTTTTTATTTAAAAAAACGGTTTGTTTTTCGGAAAAACGCTTAAGTTCGTGTATTTTATTTGGTTATTTAACATGTTTTAAGTTTTCTTAAAAATGTATACAGGGTGTTACAAACAATCGGGCCACTGATTAATCATGATTCTGATCAAACCGCTTGACGTAAAAAGCTGAATAGCTGAATTTTAGCATACAAGTTGATTGTAGGGTGTGGAGGTCCAAAAAGAAGATTTTTTTCAAAAATCAAGTTTCAAGGGGATGAAACCGCCCCGTAAATAATACAATATTTTTTTATTTAAAAAACGGTTAATTTTTCAAAACAGCGCTTGATCAGATATATGTCATTTTATTTTTTTTAAATGTATACAGGGTGTTCCAAAAAATCGGGAATAATGTTATAAATAAAAATCTCTCAAGCCCTTGTTGACAAAATTGAACGAAAAAGCAACAACGTGGTTTCTAAAATATATAAAAATAAGATAATCTAAGTACCAAGTTATATCCGTTTCGTTAGCGTCATACGTGAACGAAATCGCGGGTACTCGTTAGCATGTGTTAAACTCACGAAAATAATTTAGGGAAAAAATGTCTCAAACAGAAATTTAGACGTTTCGCATAATTACTTAAGTAAGAGCAGCAAAATGGCATTAACAAAAATATACTATGCTAATATTTAAAATTATATCTAAAATTTGTATTTAAATAACTAACCAAAACTTTCATGTTGTAATATGTAAAAAATAGCAGTTGCGTAAATTGATTGTATTCAATATTTATGGATAGTACCTATTTAGTAGTTAAATGTGAGTTTATTTTCACGTTTTTTCTAAATGTTCATAATCTTTTTGAAGCAAACATTGCATATTTATTTACCTTTTGTTTTGATTATGTATTATTTGTAAATTACATGTTTTGTTTGAAAATTTTGAAATGTATACTATATTTCAAGTTTGCTTTAATTATTTATACTCTAGTCATTGCAAAAAAAATAAAACCTTTTATGAACAACATTTTTCTTTAATTTTTAATTAAAAAAAAAGCTACTTTACAGGGAAAATCCCTCACATGATGTACAGCGTATCCCAATATCTAGGGTGACAATTGGGAGAAGCTATACAATATATGAAAGAGTTTAAATTGTGGCAAAGTTGCGCAATTTGGTACTGAATCAAATGCCGTTTTGAAATTGAGGATATTTAAAAGATATTCCGAAGATATTCGGGAAAAAAAGATATTTTTGAAAATCGTTTTAATTTTATACCGAGTTTTTTTAAAAGGATATTTTTCAAATATATGTCACATCATCACAGCCACCTTTTTCCTTCTACCAAAATACATTATTAGGTTTACGATTCTACAATTCATCTCCTAACGATCATCATAGACTTTGCTCTTTAAATAGTCAAAAATGTTCAAATGTGTTCATCTGAATAAACACTAATTTTAATTCTAAATTCCACAGCATCTCACACTTAACATTTTTCTGATATTTCGTACTAAAAAATCCATCATCAATACTAGTTAATAATGACTGCGGAGGAACGGAAAGCCCACGTTGGGTCAAAAATTTAATTACCTACGTCATCTTGTAGCGGGAAAAAATGTGGTAATGGAAATGTAAAATTTATTTGTCTCTACCTCTCTTATTAGAATTAGAAAAGAAGTATCCAGTTCAAAAATATTTCACTTTTTTGTTCTACTCCGGAAGATATTTAAAAATTCATTCTCACTGCCATTTCTTTTCGTCAACAATATGACGTGATTAGATTTTTGACCCGATGTTTCGTTCCTCATCATAAAGTAGCACTGATGAAGGGTTTTATTTGTCAGAAACATTGGAAAAACGCTCAATTTTGGGACACTCAGTAGCTTCATTAGTTCAGAATAATGTAAAAAATAAATTTTACCTTAAAAAAAGGTAAGTAACAATAATATGTATATTAAAATTTAGATTTAAACGTAGATTTAAAATAATCTCCGTTATTTTTTAATCATAAAATAACATAAAGCTTTTTTCCTATTGTCAAGACCTATAATTGCTATGGCCCTGTTAACGGCTAAAGCGGTAGAATTTTTGTTAGATTAAATAATAACGTTGATTGATCAATAAAGCATAATAATATTGCGCGGCACCGTTTTCCACGAATCTCATCATTTTCCGATCAACGCCGCAGCTGACGGTCATCACAGCGAGAGCCAAACGACTGCGAATGGGTGTTCTATGCTTTTGCCGTAGAGCGGCTCCACCGTACAGCAGCCGAAACGTAAGTGGAATGAAATCAGCACTGACACGAATTCGTCCAAAAGGTTGCGCATCTTCCTTTCTCCTTCAATCAACGGTTGAACAAAGCCATAAATATTTTCCATGGTTGGTACAATACTTTAAAAATGGCGAAAGGAGTAATATCATGGAGCGGGAATATTTCATTATAAGTGAAGAAACTGAATATATTTAACGGCGTACGTTAATTTTGATGCGATTTCATCTTTACATCAGATTACTGAAGAATGTGGTATACCTAAAAGAAATAATGTGCGATATTGGGCGACAGAAAATCCACATATCTTTTGGGTAAGAGGGTTGCAAGAATGATTTGAACTAAAAGTTTGGAATTAGAATTGCTGTGTTTTTCGCAAACCATTGACTCGTAGACAATGTCTTCAAATATTACAGAGCAGAGTTGGAGATTTTATAAACGACCTTGCGTTAAATATTTTTTAACAATGACACTAGAACAATGGAAATTTGACAGGGAGATGGCCGGCTCACACTACGGTTGTGTATCAGCGGAGCGCTTCAGAAAATATTAAAGATCTAGAAAATATAATGAGATATGTTGTTAGAATGCTTCATGAGCAAAAAAATAAAACGTTGCTATAAAAATTGTAGAAAAATGTACAAGGGCTATGAACAAAATGGCGGCCATTTCTAAAATGTTAATTATGACTAGCATTTGCTTTTTATCATCTTTCTTTAATTTTCCTAGCAATTATATGTATTTTTCTTGTAAATCATTAAAATTCTGAAAAAAAAAATTTCTATTACGCTCTTATGTATTACGTAATAGACCAAGGCATCCTAGTAGCCTTACCGTGATTTGTTTTTTCTAAGTCGTTAATTTTCTAGGAAAACGGGATTAAGAGTCAACATTTCCGGATTGTCAATTGCAGTTTCCATGGAAACCGTTGACATTTGACATATGGTGTGCTATATCAAGTAGGGAATTTTAAGAAGAAGTTGAAAAAATATGAAACATTTTATTAAAACATTCTGAAAATAGTAAATTGGTGTAAGAAAGTTTTCGCGATAAATTGACGGAAGTTGTATTTCCATCAATTAAAATGCAGGGTTCAACTTACCTTTTATTCCATATAGAACTCAACGCAACATGGTCGAACATTAAACCAACATAGAAACTTTCCAACAAATTACGATAATTAGCTTTAATATAATAGTCGCTAAGTTCGACCTTTCAATAAAGTGACTTGGTGGTCAGTTAGGCATTCTAAAGCATTGGGCCCGAAACAACCTACACATATTTGTTAATGTAATCAAGAAAGAGCAAAGTTCGTAGAGTTAAAACACCAAAACGAAAATTATTAATATGGTTAATATAAATAAGGTATTTGGGCCCGAAATATGACATTTAAATATATGAGCTGATATTTAAAGAGGACTTAAATTATATATTGTTCGGACTAGTTAATTCAAGTTATATAATAAATTCACATGTAAAAAATATAGATATCTACCACATTCAGGATAAGATTATATTTCGTTACCAATTTTCAAGTTGTTAGTTGTTGTGAAGTAATGATTTTTATTAATCAACGAGTAATGTAATGAGCTCAACATATAATTCATTAAAAAGTGAAATTGTTAAAAAATTATTATTTCGAAATAAAAGTATTGTGATAAATTTGCCGAAGGCATATTTGTTTTGGCAAGACGGGTCAAAATTGTAAGATTTACGTGGCAAATAAAAATATTATTTTTGCAGTCAATTTGTTGATGTAAATAAATTGTTATACATTACACGTGCGGTAAAGCATATTATTGCATTTGTATCAACTCCACCACGACTCGATTTGATAATATTCAGCACACGTGACTGTACTAATATTTATATCACAAAAGTCAGTTAAATAGCTATTAATGTCAAACGTGTTTTATTATATGAATCACTCAACAACCTGTCTGATATTTCTTATGTATATGTATATGTATATATATATATATATATATATATATATATATATATATATATATATATATATATATATATATATATATATACATATGTATGTATATATATATATATATATATATATGTATATATATATATATATATACATATCTTTATATATACATATATATATATATATATATATATATATATATATATAAATTATATATTGTTCGGACTCGTTAATTCAATATATATAATAAATTCACATGTAAAAAATATAGATATCTACCACATTCAGGATAAGATTATATTTCGTTACCAATTTTCAAGTTGTTAGTTGTTGTGAAGTAATGATTTTTATTAATCAACGTGTAATGTAATGAGCTCAACATATAATTCATTAAAATGCGAAATTGTTAAAAAATTATTTATTTCGAAATAAAAGTATTGTGATAAATTTGCCGAAGGCATATTTGTTTTGGCAAGACGCACAGACGGGTCAAAATTGTAAGATTTATGTGGCAAATAAAAATATTATTTTTGCAGTCAATTTGTTGATGTAAATAAATTGTTATACATTACACGTGCGGTAAAGCATATTATTGCATTTGTATCAACTCCACCACGACTCGATTTGATAATATTCAGCACACGTGACTGTACTAATATTTATATCGCAAAAGTCAGTTAAATAGCTATTAATGTCAAACGTATATTATTATATGAATCACTCAACAACCTGTCTGATATTTCTTATGTATATATATATATATATATATATATATATATATATATATATATATATATATATATATTATATATATATATATATATATATATATATATATATATATAAAAATTAAGTTCATTATGTTCTTCAATTTCCATTGTGAATTTTAATTTAGGGTGGAAATTATTAAAAGCATTTAGTAGTTTATTTATTTTGTCTTCTGGAATACCAGTCAAACAATCATCAACGAACCTTTTGAAAAAAATTATATTAAAATCCAGTTTCTCCGTTATACTTTCTTACAGATACTCAATTACAAGTTGTGCTATTATAGAAGAAATTGGAGAACCCATTACACAACCATTTATCTGTTGATAAATACTTTCTTTATATTGAAAATAATTATTATTTAATGTTATTAATTTTAATTCCAACCATTTAAATAACCAAAAAAAAAGTGTGATAATTGGATTAACTGACCGCGCATTCGCACTAACCTCTCCAGAATACCGACCTAATTAAATAACCAGAGAGCATTTAAAATTAAAAAATCTTATTTTCCCTGTATACATTTTAAATAGAAAATAAACTCTGTATATCTATAAAAATATTATTTGCTTCACAGCTAGCTAAACATCAGATAAATTCTTCCGTTTTTATTATTAAAAAAAAAAAAACAAAACTGATTACCGAAACACTCCAAACTCGATCAGTCCAATATCATTTAGGACACTATATGTAATTTCAAGGTGCCTACTATAAAATTAAGTACTAAATGTTTGTTTTGAATTTGTATCCTTAAATATGTGTGTTTTGTCAAAACTAAACATTTTATTTTACCGAAAGTAGCATATGTAATATTATTAATGTAACAATTTTAAGTTTTTAAACCTTTCAATGTTTCTAGTACGTATATAATGTTTGCGTCTTTGTATATATTTTTCCTGTGTTTTTTGTTTTTATGAAAAAAATACTTTTTTAGACATCAAGCAAACTAAAATAAAGTCTTGAGAAAGCTCAACACAATGAGCGCAACGTTGACTTGATATGAAAAATTGTGTTTTACTATTAACCTAAGCCCAAGAAAATAAGGGTTCCAAATATAAATATAAGGTTAAAGAAAAATTTATTTATATATATATATATATATATATATATATATATATATATATATATATATATATATATATATATATATATATATATATATATATATATATATATATATATATATATATATATATATATATATATATATATATATATATATATATATATATATATATATATATATGTGATTCAATTTTGTGACTTTGCCCTACACGGGGCTGGCTAGTCTATGGCGGCCTGATGAGCTCTAATAAGAGCGAAATCGCGATCGTCGTTTGACTAAAATGGATCATTGTGTCTGCTGTGATGCAGAACATGTTCCAAACAAGGATCATATTCTATATATATATATGTAAGTATATATGATATATATATATATATATATATATATATATATATATATCACAATGTAATTCAATATATATATTAGCCAGCGGATATATATATATATATATATATTATATATATATATATATAGATATACGGCCTATATAAATATAATATATAGCGATATAGATATATATATATATATATATATATATATATATATATATAGGATCATATATAAATCTGCTATGATGCAGAACATGTTCCAAACAAGGATCATTTTCTTGTTATGACGTTGGTGTAAGTGGAATGAAAACATACTATCATATATATATATATATAAATAAATATATATGTATATATATATATATATATATATATATATATATATATATATATATATATATATATATATATATATATATATATATATATATATATATATATATATATATATATATATATATATATATATATATATAATATATATATAGATATATATATATATATATATATATATATATATATATATATATATATATATATATATATATAGATATATAGATATATAGATATATATATATATATATATATATATATATATATATATATATATATATGTATATATAGACAATGATTCTAGAAGGTAGGAAAAAATCGAAAATTCCCTAATATCTAACCCTTGTGCAAGTTATGAAGCATATACCGTAAAAAATGATTCGCCAATATATTGTTCCTCAAGCCCGAGACTCCGTCAGGAACATAAAATGTGTTTTTCCATATTCTATTTAATGCTGAAATTGATCTATGAACTCTTCCTTTTCACATAGTCAGTTTAATGTTGCCTGAGGGTTAGAGAAAAAAGTAGTTTATGTATTTTGGCACCAAAAGGGTAGACTAAAAATTTAGTTTGGCGCGCAAGGACCCCCCTAGTTATAAAATATAAGAAAAAATAACGTCTACTTTTACTGTTTGTTTTGGGATTTAAACTTTGCAAGTTATAATTATTGCAGACTTCTGGACGAAATTTAGTTCGGTCTATTTTCAGGATTTATAGCCCAGACTCAATTTCAGCTTTCCTTCTTGGAACCTATTCTTTTGTCTATATAACAATATCCTAGAATGACGTTCATAAGAAAACTTCATATATAACCCAGGGTAAATTCTCATCAAAGGAGACATCTTATATGTTTACTGGGCCCAATAAACTGCGTCGTGGGATCTAAAAAGTAATTTAGCCGCATGCACGCAGACCTATGTTTTATACCTGATTGCGTAATCTGGATTAAGAAGGTTTGCTTCGGGCGATAACGAACTGACGGTTTATTTCGCCATTCTATGAGTTTTCAAGGCAGAAGTTTCTTGATATAGGCATTAACCTATGGCACCTAAAACTGTATCAAAATAATATATCAGCTTTTTACACAGAGTGTCATCTTTGAGGAATATCGTTTCAGCATAATCTCAACAGAAAGGCAAGAGAAACTGATATTTGTCAATTAAATGTTTCAAACGGCAACGTCATTTTAAAGTTGGTTAAAAGCATAGAAAAATATACAAACATATTTAGAGTGGTAACGAATAATGAGCAAAATACAAACAAATATTTTTAACTAGATTTTACGCTACAAAATATAAGAGCAATAAATATGCTTTTACTAAGCCGAAATAATCAAGTATACACTTTTTCGGAATTGGTATCTACTATCATACTATGTAATTAGAATAAGAAGGCATATAAAAGCGACTAAATCTGTTTGATTTTTGAAATAAAAAGCCCGACCTCAAATTTATTTTGTCCTACCTAGAAAATCGTCTTCGCAAAGGGGTAGACTTTTAAAATAAAAATACTTAATTTTTGTTTAACTTATTTTTATTAAATATTAACTAACGATGATTGACGTCATTTTTTTATTCATAAAATTAAAATCATGAACGTCTTCGAGTTTAAATGAAGACCAACCATATCGTAGATCTTGACAAAATTGTCTTCTCAATTCTTTATGCATTATTTTAAATATGAAACAAATATAAAAGAAAACCAAAGCGGGAATCGAATACATGATTCTTATAACCACAATTTCAGTTAAGCCAAGGCGGTAATATTTAGAAAATGTCCTTCAATTCTATGTATATTTGACAAAAGGGAATAAGTACGTGATGGCAATTTAGTAAATTCTAGACGCTAACCCTTCTTGCCCGCAAATTACTAGGCCCGAGTGTTGATGCCCATATGAAATAAAATATCGATGTTTGCTTTTTTTCTATTTATGAACCATTTTATAGACATACTAAACATTACTGGTCTGTGGAAATCTTACAGATAACCAAAGAATTAATCCGCAGCAACTTAACCCAAAACTAGTTTAAGTTCACATTATGATTTTAATTTTTTTGTTATAGGAAGCATTAGAACAATTATGGGTTGCGGCAGATATGTCACAGAATTGTTCAATAAAATGTGTCTAAATAAATGGAATCGAAATTAAACAAGGAGTTCAGACTGAGCCTATGTTTAAACAGTAAAAAAGCGTCACGTAGATGAATTGAAGAAATATAGAGACTTCCTATTTCGTGCAAAAATTAATTGAAAAACAGCAGAGCGCTTTCTCGTAAAAGTGAAGTATTGTAATCGTAAAAAAAATCACCGTAGATGGAGAAAAACTATATGTTCTCCCTACTTCTTCTTCAAATTTCGGACAAAAATTAGGGGTCGTATGGGGATGACCTGGTAACATTTTGGTAAAAATCCAATATAGCAAAACAAAATGGCGGAGTAGTGAAATGTTTAAAAAAATATTACTAAAAAACTACTGATGCAATTTATCTGAATTTTTGCAAAAAAATATAGTATTATGTAAGAATCAACTGGTGAAATTTTGATACGAATCCAAGATCCAAGATTTTATCTAATAAAAGTGTATCTAATAATAGATTATTGGATGCATTTGAGAGTATAGAAATAGTTAAATGTGGTAAGAAAGCACTAAATAAAGACAAAGAGCCTATTCCCTATAGTCCCCTCTATTGTTTACTTGACAACGGTGCAGTCGGGCGCAACCAAGTGTAACTACATTTACCTATAAATAGTCTCGGTTAGGATAAGTTACTTTAGTTTATATCATCTGCTGATTGGTTAGCGAAACGCGCGTCCAGAACGTAACAAGTTGTGGTGTAGTGTGGTTAGAACTCTTGTATTTTGATCTCTTCTAAGTATGTTATAATTTTCGGAAAAAAATGTCTAAAACTAAATTTAATTACCTATATACTTATGATATATAGTAGATATATCACACACTAAAGGAAACGTTGCTTTACCTAAACAAATATTTTGCCCGCACTAAAATAGACTTCTCGTCACTACCCTCTATGCTGTTTTCAAGTTTTGAACATTTTTACATTGGCTAGAGGTTTCACATTTTGAATTTAGAATTCGTAATTAATAAATATATTACTGTTAGAATAACTTTTACTTACTCACTTTAAAAAACGTCTCCGCACTCGTCATATCTACTTTCCTGGAGTCCCTCGTTTAAATAAAAAAAAGTCTATTAGGCGGGGTTCAGCCAAGGCTGCTTAGACACAACCAGGAAATTATTACAATATTTAAAGTAATTTCTCAGTAACCAAATAACTTAACTAAGTAAATGTTATATAACATTTATTTATGTAAATATACAACTTCAGAAAGCACTTTATATTTCATTCATACATCATCATACATTGTTAATTGTTTTTAAATCATTTGGGAGATAATTAAAAATATGGCTTGCGTTTTATGTAAAGGAACCCTCAAAGGCAGTAGTGGTATATAGAGGTACATATAATAAACCTAGTATTCTTCTCAAACGTTCAAACATGTTATCAGCAAAAGTTAATTTTTGATATAGGTAGTTATGCGTGTAATATTTCATAATTCGATATAAGAAACATGCGAGGTGAATGTCCCAATTTCTATATATGACGGCGTTATTTGACCCCTCAATTTGACACCAGTGACAAATATCATGCAAGTGTTTTGCATGACACAGTGTCGCGATAATTAAACAAAGATAAAGTTATTGCCTCCGTCAAGCTTAATTTTATGATCCAGTACATACCTGAATTCGTAAATGGTTTTTAATCTTCCACACGCTCTTTTTAATATGTTAGTTACATGCATAATAAAAGTCAAGTTTTTATCAAGAGTGAAACCTAAATTTTTAGACAAAATTTACAAATTATGTGGGAATCCGTTTAAAAATAGTTAATTATTTAACTGGATTCTGGCTCGCTATTTATCAGTACCAATATATATTGCAATATTTTTATTGGGATTTAAAAGTAAATTATTTTTCTTGGACAGTATATTAATTATCTCCAAGTTGTTATTAGCTTCGGCCATAGAAATAAGTTAATGACTTGGATCGCGTGGTAGGTACACCTGGCAATCGTCTGCATACAAATGTTAAGAAGTTGATATTTTACAATTTAAGTCTGCAGTAAATAGAGTAAAAGGAAGTGGTCCTAATATTGAACCTTGAGGTACACCACTCGGCAACATTAAACAGCTAAAATACACACGCTCTTCCCTTATATTAACGTCGACCTGCTGCTCGCGTTTAGTTGAATATAACTCAAATCACTCCAAGACATTTGGCGATAAGCCTTAGAATTTTAATTTTGCTGACAATAAACGATGGTCTAAACAATCAAATGCCTTTGAATAACGAGCATAACAAGAAGGGAAGCGCTTGCGATATGTCCACTGCTCCCATCAAATCATCAGTGAGGTCCGATAGTGCTGTCACTGTTTCCCGGGTCTAGAACCAGATTGCTTGTTAATCCTCTCAATTATTTTAGATGTAACAGATACTATACTAATCAGACGTAGTTCTGTTAGTTGAGATGTGGTATTACGTTTAGGTAATGGAATAACCAGCACATGTTTCCAATGGTGAGGAATTATTTTATTTGAAAGAGAAGCATTTACAATATGAGTTAAATCCCTAGCACAAAAAGGTATACATAACTTTAGCATTTCCGTTTATAGCTATTAAAAAATGATATGTTGTCTTGATTGGGCATAATACGATCGATAGAAGTAATAAAGTAGTTATTAATTTTTTCAGTGTTCAGAAGTTCGTCAGGAATATGCGAATTAATATTTTTTTTTAGAGTTTTCGATAACAATTTTCAGTTATTGTGATTCTTTTTCAACTCAACATTCATAAAAGCTTTCTTTTCCCTGCGTCTAGATCTAGTCATCTAAGCAAACCAAAATTGATCTTTAATTAACTTTAGACAGAGCTCAAAATCAGGATGACCCATTTCGTTGTGATACTTTCTTAAAAGCTGAAAGCGCGCAAATTTCGGTATAACAAGTTTTTCCCCAGAAAGTGTTTTCGGTATAAGCGATCGTTATTATGAATTGAATTCTCTTGCCAAATGTTTGTCTAGATTGTTCTTAACTCGATGAATAATGTTTTTTAACGTATCGTCCTGTAGTTGTATTGTTAAAAAGTCATCTGTCTCTATTTGTAAAATATTACGTGAGTTTCTACTAAGGGCGTCAACATTCTTCATGGCTGAGCCTGGCCTGTGTTTAATTTCAAAGTCATAGTCTTGTATTGATAACCACTATCTGGCAATTCTAGCAACTAAATTTTTGTTGAAATTGTGTAGCATAAGTTTTTGCCCAATGAGATATATACGGAAACGTTTAAAGCTTTCTATTACTGCGAGAATTTATTATTCATAGCTATGGTAGATTTGTTTAGCAGAACATGTTGAAATAAGCTACAGGCTTCACATTTTTATTGGGCTGAATTCGAAAAAATACGCCTTCTAGTCCCTTAGAAGAAGCATCAGTAGGTATTTGGATTTCTAGTTGCGGGTTATAACGCACTAAGCTTACATATCAACATTTCTTCTAGTTTACAGAAAAATAGATCCTGATTTTCACCCCAGTCAAAAGCTATATTTTTACGCGTTAGTTTAGTAAGTGGCAAGAATTTCCTAAAGTACCTTGTTTAAAAATGAACACTTTTTGAACTTCAGCTTAAAACCAGACTGTATCCAATAACTTTAAACCTTTATCGGTGGATGTTGATGATAGCAATAAGTCGTCCATATAAAGTAATACCACCTGACTAAACCGAAGATTACCTAAAGCAGTATTTATCGCCCTTTGAAATACTACAGGGGCATTAACCAGGCCAAATAGCATTTTAAGAAATTTATAGTGCCCATCCGCTTTAGCAACGGACGACTTCGGGATCGATTCAGATTCCACTGCTATTTGATGTAACTCCTGATTACAGTCTAAAGAAGTAAAATACAATTTCTCACTAAATAAGTTTAATTGCTCCTCTATATTAGTCATAGGATATACCTGTTTAATGGTAGCTTTATTTAAACCCCTAGAGTCAGAACAGAGTCTATGTGAGTTATCTTTTTTTTATTAATACTATGCGGCTTGCAAAGTCAGACTGTGACTTCCTAATTATACTCGATCTAACAGTTCGTTTACTTTATCCCTAACTATGTCCCTTTCTTTTAACGGCAGTCTATAAGGCCTATAACAAACCGCTTTCGATTCATTTGTGAGTTTAACTTCTAACTGACATCCCTTTACAGTCCCTAATTCGGCAGAACCATTGGCGAAACATCCTCGCCACTTGTTTAATATATTTACTACATTATTTTTCGTTTCTATATCCAAATTCGTGTTAATATCAATTTCTTCTACAATCAAATTTTTAGATAATGCTTTACTGTTAATCAACCTCACCTTGCAACTTTCTGACTCCCTAGCATACAAACATTTGCAGCCTCTGCTAATTAGTTTTCCCAGGTTCCATTTCACCTCTTAATCACCGATGTTTGTAACTGGCAATGTACCCTGAGATCCACGTAACACTACACCAGGTATGCAAATAATGTTTCTTCCTATTTGAAATCCTTTGTTGTCCACATAAATGTCTTTCGCCTTGCGTTTTGAAGACTACATTCTTCCTTTACATGCCCTACCCTGTTACAAAGATAACAACTTGCTGATCCTTTCAGTGCAGCTATGAACCCTGCATACATCTCATCGGATGTCGCGCATTGGAAGGCTTTGGCATTTGCTTGCAGTTTAAGTGGCAAACCCTTCTATGCAAGAAATTGTTGCTTCATCGTCTAGTCGATATTGTTGAAGTAATGACAATTTATCGTGATAATACTTGGTCATTGTTTCTCCCAATTTTTTTCGATGTGCAATTAATTCTTCTAGTACCGTCGCTGTACGAAAGATGTGTTGTGATATTCTGACAAATTATTTATTTTCCCTAACTGGTCAATTTTTTGTCACAAGTAACTGTCAAAGTTCTCTCGTCAGGGTCAAACGTCGGCACAATATCATCGTTTGTCCTAGTGATGAAGGGCCCTAATGACTTACTATCTACTCCAACAATATCTGACTCCGGTGATCGATAATCAAATCGTCTTTTAAATGCGGCACTTTCTCGATATGTTTTTCTAAAAGTTCGCGCTAAAGTTCATTTTTTGACTCACTCATATTTAAATTTTCCGCACAAGCCAAACAATAAAAGTTTAATGCACGAGTAGACCGATTATTTCGTAAAAGGCAAGTGAACATGTTCCACTTTTGATGTTAAATCCCGACTTCTTATTTTCACTAGAAATTAAAAAGAAATTCTCGCACTAGAAAAATGTTTATTCCGTACCGAAACAACATTCTCATCGAACTAACTATGACTAAAAAATATACCTTTCTTTACTCTTACGACACGCAAAGATATCTCAAGAAAAAAATAATACCGACGAAATAAATGCAACACTTATGCAAGAGTTTTAATTTTAATATTAACACCATAATCTAATCATTGTTTAGGCTACTGCCGGTAAACTTATTAACAATAATAACAATATGGTCGGTTCATAATCTGGTATACAAAAAAAGCATGGGAAAAGAATAAAAAATAAATAATAAATAACTTGTTCATGCGTAAGTACTATAGATCAGCACAAGCGATGAGGTTTCAGTCTTTACGTAGTTAATATAGGTCACACATAATTTTGAGTGAGAGACAAACCTGACCATTATTAAACGATTTTCTCCCTTTTGATAATTTACAATTCTATCAAAGTCGTCTTTTGACAAATATTTTGAGAAATATCCAGCTATTATTCAGTAACTTTATAGCGGTATCGACTCTAGTAGTGGTTTATGTCACAACTTTATAAGGGCTGAGAAAAACAAACATAAAAAGTAGAGATGCCCCTGCGATAGTGGCTAAATAACTGCTAAAATTTTTCTCTACATATTTACAACCTCCGTTTTAAAACTTACTATTATCAAACTTGACCCAAGACACTTTAAAAATATGAACGCACTTTCCCAATTCAGGGTCAAGGCAACTTAAAATCCAAAAATTAGTCGCGACTTAATTATTAAGAAATACCTTCATAATTTATAATGTTACAACACGAAGTTTGGAACTTATTTTTGAAAAATATGAGAGAAGAAATTTAAATTTTAAACGTATTCATGACTACTACATAGAACCAGATTATTAACTTTGACTGAACTGTCTCAGTTACGAGATTATCTATAATAACATAGTGCCTGAATTGTCAATTTTCTCTGAAATAGCTTACGCCATTGTAGCAAATTTTGCTGTACAGAGACAATGTGTGAAAATTTCTATTTAAAATGAAGACGTCATTTGCTGCAATCGTATCTGTTTAATAATAATTGCAGAATTTTATAACTTTAGATATTTTGATTTATCATGTTAAAAACATCGTTCCATCCATTTTCTTCTAAATTGAAAAACAAATTATAAGTGCGGGGTAACATAGTGCCGGAATTGTCAATTTTCTCTGAAATATCTTAAGCCATTGTGACAAATTTTACTGTATAGAGACAATGTCTTTGTACTATTTAGAATGAAAATGTCGTTTGCAGCAATCGTATCTGTTTAATAATAATCGCAAAATGTTAGAACTTAAGATATTTTGATTTATCATGTTAAAAAATATTACTATCGATTTTTCTCTAAATTAAAAAAAAATTGTTTGTGCGGGGTAATTTGATTATCAGAAATAAAGAAAGTCTCAGTGGTGTTGCCAAATATCTAGAATTTTCTGTGGTATAGCAAATTTAATCCTAATTCTAATCTCCAAAACAAAGGCTAAAACTTCGACTTTATAGCAAAGAACATACCCGTAGAAGACACACTTTCATCCGTTAAAGCGACAATTAGAAGATGTTCAGCAGAAGAAGCTGACAGACAAGGAAAATACCACTCTTGTCATGGACAAAACAGATTACGTGGAGAAAATGCAAGTACTTTTGAATAACAGCACCCACAGAGTAATCAAACAGACCTGACCAACAAAATCTAGAGACGGATAAAGTTATAAACGCAGCGAACCTGCCAGCAGATGAGAAGAAGACCTTAGGCTGAAACAGCTCAAGGATCCCGTGGTTCTGCGGACTATTTAAAATACCCAAGGCTAATGTACCACTTCCACCTATCGTCAGTTTAACATGATCGCCTACTTACAAGATCGGTAAATATCTTTCAAATATTGTAATAATTTTACAGGAAAAACACATTCATATTTTAGAAACTCTACGCATTTTGTAGATAAATTAAAAGCAATCCAATTAGATCCAAAAAATATCGTAGTCAGTTTCGATGTAGAATCACTATATACTAATGTGCATATAAATGATTTAATTTCCATAATATCAGACTTATTTCACCGTAATAATATTGACAACACGTTTTTAGATCTGACTGAAGCTTGTTTCACGTCAACATATTTTGTTTTTTAAGGAACTTCTTATGAACAAACCTCAGAAGCAGTCATGGGATCTCCGTTGTCACCAATGGTAGCCAAGATTTTCATGGACGTTTTTGAGTTGAAGAAATCGTCTTTAAAGTCATCTGTATTAAAGCCAAAATCGTGGTCTAGATATGCAGACAACACTTTTGTAAAACGACCGCATGGTCCAGAAAACCTACGCGTGTTTCTTGATCATCTGAATCAGCAATATCCTAATCTAAATTTTACAATGGAAATTGAATCAGAAGTCAGGCTTCCCTTTCTAGATGTATATGTTCGCCATTACTATTTTAGCATCTTTTGTTTTTTTGCCTTAAGTAGTTTCTTTAATGAAAAGGAATAATAATTTAATTACTTGTAATATCATCCAACTGAAGCAATATTATCATTAAAATTAAATAATATTCCGTAGTAGTTAGTAAACTAAATTTTAAAAGCTTTATATTAGCAAAGTGAGAAAAGTGCATTCATTTCACTAAAAAAAACTTTTTATTACGCGTATAACCTTCAAGTTCTTATAATCATCAATATTTAATCATGATCCACCAACATCAGTAGGTTAAAGTTAGTATAAAACGAATATATTGAATATTTATAAAAGTTTAACAAAACTAACTAAAATTGGAAAATAGCATTTTACTCCACAATTTTTTTTTTGCTTATCTAAGAACTTAAAGTTCTTAAAGATTGTCAAATTAATTGACGTTGCACCAACTTCAGTAGACTAAGTAAATATAAGGAGAAAATACAAGATATATTTAATATTGTTTTAAAAGTTTTATATAACTAAACCCGGAAAGTAGCAGTTTATTTCACTAAACAATGTTATGTTTTATTAACTATCTAATCTTAAAGTACCTAAAATAATTATCACAATTATTAAAGTATGTTCCAATAATATTAGTAGATTAAAATTATTGTAAGACAGAAATATAGGATATTTTTAATATACTTTTTTATGCAACTAAAGTTGGAAAATGTTAATTTATTTTAATTAATTTTAATAAATGTAGATTTTTATTTAAAAGCATTTTTTAGATACTAGCACTTCCATTTAGATTACATTAAGTACACAAAAAAAAGACTCGAATAAAGATGTATTGAATTCAAAGACTTTATTAATATTTACTGACAAGAACATTTTGCTTTACAATTACATCTTAATTAATCTATGATGAACAACAAAACAAACGAAAATGAATTATTAGTTATATTTAAGGTACAGTAATTATAAGCTATACGTTGCTTATCAAAACAAGATATATGTAGCCAAAATATTTATTTTTTCCCAACTCTAAAAAAATATATAACTTAAATTAATTGAAACAAATATTGGTCTGTCCACAGAATGTTTTAATACATAATACAAAGAATATTATTTAAGATTCTTATTATTTTAATAATGATGCCTTTCGCGCCTAACTTGGTTCTAACCACACTTAGTGCCTCCGCCATACCGTTTTTTTGTGTTGTGTTATGTGCTAACCTTTTATCGTTTTACCTTGTGCTCTGGATGACAAGTATTCAACTATTAGTTGAAGTAGTTTATTGATACATTTTTAACATTAGTTCTTTAAAAACTTACGAGTTAAAAACAGTATATTATATAACATTATACTCTAATAGTGTATTCTACATGCAATTGAAAACAGTGTCATTTACCTTAAGTTTTTATACACCCAGAGCAGTTGTATAAGCTTTCATCCTATGGGGACTCATGAGTGCGCCGATGGTTCTAATAGAAAATAATTAATTTTAAAATTTTAAATTTTTACTTTATATATAAAAATTTTTATTGATAGGTGCCAAATTTTTTGTAACTAAATTGTGGCAATATAAGTTGCATTGAACTGTGGAAAACGTATTTAAAATTTTTAAGCAGTCCAAACATTGCAGGGAAAAACAATCTTTAACAGCTGCCAAAATATGTTTTTTTAATAAATTACGCCACTTAAAGTTAAATGAAACTGTGAAAATTGTATTTAAAAATTTCAAGTAGTTTAGAAGTTACCGGAAAAAAACATTTTTTTACAATTGTCATTCTATATGGTCCATAAGTATACTAGTAATATAATTAGTTAGATTTTGTGTATAAAGATAAGAAATTTCACATGTTTCACTGTTTGTTATTTTTAAACTAATTGCTTTAAAACAAAAGACATTTTCGTTTTTTGGCGGCTGCTTTATATCTTTACGGCTATCCGGCATAATGGAAGAAAAATTATTGTTTTACAAACAAAATAGAAGAAATCTGATACACTTTACCGTTTGTTAAAAAATCTAAACGCACTTGAAATACCGTTTTTCCTTTTTAAGGCCCTATATAATGAAAAAAAATTATATACAAAAAATAAAAGAAATTTAAGAAATTTCACTGTTTACTAAGTAAGCTAAGTACTTTTGAAAAACATTTTTTTTTCATTCTCGGGTGGCTGGTTCAACCTGCTAGGGCTGCCCTATATAATTAAAAAAAATGTTTTTAAATGCAGAAAATAAAAGAAGTTCATGTTCACAGTTTTTTTGCATTTTTTTTTTCGTTTTCAAGGGACAGCCTTATCCTGTTTGGGCTACCATGTATAGTCCCAAAAATTTTCAATGCCAGAATATCTATCCCAACGATATCTATTTTCATTATCAAATATTTGTTTGTGCATTGCCAAATATGATTTTTTACATTTTAACACACTATAAAATTGTCGAATATCCACGCCCATGACCTAACCTAACCCAAATTCTAATCCTCGCGAGGCACTGACTTACCTTGTAGAAGATCTTTTATTCTTGTACTATTTAAGAAAAGCATTTAACGTGATTTGTGTAAAAAATATCTACAAAAAAAAGTGTTTTACCCGTCTTATGTTTAGAAAAATGAAAATTTTGTGTGGAATTTGTTTCATAAATAAATAAAATATTAATTTATTAGTAGTATTAATGGCGATGTTTAATTCTATACAAAAATGTTAATACTGATAGTTATTTTAGTTAAAAAAAAGCATGGATCCATCGATTCTATCTGTATGTATAGAATAGAACGTCGATTGTTCTGTAGGGCTTTCTTCTTTGTTTCGTTTAACACGGTATAACTGATTGCCTAACTTAAGGCAACAAAAACTCAGTGCTTTAAATCAACATAAAATCGATACAATAATACTCTATTTAAATTCTATATAATATATTTTTGTCAAATTTTGCACATAATAATTTAAATGAAACGACAAATATACCTAACAGATATTTTTAGTTAAGCTAACGTTGAGTAAAATAATAACTATAATTTCAGAGTCTACAAGATAAGTTATTGAACTGAAACTACGCATTACACAAATTCATACCTTACATTTTTTTTCTTCAAGAAAAATTATGTAACATTTTGCTTCTTTTCGTATAAGGTGAAAATTTCATGGTACGTCTAGACATTTAAGTTTGGTTCATGTAACAAAATTTTGTATTAGCAATAACTTTAGTCATTAAGAAATCACCTGACTAAAAATAACCAATAACAAGGTGAGTCTTTATTACAAAAGGTAAAGATATAACTAAATTTTGTTACATCAACCGACCCTTAAACACCCACATTAGTCCATTCAAACTGGTATGTTAAGACTTTATAAAATGAATGGTTTAAATTTTCCCTGCTTGTTGATCGGTGTCTATTTTTACCGTCCTTCACATTATTTGATGAGATTATTTCTAATTTCTTAATCGATTTCGTATTTAAAAGGCCAACTTGTCAAAATACAATCATAGCGTGACATTCACGTGGCACCTAAGTCCAGCACAGTGTTTCAAGGCATACCCGATTAAAAGTGGCAAAACTCCTAAAAATTGAGTATTGTTTGATGTATTTTTAGGAAAGAATACCCCTGAACCTCAAGGGATAGGGCTAAATTATAATAACATTTAATGTCGGTGTCAGCCGATATTTCCGAGTAAAAAAAAATAAAACCTTTGCTAGCAAGCAGTTTTTCTCGTGAAACATACTGAGCTCCAAACCTCAACGCAGTTTTGTAACTTTTTGCCTCCTCATTAATTTTACTTTACGATATTTTTCAATCAAACTGATTTTTTTGAGAAATTATATTAAATTAATTTAATTAAAAATTAAATCGTGAGATTAGACTTTTTGAATAGAAGGATATATATCTATTTTTTGCTCCTACATATAATCTTTCAGAATCTTTTTCGGTTTTGTGGAAAACTTTCACCGTTTAGCCACCAGGACAATGGACTCTTATTTTTGACCAAAAAGTGATGTTTAAAAATAAAAAAAATACTTCCTAAACTTGAATCGTATTAAAAAGGTCAACTTGTCAAAATACAATCACAGCGTGACATTCACGTAACAGTTAAGTCCAGCAGAGTGTTTCAAGGCGTACCCGATTAAAAGTGACAAAACTCCTAAAAATTAAGAATGGTTCTGGTGTTTAGGCATATTTTGGCAGGGCCTCGACGCATCAATGTACATTTAGAAAAAAATACCACTGTACCTTAATGGATAGACCTGAATTATAATAAAATTTAATGTCGATGTAAGGCGATATTTCCGAATAAAAAAAATAAAACTTTTGCTCGCAAGTAGTTTTTCTCATGAATCATCTTGAGCTCCAAATTTGAATCGAAGTTTTGTAACTTTTCTCCTTCTCATTAATTTTGCCTTATGATATGAGTTGTTTTAAAAAAAAAACTGGATTGTTTTCTATCCTACCTGTTTAATTGTCCATATTATCAATTTCTTCAAGAAAATAGTTAACGTGAGCCGCACATCCTTTGCGGCGCTCGATGCTAATTATTGTGATGCAGCGAAAAAAATACGTTGAAGACCGTCAGGCCTTTCCTCACCACACCTTTCAATAATGTTTTCATATTCTTGATTACTCCAGCGATCTTAATTTTCTCTTTAAAGGGTACATCTGAAGTTGCCGTCTTTTGGCATCTCGTGCTTCCCTATCTGCTGCAAACTCAACATCACGAAATTAAGAAAACATTTCTTTATAATTTTCGGATTTTTTTCTTTTTCATATTAAATATATCTATACTCTTCTAACATACCGCCATAAAGTAGCGAACCTCAAAAAAGTCAAAAAAAGAATCAGAACAACTAATCCGCTACTGGCGGCCTGATGAGCTCTAAAAAGAGTGAAATCGTGATTGTCGTTTAACTAAAATGGGTTATTGCACCTGAGGCATTGCAGGACATGTAGTGTCCTTGTTATGACGTTGGGTAAGGTAAAAAACGGAAGTCTGGAGTCAACAGTGTAATTCAATGCTGATCGTGGTATTAGGCACTATTACTAAAATGGATCATTGCGCCTACGGAATTGCTGAACACGTTCTAGATAAGTATCGTAGTGTATATATTAACATAATTAAGAAATCGTGGTTCTTGGGATTAGACCGTGTCAAGTTGAAATTAGTATCCAATTTGACACGGTCTAATTCCAAGAACCCTGATTTCTTAGTTGACCAAAGCCGTGAAAGCTTCCGTTCTATATTAACATTATTACTCCCAACGGAATTCTGAAGTCAACAGTGTAATTCAGTGCCGGTCGTGGAGTATTTATTTCTGTGATTCTATTTTTTAACTTCATAATAATTATTTTCTAAATTTTTATAAGTTCAAAGTATTCCTACCGAATTCACTTGAGCTTTAATTTATGAATCCGGAAATTTTTTCTCGGTTACAATTTTTTTAAGAAAATTTGGAACTCTAGTAAAATTCAAGCTCTAGACAGAATATTTCCTTGGACTAATGTAGAATTTGCTACCTGTACATTTGGTAAGAAAGTTCTTTACGAGAGATTGAGTTGAATTGGTTGGCATAGCACAACAATAATAAAATTAATAGCGATAGTAGATGTGAGAAAATAGGAATGGAGAATTTTAAAGTTTCCAAAAACTATAGATTTCTAACGGCATACGAGATAAAATAATAATGACTTCCTACACAGAAATTTACAAATTTTGGGTGTAGTTTTGTGCCATTACTCAGGAAAATACACCAAACCACTCGCAGTTACAGTTAATTAAACGTGACAAAAGCCACCTAGAACATTATTTGTTTCCTTTTGTAAAATTACAGCACCTAATTCAGAGCTGTGGCTCTTACAATGGACGCTAAATATTTAAGCAATGTTGCGAGTCTCAGCGTATGAATACTTAAGCGCAAGAGTAATTGTGACAAATGGCATGTACTCCTCTATAAACCGCTTCGTAGTGTTGAAGATTTAGTTTCAGTGCTGGTCTGTTAAATATATATAAGGATATATAAGGTATAAATGGAGAAATCTGGAATTTCCCGCTGTCGAGTAATGACTGTCTCATATCTGAAAAACAGTTTTGGGGAAAAATCAAGTTTTTTTAGGTTAAAAATATAAATTACATGACTGATTTTCAAGGAAGTTTATGACGCAAAGATTGAGTTATTATTTTTGTATGTCTATAATTTTATATTAATAGAAAAGTGTTTATTTCTTTGTCATTTTCATCGAGCTATTAACTTTAGTATGCTTATACTTGACGGTAATTTCTTATTCAAAAAAGGACAATAAAACCCTAGAGAAAGCCTGCATTTTTAATGACTGGTCAAAAATGTATTAATCATTCTGAGTTTAAAGTATCAAAGTATTCTAACTAATAGTAAAGAACGGCTTCAAGAAGAACGAGCCTAAAAACCGAATTGTTTTGGAAACATTCAAATTATAGGATTTTTTAGTATGAAATGAAAATCATGAATAAAATGATAACCGAAAAGGAAACTACGATAGACCATGTAATACACATAGTGTTTTACGATCATATTTTATATATTTTTGTTTTTGTTTGCTTCTTTGAAGTGGACTACATTTTAAAATAAACTTACGGTCAAAAGACGGTATTTTATTTCTTGCCCTCTTTTAGTATATGCAATCAAAACATTCACTGGATTACAAATCGCGGCTGTGATATGCTCAAAAGTTGATGACGTATTGGTTAAGATTAATCAGATAAACTGCATTTTCCTAAATTTTGTCAATTCTATGCATTAAGTCTCAAAATTTTATATTACTGTTACTAAAGTAAAAGGGATTTGTTAGGGGAGCTGTTATATTTAAGTTGCCTAATATCTCCAGGATTGCTATTTTTGCGTAATTCAAGCAATGGTCTGACTGCATCTTCGTGTTCTTTTTTTGCTGGCATTGTTTTACTAATACCATCTTGTTCATTTTTTTTGGCTTAAAAGACTTTTTTGGCTTAAAACAAAACTAAAGCAAATACTTACTATATACAATTCGTCGTTGGTTAACGAGCAGAAGAACAATGAAACCATTTCAATAGCTTAAAAAGAAATAAAAATCTGAAACTCTAAGAACAAGGAAATATTTTTCTCCCATTAAGACTATACGAAACATAAAGGAAAGATAAGTTTTTTGTAATAATTTTTATCATACTGTAGGAGATATATTTACAGGAAACATTTACACCTGGTTGTATCCTAGTTTTAATGTAACAATAATGCATGACATTATTAAGCAAGCAAGTTCCGGTTTTCCGATAGATTTTTAGCTCTTTTTCATGTTCAACAGCCTGGAAAGTACGTGACAATCGCTTATGCAATTTAAGGCAACAGTAAATGCACTCTTTAATAACATGGTAATACTTATTAAGGTTTTGTTTCCATGCCAATTTGCCAACATTTAAGTTATTAGAAATGTTAATTTAGTTACATCAAGATATTTTATATGTGTACAGAATGTCTCAGGATTATGTGGCAGATTTATCTTAATTTTTTAAATGGTAACCCTGAATATTATATGTGTGTCAAATGAGTCTTGTCTTGTTCATTATAAATATACCAGATTTGACTCCTTTCTCTTTATACCCCAGAAATCGGAAAATAACTGAGAGAGGCAAGGTATTTTCATTTACTCCACTAGGGACTAGAATCTGTACTTTTAGGGTTGTCTTTTTTTTAATTAAGTATACTTGAAGAAAAAGGTGCCAAACTCTTCGTAATCAGAAAGGCGAGACCTTTTTGAAGAACATTCTTTAACAATGTATGCTGGGTTTGCCACCAATTTTTGAGACATTTTGAATACGTACAAAGTATGTTCATTCAGGATTTCGTCAATTGGTCGAAAAATAAATTGGCCGGAAAAACAATCCATCGGTAAAAATCACCACAATCAAACATATAGTAGACCCGCATCGAGTTAACAGCAGGTCATTTCAGCCGTCGATACAGGCATAACAGAAATATGACGGCACATACTATGCAGGCATAACAACTAGCCCAACCTAGTACTATTCAGCCGTAACAAATTATGCCCTAGCCGCCTTTTAAAATTATGTTTTATTCACTTATGGAAAAGATTTATAGTTTAAATCTTCAGATACGTTATACAAATTTGTTTTTCAGTCAATTTGTCTTTCCATCATTCTGTTTTTCGGCCAATTGTCTTTAGTCAATAGACGTAGATCCGTTCATTTAACCTACCCATTAAACCCTAGATCATTTATACTAAACAGTTTTTATCTGTTAAATTTAAACCAGTATTTGGAATAACGAGTTTAGTATAAGGTCTGAGAGTATAAACATATTACAACGTAAGTATTAAAAAAATCACAAATAAAAAATTCTCGGGTTAAAACGATTTTAAGTGTTAGCAGAAAATACCGAGTTCACAAGAATAATAATTTGAAAAAATATACAACACAAAAATAACGGTATTATCTTGTAAAACAAAAAAAAAACAATAATTGCTTCTAGGTTTATTAATGTTATGTCCATAAATCCATTAATTAAATAAACCAGCACTTGTACAGTTGAAATTTTTAAAATATCATTAAAAGAAAAAAATTAAAAATAAAATAGAAGCATTAAAATATCAAAAAACTGATGATTAAAAAAATATAAGTTAAAACAAAGATTTTTTTAATTATTATCTTATCGTTTGTAGCACAATTTTCTTTTATTATTTGTTTTTATTTTTTTTTAGAGATAACCCGCACATCTCTAGTTTATAATAATATATAAATACGGAAGTTTCCAGTAAAGCCTCTATGCCGATGTTTTAATGTTTAATCTTTTAAAACTTCTCTACCGCTGAGTATCATTTATTTAATTAAATTAATTTTAGATACTTAAAGACATATTCAAATCAGCTCATAGAAATTTCTAATAGGCCATCAAACCTTTGTCCATTGTGAAAATTTGAAATATTATGTAGATGTTGTACAAAATTGTTATAGTTATAACGATTAACATAAAAAAACACTAAAATTTATTCAAGTATATAAAGACCGATCAAAATCCAATATTCCCGTAATACGCTATGACGCATATGTATACACAATATGTTTACACATACACAAAAAAGACGAATTTTTGTTTATTTTTGTATTTGTTAATAAGATATATTATGTCCTCTTCCATTTTATATTTAAAAAAAAGTCGTGGTGCCGATAAACACTGACACTGGTTTTCAACATTTTATAAGGCCCTTATTTTGAGATAACAATAAATTCTTCCACAAATCACACCATATTTTTGTGCAATATTGGAAATTAATAAGGTAATACTTTGACATTGATTTTTTAAATATTTTATTAGGTTGCCATTCAGTTTCGTTATATTGGATTCGCACTAGAAATCCTCATATTACGCTGCTTTTTGGAGCAAAATTAGAAACCAATGATCGACTAATTGTGTTTGATACTGATTTTTTGTTGCCATTTTGTTTCGCCAAAATTGATTAATAATTTTCCATAATATATCAAGCGCTCGGTCGAACGTGACTTTTGAACAAAATTTGAAGGCAATTCGATAAGTAGTTTTTCATTAAGTCACTATTTTGTTTTGTCACATTGGATTATCATCAAAATATTACCAGATTATTTTAACATAACAGTTGATTTTTGTGCAAAAATTAAAGTTAACTGGTTTCGCATAGTATTTTAGTTAAGTCGAACACAGAAAAACATACCGTCAAACCGACAGTAATGGGAAACAAAATTTAAAACAAGTTATTTTTTTTGTTATTATAATACTTTCTTTTCAGAAACAAATTAAAAAAAAAGTAAAAAAGATCAATTTAGATAATGTTTTTGAAAATGAGTTGACAGTCGATTTTGCCCGAAATAAAATTTCCTTTTTTTCCTTTATGCTTGGTTTAGAATTTCTTTGGTGATGCGGCTGGATTTTAAAATTGGTTTATGACCCTACTTCGGTCAATATTTGGCCAATCTCGTCGGCGGATTTCTTCCCTCTGCCTGTGCTGCTTATTCTTTAATATTTCTCTAAAGTGTTTCTCATGTATTTGATACTTGTCCAGCTTACCAAGCAATGGTGTAAACATATGTTTTTACTTCCTTTTGTTATTTACTTTTTTTTTGTTCTTACATGATTGCACTATACAAATTATTTTATTTACAGAAAGATAGTTTATCTTTAGACCCGACTATAAGAAAATATTATGGACTTTTAATATTATTTATACCTCTTGTTATAGAAATGCATGCCTACATATTGATACTTCTTACTCAGAAACTTCCAACTCTAATTATGCTGGAAGGAATTTTCTAAATAATTATGTCTACAAAGATGTACTCTTCCCAGAAAATGAGAAACTGAAAATACATTAAGATTTTTCTTCTTTCGACATAAATCAAAACGCCGTACCAGAAAAATAAATTCAAACCGGAATTTTAGGCTAATATAAATCCCAACAAAGGCAAAAAAGCCATTTTGCAACTGAAGGAAATATATCCGAATGGGGCTTGCAAAAAGCCGCGGCGCGTTTGCATTTTCGTCTAGTTTCAGTTTTCTGTTCAGTGAACAGCAAGGCATTATCATAAATCTAATTGTCTGTGAAATTTAGAAATTCCCTTAGACCATATGTTTGGTTTACTGCGGGCCATTGTACTTAAACTGGGCAACACGCTGGCTTGAAATATTGCTTACATGTTTCCATAACGACGGGTAATTCAATAAAATAGGGGTCAAGTTGTTATTAATATATACTAATAAAGCATTTGCCAAAAATTAACCAAATTTCGATCCTGAAACAAAAAAAATGTAACCAACGTATTTAAAAATTTGAAAGAAATAGTAGTTTTTAAGCACATTTCAAATCTAGTTTTACATATTAAAACTCCCTTATTTCTCTATGTTTTATATAACAAAATATATTAAGAATAAAAGATTTATACTGAACCACATTTTTATTAAGGTCATCGGATTTTAAGCAAAAATAATCTCCTTATTTTCCTTTACAAACGCAAATTTTAAACTGCATCTTAAATAAATAAAAAGTTTAATGTTGATAATTTTTACTTTCTTCGTAAAAGGGAAGTATTGTAATCGTGAAAAAATCACCCATCCAGGTTTTTACAGATATTCACGTTTTTTCTCTATGTTTTATATAACAAAATATATTAAGAATAAAAGATTTATACTGAACCACATTTTTATTAAGGTCATCGGATTTTAAGCAAAAATAATCTCCTTATTTTCCTTTACAAACGCAAATTTTAAACTGCATCTTAAATAAATAAAAAGTTTAATGTTGATAATTTTTACTTTCTTCGTAAAAGGGAAGTATTGTAATCGTGAAAAAATCACCCATCCAGGTTTTTACAGATATTCACGTTTTAGAGTCTCTAGATGCCAAAAAACATGTTTTCTCAATACCGCCGCCCGGTCTGTCGGTCTGTTCCCGGAATAACTAACAAACTACTTACCCGCTTCACTTGAGTCATATATATTCACTATTGCGGAACAAAATGGTAAAATGTTAAAAAAAGTATAACTAAAAAACTAATTATCCAATTTCCTTCAACTGCTTTCTAAAAAATCAAATATTATATAGGAATTAACTGGTCAAATTTGAGTACGAATCCAAAATGGTGGGAATAAAATAGCGGCTTTATAAAATATTTAAAAATTCAGTCTGAAAACTACTTAAAAAATTGATTTGAAATGCTGTGCAAGAATTAGTTGTAGTACTAATTTAATATGGCGGAATAAAATTGCGGCCAATTAAAATTTTTGTATCGTGAAAAAATAGCCCTCGCAAATTTTACATATCTTCAAGTTTTATCGGCGTCCCTAGTTACCAAAAACATGTTTTCTCAATTCCGTCGGTCTGTCTGTTCTTGTTGTCTCAGTTTGCGGCGTAGCTAAAAAAAAAACTACTTACCCAGCTGACTTCAGATTTTGCTCAAAATGGGAAATATATGGGAAAACCCTGGTAATATTTTGCCAAAAATTAACAAAATTGTGGTTTAATGGAATATTAAAATAATTATTACTAAAAACTAATTATCCAAATTTAAGATGGAGAAACAAAATGACGGCCAAATAACATGTTTAAGAAATCAATGTAAAAAAAATGTTATTCAATTGACTTCAATTTTGGCAGAAAAATTAAATGTGATATAAGGATAAACTGGTGTGAATTCAACATGAGGAAACAAAATGACGGACTTAAAAAACAACATAAAAACTACTTATTAAATTTATTTTACATTATGCCCAAAAATCAAGTGTGGCATTGGTAGAAACTGGTAAAAATATTGGTACGAATCCAATATGGTGGAACAAATTGGTGTCCAATAAAAATATTTGAATAGGCAGTATATATGTGTCACTAAATAACTATGTGCGGAATTAAATTGAGTCAAACTTGAGTCACTATTCTTAAAAACAGGAAAATATTCATAACGAGGGGAAGTTCTGGTTAAACGAAAACTGAATTTTTTTGGGCTATTTTTTTTATAGCTCGTGGCATATATAAAATAATATATTAAAGACACTGTTATATTTATTGACATCTTTAATTAACATTATTATTGATTTTACTTTAACATTATGATAAACAACACTAAAATTTTGGTTCTTAGCAAAAATTTAAATACATAATGCATCTAGTGGCTCTCCTAATCATACTAGTAATAAAAACTCGCAGATTTTAAAAAGCGTACTAGGACAAATTATATATTGAAATTAAAGAAAAATAGCAAACATCTCTTTTTATTAAAATTAAATACTGCGAACATAGGAAATTCGGATTTTTTTAATTTTCCTTGTGTGCGAGAATCCAAAAAATAATGCAGAGGATATTCTAAACACAAATTGTTCTTATGAATTTTTTTTTAAATAATCTAGTTTCTGAGATAAATCAGTCGGAAACTATAGTTAATTTTCTACCACTGAAATATCCTGTCAACAGAAAAATCTGAAAATTGAGTACGGTCATATTTATAATACCTCTTATTAACGACGAATTAAAGCGTCAGAAATTATGATAGCGGTTCACATTTAGTATTAATTTAAGGTTTGGAATGTATGTTTTATAATGAAATTTTCGATTTTTCTTGGGAGTGGGAATTCCAAATATCCCTCATGAATGTCAAAATTAGACCAATGAATTGGACTACGCGGAGAACACTTCAGCAGCTACCGCAGTAAGCGCGCGGGCAGCTATATTTAGTTTGTTGCAGTTTGCAGGTAAACTCTAAATATTACAAATTGTATCCCCAGACCTCCTCGTTTAAATTTATTTTTTATGTTTAAAAAATTTTTTTTTTTTGAATTCCTATAATTTTGGTCGCCGGACGCGTTCACAAAATTTCAGACAGGAGAAGTCAGTAGGAGAAAATAACCTTTAGATATGTAAGAAAAAAATATCAGGTCTAGTTTTGCACAAGATATCCTGACCTTCATTTTTTACATTAACCTAATTGCTCTAACTACAATATTTGGGCCAAAAATATGCATTTTTACATTTTTTTCGCGCAATATAAATTATAGCTGCTTTCAAAAAGTTATCATTAAAAAACAAATGGCTTATTTTCTAATTCTCTTAAGATCTGACCTAAAGAAACTGGACTATATATTAATTTCTCGATTTATTCTCATCTTTGGATATAATCACGAAATAAGTAAAAATATGATATTAATAATATACAAAACAATTTTTGTCTCAGGAAATTTTCGAAATGTTTTTGAATTATTCATTGGTATTTTCGAAGGTATTTTATTGACTGTAACTTTATAAACAACAATAGACATAATCTCAGGGAGACCCAATATCTTGTGCTGTTTTATTCATAAAATCGTGTATGTGCTGATGCAATGATTAAAGTAAATAAACATAAATAAATATGTATTGCAAGTAAATATGAAGTTGACACATAGTATGTCAATGGTTATCAGAGTAATTTTAGTAATAGTATTATTTTTAACCTGTCTGTAAAAACACGTTTAAAACGTGTATAACTCCTAAAAAATGTTACAAAAAAATTATGTATAATAAAAAGATTTGCCAAAAAATTTTGGTTAATATGTTATAAATAACAGGTAAATTTATATTGTTAATTTCTGGTATGTTCCTAAGTTAAATTTTTATACATAGAAAAAATTAAGTACTCAGAAAACAAATAAGTATATAAAACTCTGCATTTTAAAAATAAAAAACATCAAATTAAAATAAAAATTTTATATATATATATATATATATATATATATATATATATATATATATATATAAAATGTATATTTTAGGATAATATTGAAAAATATATTTATTTAAATTTAACAATTATTTAAAAAACAAATAAATGTTGCTTTATTTTTCTTTTTAAGTCAGGTTCTTTAATTGTACGTTTATGAAATTTGACACAAAAATATAAACATAATATCATAATCTAAAGCATGTACTCTACCTCAACATAACTTTATCATAAATGAATAAAACTGTACGCTTGGATGCCATCTACGGCATCAGTTTTGCCCTTAGAAAACTGCTGGCATGTGGGTTTAATTAATGCCGATTGCATCGCTGGTGTTCATTAGTCACTCTATGCGAGACTCCGCAAGTCTTAACATTACTGCTTTACGTTTAAATTATGCAACGTAGAGAAACTCAGCGATTTTACAGTTTAGATACCCTTTATATCATGATTTTGGTTTGTTTTAGATGGGACGAACAAGAAATGAACCTTAATAAAAAACAAAATCAGAAATATTATAATTTGTCTTTTAAAAATATAGTTGTCAACAATCTATATTATGCACTATACGAAAACTTATTTCATTATAATGTAAAACACATACATAATATATTACTGAAGGTTAGAGTGTATACATTAATTTTTACATTAATTATTATTTTATTACTATATCTATCAGTGTATTTTTATAAAGTGCACCTAACTAATTGATCAGCTGCATATGCACTAATGTATTGTTAAATAATAAGCGTTATTGCAAATAAAGTATGACAAATATATATTCGATAATGCATGTTTGCATTCAAATAAAAACAATTCCGACTCCCTAATATCGTTAATTGAAGGAAAAAGGCAATCAACGCTAATATTATGTTTATGTAAAGAACCATATATTCTATCTGTATGTGAAAGTTTAGCCGAATGTATATACAAGCAAATTAAATGCAAAATGTCTGATAAAAACAAGAAGTAAATTATGCTTTATTGTTCTTTTTAAGTCAATTTTGTTAACTGTAAGTTTATGAACAAAAAATAGACATAATATATTAATCTATTGAATAAAACTATAGGCTTGTATGCCAGTTTTGCCCTTAGAAAATTGCTGGCATGTGGGTTTAATTAAGCCGATTGCATTGTTAGTGTTCATTAGTCACTCTATGCGAGGCTCCGCGAGTCTTAACGTTAATGCTTACGCTCAAATTATGCAATGTAGAGAAACATTTTACAGTTTGAATACCCTTTATATCATGATTTTGGTTCACTTTAATCGGGACGAACAAGAAATGAAACCTAATATATAACAAAACTAGAAATATTTAAATCTGTCGTTTCAAAAATATAGTTGTCGACAATCTATATTATTCACAACACGAAAACTGATTTCATTATAATGTAAAACATGAACATAATATGCTACTGAAGCTTAGAATGTATACATTAATTTTTACAGTAATTATTATCTTATTACTATATCTATCAGTGCATTTTTAATTTTATATAGTGCACCTAAATAATTGAACAGCTGCATATGCACAAATGTATTGTTAAATAATAAGCTTTATTGCAAATAATGTATGACAAATTCATATTTTTAGTTCCTCGTAAGAGGTACTATAATCGTGAAAAAATCATCCTCCAAGTTTTTCCAGCTTTTCACGTTTTAGGGTCCCTATAAGCCAAAAAATAACTACCCAATACACTTTTGGGGATGACCTGGTAACATTTTGGTTAACAACCAATATAAAGGAACAAAGTGACGGCTTGGTGGAATATTAAAAAAAAATCGGTAAATTTCCTTTACCCGGAACTTCCCTCGTTATGAATCTTTCCTTTTATTAGGCATATTTAAGTGTGACTCAATTTCGTTCAGTACATTTTTTCCACCACACCACACTTTAAAATAAATTCAATAACTAGTTCTTATATTAACACGCTGCCGTTTTGTTACGTCATGATGAATTCGTACCAGTTTATCCCTATATCAAGTCAATTGAATAAAGTTTTATTTACGTTGACTTTTTAAAAATTTTATTTGGCCGCCATTTATGTTCTTCAATTTCGACCACAACTTTACAACTTTATCTCTATATCACACTTAATACTTGCACAAAATTTGAAATTAATCTAAATATAAGTAGTGTTTAAGGGCTAATTTTTTAAATATTTTAAAAGGTCGCCATTTCGTTTTGCTTATATATTTATTTCAAAATGTTACCAATTCATTGCTATATAGCACTTGATTTTTGTTCAAAATTTGAAGTAAGTTCGATAGTCTTTAAGTAATAATTTTTTTAACGTTTTACTAAGCCGCCATTTTGGATTCGTACCAGAATTTTACCGGTTGACTCCTACATAATACTTGATTTTTGTAAAATTTCAGATAAACTGGATAAGCAGTTTTGTAATAATTTTTTTAACATTTCATTAGGCGGCCGTTTTGTTTTGCCATATTGGGTTTTTACCAAAATATTACTGGGTCATTCCCATGTGACCCTTAATTTTCGAAGTCAATCGGATAAGTAGTTTTTAAGCTATGCTGTGAAATGAGAGACAGACAGACAAACCGACAGACGGATCGAGGGAATTGATAAAACGTATTTTTTGGCATCTAGGGACGCTAAAACGTGAAATTATGTAAAACCTGAGAGGGTGACTTATTCACGATTACAAGTGTTTTATTTAGCCGTCATCTTGAGTTAATACCACGGTTTTACTAGTTCATCTGTATACCATAATTATTTATGGCACACAGTTTGAAATCAGTAGATTAAGTAGTTTTTCAGGGTGGATTTTCAAATATTTTACTAAGCCGCCACTTTCTTTCGACATCTTGAATTTGTAGCAAAATTTTACCAGTTGATTCCTACATAAAACCTGATTTTTGTGCAAATTTTGAGATAAATTGCACTTTCTTTCGACATCTTGAATTTGTAGCAAAATTTTACCAGTTGATTCCTACATAAAACCTGATTTTTGTGCAAATTTTGAGATAAATTGCTTACGTAATTTTTTAGTAACAATTTTTTTAACATTTCACTAGGCTGCCATTTTGTTTTGCCACATTGGATTTTTACCAAAATGTTATCAGATAATCCCCACAAGACCCTTAATTTTTGACAAAAATTTGAAGTCAATCTGGTAAGTAGTTTATAAGCTATGCCGTGAACTGATAGAGATACAAATCGACATGACGACGGACCCACGAAATTGGTAAAATATAATTTTTGGCATCTAGGGACGTTAAAACGTGAAGATTTGTGAAACCATATTAACAATTAAAGTAATTAACTGTACGTACAAATTAAAATTCTAAAACAATATTTTACTTATCTATGAAAGCAGACGTTAGTAGTTAAATAGTTCAAATAGTTGACTTACGCAGCATAAGTTAAAGAACTTTAACAAAAATGGCCCAAAAAAAAACTTAAACTTAAAAAAGTTACTTGAAAAATAATTTGCTAGTAATATTAATTAATTAATATTACAGATGCTATTATGACAATATTAGAGCCACCTTAAAAATTAATTTTAATATTACTAGCAAGTATATATTTTGTTCATGGATATTTGTTATGACTACGATTCTGTTTTATGCAAGATAATTGATAACACCTTTTTGAAGGAACCAAATCAAGATGACAAAACAGACCTAACAAGTTATACAGTGTGTCCCAGATTCGCTTGTCTATATAGGGATCTCGGCTCCTATCATACCTACAGCAAAGGTTAAATGGGGAAAGTTTTATAGCAAACTTATTGCATTCGATATCTAGCTTCAGATTTACGATCGATCAATAAGTTTGATTTCGTTTTTCGCCAGTATATCCAGAACGGTAAATTTGACAGCTGTCAAAATGTGACATTACTGGGACACATTTTTAAGACAAATAAGATGGCGCATACGACACGTCTTCATTGTTTTTTGTTAACCCGCAACCTGCCTCAACTTTCGTTTTTCTTATGACCGCCATATTGAATTTTTCGATTTTTGGAAAGAGTCTAAAATTTCCAGTCTAGTGATATCTAACAAGTGCATTAAAGATTTTAGTGTCATCAAAATATCACACTTCGTAAATTAGATTTCAATGTTTTTAAAGGAGGCCATGATTTATTTGTCACAAGATTACATTAATAAGTAATGTATTGAACGCATTGAATTTTCAATACAACATGAACGTAAATAACGACTTAAAAAATCTAAATGAGCTTTAACTACTTTGTAGGTGGGTAACATTAATTTACAAATCTGCAAAATGCATTTGCATCGAGACATTTTTGACAACAGGTGACTGTTTTTTCGTACAAGCCTGGTAAGTGTATTTCGGTTAATATTTCTAAATGTGTCCAGAACTCTTTGTCTCAGGATTTCTATGGTCACGGGGGGATCAAATTCATAGATTTCATTCTTCGTGTGACCCCAGAGCTAAAAATCCAAAGGCGACAGGTCAGGGGATCTAGGAGGCCAAGATATTGGACCATTTAAATAAATTATTCTTTCGTCAAACTGCTCTCTTAAGAAGTTCCTGACTTGAATGGTATTGTGAGCCGGACATCCGTCTTGTTGAAACCAAGTTCTTCTTAATTCATCTTCCTTTAGAATAGCTCGCAAGGCTGGTACAACCTGATTTCGCAAAAGCTCTAGGTACCTCTGCCCGTTTAGGTTGTAGTCAAACAAAAATGGTCCAATAAGTCGATTTCCTAAAATGATGGTGCCCAACAATCAAGGGTGGCAGGGTCGGCCGGGTGGTAATGGAAACTATAAATTATAAAGCGAAAATTATCTTTAATAAAAAGTAGATATTTTCTTTCCAAAAATAATCATCGAAACATCCCGTAATGAATGAGCTTGTATACAGTTGAAACCTATTCAGCTTTATTATGAAAAAGGAAAACATATTTGGTTAGCGGGAAGTAATAGCCGTAATAAATTATTTTGTTGGTACTGCATATTAATTTCGGAAATAATAAATCAATTTATTTCTGTGATATAATATATTAATAATCTTAAAGAAGTACACCGTGTCTTAATAAAACATAATATATCAAAAGAACAAACCCCTTGCGCTTTAAAATTTAAATTATTCGGAAATACAGCTGAACGCCTTTCTGTAAATCATAATGAAAATCGAAAAATAATTGTTCATTTGATTAATATGGTATTTTTTTCATAACGCAAGAACTAGGCTTCCCGGGTAATAATAAATCATTAAATTCAGACAATCAAAATAATTTTAGAGAATTAGCTAACTCTGCAGAAAATTTAGATAAAGTGTTAATAAATTTATAGAACCCAATTCTATTTTTATAGGTTCTTCGAAACTACAATACAAAATGATCGAATAAAAATGTAATACAATATCAAAAAAGTAAGTTAACTGGCTAGAGTAGAACGTTTTACTTTTTTTATTAGATTATACTCTTTTAGTATCATGAAAGAACTAAACGAAAAAAAAAGATTATTATTTGACCATCATTTGGTGCCTGTTTAAAAAAGATTGGTTAGATTAACTTACCAATGATCCCACACCAAACGTTACTTCCAAATCTGATCTACAGACGTCTCTCTGCCACTTCGTGAGGATTTTGCACAGCCCAATGATGACGGTTGTGCCTATTAAAGACTCCACAATTCGTGAACCTGCTCTCATCGTACCACAAGACATGATTTACAAAATCAGGATTTTCATTACATCTCCTAGTATACCACTCACAGAACTATAGTCGTCTTGGAAAATCAGTTTCCTTAAGTCCTTGAACTATTATGGGTTTGTATGGATTGTACTTATTCTTTTTTAAAACTCTCTGTACTGTTGCTTTTGGCACATTAGTTTCCTGTTCTACAGTTCTTACCGATGCACTAGGGTTTTCGTTGATAGCTTGTAAAATGTTTCTGTCTCGATTTTCATTGTTATTATTGTATCCGCTTCTAGGTTGTTCGAAGGCACCATGGTTAATTAAATTAACTACGATTTTCCTGAATTGGGTTTTATGAGGCTGCCGTCGTTCGGGGTACATCTCCAAATACCTTACTGAGGTAACGTCGGCGTTTCTGTATGATTGAAAGTACAGAGCTAACATGTCAACCTTTTTTTCATTTGAATACGGAATGCCGGCCATTTTCTATAGGCTTTGACAATTTATGTGTCAGATTTACGATTTTATTGGGATAAAAGCGTACCTACTACTTATTAAAACACAGCTTTGATACTTTCAACTATTTAACTTAACGTCAAAGTCAAAATCCAATTTTGTTACAGATAAATCATGGCCTCCTTAGAAAAGCATTGAGAGCATTACTTTAAATCATGGCCTCCTTAGAAAAAACTAAAACCTAACTTTACGAAGTGTAATATTTCGATGATACTAAAATCATTAATGCACTTGTGAGATATCACTAGACTGGAAATTTTCGGCTCTTTCCAAAAATCGAAAAATCCAATATGGCGGCCATAAGAAAAACGAAATTTGAGGCGGGTTGCGGGTTAACAAAAAACAATGAAGACGTGTCGTATACGCCATCTTATTTGTCTTAAAAATGTGTCCCAATAATGTCACATTTTGACAGCTGTCAAATTTACTGTTCTGGATATACTGGTCAAAAGCGAAATCCGCCATTTTTGGTTTTTCCCCGATATTTCCAAAAACAATTGATGGATCGTAAATCTGAAGACGGATATCGAATGCAATAAGTTTCCTCTAAAACTTTTCCCATTTAACCTTTGCTGTGGGTATAATAGGAGCCGAGGTCCCTGTATAGAGAAGCGAATCTGGGACACACTGTATAGAGACGTCGCGCCTCTACTTAGCAGGATGGAAATAATAGCCTCTAGACTCTGATTTTTGACATTTTGACAGCTGTCAATCCTTAATCTAAAAATATCAATAGCCAAAATACTGTGTAATATTCAAAATCAAATATTGATTCAATTAAACCTGATGTTGAATCACCCGGTTACTGGAAAATGCCACTAATCTGAACCAGATTGCTTAACACCCCTTTTATAAATGTATATCACGAAACCACACAAGATATTAAAGTTAGTGACTCTTCAATTACCGCATAGGTATCAATAATAAAATAATATTCGGAACCTACTTTACCAGCCGTTACTAAACCTACTGGAAAAAGTAAACATTGCTTATTATTTACTGAAAGAGAGAAATCTCTTAATAATTAAAATATATATATTCATACCTTTAAATCTGCATACCATCCATACATTTATTATTTCGAATTGTAACGACCTTTATTTCGTGTATAAAATACTTGCTATAACTTTAATTGGACAGGATTTCTTTGCTATAACTTTAATTGGACAGGATTTCTGATAATTATATTTTTCGGGATGTATGTTTTTAATGACATTTTCTCTTTTTGTTTGAGGTAGTTTGAATCATTTGTTCTCTTTGCCTCGAGTTTCTGCCAGCTAGCACGAAACATAACTGAGCGTTTTCGCGATGTTTTCTCTATATCAACATATCATTTGCACCGCCGCTCATAGCATTCAATATCCAAAGATCAACAGATATTGGAAATTTTGAAAGTATTGAGGACTAAAAAATACTTATCAAGACATGTCAATCAAAGCTACACATCTGGCAGAGCCAGGCCAACTTAGAGAAGTGGTAAATTCAATGGCAAATGGAAAAATAATTTTACTCGAAACTAGATTTTACTTAATTTTTTAACTTCGGTTAATAAAAATGTAAATCTAACAGCCGGCTGCCCAAAACTTAACTGAGTTTACGGATTTGACAAGCTGCTTATAGAAATCTAGGAACTCGCTGTTAAATTTGACATTTCGTTAAACATTCTAAACTTAAATTACGCTTTCTGCAACCGGCCGTATGTGTTGTATGTAACAAAGAGATGGAATTTTTGATATAATTAGTCGACTTTTCCAAGAGCCAAAGATGCTAAACAGAATTCGTGCACCCTACAATCGAAAAATATCTCAAAATTCATCTCTAACCAAGATCGAGCTGATTTTTACACCGGTGTCTAGAAGAAATAAAGACCTTTTTTTGCGAGTTAACTTGATTCGGCTAGAGCCAGCCGTTCGTATACTACAGGACCTAATGTAAAACCATAGGAAAATATATAAAAACAACATTGAAAATATATTTCTAAATGGCTCGCCCTGTATAAGCCGAAGAGTACTTTTAGCGAAGCTGTTTTACAGTCCCTCGGGGCAAATTTAAGCTGCCATAAAAAATGTCCGTCCCACATTACTCTTCTCGAAAAAAAAAGTGAAATATGGGAAAATTGAAAATGCAGAAACAATTTTTTTTTTAGTTTTTTTTTTCATTTCGGCCGCTTTCTCGTCATTTGAGGTAAAGAGGTTTAAAGTGAGTATGGGATGCCCATATTCACTTTAAATCTCCTTTATATTCTCCATCGAACACCTTTTTTACCTTGACAAAATAGTTAGGGTTTAAAACTCCACAAAATACCTTCGAAGTTATCCAATTTTTTAGCCCTTTTTTATTTTTTTAAGCGACTTCCCGCGCTCCTATTTTGTTGTTCGAGATTTTTGGGCGAAAAATTCAAAAAAATGCCCCACAGGGCTTTCGAAAAGAGTGCCTATATCGGACGCCACTGTCGGCTTATTATAGGTCCACCAAAGGAAGTTCCCATTTATCCTCTACAATCGACACCATAAAAACGTATTTTGCCGAAGTACCGTTACCGAGCTGGGGCACTTAGAAGGTCAAAAAACACAAATTTCAAAAATTTGCAGCCCAAAAACAGAAATGCGCGCACAGTGACAATAGCCACGTCCAGCTATGGTAACAAATAACGAGTGATTCATTTGAGGGTACTTTTTTCAAAAATTAAAAAAGATAGTTTTATTACAAAACTTTTCTTATCATTTAAAAGAACCATTTTTTATACTTACTTTTTAAAGAGTATCAGCCGGTTGCACAAAACTTAATTGATGTTTGGTGGCATAGGCCATTCTTAAGTTCCAACTTTCGATCACACGTTGGAGAATTTCGACTGATATTTGGTGAATAACGCGAGTAATGGTGGCTTCCAATTGCTTATTTGTGGCCGGCTTATACATGTGGATGCTGGACTTTACACGTATCCCTAAAGAAAAGGCTAGGTGGACAATTTACCGGTCCAAAGCGTAAAATTAAGTATTCATCAAATTGTTCTGGCAATACATGGTTTCACGGGCTGATTTTCGTAATACAGCTGAATATCTAGTAGGCATTTTACGATAGATTAACTGTGAAATTATCATAGCTGTTTGATTCAGTATTTTGAATGAAATGTAACATTATAAAAAAGCTTAGTCCGGCACAGCGTCTACAAATTATTTAAATGATTGCGAAAGTCAGCGTTCTACGAAAAATGTGTTTCGACCGCTTAGAGCAACTTATAGTCCACATAATCGGCCTAACGAGCGCACTATTCGCTTTACCATTCAAGAATTTAGAAACCAGTTTTCATTACTTGAAAATATTAGACCAAGTGTACCACAACTAGCACGTAATGAAGAAACTTTTGCGGCACTAGTTGAGAGTGTACGTCATGACTGGGAGGAATCGATTCGGCGGCGTTCTCAACAACTTGGTTTGACGTATGCAATAACTTGGCGTATTTTACATAAAGATCTTGGCTTAGAAGCATATACAATTCAACTCGTGCAAGAATTGGAGCCGATCGACTTTGCAAATCGTCACCATTTTAGTCTTTGGGCTCTTGAAAAGCTTGAAGAAGATCCAGAATTTTCGTCCAAAATTGTGTTTAGTGATGGGGCCCATTTCTGGCTTAATGGGTAGGTTAATAAATAAAATTGTCGAATTTGGGCAACCCGAAGAGGTTCAAGAGCTGCCATTACATCCAGATATAACAACAATTTGGTGTGGTTTATAAACTGGTGGAATCATCGGCCCATATTTCTTCAAAAATTGGGTCGGCCTGAATCGCGGCCCGTTATCGCGCCATGTTATCAAACTTTTGGAGTCTGAAACTGAAGCCCATCATCTTAACAACACTTGGTTTAAACAAGACGGCGCTACTTGTCACACCGCCCGCGAAACCATTGCAATATTGCGAGAACATTTTGGTGAACATTTAATTTCACGCTTTGGACCGCTAAATTGGCCACCTACGACATAATAATGTTTATGAATATATATTGAATTACATATATTTGATGGTAAATTGCTTAAATTTTTTGCAATATATGATGATTTAGATATAATTAAACTTTCATTTAATATTTTATTTAAATCTGCAAAATTATTGTTTAATAAAACTAAAATTATATTTTTTATTGTAATTTCACATATCACATCACATTTCTGGATTATTTCTTTTGGGGCTACGTAAGGCATAAAGTCTACATAGATAAGCCGGCCACAATTGACTAATTGGAAGCCAACATTACTCGCTCTATTCACCAAATACCAGTCGAAATATTTGAACGCGTGATCGAAACTTAAGAATGGACTGTTATTAATTTTGATAATGTATGATTGCATTCAAAACCAATCAATTCCGTCACCATATTATTATATCTGTGACTGGTACAAATTCAACATGACAGACAAAAAGACGATCTTAAATCTGCGTATCATCTATCTCAATTTATTTTAAATTATGTCACAAAATCAAATATGGCATAGTAGAAATTGATAAAAAATATTGGTACGAATCCAACGTGGTGGAACAAAATGTTCAGAAAATATCTTTCTAACTACAGTATACGTATACGTGTTACTAAATGACTATGTATGGAACTAAATTGGGTAATATTTCAGTGCTCCTAATAAAAGAAAAGTTTCATAACGAAGGAATATCCGGGTAAATGTATTTTACCGGTTTCTGATTCCCTTAAAAGAGGGAAGTATTATAATCGTGAAAAAAGCACCCTTCTAAATCTTTGCAGATCTTTGCGTTTTTTTGTCCTTAGACCCCGAAAAACATGTTCTCCTATTTACGCCAGTCTATCGATCTGTCGATCTGCCTGTCCTTTCGTGTGTATGCGGCATAACTCAAAACTACTAAGCCGATAGATTTTACAATTTAGTAAAAAGTCATAAGGGGATGGAATTGTTACATTTTGGCAAAAATGTAATATGGCCGAACAAAATGGCGGCATCATAAAATGTAAAAAAGCTAATATTAAGAAACTACTTATCTAATGGATTTGAAAAAATAAAATGTGATATACGAGTGAACTGGTAAAATGTTTGTTTAGTTCAATTACGGTGAAACAAAATTGCAGCTTAACCAAAATGTTAAGGATTTCAGGACCAAAAACTACTTATCGTCAAGTGTTAAACAGGGCAGACTGGTAATTTTTTAATGTGAATTCTAGATGGTAAAACAAAATTGCGGCCTAATAAAATGTTTAAATATTAGGTAAAATTCCATTTCCTGCAATAGAACATTCTTTTTATGGATGAAGACAATAAGTGGCATAATTTGTTTTTTGTAGACTACGCAATTACTGTTAATAATAATAATAATAATAATAATATTTACTACTATTATACACCAACATCTATACTTGAAAACGAATATTACAAGCTCTACTGGGACATTGACATCCACACAAATCAAACAATCCCCGCAAACAGACCCGATATCACCTTTCAATCCAAAAAAGAAATGATCACTTATTTAAATGACATGGCTATCCCATCTCGTCATATCAGTAACAGGCCTCACCCCAACAACCTTTACACTGCATTTGGCTCAATTTAGACTTAATACAGACATTCACAGGAATATCCAGAAATCGGTCATTTTGAAAACATATAGCATCGTTAGATCATTTCTTAATACACAATAGTTTTTTTTCCTTCTCTATTTATTTTTTGTACTGACATGGTATTATCCCGTCAGTATAAAATACAACCACAGGAATACTGTGAGACGACAAGGTGGATAATGATAATAATAACAGTAATAAATACCTATAAAACAGTACCGTGATTGACTTATTGACTCACTAACTGACATACATGGTACAACCTAAGCCGGTGGAACTAGAAATTTGAAATTTGGAGGAAATATTGCTTGAGTACCTAAGGAGGGATTTTACAAAATTTCTTCCGTAAAGGGGTGATAAAGTTTATATGAAGAAAAAAATTATGTTACGATGATAAGACCTTGAGAATATAGTCTTCAAAAGAAATGAAATTAAACGTGTTTCATTATTTTTGGAAATTCATCTTCTAAGAGGGTGAACGGAGCGGCAAAGTTTGTGTGGAGAAACATTAATTCTGTCGTATCGATTTGAAATTCTGCAAACGTATGTATATGTTTTATTCACATATGATTAAGGTTTATCTTTTAAGCTAAATGTAAAATTTGATATTCATATACGTTTTATAGACAAGGTGAATTTCTTTAATTTAAAATAGAATTTTTATTTACGTATTAAAAATATTAAAATTTTAAAGTAATACCAAAAGATTAAATTTTAATAGTCAGATCTATTATACAAGGCATGTAAAAAGTACAACAGAGTTGGTTATTATAAAAGCGGTAAGATGAGATCTTTATAACAGACTAAAATGTTGGGAGAGGTATTCCCCCCCAGTTTCCTTTATATTTTATATTTGATACCGTTAGGTGGATCCTTCTAGAGTTTAAACCAGCTTCATTAATAAAAACATAATAGAGACCTGACGGTAGTTTTGGCTTATAAATCTAGGACTACGATACAGATCATACAATGATTTGATACCATCGACTGATCTGATCTGACTGATCATCACAAAGACATGTTTTGTAGTTTTTTAAATTAAAACTTATTTTTTTTTATTTATAGGCATTTGTTGGATTTGCTTCTACCTTGCAAAAGCAGACATCTACAACTAATAGCTACTAACATCTCCCCACAGATGGTAGTGATTTCAAGAACCTTATGCATCTTTTTGTTTCTGTCATTTTACATAGTAAAGTATTTTTTTAAAAATGCAACTTTATGAAATAGGAAGAATTATATATATTTTTCATGCGATACCTGTTACCTACTTATATTTGTTTTGGTTTTAGGGATAGTTATTTTTAGCTTAAAATTTGGTAAGTAAATTTTATACTAAGAAACTTTATTATTTAGGTTCACTGTTTCCATCCAGTCGAGTTGACCCTTTTACAAAAAAAAATACAGCTGTAGCCCTTTCTTCCAATACCAAATCAGTATTTATATTACCTAACCAGCTAAGCATTAAATGCTAGTAATAAATAAATTGAAAACTAAAAAAAAATGTAATAAATTACAGTTCATAGAATTTGTATTAAGTTATTACCAAATAATTATATACATATATAAACTGTTTATTGTAAGAAGTGGTATGTGTACGAAGGACGTTGTGGATAAAAGTGAATTTACCGAATATTTATCGTATAACTGAGACTTTATTGAATGTTTTAATATTTCCCTACACGAGTATTATTGTAATTAAATATATGTTCTTCAACGGCTAATAAACTCGAAATTCTCATAGTTATATTTTATTAACAATTTAACAACGTGTACTACGAAATCATGTTAAAACCGAATTTATACCAGCAAAGGCAATGAAATCGATTAAAAAATTTGCTCAAATTACTTTAAAAGCTCCAAAACGCCGGCAAAAGAAGCTTAACGAAAAAGAAAATATATTGTGTTATGTTCCTTACAGACATCACGCAAAAAGTTTGCTAAGAAAAATTATTAAAAAGGCACATATTTCATTGCGATTTTATAACGTTTTATGTAGGCTTTTAACAAGATGTCATTTACACCTATTTAATTTACTATTTATAAGTATGTATATTACACTAGTAAATACCAGTACTTTGACTTAGACGGAGATTTTTTATAGAACGGGGTCAAATTGTAATGTCATTCACGATTTAAATAATGTTTCTTTTATTTTATTTACTAAATAATATAAAAAAATACTGCAAATCACGAACTAACTAATCGTTAAAGTAATTGCGCGTGCTGTCTGCTGAGCTAGTTGACAAACCAAAAACTAATGGAATTTCATAATTTCAAAGCTTCTGAGGACAATCGCAGACTATCTACAAAAATGCTTTTTTTGTTGTACTCAATACCTTTAAAGTATTATTAATAAGGATTTTGAGGATCTGCAAGAATTAGGATCTTAACTAGTTCCGTAATAGTCCCTCACATTACAACGAATATCTGGGACTGATTTATTCTGTACCTATGTTTTCGGCGAAGTAGACTCAAAACAAGAGGGTAAGGAAACTCCTTTTCAATAGCGGAACCTAAATTTATGATCTTTTTTTGTTCCAAACTCATTGTTATACTCTGAACAAATTTTTTAGTTAAACTCTAAAAATCTGTCGTACTCTTTGGTTCTTAAATTTTTGTTTACAATGTACTAGTCACACATACGGATAAATTTGGTAAATGTCTAGAAACTCAGTTATAAATTCTTTTTAAATTGGATATTAATTCTAATTTGACACGGTCTAAGCTCATGATTTCTTAGTCTACCATGTACTGCCAGACATTTTTAACAATAGTTACGTCCTCAAACGGATGATCTGATTCTAACCAGTACTGAAACCACAAAAAACGTATTCGACCATTTACTATGGAACGCCGTTTTACTTTTTAGTCTGCTATATGCCCGGTATTAATTTAAATTGAATGGCACTTCATTATGGCAATTTATTTTATAATATTATAATAAAAATGTAATTTTAACTGAATCCTTGGAACATCTAGTGCTAAAGCCTTCATATAGATTTTTAACAATCAATTAATTTGATTTAGCTATTAAAATGTATGTCAGGATATTTGGATGGGTCTTTACAAAATTAATTCAATTTTCATTATATTATTATAATTAAAATGCATTTTTTTTTATTATAATATAATTTTATTACTTACAAATTTGTTGATATCAATATTTATCCAATATTTAACGAGTACCTTTGTAGTATTTTGTGGGAAACAATATAGCCGATTATCAATTTTTATGAATGGTATTTTCATTTACAGCAATTTCTAAGATTATCTATTTTCATTGAAACCAATTTCCATTGATATCAATTTCGATTGAATACAAGCACCTCGAATGCATTTTTATTATCGGAAGTTTCGCCATCTATAGCCTCCCAAAAGAAATATAATGTGTTTGCGTGAGTGTGTTCGATAACTCCAATTAATTTGCGAATGTGTCGTCATACGAAAGAGAAGTCTTCGCGCTCAAAAAGGTTTGTAAAATTCTGGAGCTTCTCTGGTCTGGTATTCTGTGTTCTGAAGTATGAGCCGACTTCTTTGGTTTGCGTATTGCGCTAAGATTGGATTGCATTCTAATAATCTTGCTTGCTGATTTTCTAATATCATTTGTGCAATAAACGACGATGATACGGACCGAATTTAAACTCGTCTTTCTCGCGCAAGTACGTCACATCTATGTACAGCGTTTGGGAGTCAAATAGGCCGTAATGCATTATCATTTGAAAACATTTGTAGAATTTACGCTTCAATAAAATGTTTTTAAAATTATTAAACTAATTATTTTGAATCTAAAGATTTTATTTTCAATACAGTTTATTACGTCCTATCTGTGCAGTTGCAGGCAGTAGAAATCGAGATTGAAATTATAATCGATAAACAAAAGTGACAGATATAAGATATTTCAAATTTCCAAAATAATACATTTTCAAAAATGTGGATTGGTGCTTACCGTCAAGCTGTTAAGATAAATTTAAAAAATGGTAATTTAGGATATATTTACTATAATAATAGAACAATATGGTTTTAGCTACTTGTATAGGGCACTTTTGAAACTGGTTCGTATTTTTCAATTGCAAGTAAAAACTAAAAATGTCAATAGACGGCACTAGTGCAGCAACTCAAGTAACAAATGTTATAAAATATGAATGGAAGTTTCCCCTGCAATTATTTTACTTGCAGCATTCTTAACTTTTATTTTAAATTAATTAATTATTTTAATCAAAATAAATATCACGAATCCTCACGATGAGCACTTTAGATAATCTGATATTTGTAAACCTCAATTTTATTTTCTTGCTGAATGCTGAAGAGACCGGCGTGGGCATACCGTTGTAAGTGTATCGTGGTGTTAATCATAATTTTATAAACAATGAGTATTAAAAGGCGACTCGCATGTTGCGTTATAGAGGCTGCTTTTCTAGAAGCAACAAGGCCGAATTAACTACTTACGATGGTTGGGGCTCATCTGGGCGAGGCAAAGTTTTGCGATGACAAAAAACGGTCAATGGGTTTTACGTATTTGGGGGCCCTTCGGCAGCAACTCAAAATTTACATGATGACAAAAAAAAGAAAAGATCTTCAGTTTTGTATTTCGCGCGCTGATGTCTCTCGGGGCCCCCACCACATATTTGAGCCTTACGCGTTGTGGCCTTTTCAATCATTAAATCCCCGCAAAAACAAGACGCGCAAGCTCTGTGCTGGGGCCACTGCCGACGCGACGGCGGGGGCCTGAGTCAGTGGCGGGCCGTTAGTATATGAAGTGGGAGGGCGAAGGCAAAAAATAGTATTCGCATGACGTGCGACGTCGATGGTTCGGCAAACTACTTTCAACACTTCGAGATTTTAGTTTTAAATAAATTTGTACAAGCTATATTGTCACAGATTACAAAACAATCTGTGAAGTAACACTTATTTTCTCGGTTAGTGATAGTGTCTGATTCTGATGTTAATGAAAGGTTTATAATTTGAATCGGCCATTGAATTCGGATTTATTTTTTAATTTATCAAATAAATATATATATATATATATATATATATATATATATATATATATATATATATATATATGTGTATACAACCATTATTGTTAAGCCCCCGTTTATACAATGATATAACAATTTCAATCAAACAACACAACCTTTATTTTATTGGTAGGTGTAAAATAAAGCAATGAACGTTCTTCCAGCAAAAGCTGAATCTGATTTTTTATCCAGAAAGCTATTTTTATGTTTTGAAATCTGAAATGCGTGTTTAAACGTTCTATCTGTAGCACCTCCACTTTGAGTTTTTATCTATTTTGTTTTATGATATATCTTACTGTAACAGTGTTGCCGTATCTTCTTTTAGTTCCGAATTTCTGCTATGAACTTTTGTTTTTTAAATGGGACGCCCTATATTTGTTTGTTATTTTGATTTACTATGATATTGTAACTTCAACCATGACGTGTCAAACCAGAACCTTCGTATATCAGGGTGACTAGAAATTGCTTAGGCTTAAATGCATATTATGCCTTTATTTGCCGATTTTTTAAAATACTGCATATTGTTGTGGGGGGTATAATTATATATTACTCGCAAAGGCTAACCCGAAGAGCGACATTAAAAAAAGATTTTTTAGAAAAAATCGTTTAATATTTAAATGGGCGTAAAAGATGTTTAGTGAATAGACAGATAATTTTATTTTTCTCAGGGTTCTTGGAGGTAAGTTAATAGTTTTTGCCAAATCACAGCACTCTAGATTGAGAAATAAAAATTAGTTAAAAAATAGCATTCAATGTGAGAATTACATATGGTTGTACTTGGAATATCTCAACCATTGAGGTAGTATACCGGAATGGTCCCAACGAATGAAAACACGCAAACATATACAGGGTGTTACAAATTTGATACAATGGCAGTTAAAATAGAGCAAAGTTGCGCAATTTAACATCGAATAATAAGTAGTTGACAAAGTTAGACAATTATGACTACCTCCGAGGATATAGGTACGTAAAATACCGAAAAATCAGCTATACATATTTTATTTTTTTCAGGCTGCATTTGAAGAGATATCACAATATAAATTTTATATCTTTATAGCTACTTTCCATTATCAAGAAGATGGTGCACATAGATTTGAAATCCGACGATTCTTTTTCGCGGTCAGATCAACTAATTTTTTTTTAGATAGACCTGCGTTTTTTAAAAGCCCTTGATTTCATAATATGTGCGTGAGTACCAGAATGTAAAAACTAAAAATAGAAAAAAAAATCAGCTTTGTAGGTTAAACTTGTGTAACCTACAAAGCTGTGTGTAAAGAGACCTTGTGAACAAAATTACCAAGATAATAGGGCATGAATGCAATGTTTTTGTTTTGGGGTATTCTTCAATATAACATGTTCTGCATTCCAACATACGACAGTTTCGGTTTGAGTACGTGCAGGAGACAAATGCACCCTGCACCCTCTTTCCCTCCGAGCTAATAACCCAAGCAAAAATTACATTATATAAAGCATTTCGGGACTTTTACCTCACAAACATTGAGAACTTTGTTTTTTTTTAGTCTTCATGCTTATGTTGTTCCAACAAGAACCTAGAACTTTTTTTAGTTATCAAATGTTTACCTCCCCCTCTAAGACGGCATTCTAAATGCACCACTGATGTGTTCATTTTTGTAAATCCGTATCTTGATCGACACGCAGCTTTGAAAGTGAAGTGCACATACCTATAAATTATAATAATTACTCACATATTAAACAAGGGAGACAAACATGAAAATAGTGTCCTAATTATCAAATAAATATTGTAAATAAAGATATAGTGATATACCTATACAACCTTACTACAGTTTGCTTTAAATAGGGTGACCACATATACTCTTTTTAAGAGGAATGTTCTCTTTTTCGGGTCCATGTACTCTGGTACTCTTACTATTTCCATAAATACGACAAATATCCTCTATTATGAGAAATCTGGGACAAATGATCTCTATTTTTCGAAATCTGGTGCCATTTTCTAATTATTTTTGTTATTTTTAGTCCATATTATTATGTGTATTATAATTATTATTGAAAGTCATTGAATTCTGCGAAAGTGATAAGACTTTACTTAATTATTATACGCTGGTACCTATTTTTACATTTCGTCGAAATATACTCTTTTCATTTTAAAAAAATCTGGACAGCCTACTTTAAATCACGTTTAAGAAGCCAAAAAAAAACTGTGTTAGAGCATGTTGCCGGCACACAGCTTCCAGGAGAAATTGCAATTTGCCATTACAAATTACATTGTGTGGTAATCTGTGAATTATAGCTGGGAAATTCAAAACCTTGTTTTCTTTATTCTGGTATAAATATATAGAATAGCTTGTTTTGGAATAGGATGTTGGGAGCTAGATACGTTCGTTTTAACTTTTTTTCATTATGATCTGTAATTTTGTACGTGGTCACATTTTAAATATAGGGGTGTATATCGTATTCCGCAATGATTTAATAACTAAGTGTTCCCAATCGAACAATAATTAAACACGTTTTAACTGTCATTGATTACCTACGAATATGTTTTTCATTATTCGCATCCGACTCGTCATAACGTCATGCACAACACAGTCTTAATTTTAGATGCACTTTTAAATCTTCGAACGCATGCCTAGCCAGAAACTCGGGTATTTAAAAAATTACAGATTTCTGCTCTTGTTGTTCTTAGTTTGCACTAGATCGCTCCACGTCCGATAATTAAAATTGAAACAAGGTGGCTGCATTCAATGAAAATTGATATTCAGAAGAATCGACATTAATAAAAATTCGAAATCAAAACAATGCATATTAAATAAAACCAGTTACCTTATAACCGCTAATCATTTAAATTCCACAACTCTTATACAATTAAATCTCGTATTAACTTTTATTTATTTATTCAAATGTATATTCAAGTATTTTAATTTCAATGGTAAAGGGCCCGTGTTATATCCGTTTGATGTAGTATAAATTACATATAAACGAAAATCAAAATCAAAATAATGAGCATTATTCTATTTACATTTTTAGGGTGTTAATGGAATTGACATTAAAAAGAAATGATATCGTAAGAGATGCTTTAATTTTTTTTGATATGCGATAAAAATAAATTAATTTTTTTTATTACATGAGTTCTTAAATCAGATTTGCCTTCATACGGTTGAAATAAATTAATCTCCACAAAGTCGTTATTGCATTCTAATGTTTTCGGTATTAATATTAATTTAATGCGATCCCGTTTGAAGCGATTACATTTTAATAAGAGTCAATTTATTAAATATTTAAACTGATTTTTGTATATAGCATTTATTTCATACCAATTTTTATTAACATCGATTTGTTGAAATGCAATAACTAAGGAAAGACGCATGTATATAGAAATTTTAAGTAGGCTGTATACGTGTTAAAAAAGGATAAACAACCACTTTTTTGTGGTATGAATTGAAATGGTCTGCAAAGAAATTGCTTATCATAAAAATGTCATTCGGTAAAATCGGTATCCACAAAAATTCGATATCGGAAGAATTAAAAAGAATAAAAATTGTATGCAGGCAGCATCATTTATATGTTTTGCAATTAAATTTGGTATCAAAGACGCGTATGACTAAAAAGTAAAACGGCGTTCCATAATTTACCGTCAGGTTTCTTTCCGGTTTGTTTTAATGCGATGTTTACTTACCATCAAAATGTCGATACAACCGCCTCGAATCAAATCGATGTCATCAGCCGGATAAAGTTTTTCCACGAAAAGAATAATGTCAAAATTTGTAGCCTTGAATTTTGTTTTTACATATGTAGGCAACTTGTTAGCGATGTTTAATTTTTATAAGTATGAAAGATTTCCGGTAATAGAAGAAAAATGTCTCCAAAGACAGCGACTCTTTTCTCATTAAAATGCTTTTAAAACAATTGAGCAATATATATATATATATATATATATATATATATATATATATATATATATATATATATATATATATATATATATATATATATATATATATATATATATATATATATATATATATATATATATATATATATATATTATATATATATATATATATTCATATATATATATATATATATATATATATATATATATATATATATATATATATATATATATATATATATATATATATATATATATATATATATATATATATATATATATATATATATATATATATATATATATATATTTATATACATATATATATATATATATATATATATATATATATAAATGTGTATATATATGTATATATATTTCATTTTTTGTGCGGTTGTTGGCCGTAAAACGTTATACAGAACGAAAGAACTAAGGTTAAAGATTACTCCTTCACCATTTTGTCGAGAATCGAAATATACAAGGTTTAATTCTCGGTTTAATTTGTTTCTAGAAAAAACCAAGGTCTTTATTTGTAATGATATAACCTTATCAACTGTAGCAAATGTATATATATATATATATATATATATATATATATATATATATATATATATATATACATATATACAAGTGAAAAATATATTCTTATTAAATGAGAATTTATTCTCAGAACTGTGGTATAAACTTAAATATTTTGGAATAAACACTAAGTTTCTCGAAAATATTCTGACACAAATTTCTTATTTACTGAAGATATTAACACATAATATTTAAATTTAAAACCAACCGCTATATATATATATCCTCTTAATGGTCATCTTTTAACATAAATCGTAGGTACTTACACACAGCCTTTTTACTAAACGATATCGCTACTTTCAAGGTCAACTGCCATATTTTGTATTTGGATGAACATCTGCTCGTTTGCTAGTCGAAGAAGGCTTCTGTCGGTGATCCACATCGACCTGTCACATTTGCAGATATCGTATGTATTATTTGCTGCAATAGTATCAAGAATTTAAATTCACTCAGATATCCTCTTAAATTAATAGATTATTTTCGTTATATGGATTTTACCGTTATTATTATCATTGCCACCGGATTTCCTACACAATTTTTAACTATATGTTGAGAGGCAATGGCCTAATTAAATGTTTGTTCACGCACATAAGATTACGTTCTGTTCGTGGTGAACGACACATGTATCATAATCATATTTTACGCATAGAGAATTGCGGCTTTGTTCCCTTAATTAACGCTGATTGCATTCCGGCTGTTATGCCGTATTTTGAGTATCATACAGTGGTGCTGCAGAAACCAGGCTCTGTCAATATTCCAAATTTGCTAAAGTAATTCCTGAAACAGGACTAGCTGAAGTTAATATTCATGTACACTCGTCCATGTTACTGGCTTTTTGGAATTGCGAAATGAATATTTAGTGATTAATGATCTGTTGTGAGATATATCATTACAAATAAAAACCTTGATTTTTTTCTACAAACAAATTAAACCCTATATGTAAGGCTATATTTAAATTTACATTTAATGTCTATTTCTTAATAGTATTACGAAGTTCTTAAATGTTACACACCAGTTGCTGTTCCTAAATGTTGTTGTTATGTTTAAAAACACACCACATTTTAAGTCATATAATTATCGATTAGATTACGATTACCTGGTTTATCAATCATTTAAACATTAGTCATATATAAAATAATTTTATGGCAGCCTATGCAAAAATGTAACTATAAATAGTTCACATGTTTGATATCTAATTTCTCGTTACTCAAATAAAAATTGCCTGAAAACACTAGTTTATACGTATTGCGAGTGCCGTTTGTCTCATATATGACACAAAAAGCACGTATCACTCGCTTGGGAAAAATAAAGCAAAACAAATACACCTCTAGGCACTAATTTTGAAATTTCAAAATAGGAGAAAATTGTTGATTACCAGTAATACCGTAAGGTTGTTATTTTTTGTCCCGTTTGTGTAAATCCTTTTCAAATGATATTGTTCGCAAAAATATAATTTGGCACAGATACATCTTATTTTTTGTGTGCTAGAGAAACACAAATAAATATAAAGCAAAAAAAAACTGATACAGCTATCTTTTTTAAGTTAAAAAGTTACAAATACCTTAAATTATGTTTGTTGAATACTGATTGTGTTTATACGTCAGAAATATTTCACACCGAAATATCTTTGGCTTAAAAGATTTAGTAAACATACTAAAATTACATTATTTTATGAATAATGATTATTATAAACTGTAATATTTTAATCTTAATTTGTTGTCAGATTAACACATATACTTATATGCCACAATATTTTAATTTTGATGTTTTTTGTGTAGGTAACTTATCAAAGTTAATATCTATGCGTTAAATATACAAATAAATACAATAGTGCTTTGTAAGGCTATGGTCATGTTCGATTTGGGCGCTTTAGTTTAAAGTAATATTTACATGTCAAAAACTAAATGAAGGACGTTACAGTCAAAGTCGCTTTGAACAGAAGTTGCCCTTGGATTGATCACGTGACTGACTGAATCTTTTCTTTTTCTATTTTACTATTATCAAGGTTTAGCAATTGTCCATTCACGCATACGCGCTAAACTTAGCATTTAAATATTTTATGCGTATGGCATGTTATAGTTAGCACAAGATTTACTTAAAAAAGATTGTAATGTATATATTTTGCATTTAAGAAGACCAAAAACAAGTGTTTGTAAATTATGTTCGTTTGTATCATGCCTATACGTTAGAAACATTGTTGTTGGCTTTAACTTAGAGTAGTGAAATTGTATTAATTACATAATAGATAATATGCTTGACCATTAAAATTAAGAATCAATCAAATACGTTTATTGTCTATTTCACAATTGTATTAGACAATTAAATAAAATGAAAAGTATATTTACAAAACAATATAAAAGTTTATCTTTATAAGGAACAGAAAATATATAAAAAATATCGTTACAAACACAAAAATAAAATTAGTAAACATATAATAATATAGAGCAATTTTAAATGAAAAAGTGCAAACATTAATAATACAGCATGTGTCTGATGTCGGATGACTGACCCCAAATAGCAATATTGTAAGCAACTGAAGAATAAACAAAGGCATAGTAAACACTTTCAAGGGTTTCAAGAATTACATAATTCTTTAAAGAGTTTAAAACATAAGAGCAATTATTGATTTTAAACACACCTTAAAAATTTGCCCATTCCACGTTAAATCATTATCAATGGAAACACCTAAGAATATTATTGAGTCGCTTATAACTAATTTGTGACCATCTTTTGTGTAAATGGGTATTAGATCAAAAATGAGACCACATGAAGTTTTGCGTGCGGTTTTTATTTTCCGTACACAGTTTTCGTCTGATTAACCATAAGTTGGTTTTTCCTACACTAGGAATAAAATTCCTTTAGAATAAAATTGGCTTTACTCCTCAATACAGCCATATCCGGATTTGATACGACAACTGTGGTATCATCGGCATACAAAAATACTCTGAGAAATATGTTCGGGCAAATCATCAAAAAGTAAGTAACGTAGCTGTAGACATGTCAGTCGACTCTAAGTAGAAATGTGTGATTTTCAAACTCCTGCAGGTGGTCATAAAAGGCACCTCGCATTAGAATCCTGTTTAGCTTTTTTCTTTAATTTATTGTTGCTGAGAGATGTTATTGTTTTGGGCATCAGATTGTATAAAGTTATGCTACGATAAAAGGAACTTTTCAAAAATTTAGTGGAAGTATAGGTCGAATTTGATTCTTAATCAAAGTATACGGCAGATTTTCATTATTGATGCAATTATTTATATTTTTACTTATTGTAAGCAGTATACAGTAGATACAACAACACGGAACCGTCATGATTTTATTGTTTTTATGACATTCTTTACAGGATTTTCTGGGACCGAGTTTATTTATGATTCTTAAGCATCTTTCTATGCACCCTAAAAATCCACGAGCTGCTTCCTTCACATCAGAACTGCACAGCGTAGCTCATTCTTGAATGAAAATATCCGTAATAAACGGTTCTCAACACACTTGCCGAACTTCACCCCTAAGGAAACGCAGTGAATAGTATATAGAATTCACCCTTACCTTTAAACTAGTTAGGTGAGATTCATATTTAAGTTGAACATCAATCACGATTAATTTTATTTTTTTTAACCGGTATATTATGGTCAAAAGTTAGGTTTCGGTTTTTGAAGACTATAAAATTGGTTATAATTCAATTTAAGTCTGTTAACATTAAATCAATCTGATATTTCCTTTTTTGCTTTTATTTCTTTTATTGGATTTACCAGTTCAGCAATTTCGACGTTTTGGTCACTAACAAAGCATGTTGTGTCATCTACATACATAACAATTTTAGCCGAAACATGTCTGGCTAGATAATTTATAAAAATATTGAAGAGGAGGCGTCCCAGAATAGAGCCCTGCGGTACATTCTCTAGAGTTGAAGTATATTTCTTACTATTATCAGATATTGAAACATACTGTTTCCTTTCCTGTAGGTAAAATCTGAACCATTCCCAAACTAAGTATCTTATGCCATATATTATATATACATACAGTATATGTTTTATATTTGTTTCTTTTTAGATTATCGGTGATCAATCAATATTACAACAGTGTATTCTAGATTGATGTTGCCAGAGTATTTGCGAATGTAGATATCATGCCTCACCAAATATATCAAAAGCCTTTGACAGGTCACACACTATCATAATACATATCATGTCATCGTTGCACCTACTATATATGTTCTTCAAAATATCATACAGAACACTTTCCGTAGACATTCTTTTTCTAAAGCCGTGTTGGCATGAGCCTAAGAAGTTATTTTGGTTAAAACATTTTGTGATTATTAAAAATTAGTTTTTCTATTATTCGGGGGATATCGGACAATAATTAGCCACATCATTTATTATGTGCCCCTTTTGTGTAAATGGGTATTAGCTGTGAAAATTTTAACTGATTGGGAAAATAGTTTTCGGGAAAAGACATGTTTATAAGTTCACTACTTATTGGGGTTACTATAGATGCGTGGGTTTTATAAAAGATTAATGCGATTTTATCAGATCCGGTCGAACTAATATTTTTGAGGGAATAAATTATCCTCAGTATTTCCAACTCTGTGGTAGGCAAAAGAACAAACTGTTTTTTATTAGTTGCAGCCTCGGTAGTGTTTGATCTTGTCTAAAGTTCGGTTGGTTATAGTCGAATGCGGTCTTACCGTGAGGGTCTAACGAAAAAATACGGGTCGAAAAGTCACCAACATTATGAATCAAATCAGAAAACACAGTGAATACCAAAATGTTGTGTGATTCTTTTATCGAGCTATTAAATCTCGATGGGCTATTTACAAATATACAGGGAAAAAGAAAATAGTTTTTTTTATTATATTACGCAATATTATTAAGATAGCCATTTTATATATTAAATGCCGAGGGACTAAATAAGAAAATTCGCTAAATATGTATTTGGTTGAAATTTTTTGGTTGGCAAAAACAAAAATACACAAAATGGCAAGCGCCTTAATAAAGTCGGAAGGCGGTTCAAATCAGTGGAACAATCAGGATGTGTTCTGTTTATACAGCCACTTAATGAAAGTGAGATTTTTTTATCAATCACCAAAAATTACGAGCCCCGCTTGACCTAAAAATCTAACCACTTATACAGTGTCATTTATTTAAATGCGGGCCACCCCTGTGCAAAGAAAACTTGTTTTTTTTTGTATTATGATAACAATAAAAATTTATTTTGCAAAAATATTATACCCTTTTGTTAAAAACACAAGATAATCAGTTATTACTTCCCTCGTGAGATTTTTTTTCAGTCTAAAATTAAGGGCCATGCATGCGAAGAATACAGGCTATATATATATATATATATATATATATATATATATATATATATATATATATATATATATAGCCTGTATTTTTCGTTAGCCCCGAGTTTCTGGTAAAGCGATTTTACCGATTTTTATATATCAAATTTTTGTCTTATAATTAATGAAAAAATTTACTTATTAAACACGCTTTAAAATTGGAACAAGTATTCTATAATTATTTATTTATTGCCTACAAAATTATAAATGTACTAAAAAAGTAAGCAACAAAATGGTGTCAAATCTAATAAAACATTTTTAAATTAAAATTCACTGGCTAATATCCAGGAGCCAGTGGCAAAATCTCTGTGAATCTGTATAAGAAAAACTTGTGCATGAAAGAAAAACATAATTTACTTTAGAAGATTAAGAAATGTACACGAAAAAATCCAAAGGCAAAAGACTTAAGTTACAATGCAAAAATGGATAGTCATAATGCAATTTATGATTTATACCCGTCAAATACTAATATAATCCTTCAGAAACTTTTTAATATTATAGACTAAAAAATATCATCATCACTTAAAAAGTCCTCATCTTCTGAGTCGTTCTCAAATGGCGCAATGATCATTGGTGCTATTTCGACATCTAAAACTCGTTCTCGATTCCACCAATCCCACATTAATTTCTCCGTATGTTCTACAGATTTCTTCTAGTAATCCGACGTAATACAATTTAATGAATCTTGCCAAACAATTTGCGCTTCATCTGATGTAATATTGTTGGTTTTTTAATAAATTTTGCCATTAAAATAAGTTCTAGTTTCAGCATATTGGGTAAAGGATTTTGTTTTTGTTTTATTAGCCAGTCATAAATATCACTTTTCTTCCAGGATGAAGTAGGTTGTTTATTTAAGATTCTTGAATGATAAGATGCATTGTCCAGAATGATTAAAGATGAAGCATCTAAATTTGGAATCAGTTGTTCTTTTAACCACTTTTCAAACAGTTCACAGTCCATATTATCATGGTAGTACATACTTTTGGATGTTGAAGAAAACAGTAAACTTGCACCTGGGAGAAATCCTGTTGAAGAACCTGCATGCAAAGTGATGAACCGTTTTCCCGTCCTACATTCCTTTTTTCTCTTGACACTTTTTGCAGACCCCTCTTGCCAAGATTTCGAACCACTTCCATTAAAAAATATTCAAGTCTCGTTTAAAAATACCTCTTTTCTAAATTTTGAATTAACATTTTCCGTATATTTCTTTAAAAACTGGATACTCTGACTTGCTATATGTGGCAACTGGCATAAAAATCTTCGATTATAGTCCTTTTTATATCTAAAACCCAACATTTTTATTAATTTTGATAACGATTTTAGTCCAATTTCCAATATGCCTTGATTTTTTAAAGCTTCCTTAAAAACTTGAAGGGGTTATATTAGTTTTTGATGTGTATAAATCGTAAATTGCATCACGAACATCCATTTTTACATTATCACTTAAGTCTATCTTTGGCTTTTTTCGTGTACATTTCTTAATCTTCTTCGGTAGTAAATTATGCTTTTTTTCATGCACAATTTTCTGCACAGTCCCTATACTGATTCCTAGAGCTTTTGCTACTGTGTTCTGGATATTGGCCGGTGAATTTTCATTTTCGTAATATTTTATTAGATTTAATACCATTTTCTTCGCTTGTGGATGCAAAAAAACCGAAAATTGTTTTCTATTACTCATTTTGTCACTGACTTGTCAATTCGACTTTGAAGTGACATCGCTCAAAGATTTTCGCAACTGCTGGTATTTATATGTTTATCCTCTTTTTTCATATGAAAATATCATAGGTCTATCTAATTCATCTTCCGGATTTTATGCGGAGCATATGATTACACGTAATAAAAGAAAGACAAACTTAAAAAGTTTGTCGTTGATAAATCGTATGACCAGCATGATAACACTGCTTTTGACTATAACAACGCCTAAAAAGTTCAAATTAAAAATGTTGGCAATTATTGTAATATCTGAAGAGTTTCCATCATTAACCTGTATATTCCACTCCAATTTCTTTTCATTTTTTCCTCTTTCAGTCTCATGTTTTATTATATTCGATACTTTTTTAGATTAGAAGATAATCGTATTTCCTCCTCAATATTTATTTGTTTCGCCTCATTTATTAGAGTTCCCACTAATGTACAGTAATGTTTAAAACATAATTTCAAAATTGGGCAAGAATTAGTATTTACGTAATTGTCTTTTATGTCTCCAAGAAATTTGAATACCTAATGTTATCCAAGATTATGTTCCTTATGTTTCAGACGCTTAGTTGGGAAATATGTTCTAAGAATTCTTTCTATTCTTTCATAAAATAGGTTAAAGTTACTTTGCACTATTGTATCTTTATTTAAGTTTGTTAGGGACAATATTTCTTAGATATAATTTTTATATTTTTATTTTCTGATATTTTAGTTAAAAAGAAAAGACTATCATCTATAGATCTAAAAATGATGTATTTACCTTAAACTTCAGAAGTGAAATGATCAGTATTAATATCTGTTTTTATATTATCTATTACGGCAACTGACCTAGTGGTAATTCTTGTCGGTTGAAACACGGTAAAATAGAAGCAGTAACTATTTAGTAATGATTGAAATTCGTAAAAGTTTAAAGTTGTTTTAGTAATATCTATGTTAAAATCTCCACATAAAATAACATGTTTTTGATACATATCAGATAATTTAAGAGTATTTCAAGTTTTTCCAGAAAATCCATCACTGGTTTCTTAGGGCTACAATACACACAAATTTTGACACACACGATGCAGGAAGCATGCAACTCTATTGTTGAAGGTATTTTATAAATTGAACTCAGTAACGGTGTGTCTAGACTATAATAATAGTCTTAATGGTCAAAGTCAACAATTTAAATTTAGTCTTTTTATCCATATTCAAAATCAGATTGACTGGGATGGTGTTTAAATCTGCACTTGTTTAAATACTTAATTCTACGCGACAATTACATCTCATGCATATACAATAAAAAAAATAACTGAGTCTAGGTCTAGCTATTTTTTTCACTTTAAATAGTTTTTGAATTCTAGGGTTATTCATAATATTAAAACTTAATTTTGTACGTGGGATAGTATGTATTTAATTTAAGGATATCTGATCAACTCGGAATTATATTTCTTATAACAATACACGTATTTAATTAATTTAAAACATTACAAAAAAAGTTTACAACAATATATTTTATTTGAGAATAACAATTTCCACACGAATATGAGAGCTGCTCCACATAAGTCACATACACTATACTTTTTTTTATAGTAGTATCTGACATGATAGATAAATTCAGTGTTAGTGTCCATTATTTGCAAGATAAAGTTAACTTTATCTTGCAATTACTTGCTTTTGACACATTGAATACAAACGAATGGTAAGATATATCGATGCAGAAATAAAATATGCAGCTGTATTTCACACATAGGAGATGACCATTGGAGAACCAATGTGAGCTGTGGGAACTGAATTCCCACGGGTAGGCGAAATTATTAATTTTCAGATCTTTCTGATCATATGTTTTTTTGGTCGCTTTTGCATACTTGCATACGCTTCTTGCATCATCTATTCTCTAAGAATCTAAAATCACATTTTAAAATTATGTGAAAATAATCTTAATATAACATTAAACAGAATATCTGGGGTTACCACGACAAGAATGCCCTCGTTAAAATTTTCCATTTAATTTAGAAATAACATAGATTTTGAAAAATTTCGTAACAATTAGAAACAAACTAATTTACTATATATAGCTAAGTTTTTATGATAGATGGTGCGCCCTAAGATGCTTACATTTTATGTCATTTTATATGTATAGCATTTTACATAACAAGGGCGTTAAGAAGATTAAAAATGACACATAACCTAAAGAGAAACGTTTCATGTTTGATTACAAATGTTATAGTTTTTTATAGTAAGGAAGCTTTTCTTGTGTCAAATATTTTAATAAAAATACCTTTAAAGTAATAACTTTTCAATACATTTTAAAGTGTAGCAAAAAAGTAAATGTCGACTAGATGCAGAAAATTTATAGATTAATTCTTATCTTGAAATCTGAAAAGTTAGGAATCCAGAAAATTTGGCGGAAATAGTTTAGCGGACGAGAATTATTTAATATATGCGTCAATTTGGGGTATGGGTAATTTTGTGAGGTAATTATTTTAAAGAGAAAGTTGGTAACCGCTCGTTCTCATAACACTTGTTTTTTATTTTGATAAGTATGTTTTTTTTTGTTATGAATTTAACGCTTTAATTAAAAAGTCATTATCATTACATGAGTTATTAATTCTCTTAACAACTTCAAGCCCATGGTGCTATAGGTGGCAACAAGTACTAACATTTTGCAAGGAGTAATATTGTAATTGAACATATAGGCCGAGGGATATAGCAATCATACATCGAAAATTTAAATGTAATTGATTCCTTCAAGGTAAAATCATTTTAGAAAATATTTATATTTATGTTCTGCCTTTTTTGTAATTTTTCGCAAAATATATTTTTATCCAGTGTATTCGCATTATTTTGAATGTAGCGAATTATCCCTGAAACCCCATAGAAACGCATATGGATCGAATATCTTAATATTTTCATTCCATCGTCTTACAAAGATTCTTGATCAACCTAAAGAATAATAAAATTCACAACAATCGGTTATTAGAAAAGATTTAATATTTTACCCAAAGTTAAGATAATATTCCTAATTCGAATAATGTGCTTGAAGGGATTAATAGTTAATTAATGTTATTCACTATTCCTAATACAAGGTTCTTTTTATATTGTTTAAATATTAACTGTAGGCCAAATAATGTCGTTTTCGAAATACGGTTTGTAAAAATGTCATAGGTTTTTTGATACAGCCCGTATATTTATAGATATTTTAAAATAAAATTTAGCACATACTACGACTAAATATCAAAACTGTTTAAATAAGTTTTAAAAAAAATCTAGATGTTATATCTTTCTGAATTGCAACCTCTTTAACCCGCTCGAAATTTTCACTAAAAACGTCACTGGCAAAAGCAAATTCTTCATTGTATTCTGTAACTTATTGGGCTCTTATGATTTTTCGATATCTTGAACTGATGAGAATTTATTTAGCTAAATGTCCATTCATACATATATACATACATTTACATTACAATTTCACACTGAAATTAGTTATTCACGAATGAACAATTTTCTAATTAACATCTATACGGTGCAAAAAATCGAAAAAAGTCTAAGAGACAAATAAGTGACAGAATAAAAAGGGAACTTTTATTTTGTTGCAGAAATGGCCAGTTATGTTGTAATAAAAGGTTCAAGAGGGTCAAAGTGGTTGCAACCCGAAGAAAAATAACACCATGTATACCTTTTAAAAATGTATTTAGTTCTACTATTGAAATTATACCGTGTTCCAAATTTGATTTAGAAATCCCCAAGAATGAAAAAAGAATATATAAAAGAAACGAAGACATAATAATATTTCAACACTGTATATTTCGGAAACGGACAGATTCCGACTGCTATTCATATGTTTTTTTTTTATTTTTATGAGATTAATTGCATCTCAAAGTTATGAAGTTAATTAATTTACACCCTGTGTTGCCGCCTCTATACAAAAAATTATTTTTACATATGCAACACAAATATGTCCAAGAATAAAAAATATCTCTTTTGCATTAAAACTCTGTCCACCAACAATTGTTTTTAAATTTACTTAATTTTTTTATTAAATATGTGAGATGTTTTTGACCTCACAAAAACCAGTCATGTCGCAGTTAATGTTTTTTCCTAATATAACAATCTCTCAAAAATGTAATAAAAAGCACATATTTAAAATTCTGTGGTTGATAATTAAAATGCAAAACAAAAAAATTTAAAGAGGACAAAAGTTAACATGTGATTACTGATTTTGTTTTGCTGCTCAACACCTCAGATAACTTAAGCAAACAATTAAAAAGCAATTTCACAAATTTTGTTATTCTAAAATCTCAAAAACTATGCAAACTTTCTAAAGTTTCTCGACTAATCGGTTTAACAGTGCGTAGGTCTTTAAATCACATTTATACTTTTCTCTATATCTATTGCTGTTTTTTGAGATCTCATTCCTGAGCGTCGAATTTGCACATATACTTGTTATATTAATAATATATTCTTGAAAACCCGAAAAACGAATGACTACTGCTAATGAAAAAAAAAATACATAATTTTATTTAAAAAGTTCCTAGAAATTTTAAATAAAAGAAAAATATACGTTAACATAATTTACTTTAATGAATCAAAATTACTCCGTCGAAGGTTAATACTTGCCCGAAACTAAAAAACTTGCTGGAGCTTCGAAACCAATCCTCTCAAAAATAATAAAGAAAAGTAAAGATAACTATTACGTAATTCAGGAGGTTAGCCCCACCTTAATGGAATAAAAAAAGATATTAAAAGACTTGTCAAAGTTAATAAGATGCCTCTGAAGTAAAATTGACAGAAAACCAAGATTGCAATCAATGTTCATCAAGTTGCCTTTAAGGTAGCCAAAAGACTTAAAAATGAGTCTTCTAAAAAAATGTGTAATATAAACGGAAAATGCATACACTCAATGTTTTAAATTCTAACCTTAAATGTTCTATAGCATTTCATCGTATGCTATTGTCAAATAAAAATATGATTTCAGTTTAATAGGATGTCAACATTTATTCGTGTCACGAAGCAAAGTCAGAATTATTACTAGGCATGCTAATATAATTGAAGAAAATGGAAAGCCTGCTAAAAATAATAATAGGTACCGCGGAGGGCTCGAATTCGCTACTTGCATATTTAAATATTTCTAAACATTTGCTTATATTAATAAGTTAAATCGTTTACTTACTATTTTGAATAGTGTATGGAATTCGATAGTTAATGAGTGGTTACGTAATAGTATTAATATATATCCGTGTTATCGGTACAGAAAATAATTTATTGGTCCCGTTGAATTCTGAATAAAATTTAATATTAAATGTATTTAATATTAAACACATGAGTACGTAAAGTGAAGATATTAAAACAGATAGTTAAACACATTCTAATGCTAAAATGTACAAAGCAAAATAAACGTAAAAATGTGTATAAAAGCAAGCTTTTATTTATAAACTATTGCACTAAAAAAATGAAAAATAATATTTAGCGTATGGAGTTAAATAGTAAAGCTACAGGAAAACCCCAACTTCGCTGATCAAAGGCGTAAGCAGTATATTAACTAAACTAATAAAACTTACATAAATACAGAACTTTTAAAAATTTGAATATTTTCTTAAAAGCTTGATGAGTGAGACGTCATCATACATGAAATAAAGAATTAAGCTTTTGAGAACATATTCAATTTTTTAACCGTTCTGTGTTTATGTAAATTTTATTAAGTATGTACTGCTTGCGCTTGCTAGCTTTACTATTTAAGTTCATACGCTGAATATTATTTTTTACCCTTAACTGCAGTAGGTTATAAATAATAGCTTGCTTCTAAAAATTTTTTCGCCTTTTTTTTTTATTTGATTACCAAATTACTTCGAATATCTAGCCTTACCCTTTAGTGGGAAAAAATTTACTTATTTACACAAAACTTTGAAATTTGTTTTGCGTCACCCTTTGTTAAATGCCTTAAAGCCTTATAAAATATTTTTTATCGTTTTCAAAGGCTGTCTCATCATTCTAGATCTGCCCTGTGTTTTGAGAAAAATGCGTTTATATACAAAATGATAAAAGAAATTTAATGTTTTATTGTTATTTACGTAAGCTTATCTGGAATACATTTAGTTTTATTGTAACATAGTTAAAAAATATATTTGAAATACATAAAAATAAAATAAAATAATATTTTAATGAATCAAAATTACTCCGTCGAAGGTTAATACTTGCCCGAAACTAAAAAACTTGCTGGAATTTCGAAACCACTCTTCTCAAAAATAATAAAGAAAAGTAAAAATAACTATTACGTAATTCAGGAGGTTAGCCCCACCTTAATGGAATAAAACAAGATATTATAAGACTTGTCAAAGTTAATAAGGATGCCTCTGAAGTAAAATTGACAGAAAACCAAGATTGCAATCAATGTTCATCAAGTTGCCTTTAAGGTAGCCAAAGGACTTAAAAATGAGTCTTATAAAAAAATGTGTAATATAGATGCAAAATGCATACACTAAATGTTTTAAATTCTAACCTTAAATGTTCTATAGCATTTCATCGTATGCTATTGTCAAATGAAAATATGATTTCAGTTTAATAGGATGTCAACATTTATTCGTGTCACGAAGCAAAGTCACAATTATTACTAGGCATGCTAATACAATTGGAGAAAATGGAAAGCCTGCTAAAAATAATAATAGGTACCGCGGAGGGTTCGAATTCGCTACTTGCATATTTAAATATATCTAAACATTTGCTTATATTATTAGGTTGAAATCGTTTACTTACTATTTTGAATAGTGTATGGAATTCGATTGTAAAATGAGTGGTTACGTAATAGTATTAATATATATCCGTGTTATCGGTACAGAAAGTAATTTACTGGTCCCGTTGAATTGTGAATAAAATTTAATATTAAATTTATTTAATATTAAACACATGAGTACGTAAAGTGAAGATATTAAAACAGATAGTTAAACACATTCTAATGCTAAAATGTACAAAGTAAAATAAACGTAAAAATGTGTATAAAAGCAAGCTTTTATTTATAAACTATTGCACTAAAAAAATGAAAAATAATATTTAGCGTATGGAGTTAAATAGTAAAGCTACAGGAAAACCCCAACTTCGCTGATCAAAGGCGTAAGCAGTATATTAACTAAACTAATAAAACTTACATAAATACAGAGCTTTAAAAATTTGAATATTTTCTTAAAAGCTTGATGAGTGAGACGTCATCATACATGAAATAAAGAATTAAGCTTTTGAGGACATATTCAATTTTTTAACCGTTCTGTGTTTATGTAAATTTTATTAAATATGTACTGCTTGCGCTTGCTAGCTTTACTATTTAAGTTCATACGCTGAATATTATTTTTTACTCTTAACTGCAATAGGTTATAAATAATAGCTTGCTTCTAAAAATGTTTTTCGCCTTTTTTTATTTGATTAACAAATTTTATTTATATATCTTGCGTTACTTTATATATCTAGCGTTACTTTATATATCTAGCGTTACCCTTTAGTGAGAAAAAATGTATTTATTTACACAAAACTTTGAAATTTGTATTGCGTCACCGTTTGTTTAATGCCTTAAAGCCTTATGAAATATTTTTTATCGTTTTCAAAGCCTGTCTCATCCTTCTAGATCTGCCCTGTGTTTTGAGAAAAATGCGTTTATATACAAAATGATAAAAGAAATTTGATATGTTTTTTTGTTATTTACGTAAGCTTATCTGGAATAAATTTTGTTTTATTTTAACGTGGTTAAAAAGTATATTTTAAATACATAAAAACGAAAGAAATTAATGTGTTTCATCGGTTTTTTTTTGTATTTTCTTTTGAGTTTTCAGGCAGCTGCTTCATCTTTTTAAGGCTTCCCTATATAGAGGAGAAAAAAGTACTTGATACAGAAAAAAATTAAAATAAATTTAACGTGTCCCGTCGTTTTCCCAAATTCATCACAATAATAATTTTTTCATGTTTTTATACCCATTAAAAACATCGAGGGTTTAGGCCATGGCATCCAAAATCCAGTCCCGGCGAGACATTGACACAAATTTGCAGCAATTTTTTATGCAAATTTGGGACGAAAGAGTCACACAGACGCGCACACAAATACACACTCATGGTTATATTTGAAACGAGTCTATAACCTTAACTTATACAAATATACTTATACTAAACCATCAGAGACATCATCGTGCTGATTATGAAAATACCATTTTTGATACTTTAAAAAATACTGTAAAAACTCTGCTCTGCCAGAAGAGGCAGTGTATTAATTTCTTATGACCTTACTTAAGTGTATGTTCTCTTTCTTTCAAACACATTGCTTCTTGTGACAGGCCTTTTGTCAAATTTCTCGTTGTCTTTAAAGATAAAGATGTGAAACCTAATGTATTTATAATCAGCAAGAAGATGTGCATTTTGATATTTCTTAATTTTATTTTTTTTAGAAAATTCGGACCATGCAGAGAAAGCTATAAGGCTTTAATATACAATATATTTTGATATGCCTTAAAGTTTAACTATTACACCCCGTTTAAAGTGTAACCGGCACAGACATCAAAAATGTTTTTCTAAAAATATATTTTCGTATTCCAGGTTGTATAATTCTCACAATTACACATAAAATTTCTATAATTTAATAAGACAATTCTATGCATATTTAATATTTACTTAGATGGTATGTACAGTGTCTACACTGACCTTCTTACAGTCACGTCAGTTGAACCTTGCACGTTCTGATGACTATACATAATATAATGTTATTAAATTTTACTATTTTGCATCATTGAGATCGCACGCATTGTTTAATTGATAGTTGTATAAATGGAATGTAAATCTTAGAATAAATCAGTACGTTATTAACCACGATAATTGTTACTCATTTACTACGAACAAATACCTACTACGTCCTACATCGTCCCGCTGCTCATCTCAAGCCGAAGCTGAGCAAAGCTATTGGCAAGCAAAGCTTGCACACAGGTACTCTAAAACCCAACTTATAATTTTTGCCATTACAATAATCTATATAGTATATTGATAATACAATATATGGGCTGTTATATGGGAAATAAAAATAAACAAAAATGAAAATATTTGACTGCAGAATATTCACCAACAGGTATGTTCCCAACATTCCTTGCAAGATTATTTTGACCTAACGTGATCTCGGAGTGTAGCAGAATTTTCCATTTCCTTAACTTAACTACTTGTATTTCCGAAAAGGTAACACATAAATTGAAATCATTTCCTGCCTTTTCGTAATGCCGCCACCGTTGATACACAGGAACTAGCATATTTGTTATCTACTTCTAAAACAGGAAATTATACGTTAAATTGCAGATATGTATACTCCTACTGAGATGTACCTACCCAAGTATACATTTAATGGTTTTATTTTTAAATATAAATTAAAATGTACATAGAGTGTCTTTAAAGATGGTAAAATACTTACGTTATTATTTAGCTAATAATAGAGCACAAAATATTTTTAAAACGCAGATTGTTCAAAATTAAAATAGGTATACTGGTTTTTCATACATATTTCTATACCTGAAACTGTACGTTATATCTGCGGCATAGTCCACTTTTAGAGTTACTTAAAATAAGGATAGTTCATTCAGAAATGATATTAAAGACAAAAGCCCACAATCTGAATATAATTTGAATTGTGCGCCCTCTCACAATATTTCAGGATAACAAAGTTGCTTTTATCATTGTATGATAAGGCACAATGGTTTTATTAAGAAAACAGCATCAAAAAATAATTTAATATAATTAGTTTAAAGGCTGATTTTAAAGTTGGCGCTGAATGGCTATATAACGCAGTTATTTTTTCCGACCTCATAATTTTTGCTGTGTTTGGGCTCCTTATGGGGGAGGTGAACTTAAGACCCCTCTGTAGTTACGCCACTCTTTCCACGGAGTTTTAAAGTTATAACCACTTTTGTCTTAAAATCAATCTAATACATGTAGGTACTTTTTTACTGCGACACCGTGTATCTCAGAGATAAAGTTAGAGTTAAAATGACCGTTGATGAACGTTACCAAAAATAATGAGATAATTTAAAGGGATTTCTACCTTAATCCTTGATTCACTGTCGACTAAAGAAATTTTACCAAAAAAATCAGTATTGTTCCCGTCATTCGACATACAGCATAGGGATATAATGCGACAAACAGAACATGAATTTGTTAGCAACACGTAAAGAAGGCATAAACACTATAGAAATATTAGAACAGAGAATATAACGATTGTTTATCTTTGTTGATCTTTTCATATTGAGATAGTGATTTTCAAAAACTATGTTTACGTGATCAAGCCGCTGAGACCTCTGGTTTTTTGTTTCTTTTTAATTATGTTATTACAATAAGTTTATTCAGAGTTCACTCCTCGTAGAATTCCACCGTGTATGCTAGGAAATCCTGAGTCTTAAGAATTAAGAATTAAAAAAATCACGAATTTAAGGATTAAAAACTCATAGTATTTTTTGAGCAATAGTTGAGGTTTTCCAAGAATTAAATCATCAAACCTGGGTTAAACATTGTCTAGGTTCGTCTAGTTTCTCTTTGTATTTTATCAGGAGTTATTCGAGCTCATCCTCAGGTACTGCTTCTATTAGGCTGTTTAGAAAAATCAGAGACACAGGAAAAATGTAAGTACTGAATAAGCTGAGAAGCCGAGGGAGCATTAAAAATTTGTTTTGTGAAGAAAATATAAAAAAATAGAGAAGAAAGTAACCTAAGCAGCAAGTGGATAGAAACATGTGTAAATGTAAACCGATAGAGCTTCTGTCAAAAAGATTATAATAAAACAGAGATGAAAGTAACTTAAGCAACGCGTAGATAGAAACATGAAAATTTTTCGTCACGAGGAAAAAGTTATACTGAGAAACACTTAGATATTACCATTATATCCGGAGGCCACACTGGTAGACGGCGTTGTATGTATAAGCGTTATTTGCACAAGCAGCACCAAAAACTCTAATTGTTAGAGTTAGATTGAGTTTAATTTTTTGAGCAGTCGTTCAAGAAGTATAAAATTGTGTTTAATTGCCTCTGGCATAGACAGTTGCAGTGAATAAACCAATAACCAACCAACCAATCAAATAATACCAAAAACTCTTTCCGGCCATAGTCCTGTTTAGAACTGCGCTTCTAAATTGACTCCTATCCTCACCAGGTTACTCCAAATGTCCTATGACAGACGCATGTTTCCTAAAAGCTGAAAATCTACTCATGTACAGCCTGTATCTATAAAGGGATCCAAAACTCTTCCCTCTAACTACAGACCCATATACCTCCTTTCAATTATGAGTAAGTTATGGAGAATTATATCAATAATGGTCTTTTAAATTACCTTAAAAAGTATAAAATCCGCAGCGGATCTTCTGACTTTCGTAACCCACAACTGGAATGAGTCTATCGAATTCCAAATTATTGCCCTCGCCATATCAAAAGCATTTGATCAAGTCTAGCATGATTAACAAACTTCCTGTCTATGGTCTTCCTCCAAAACTTTGCACTTGATTTCCCAGTTTTCTTTCCAACAAAAGTATGTCTGTAGTGGATGACGGCCATTCATTAACCTTTCAGCAAATCAATGCAGGCATTCCACAGGGCTCAGTGTTGGCACCTACGCTATTCCTCCTCCACACGAATGACCTACTTTCTTCTATTAGCAATCCTATTCGCAGCTATGCTGACGATAGCAAACTTTACTCCGATATACAATTTCCCAAACCCGTCTCTAAGACTGAAATTGATGATAGGCATAGAGTACTGACTTTATCCCTAACCGAGGACCTTATTAGAATCGTAAGATCGGGAGCAAAGAACCTTGTCCAGTTTAACGCCACTAAGACACATTCTTGTTTACTATCTCACAAATCATCTCCCAGTACTCACACCATTCAAATGAATGATCAAATGCTTGAAGCCAAAGATCCGTTTAGCCTAGATGGTACCAATTTTCAGAAAGATTTTCGCTGGCATGATCACATCACCTCAATTGTCACAGCAGCGGAGAAAAAATTGTGTTGTCTTTTTCGAGCTCGAAAATACATTTTTTTTCTACTAACCTGTTTACACTTTACACTTTGCAAATCAGACCTTGCCTTGAGTATTGCTCGCACATATAAGGAGCAGCCTCTCCTTCAATCCCTAATATTCTGTCCAGAGAAGAATAATTCGTCTGATTGGTGATCCAAACCTCACAAGGAATCTTGCATCACTAAAGCATCGTCGAATTGTGCGCGATCTGTCTCTGTTTTACAGATACCACCACGGATTCTATTCTGATGAAATAACATCCATTATGTCATCCCTAGTCATTCCTGCCAGGGAGACACGAGCATCCCTTCACAGTCAAATTGCAAAGACCAAGGACCTCCCACTTTGTTAGCTCTTTAATTCACAGTGTGTCCAAATTATGAAATGTTTTTTCCTTTTTATCCTAATCTGCAAGTCTTTAAATCCCGCATCAGTAAACTATGGATGTCTTTATTTAAAGCAACCACGGTACTATCTTACTTAGGCTTTCGTAGTCTGCATAAAAAAAACGTGCTAAAGTGTTTTGAGAGTGGTTTCTAGGTAAGTTTCACTTGCGCGAAATAACCATGGTTTTATTCGAGAATGATTTAGAGAAAACAAAAGGAATTTTCACTGACCGTTTTCTGCAGTGTGTGGCGAAGAAGGTTGCACTAATCCTTGATTAAAAATATGAGATGAAACTGATACATCAGGACCAACGTATTATCAAACTTCAGCAACAGGTAGAAAGCCTCAAAAGAGACAAAAGTAAAATGCAAGATCTATTGATAATCAAGAACAGGCTTTCCGAAACCTTTTCGACTATAAGAGTATTCGGGGTTCCGCTCGAAAAAAACTAACAAAAGCGCTCTAAAATTAAAGTACTGTTCAGACAGGTGAATATAAAATATCAACGAGTGTAATCAGGAAAAGTGCTAAAGTGTTCATCCCAAAAATACTACTCCAGCAGTACTCTTCAGATACCATAACGATACGGAGCATTCTGCTGTTTTGAAAAGTAAAAAAAACTTACAGTCGACAGGCAGCCAGATCAGAGAGGTCTTAACAAGAACACGGCTGGCAATTCTGGTAGCGCAATTCATAGATTTCTTTTTATACAACCACTTTGTGCCTGAATATTGTCGTTTATCTTAAAATAGGTGATAGTGAATCGTGTTAAAAACATCGAAGAGCTAAATAGTTTGATATATATAATATACAGGTGCAGGTACGATATTTTATTAAGATTTCTAATTAAAAAAGCTATTTATAATACACTACATGTTTCCTCTTGCAATTTTCTTTCTATGCTTATTTTTGCAGCGTTCGATATGTATGTATATTTTCCAAAATACCTATATATTAACAATAATTTTATCGGCATGCTATATATGTTGACGTAAGGCCCAACTTAACAACAGATATTTTTAATTAATAAAGTTTTTATATAAAGTTGACTCTATGGTTATGTACCTACTCGGATATATATATATATATATATATATATATATATATATATATATATATATATATGTATATATAATTATGTAACTAAATTACAACATTTAATCCAATGTATGTGCATTAGTAGAAGCACCCTCTGTAGACAGGGATTTTCAATCCTTACTCCTTGATTTATATTATATTTTTTTGTTTATTTTATTAAGTAGTGCTAAGTCGCATATATTATTATTGTAATATATCCAATGAATATTATATAGTTATCTCAATGCATGTTTTTTATATATATATAGTTTCTTTAGAAATTCGTTAATGTAATATGGTCATCCTAGCTATAAGCATAATATCTATTTTTCGTTTTTTATTTTCGTTCTGTCAATATTTACTACAAAATTTACTTTTTTGTAATTATTTTAAATAACGGATGTTACTTTACTTTTCTGAATTACCTTAAATCTCGCTGGAGAGTGGGGACTGCAAATTTGCATTTGTATTCTGCTTATAAGGACACTGCTTTTGTTTTTACTTAGACTATCATAATTATAAGTTTAGTTATGTTTCTTTTTTATATTACTTAGTCTTTTTTTCTATTATATTCTATTTATTCTTTTCCCTTTTTAACATTGTTTTTTTTCAATGTTGCATTTAACTCGTTTAAATGTGAGGTCACTGACAAATAATTTCGATATTTTTAAAGATCATATTATTCTTTAAAGTAATTACAGCGTAATTGCTATATCAGAAACATGGTTAACGGAAAATATGTCGGATAATGATGTTGCTATTGATAATTACCGCTTCATTAGACAGAATAGGCTTGGGTGAGATATGGGTGCTGCAGTTTATATTTAAACTAAATTTGAGTTCACTGTTCTGATCAGCGAGTGCAGGAATGTTATTGAACATGTATGGAACAAAACTAAATGTAACAATGGGACTATTATTATTGGTTGTATGTATAGGTCTCCTAAAGCAAACTACGACGAGTTTTTTACGTATTTTGGGGACGTGCTTATTGAGCTTTTCTCCCAGAGTCACCGAGTCATATGTCCTGGGGATTTTAATATTGACATGCTATGTTATGATTCTACCCAAGTTGCTCAATTAAGCTGTATACTTGGCTCCTTTAATTTGGAAAGGTTAATTCCAACTCTTACAAGTGTTTCAAATTTTAGTTCTACTCTGATAGATTAATCTGTTGTCAGGTTGAAGGTGTGCAGGAAATAGGGGTCAGGGATAATAATGTTTTTGATCATTTTTTAGTTTATATTTCTCTTAACTTGAAGTCTATTAAACCCCAAAATATATATTACAAATATAAAGCCCTTGATCTTATAAACTTGACTAATCTCCAAACTGATCTAGAAAGTTACCCATACAATATCATTTATGACATTACTGACATCGACGATAAAGTACAGTTTCCCCACAGGAATCTTAATTGATATCTTTGATCGACATGCTCCCATGGCAGTGGTTAGTACTATTAGAAAGCCCTACTGCTCGTGGATAATGGACAAAATAAAATTTAAGAAAAATCTTAGAAATCGAGCACTGAATGATTTTTGGCTCATTCGGCTCCCAGAACATTGGAACAACTTCAAAAAAAAAAAATAGGTATCTGGTCACTTCTTCTATTAGAGATAAGAAAAGATCATACCTTAATCATAAATTTCAAAATTGTTCTTCAGAAGACCAATGGAAAGAACTTAAAAGAATAAATATTTTACATCAAAAAAGTAACTGTATTCCGGAAAATTTAAAACAGGTCGATCAACTCAATGCATTCTTTACATAAATTGTTTAAAATAGAAACTCTCCCAACCAGGCACTTATACATTTGTATACGAAAAATCTATTATTAAATAAAACTTTTGAATTTCATACTGTCTCAGAAGAGATAACATCTAAAACTATTTTTAAAATAAAGCCGAAAACGTTGGGTGCTAATGACCTAAATATAAACTTTATCACTTCTTGTTATTCATTTATAATTCCTTATATAACTCATATTATTAATAGTTGTATTTAGGCTTCTTAGTTTCCCAAAACCTGGAAATTAGCTAGTGTTATACCTTTGCCGAAAGTTTAAAATCCTACTGAGTTTGGACAACTGCGATCTATTTCGATACTACCCATATTGTCTAAGGTCTTGGAAAAAGTTATAGAGATTCAAAAGGTTTCTTTTATGTCAAACAACAATATAATACTAGAAAAACAATCGGGGTTTAGAGCTGATATAGTGGATGACCTGGTAAAAGCACGTGATCAACACAAGGCTTCTGTTCTCAGATTATTCAATTACACAAAAGCATTTGATATGTTACACCATAGCACCTTATTAACTGTTTTAAATATATAGGATTTAAGAAGCATCATTCTTACTTTTATCTTCATTCATTTCTGATAGGGTATTCAAGCAGGTATTCTCCAGGGAAGCATATTGGGGCTCTTTCTTTACTGCATATATACATTTAAATCTATTAAGTCTCTCGATCATTGCCAATAACATTTGTATAACAACGATACCCAGCTTTGTGCCTCGTTTAAGCCCGATGTAGCTGAAACTATAAATCTGCCAATAAACCAGGACTTACTCACCATTTATAGTGATCACCTCTAAAATTAATCTAACTAAATCAACAGCCTTGTTAAATTGTAGTAAAAATATATTGGAAACCATAGAAAAAAATTGGGAGATGATTCCATCTTTTTCAAAAACTCTGCTAAAAACTTGTGTTTGATAGTGGATAATAAACTACAATTTAGGACCATATTACTGCTAGTCAAAAACAAAGTCTTTCCCGTGTTAAAACTAACTTATTCTCATAGACATTATCTCTCTTAAAAGACCAAGCCATGCTACGGGGGACTCTTGTTCTCGCCCATTTTAACTTCGCGGATAACATATACGGCCCTTTTGTAGGCGTGGTGTCAGGTAAGTCCAGAAAATCCAAATTGTTGCATCCGGTTGATCCGCAGAATAAGACGCAGGCATAGAGTGTCGCATAAATTGGCTTCTTTGGGTTGGCTTGATATGATTCACCGTCGTACTTTCCACTCGGTTTAGTTTTTTTACAAATTTACAAATTTGAATCTCCTCAATATCTTCACAAAAATCTTGAACAGATGTTCATAACTTAAATATACGCTGACAATATCTATTGACAGTACCATCTCATAATAAAGATTTTTTCAAAAAATCTCTTTCCTACCAAATCGCCTTTTTAACAAACAAATTAAAAATATAAATTTCTTTTCTTCGGTTATTACTTTCAATCAATTTCAATTTTCAGTTCAAAAATATGGTGCTTGACTTATTTTCACAGCAAAATATTAATTCGGCTATGTAGCAACTCTTAAAATTAGTGATTACTCCTAGATATTATTTTTACCTTTGTAACTACAGTATGTGTTCTTTTTTGGAATAGTAAATAATAACCTATATTAAAATAAATATCAAAACCTGCCCTTCAAAATATATTTACGCAATATAGTAGATTTGAACAACACAGTTATTTAATCGTTCTATAGAATAATGCACCAATTAACAAAGGTTAAACACAATAGAACGTGTCAAAATCACAAACATTGCAAAAAATAATCGTCCTCCTAATACAATGTCGCTGAGGAGAGCGATGCGTTATATATGCTATATTTTACGATTGTAAAATATGACGCATATAACAGTGGGAAATAAAAAAAATAGTTATAAATTACCAGAGAAAATAGACCAATTAGCTCAAATAAATCTCTAAAAAAATATATTATCATATCTGTATATTCGCTGATTTGGCAAAAACGAAGAAACATAACTAAGAACTACAAGCATTAACAGGCGATATGGACAAACATGATGATACGGAGTATTTTCATATTATCAAGAATTTTCTCAGTGGTTTAAGAAAGAAAATACCAATGTAACTTGGAGATCGTACTATTTTACTATGCATGAGGAATTCCTTGTAAACCGGAAGAGTGAGGAATAAGTAGTCTGAAAAATATTTTTGGCTTATCAAAACTTTCTGTTTTTGATTGAAAAGATCACGAACCTGCTTTAGAAATTGTAAAAGCATCATCGTGACAATTTATAATCTAAATTATACAAGTAAATCAAAAAAAGGCCTTGGAATATGCGAGCTATATATTAGCATTATTAACGACATTTAGCAGATATGTCTTAAACATTTTCAAATAACGGAGCCACTTTGCGAATGACAAAAAATAGTTTGTTATTAATAGCGCTGTGTATATATCCGAAAGTAAAGAAACAGTTTTGCTAAGCCTAAAATAGGTCAAATTGATAACTTGGCTTGATGACCTATTAAGGCGCTCCAGCAATCTATAAACCTAAAAACGTATAAGATTTTGGACGAGCGCGAGCCAGCTGAGTTGTTAATTCTGCACTTTTATTAAAACAACATTGGTGGCGTCACTATATTTATCGTCGTATAAACGAAGTTTCTTAAGTTTTGGAGTGTGCACTCGTAACGCAATAGGTTTCGTTGAAATGGTCTTGGGATCCATCTCCGACAAGACAAGTTTTTTTATTTTTCATTTCTGTGTTGTAAATATCGGACTATGTTTTTGGTTAGCTCTGGTTCGGTCTTTTTTGGGTTAACATAAAAAAGTGTTTCTATAATTAAGCAATATGTTCAAATGTTACGTCGGTACTTATATTGTAGCCAATAATAAACGAGTATTTTGTCCCCGTTATGTAGGTCTGTATGGACCGTTTATATGCTAGCCGTGTATAGATGAGAAAGTGAAGCCGTTTCCAGCCTCTTATGGAAGAGGAAATTATATTCTCAAAAGAATTTCTCAGCAAAAAGTTAAATATTTAGTATAGAATAATTTAATAATTTGTTTAAGGGTGGTAGGGTACTACTAAATAACGTGAGCGAAAGCACCTAAAATAGATTCAATTAATAAATAGACCATCTCTAAAGAAGTAGATCATAGAAGACCTATTAAGGCGGTCGAGCAGTTTTCACCACCCAAAAACGTATAGAAAGTTAGGTCGAGCGCAAGCCATTTGATTTTACTCCTTTATGGTTTAGCTAGAATAAAACTTACAAAACGTTACTTATATAGTTCAATCGAAACAGATTTCCACAGATTTATTCCCATTTTTATATTTTAAATTATATAGATAATTAGCACCTATTTGCACGTAAAATTGCGAAATTTATTTGTAACCTAAACCAAGGGTAGCATAGTCTATTGAGACGTACCGTTCTACGTGCAGCTTAGTTATGCAACAGACAACAGGTTTCGGTTCGGGATATAATTGAACAGAGGGAACATGAATTAATCGGCAAGACATGTAAAAAGCAATAGCATCTCCAGACTCTCGAACTTTTTCTTTATAATTGATGTTATTTTGTTTAAAATTATTATTGTATTACATTTAGAGGTTAAGTTTAAACCTATATTTACAATATAGATACACATCCTCACTGAAAAAAAAATTAAAAGTAGATAACAACCGCGTACTTAATTTCATTATGTAAAAGTTATATTCAAATAAAACTGAGGTATACAAAAATTACAAAATAAAAGTTTTAGGGTAGGTAATTTCTACCGATTTTTCCCTATAAGCTATTGTGAATTTCAAACATCTAAAAAACTACATTTTTCTTTGCATAAAAAAATTATTTAAATTTTTAATTTATAGATATTTTGTTTGAATATCTCTTGTGAACTCCAAGGCATTTATATCATTTCTACATTGCTCATTGGGCATGCTAAAAATGAAGTTTTTCGATCTTCAATTGACCAATTCAACAGTCCACACTTTTGAAAAGATCTGAATGTGCTATTAATGTATTTAAAATAGTCTGTTTTGACGTAAAAATCTCCTTTCTATATAAACTTCATGGGATTAAGGATTGAAGAATCTCGCACAGTGGAGGATCGTGGTTTTTGAAGGCTCTAGGTTAACAGAATTTTTGGGCCCCCTTCCGATTCTATAAAAAAACTATTTTTTATATTCGCATGCGTATTTGGCCCCAAAATTTTGAGGCAAAAAATATACTGCAAAATTAGCAAACTACGTCTTTGAAAAAGTCTTGCATAAAAAAATTAAAACAAACTTTCTGGGCTATATTGGAAAAAGGCCTTTAACATCACAACTTGATATATAGGCAGTATCAAGGATATTATATGCACTGTACATAAATTTGAAAAAGAGTCAATGTTGTTTACAAAAACTATCTTTGACACTTCGAAAGTGATAGCAAAGACACTCTTCTTGAAACATAGTGTTTAAATTATAAATACTTACTATACAGCTTCTTTCCAACATCATTTTGCCCCTGGGACGACGTCTAAAGGGGCCGGGCGGCCTAAAAAGAAAAACAAATCGCTTTGTCTGTGTGTTGCACTCAATATATTTGCCGGTTTCTTCGACTCATCGGATTCTTTAATATTTGGAATTAATATTTTTGCCCGCATATTTTCCCTAGCACACGATTTGTCCACTAGGCTTTGTGAATTACCCATCCAAGAAATATGCGACTACGCATTTGTATTCTCTGCCCAATTAAGATCTTTAACTTTGTTTCTTATAAAGATAGCACTTGTTTATTACCCTACATATTTTAACGAGTAATTTATTAAATGTCAAATATTTTGGTAATTAGTCTGATATAACGCAAATAATAGCTTATATTATAATTATTTCGTGCAAGAATTTTTGGGTATACTACTACAGAAGAGCTTTTTTAATTTTGGTTGTTACTCCGCTGTCAGTTTGTCTATTTTGATATCACTGTTAAATAGAGCAGCAGCAAAAATTAAATATTTTTTGCCAAAAAACTTAAAAATTTATTTCACATGAAATTTCACCTAAATCTGAATAATCATTACTTTTTGTTTTAGAATGTCTGTCGTGACCTTTACCTTACATTTTTTTCTTGTCTTCAACTTTTACTTACGAAAATGAGTTAAGTAGTGAGAGTGATTTTTAGTAAAAAATTGCCTTTTTTCATCTGCTGAAATAAATTTGAATTTATAACACATCGTTAATTGAGGTTTCTCTTTGTGGTAACATGGACCACTTTTTTTAGTTGGTTAGTGGGGTGTATAGCATAAGATATTATCTCCGTTGTCTGAGTTGTCAACACAAGTTATTTACATTTTGTAATTTAAAATTGACACGCTGTGATTAACTAAAAGCACAATGCAAATTATTTTAATTTAGTTACTTTTCCTGATTTTTTCAACTTCAGAAATACATTCTACTCAGTCAAGTTTATAAGATTTTGACAGTTTGTCTAATAGTTATTGTAATTACAGAAAAATTTATTATTGATCAATCTCTGCAGAGTTTGGATAGTAGTAAAAAATGTTTCCCTTCTTCGAAGTACATCACACTTTTTTTTTAATCTGGTTCCAGCTGTGAAGATGGACCAAAAATTAGTATTTTTATCTAAAATGTAGATACTATCTGTATTATAATATACACATATAATCATATTTTGTGGTCGCCTTCAAACATTTTTCTTGAAAACCGACTTCTTAACTCTTTACTTGGTAAGTGTAATAGGAACAAATATTAAACCAATTTAAACATTTAAGATTTAATAAATATATGAAAACATACATAAATGAACAAATATAACTAAAACCATATGTAAAACATTTTTTCAAGAATCAACAAACTCCTACACATTCCCTCTTTGTATTACCAAACTGGTCATTGTGATAATAAAGCGTTTGGCATCTTTGGCTTTAATTCGCCCACCTAGCTCAAGAAGAAAATGGTTTGCTTACTCCCTGAGGCACCAAAAGTCACCAGTCCGCAAGGAATAAAAATAAAGCGGTCTTTAAGTTCTTTATTTGTATTCCTAATAATTATAATGCAATATTTCCATTATAAAAGATATAATGATCACCGGGTTCATTCGTAGATTTTGTTACGGTATAAACAAATTATAAGTATGTCTTGAAAATCTGTTAAACGATTCGAAATAATATAAAAAAATTACATAAGAATATTTTAAGGTATTTAAATTATGAAGATTACATTTAAAATTAATAAAAAGTCTGACCTTATAATAGGTCAATAGTAAAATATTAGAGTTGTATCACTTTCCGTATCTAACGGAATTTCAAATTAATTCATTACTTTTAAATAAGTAAAATTTTTAAATAAAAAAAAACTTATAATTTTTTTAATTTTACATCACATGAAACTAACGAAAACATGTATACCCATTCAAATATTAACACATATTTTTTTCCATTTTGTAATCTACTTGGAGTATAGGTTTGTTCGGACATTTATTGCAGATAAATGAACACTAAACACCGGTTGCACAAAACTTAATTGCTGTTTAGAGTATTTAATCAAACTTTCGGATTTGACAACTGCTTACAGAAATCCAGGAACTCGATGTCAAATGTGACATTCCGTTAAACGTTCTAAACTTTAATTGAGCTTTCTGCAACTGGCCGTTAGTGTGATCCCGCTTTACTATAAGTATACAAAATATCTGCATATTCAATGATTGTAAACATACACACTCGTTTTTTCAATACTGTCGCACAAAATCTACTATACCCGTATGGACGGTTACGGGTCATTTAATCGCAAATATGGCTCATAAGAACAGACAAAAAAATACTTTTCATTTGTTGCCTATTTATTTCGAAGAACCATTTTAACTAATTAAATTAAAAACAACTCAGTGGTTGGAATTTCGTTGTGGTACTATTTATGTATTTTCAAATTACTATTTTTGTAAACTTTTTTTAAATATATTTAATTTCAATTGAAAAATATGAAACGTTTGTGTTATATATAATGTTCTTAAAATTAACTGAATCACTCATTTATTCATACTACTAACTTTACGATCCTTAAGCTAAAAAATGAACATTATTTTTTCCGTAAATAGTTGACAACTCTTTGTTGCCGTTAATATACAATGAATGACACAAAATCTTTTTCACAATACTGTGAATGTTATCTTGTCAGAAGTTTGACCCCTTTACGTGCAAACTCATGAGTAACAAGTCCGAATTCTGCTTTATTCAATTGTACTGATTAAAACGACACATTATTTACGGGTTTTCTCAGGCCGGAAAAGATAGCACAAGTGGTTGCTATCTTTTCCGGCTTTTCAATTAAAACTGAACCCATACTTAAACATATAAAGTAAATATTGAAATTTTTACCCGTTCTGTATAAAACAAATTAAAGAAGATAAGAGGTTTGTCGGCAATAGATTACACACGAAGGACGAGACAGTAGACCTGTAGCGAGACATTTGCTATTAAATTGAGTTCTAAATGGCAATTGATTGTTTTTAAAGCGAAACGAAAGATATTCTTTATCTTTTATATGCAGGCTTGCTGGAACCTGCAATAATCTGTCGAAAATGATAAGAATATATGAAGTTCTAAAAATAAAACGTTGAAGTAGAGGTGTGAAGTAGATAGAGCGGAACTTTATCTTGGACGGGATAAAACATGCTTGGTTATGAGGAGTGAAAAAGATAGGAATAATATATTACAAGAAAGGAAATAAAAAGACAAGGTTGTTTATTTAATGTATTACTCTTGTAGCTTTATAAAGAGTTTTCCAATAAGAACGATATTGCTTTAAAATAAAACTATATTCGAAACTTTATTTTATTTTAAATCACAGTCTATTACATTATATTTTAAACAACACAACATTTAAGTGTTGACCTCGATTGCGTGTACAGAAGCAAACTCACATGAACCTAATTTCCGATAATTTTGTGCAATAAATTGGCAAATGTGGCACGGCCTTATTAAAATCAGATTTCATTCAAATCAGTTTCGTCCAAAGGGTGAAAAGAAAACGCTCTTAATATTAATCTATACACTGTAAGAGCATTTCCTACCAGATTTTTTGCGGATGCGAAAGCTTCCCATGAATCTCCTGAGGATTGTTTTTACACCAAAAAAGACAATTGTGCTTACTGACGTATCCACTTATCCAAAAATAAGCTTCATGTGTAAAGGTAATTTTTGTTTAAAATTAAGAACCGTTTCTAGTTGTTATAAAGTCCAAGCAACTCACGACTCCCTGTCCAGTGACTTCAGGAATTGGGTCAACACAATCTTATATGGAAATAAACTAAATTCTTTTTTTGGAAATACACCAAGTTGGCATTCGTGTAAGACCTTTACAATACACTTTCAGCAGCTACGTTCTCTGTACTTCTTGCATTTCGACGTCTTATTGTTTTCTCATTGTACAAAGTAAAATCCTTTTCACATTTTTTTAACGGTTTTGAAGCATACTAAGGCGATCATGTTTATAGTTATATAGTTTTCGCTAAGTGCACATTGTACATTTACAGAAGAACTGCATAGGCTAGTTTTTATATATGCTGTTTATGCCTGGCAAAGCTTTGTCGAAATTATAATTCAGTAAAATTTGCTTTTAAAGGCGATCAAACAAAGTTATTTTATGTCAATGAAATTTCTCGGAATTGCTTTTGCGGTCCGAAGTCAATAGGTTGAGGAATACGACAGGTTGACTCTTGTTTCACTGCTATATTAGGATTAAGTTTTAATACATATGAAGAGAAAATAGCAGAATAGAAATAGCCGGTGTTTATTCAGACTGATTGTGCATGTAATTACATTAAATAAGTTTAGTACTTTTTAGACGTTTGGGAATAGCATTTTGCGAACCTTGTATATGAAATTAGGATCAGCAAAAACATGTACACAGCCTTTTTGTTCAACACTATTCAGCTCTTATCTGTTTACAATACACAATTTAGAGATTAACGACAGGACGACCGTGACGTTTGCATTCCGTATTGCCAGATCGTGTGTTCCGAAACGGGGATCACAAAAAATGCGGCAATCATTTTTGAAATTTTGCAAAAAATACTTGGATAATAAAACAAATAAAATATTAGTAATTTGTTTAAATTGAGTTAAAATTAAAAGTTCAACATTTACCTTTTTATATAGCTGCCCTTTTGTTAAAAATGCAGAAGCATTTGAATATTTCTACCGGAAAGTACTTTGTCAACATCAATTGTATGGAATATAAAGTAATTTTTTTGGGTAAGATTTAATGTCATTAATTTCTCTCTCGCCATGTGTAATCTATTAAAACTTGTTATTTAAAAGTTAATACATTTTACAGCTAAAATTATTGTTATACGGATGAACTTTTGGTTTTCAGTGTTCAGAATAGTTAACTCTAAATTTAGTCACCCTTTAGTAGGTATTTAACTATTTTAACTATTTATTCACTAATCTCTTCTCTTAAGAAATAATTCGAAATATGTTAACAAACTAAATACCAAATATATCACTAAAATAAAACATATTGTTTGTAGAATATATCACAATTTTATATATGTCGAACAATATGTAAAATACTGGATATACATATCGATGCTTCTGCTGTTATGTATATCCAAAATGACGGCCATATTCAAATTAGCGCTGTTTTAGTTGAAATTGTCATCACGAGAATTTGTTTGTCTGGATAAATTAATATATCTGCAATTGTAATGTTATTAGTGTTAATAATTTAGTATAAATCCATAATTGATTACAATATGCACCAATAAAAATGTAAAATAAAATATCCATTTAACCATTCGAGATTGCCCACAAAATAAAAGTATAATTTAAATTTGGTTTTATTATTAACGACTTATATGCATTAAATACATTTAAATCAAATTTAACTAGGTATTGTTATAATTACTGCCAGATGCCAGGGTAAGGCATTTTAATTTTTCATATACTGTCATATAAAATACATTCTGTGGTTTAAAACTTTTCCATCAGCATATAAAAAAAAACATATTTAGTAAAAATGTTGAATGATATTTATTTTGAAAATTTATCTAGCTTTAGAAGTTCTGTGGGATCTCTGCACAAGTGCAAAGATGATTACCGAGATCATCCGATTTAATTAATCTGGAGTCAAAAAGTCAATTTTTATTTTTCGTCTTATGATATTAGATGCCTAAACCTAGCATGTCATTTATGTTTCATCTAACAGTTTTTTTAATTTGGCTTGGGCCGCTAAACCATCTAGCTAGTTTATATCCGGTTATTTTTTTCTACGAGAAAGTAATTGAAGTCTACGATTTTCTGATATTTAACCGCAAATCGGAATCTTTAAACACGGCAAACAGCTTAAATAAATTCCATTGCAAGCATCCTATGACTAGTACAGGATAATATCTTATCCGCAATTATATATGAAAATTTTCATATGAGAGATATGTAAATAAATTGTATAGGTTGTTATTTAGTTTTTGATAATGTTAGAAATATTAAATACAATATATATAAAAATTGCATTATTTAAAATGACACACCTCTCATATACCTGGTTTCATTATTTAGCTGCACCATAAAACCAATGAGTCTAATAAGATTATCTTTCTCTCTTTAAGCGTGTTGAATAATTTGTAGAAATCATTTGTTCAACCGAATGGCAGTACTTTCGAGCTTTATTAACGAGTAATTTTGTTTAGTATGTGGTAAATTTACCCCCGCATTCACTAAAAGGGTTTAATAGTTAGTCCAGGTCAAGTTGCCGTGGTAGTTAAAACTCTTAGTTCTCCAGTTATGTTTCGCTTATATCACTGTCATTTTGTAATTGTGACATTTAGAAAAATTATTTGTTCAATTGTTGAACCTATAATTGTCAAGTTAAACCTGGTCTAAATTTAAACCTTTTTAGAGAATTTTTCCGATAAATCTGAATATCTTACCATTTTTACAAGTTAATTAAAAATATACTTTTACATATAAAATGTCACAGAAAAAAATATAAATAATCCTTGATACATCGGCGCCTTGCTATTTGATTTATATCACGATTTTAACTAACGAACTACAATAAATTGACTTTTAATTGCATATATCCTTAAGAGAATCTATTGAAGAATTCGAAATAATTATTTATGGTATAAGGATCGACATAACGACCAGTCTAAGACTAGCGATGAATATTATTAGACGAGGCGTCAGCCGAGATTTTTACCACGGCATGTCTCATATATATTTCGATCTGAATAATATACAACACTTTTACTTCTGGGGTCAATTGAATCAAAAATTGTGCAAATTTTTGTATAAAAATATTTCCGGAAGCAGTCGTTTTCTAGTTGCTAAGTTCGTCGTTTTAAGAGTATAATGAATCCACTACGGTCCTAGGACTCTAACGAATCCATTAGAGTACTCATTCCGAGAAAATGTGTGATTTTAGCACAAAAATGATGATCAAAATGATGCCATTGGGATCCATCTTAAGATAAAATAATAATTTTCTAATTTTGACATATAATGTGTAACTGTTCAAAACTGCACGACATTTTGCACCGTCTTATTTTCGTAACTAGTATTTTTGACATTTGAAATTTAAAACTAGAAATTGTAATGCAGGTTAGCACGAACTTGTGCAAAGCAAGTTTAGCATCTTATTATATTTGTGCGAGGCTGTTTCGAACATATGTTTAATGCGTGCAAGGTAGACAGCTAAAAAAGAACGCCGGCTATATCTCAGAAACCGATCATTGCATGAAGAAAAAATGTAATAGTGGCCAAGAGAAATTGCTGGAAATAGCAAGTTATTAGGGTGGCCTAACACTAATACCTAGCATTAATACCAATGTCCTTTTTTTGATTTGTCAAATCAATCAAGAAAAAAATTATGAACAATTTTGCTTCAACATATATTGCTCTAGTTCTCTATTTTTTATTTAAATATTGATAATTTCGTTGTGAATTAACGAAATTTGAACAGTCTTATTGCTTTACAAATTCGGTTTTTCTGGGTTTTGCCGTAGTCGTTAGAGCGCCCTCTTTAAAAGCTAAGAATATTGAGAAGAATTTTTGAATATAACTGTATAGGGTTTCCAATTTTGGTAGGAAATGCGGGACACGAAAGAAAACCGGGCGGAGTCAATCAGTTTAGGAAGGTCGGCCAAGAAATCTCTTTAAACCAGTGGTGTTCCGTCGTTCTTTAAATAATATTGCACTCCTTTTTGACTATACGCACTTCAGATAATTAAAGAATGTAACTATGGTTAATGAACCTTTATCTATATGTGTCTGTTTTCTTTCGTGTACCGCACTTCTATATATATTTTGTGTTGTAAAAACGGCGAACTTTCGAATTTTAAAATGATTTAATTTTGATTTTTCTTGATCGATTTACCTACAAATATATTTTTTCTTGAGTTCTGTCATTAGCGATTCCCGGGCTACTGCTTATGTCCACTATTATTGGACCACCCAGTATAGTGATACACGATTTCCAAGCCCAGATTTTACAATGGCAGATCAGCATCAGATCCAGTAAACGAGATTTATAAAAATTTTAATTTATGCAGTTCGACCTTGGGCTTCTCGGGTATGCCAAAAGTGGCCGTCTGTCTCCGTTTGTCATATTACTTTATACAAGGGCCGTCATTGTAAAGTACTATACAGGACGTTCCCTAATTGCGTGCTGATGTTAAAGGGGGTATTTTTATGTCCTTAAAGTCTTAACTTTTGAGATACAGGATGGTAAAGTTTAAAAAGAAAACATTTTTTTCATCCCAATTCTGATGCTATTGTAAATAACTGCATGAAATTTGATACACGTCTTCTATGCATTAAGGAGCATACGGATCTACCCAGGTTAACATACGCACGCCACTGGTAGAAATTTCAAAAATTGATTGTTAATAAAAAATGCCATTTTATGCATAAAAGACGTGTATCAAATTTCACACAGTTATTTATCTATAATAGCATCAGAATTAGGATTTAAAAAAATGTTTTCTTTTAAAACCCTGTATCTCTAAAGTTAAGACTTTCAGGTACATATTAAACTTTTTTTTTAAAAAGGTCCAAGAATCATCCCCCTTTAACATTAGCACGCAATTAAGAAACGCCCCGTATAGTAGTTCACAATGTCGCCCCCTGTACAAAGTAATATGACAGACGGAGACAAACGTTCACTTTTGGCATACCCGAATAGCCCAAAGTCGAACTGCATAAGTTAAAATTTTGATAAATCTTGTTCACTGGAATCAATGCTGGCTACCCTACTATAACTACATTGATGTGTTAATTTTGGAAAAATATGAGTTCTGTAGTTTTTCAAATATTAATTGCAATTTTACATATTTTTACACCCGGTATTGAACAGAAAATTAATTATTTTGAAGCAGTTTATTGACAGCTACTTTATGAACAATTTTACAAAATATATGAAAAAAAACTAAGCCATTCTAATGGTTCGATTCCTTCTAAATCGTTGTCTTCCTCTGAAAATGATGAGGTTCTAATGTTATTTTATTTAAATCTTTAATTGAAAGTTCACTGATGTTGCGCTTTCGAATATTTTTCCCAGGCAGGTTGGATCTTTTTAAACCTTTTTACATAGAATCCAGGGGCCTAGTCAGTTTTTTCTAAATATTACTGTATTTGAATTATTGACCAATTCTTGGTTTTTTTAAATGGGGCGACACTGTATATTTGTCAAAATTAATTTGTCTTTTTCAAGCTTCTCAAAAATGTATAGCAGTATTTTAATAAAAAACAACAAAAATCCTAATTTTCATAATTCGCATTCAAAATTTTACAGTAGGCCATGCAAAACAATGCTGCTTTTTACTGTTGACTTGGAAGCAAATGACAGTTCCCAAATATTATTCTATGCCGTGTTATATTTAAACGAATTTTATGTTTTATTTTTAAATTTTGATTTTTTTTTTGTATTTATTTAGTGTGTAGAAGTATATTTGTGATTATGGCAGAAAACTAAACTTTCGAAAATCTTGAGAAATCGAAATCTTAGCCTGTTTTATATGAAGTAAAGACAATGTTAAAGCCGTATCTGGGATTTATTTTAACAGGTAAATAGTTGGTTTTTAGGTATGTTCAAATATTATTCCTTAATTTTTATTTAGATACCCCGAAAAGAGGCAACCTTCTATATCCACTTATTACCGAATAAAAAACAGTTTACTCGATCACGGATCATTTAACAAATCTCGTTCAAAAACATATAAGAAAGAAAATTGGCAGGTTGAGTGAATCAGAGTTTTGGCTAATGCAGATATATCCACTTTTTACCGAATAAAGAACAATTTATTTGATCTCCGATCATTTAAAAAATCTCGTTCAAAAACATATAAAATCGGCAATTTTAAGAAATCACAGTTCTGGCTAATGCAGAACCTTACCCTACAAACTCCGGTAGAGCGCGTGAAAAGGGCGTAGAGATTCCAAAAATTCAAAAATTCTAAAAAAAACATAAGTATCACCTATACAAATTTAGGCTTGTACAGCACTTACACCCTGTTTATACTCAACGTCGGGTAGTCATCTGCAAATGGTATCAAGAAAGCTGTGATATGGGTAGAGATTTTGAAACGAAGGTTATGTGGTCAGGCGAAGCACATTTTATTAATTCTGGTATACTTAATAGACACAATATCAAATTCTGGTTCTAGGAAAACAAACACCAAATATTTCCCAGGCAGGTTTGGTCTAAATGTGTTTTGCTTCAATTAGGAACACAGATAAAAATTTATATATTTGAGAAAAATCCAGCAGCCAACCACTACGTAGAAATTTTAGAGAGAGCTATACCGAAATTGTTTGATGATATTCCTTTAGCGCATGTAGAAAAAAATTATTTTCAACAAAACATTCTCAATTTATATAGAATACTTTTACCAATCAATGGTTCGGAACCAATGGGCCTATAAGAGGGCTTCTAGGTCTCTAGACTCGTCGATATTGGATTTATTTCTATGGAGATATCTGGACAATAAAATTTAGAAACTTCGTGATGTTAATATTCAACAAAATCATCCCGTTGTTTTGCTAAGTTCTTAAAACGAATGGAAAAATTATGCTAGTTATTTATTAATGTTTTACTCTTTGTTACATAAATCTAGGTAGGTAGCACTTTTTTGTTTAAATTTATCAATAGATATATTGATAAATAGCTGTTTTTAAATCATTTTCTTGATTTATTGTTAGCATATAGATATTGTTAATGACAGTCAATGACATACATAAAAGGCAGCATTGTTTTGCCTGGCCTACTGCAAAATTTTGATTTTCGAATTTTTGTTGTTTATTAAGATAGACCCGTACTGTTAAGTATACAAATATACAGGGTGTCCTATTAAAAAAAAACAAGCATTGGTCAATATTTCAAAAACAGTAACATCTAGAAAACAAAATGACTATGCCCTTTATTCTACGTAAAAAGCCCTAAAAGGGTTCATTTTTATCCTTATGACAAGTTGTCAGGCAGTTGAGATACAAGGGGTAGGTACCTGAAAGTGAAATATTTTTAATATCGTTGTTCGGGAACTTATAGGGGTATGACTATTTTGTTTACGGCATCTTTCGTTTACAAAAAAGTAGCTCAGGGTTGGAAAAACCGCAAGGTTCTCTCTTTAAAACTGCAACCAAAATGGGACACCCAACACATATACAAGAAATTATGGTTCTTGGATTTATACCGTATCAAATTGGAATTACTTTCCGACGTTTTCCCTGCGATTTCACGAGGCATCTTCACTGTACAAGATCAAAACCCCGATTTCTTAATTGACCACCGCCTTGAAAACTTTCCTACTACACTGTACATATATTTTTACACACTCTAAAAAACATGACGTATTTTATGAAGTTTGATATTAACGAAAATATTATCAAAAAGAATGTGTCCCATATTTTAGAGAGCTATTAAATATTAAGCATTTATATTATCGCAAATATCAGCACGGGGTTTTTACTGACTGACTGACTATCTTAGACCACTTTTAAACTGTGTAAACATAATGTTAGCATATGTATTTTTATGGCACAAAATTTAATCGCAGAAACAACTACTCTTCTAACTAATACCACGTCTGGCATTTTAGTACAGAGGTGACTGCCTTTTCGTTAGAAGCAATGGTGTCAATATATTTTAATTTCACGGTACACAATAAGTGTTAAACTTTGTTGGTAAAATTTGACAGTATAGTACTTGAAAAAACTCTATATATTTTAAGTATTACGTTTAACATTTTTTTTTTTATAATGGCTATGAATTACGTAGTAGAACTTTTTGTTGTTTTCTATTTTAGGTTCAATTACTTTCTTGTGTTATTATTTTTGATAAAACTAAACCAGTCAAAAGTTTGTACGTAACTTTTGTCGTAAATTAGGTAATTATTGTTCAGCTATTTATCTTAGTCGCTTGTACTGAAAATTGTTTTTAAAGCTATGCGATGATTTTTTTCTTAGATATAGCCACCTTATTTCTTAGTTGTCCACCTCATACAAAACTATTTTACAAATAGTGCCGAGCACATTTCTAGTGCGAAGACAATTTAAATTCTCAAGGACTGTTAGTCATGTAATTTTGTACATTGTATATTTTATGTAGGAAAATTAATTTTGTGTCTAATCCTATACCAATACAAAATGCGCTCTCTAGATCTGGTATCTTCATTCTCTTCTAATTAGTCAATTTCTTTAGTGGCGGTTCGTCAGGTGTGAACTTAGAGAGGCGCACAAGAATTCAAAGATCCGTAGCGAGTAGCGAAAATTGTGTGACAATCTAATGCTTTTTTTTGTTTTCTTGGACGTGTTAAGAAAGATGATCGAATATAAAGGTTGCATACAATTTGTGTATACAGCGCCGGTGTTTAATGTCGCCCCTCTTTATTTTTTAAACCAATTATTACAACAATCTGAAAATTGGCATGTTTTAATAACTAACTAAATATTCCTTTTCTTAAATTGAAAAGTGATACATTTTTAAAAGGAATTCATCCTTAAAATATGGCGGCATTCATAAATTTGTCAGAATTAGGGATGAGCGATAATAGATTTTACTATTCGATAGGCGATAAGTAAAAAATAGGCCATACATTTTAGCTATCAATAGTTATTGCTATCTGTCGATAGTTGCAACAAAATAAATGAAAATGCTAAAAAAATGGTCTTTACCTTCATAGATACGTAACCCATTTAGTAATTTTATAGCTATCGATATTTTTCAGATATCTATCGATATATTGATAAAATGCCCATTCCTAGGCGTAGATTTAATAACAGAGAAAAAGACTTGAGAATAAACCTTCTTATAAGAGTGTGTGGGCTAAGTATAGTATTTTACTAGTTACAGGGTGTTTTATAAAATAAAAAAAAATTATTAAATACAGTAAATGCAAAAGTACATTCCTTAACAATACTTTTTCAGTATGCCGTACCTAATTGCAATAAACTATTTATGTCAAATAGCACAGCAAAACTTTGTGCAAGAATTAATGAGGTCGAATCATTTATTCCTTTCCTTGCCCAGGTAAATTCTATTCTGAAACCGCCTTAATAAAACAACACACAGGTGAAACAGTACAATACATTTTGGGACTTTTTGTTCACCAGCTCGAGTTAGTTTTAAATCTCTCAAAGAACTGCTCAGTTCTTTAATTTTTATTTTATCTGCTAATGAAAAACTGGCGAAATCTGTTTGTACAAGTTAGTTTACAGCATTAATATTGTCAGTTAAGCTTATTACACACGTATATATATATATATATATATATATATATATATATATATATTTACAATAAATATCAACTTCCGTTCCGAGAACGACACGACCACCATGCTACGCTTAACCCCAAAAAACATAAATTACAAACTAAAATATGCTTGTCGCTAAGGATGTGCGACAAAACTGTTTCATATAATCGGGTCACTTCAGATGCCTGCAGAGCAGCCCCCACTGAGTTTCACTATTTATCTAAAGGGCCTAAAGTACTCGTTCAACGTCAACTGAATCGTATTTATTAATACGTACATAGTTATATACTTCATGCCACAAATATTACTAACTAAAATTATAATCCCCCTTTTTTATCTAGAGTAGACCACGAAGGCCAAAGCCCTAAGTATTAGGTACTCGCTTTAAATAAAGACAGGGAAAGTTTATTGATGCGAGAATTGAAGACTTGCAGATTAGGAGAAGAACGAAAAGTACTTGCTTGTAACACATTCCATAATCGGGACACTCTGGGAATAAAGGAGCGAATAAAGTGGGAGGTCTTTGTTCTTTAGCAGTTGGACGGTGAAGGGATGCATGTAAGTCGAAGCTCGTGTCTCCCTGACAGGAATGACTAAGGACAGCATAATGGATGATAATTCATCAAAATAGAATCCGTGGTGGTATCTGTAAAACAGAGACAGATCCCACAATTTGATATGATTTGAATCATCAGTCTATGGGCAGAGTCAGGGATATTAAGGATTGAAGGAGAGGCTGCTCCCCATATGTGAGTAATACGCAAGACAGGGTCTGATTTGCTAAGTGTAAACGGTAAACAAGTTGACCAAAGGAAAGTATTGTCGAGCTTGAAAACAAAATTCCTTCGCGGCTGCTGTGGCAATTGAGGTGATGTGATCATGCCAGCGAAGATCTTATATGATACCGACTAGGCTAAAGGAGTCTTTGGCTTCAAGCATTTGATTATTCATTTGAATGGTGTAAGTACTGTGATATAATTTGTGAGATTGTAAACAAGATTGTGTCTTAATGGTCTTAAACTTGACAAGGTTCTTTGCTCCCCATTCTACAATTTTAATGAGGTCCTCGGTTAATGATTAAGTCATTACTCTACGCCTATCGTGAATTTCAATATTGAAGGCAGGTTTGGAAAATTATATATTGAGTGGATTGTGCTATCGTCAGAATAGCTGTGAATAGGACTGCTGGTAGAAGAAAACAGATCATTGATGTTCGAGAGGAATAAGGTAGGTGTCAATACTGACTCCTGTGGAACGACTACGTTGATTTCGTGACAGTCTAATGAATAGCCCTCAACCACTACAGAAAAACTTCTGTTGGAAATAAAACTGGCAATCCAAGTACAAAGTTTTGGAGGAAGACCATAGCCAGGAAGCTTGTCAAGAAGTACGTCATGCCGGACTTGATCAAATGCTTTGGATATGTCGACGGCAATAATTTGAACTTCTCCGTAAAATTCAATGGAAGTAAGTTGTGGGTTACGAAGGTAAGAATATCTGCTGTGGATCTTTGGTGGCAAAAGCCGTATGGCCTGCCGTATATAAGGGTATGTCTTTCTCATAATTGGGAAGATGGATATGCGGTTTGTAATTAGAGGGAAGAGTTTTGAATATCTTTTTGCGAACGGGTTCTGCACGAGCAGATTTCTAGATTTTAGAAAAAATGCCCTTATCATAGGAAATTTGGAATAACCTGGCAAGGATAGGGGCCAATTCAGAAGCGCACTTTTTAGAACTATGGCTGGAATGCTATCAAGACTAGAAGACTTTTGATATTAAGTGTTTTGAGAATACGTCGTACCTTTTTAACCCTGAAGCTAATTTCGTGCATGTTGTATGGTAAAGGTGATATTGATGAAAGGGGAAGGTGAAGAGGAGGGCTTAAAGTAGAATTTGCGGTGAATTGTTTTCCAATTTTTGCTTTAAACCTGAAGACAATTTCATCACCAGAAGTTAAGGGTGGAAAGGAGCTTTTTGGAAGTTTTGATTAACATTTTTGGCAAGCGACCAAAAGGATTAGCTACCATTTTGGGTTTTAGGTTTAAAAAATTTTAAAGCTAATCTTTGCAGTAAAACTTTTTTATATATTAAACAAATAAAATAAAATTTACACAAACATTTATAGAAAGATAATTGGCACACAGCTTTGATCATATTTGTGTTTTCACAACATAGTAGCTTCGTTTCGCTTTCTAAAACGTATTTTATAAACAACGTTTACTTATAAAAGCAATTAAAAATGTAAATGCGTCTTGTCATGAAACATCGAGTTGGAAACAATTTCCCTAGAGGAACTAACGGCTACAATGGTAATATATGCCGAATTAGGAGTATAAAGGTGACAATATGTAAATTATTTTCAACGACAATGTCGGGCTGAAACATATTAAATTATTGTGGTAAGGTTACAACCTTGCAAATTGGTTGGGACCAAAATATTCCCTCGTACAATAATTTTAATTAATTCTGGGATAATTATTATTAGGTAGCGGATAGTTCCTAAAATAATCAGGATCGGGTCAGAAGCGTCGGGTTTTTCAAATTTTTCATAATAATTACTAATAAACATCTCAAAATAAATTTTCGTCAATAGTTGGTGCTTTCTTTCAAATCAATTTTCGAAAGATGATGTATGATGATGTTAAAAATATTCCATTTAGGTAGGTATGTATTTGGACAAAAATATCTTGAACGGAAACTTTGGATATTACAACGAAACCTACTAGTGCCATCTAGGAAATTTTCCATGAAAGTGTTAGCTAGAACAAGTGATGATCGCTACCGAGAAAAGCTCTTTGAAGGATGAAACATCTTGATTTAAAATATCCTTCAATGAGATCTACAAGTGTATTCTTCTGGCAAAATATCTTATATATTATTAATATTGAATCATCATTAATGGGCACATTATTATATAAAGATCTTTCTTAGTGACTAAAATATTATTGGGCTCTAACTGAATTATTACCAATTTTTGTGAAACCTGTACTTAATTTTTAATATGCAAATTTTTTCTCTTGGATACCAACTACACTGAAAGGAAGTAAAAGACATTCACGCATATTGTCTCTTCATCCTCTTTAACTTATTTAGTTTTTTCACTAAAAAATTAAGGGCTTCTAGCGTTTTTGTATAGTTTTACGCAGGTACTAAAAAGCTATGTAAATGTAATCTTACACAGAGTGTTGTGTTTTTAAATTGAACATCTTGTATATTATTTTTTCATAAAATGGGTCTCGCGTGGCTTCTAACCAAAAAAACGTGCATTCAAAAAATATATTTTCCCTTATGGCAAGGTATTTCCAATTTTTTTCGTTATCTTAAAAATTAAAGTATTAAACTTGATATATTTATAGTTAAAATATAGTTTATAGTAAAAAGAGATCTATTAACACAATAAAATATAAAATCTTGGAAAAATAAATCTTAAGAAAACAAAACAAAAAAACCTAAGGTAAGTCAAAAACAACAAAAATTGTCAGCGAAAGCAAGAACAAAGGAGAATGAACAGACACAGAGATACCAAAAGCCACACTAGTGTATGTAAAACTATTGACTATATTTCGCATTTCTATTATCTATGTCTTGTATTATCTTTGATATATATAAAGTGGAACTTCCAAAAAGAAACTAATTACGTTCTCAGATATTGTTTATTTTTGTATTTACTAATAACATATATAATTAATAAATGTAAAATTGACAGGGTTGATTTATATAAACATTTGGGAGTAATAATAAATGATAACCTTCAAGTTAGTAAACAGGTATACTACTTATGAAAAAAGATTTCTAAAAAAAAAACGGAATTTTAAATAGACTAAGTGGTTATGTTCCTTTAAATTCAAATTAGTACTTAACTTCATTATTCATTAATATTATACTTTTTGTAGTACTATTTTACATATATATAAACCTAATAAAAGCAGACTACAAATTCTCCAAAATAGAGCAATCAATCATGTTTGGCCTGTAATATATCCACTACAATTTTGGATATGCTTAGAAAAATAAATTGGATGAATATAGAAAATTTTTAAAATACAACTGCCTGGTTTTTATATATAAAACTCCTCAAAATATGTCTGGTCCATATTTCTTAAATATACTAACAAAATCAGAACACATTCATAATAATAATACAACAGGAAAAAATGTCACAAAATTCAATTTTTTTCAGGGGTTTATTAAAATAAAATAATTTAATAAGAGCTAAATCGTGATAGTTGTTTAACAAAAATGGATCATTGCTATTGCGGCATTGCAGGACATATTCCAGACAGGATGGTAGTGTCATTCTTATGACGTTAGTGTAATGTAAAATAAAATATATTAACAATTTAAATAATTCTTTCAAATACTATGATTTCCCGAAATTTAAATTTAATTTAAAATATTGAAATTTTATTAAAAAAGAGTTATATAGGGTAGAGGAAACTTGTAAAATCCGATCGGTTAACTACAGCAGAGTTTTCTTTTATAAAATTTATGTAGAAAGCCTCCCGTTTTTGATTCGATAGTGCTTTATAACCGAATTTTCAAAAATTTTGAAAAAAAGTAAAAACTACTATAATAGTGTAAAACACATAATTTTAAAACAGGTATCCTAATATCGGATAGTAGGGGTTCTCAATATCGCACTGTCCGGTATTAGGAACATCCAAACCAAACAAAGCGACTCAATATTTTTAAAACACTTTTATTATTGAAATGGCATATATTTAGTATAAAAAAATATTGTTGGATTTTAAAGAACAGTACAACTTATTGATCAAAACAAAATTCACAAACAAATGTTTTATGTTTTCCAATCCCGGCACACACCTCATGGCTCCAACGAAATCACATAGTGCATCGAATCCATGATTCTCCCCTAGTGTCTTGAGAATACAAGTTTAAACAATAAAAGCATCCGGCATCTTCGTTATCCACATCAATATCGTCACTAGTGTCTATGAATTCTATTTCCGCATCGTCATCTTCACTTGATGAGCTAATGTTCTTATCAATTCTTATCAATTCGTTTTGTTTTTTTCTTTCTATCATCTTTTTTTGGTAAACTGAACTGAAATTTTTTTAGTGACAACCTTAGCCTTTGAATTCCTTCTGGCTATATCCTCTTCCAGCTGCTTTTTATATGGAGACTCAGTTATGATCGCGGCCGAACCACGTTTTCTTCCTTTATTGGAAGTTTGAAAAGAGCATGTGGGCAAAGGACTTATTTCAGCTGGTTTAACAAGCACTCTATTAGATGTTGGAGTCGATGAGCAACTTGGTAAGGATAGTCTTCCTATGTTATTTTCCGGACGAAGCTTTTTAGCTAGCGTAGATAACGGAACATCGTCATCAGTGCTAACGTCGCCACCAGTGTCTTCAGTTTCAGGAAAAGCATCTCTTTCAGTTCTTAAATGTATGGCAAAATCGTCATCTCTAAGAACGTTTTTATTTAATGGAAAGATACCACATTTTCGGAATCCGTTCACTGCAACCTCCACACTAGCGGCCCGTAAGTAGGCTCTTCCCATCAACTCTGCCACTTGATATGCAGTTACTACTCTGCCCGGATTATGCTTTAGCCAGGTTTCTATTTCCACCGCATAATATGTCTTGAATGGAGACATAAAGTCTACATCCAGAGGTTGTAATTTGTGAGTGCTGTGTGGAGGCAAACAAACTATGTGAATATAGCTGTCTCTGGCTAGGTTAATCACGTCAATGTTTCTAGTATGCGAGTAGTGGCCATCGAGAATTAAAACGACTGGATCTTCCTCAGACGGTTTTACATGCTTTATAAAGTGATGAAGCCAGGATGTAAAAATATCTTGTTGCATCCATCCAGATGGATGACATTTTGCAACCGTTCCTGGTGGAGCTCCATTAAGCAATTCCGGTTTCATGTTTTTCCTAGGATAAATAAGCATCGGGGGAACGTACACACCTGTCGCATTTATGCAGGTCACTACTGTCACAAGTGCCCCCCTTTCTGATGTTGTAAGGGCACCTACTTGCTTTTTTCCTCGTAGGCTTAATACTTTCGTATGTTTATGCTGCACGGTGGTCACACCTGTTTCATCAACATTGAAAATCCTAGACGGATCCATTTTAATTTTTTCAAGGGTAGATTCTAATAGCTTAAAAAATGAATCGCAGTTTTCTTTTGTAAACCCTTTCACCCTTGCTGCAGATACACCTGGTGGTTTTCTAAATCGTAGCTCCGGATGTCGGCTTAAAAACAATTTAAGCCACTTTTTACCAGCAGATCCCCTATTTTGTGAAAATGGATGTGGCAGTCCATTCTTTAACGCTAGCTGAAAAGTCTTTTAATATCAACTGCAGTCAGACCATAGAACCTTTTTTCCATATCAAAACAGTACTCAACCAATAAATCTTCAATTTCTTTTGTTAACGTGGGGTTTCGGCCTAATGTTGTCGCTATTTCATCCGCACTCTTCCCGGACTTGACGACCTTGACGTAGTCGACTAAAGTACTTCGAGGTACCCCAAACGACTTCGATGCTTTTAAGTAACCCATCTGTTTATTCCTTATAGCTCCGATAGCTGCTTTCATGGAATCGGCATCCCATTTTTTTCTTTGGGCCATCTGAAAAAATAAATATTTTAACTTAAAAATGGTCTCCTAATATCGGATATATGCGATATTGGGGATATCTAACTGTGCGGTAATAGGCAACTTAACCTCAAAAATGTATCACGAAGTTTCGACAACAAAGGATATTTTTCTAAAAATATTTATATACCACAAATATCCTACATACCTTATTGATATAATCGCACTCAGAGAGTCTCTGATAACTGCACACTTTCGCAAAAAAAACAGCAATTTGAAGTGACGTTTAAAAACTTGCTGTTCGGCTAAACTAACCACAGACAAGGAAAAATGTCCAGTAGAAACGACACTCGCGTCTCTCTACTAGATATTTCGTAGATGTCAAAAGCTACTAGCCTGCCACCGCGGACAGATGGCAAGGCTTAGAATAATGAAATAAGCTAGTGTGCGATATTAGGAGCCTATCCGATATTTGGCTACTTTCCTCTAATTTCAAATATTTTATATACAGCCAAATTATTGTTATATTGAAGAATATTGTAGATAGCTAATAAGCTAAATAAACTGTTAGCCAAAAATAAAAAAAGGTTAAATTAAAATTTAATGCACAAAATGAAAAGCAAAGTCTGTTGAATAAAAAAATTTTAAACCAACTAATAGGGAGTACCTATATAAAAAATAGGTAATTCATAAAAAAATCAAGAAACACAATAACAGACATCATTCGCATATTCGAAACACCTTAATTACAAAGTAATAAACTATTAACTATATTTCACATTTCTATTATCAATGTACATTTTATAAAAGTAAACTATTTATATAATTTAAAACTTTGTTTAACTATCTTAAAGTTATTTATTTTCAATATGGTTTAAAAGTCAACATTTCAGTGTGCTAGAGATGAGTTTCTACTGGCAGCCATTGCATTTTGATTTAAGTTACATGACACCGAGCGTCAAATAAAGTACTTTAAGCTAAAAATGCGGAAATGTCTTTTAGGATTAAATTTTTCTAGACATTTTGATATTTCACATTTCTTCAACTTTGTTATTATTTTAGAAAGTTTTTATCATATGTCACCCCAGTGGAAAAAAAAGAGAAAGAGTTTCATAATATATTTTATTTTTCCGAAAAAAAAAACAGATATTAAAATAAAAAGTGTCCCATGTACAATTGCTTAATTCAGAGAATCAGTAATAAGAATAATATTTTTGTCAGAAGAAAAATTTAATTTACTATAGTTAAATTTTAAGGGTACTAAAAATTACATTTTATACACAGTAAAACTTTTTTGACACAATACTGTTTATACCGCATTTGTATCCACCTTATTTAAAATATGTAACATTTGAAGCTCATGCTGTTACATTGACTGAAGATTCTTTAAGGGGGAACTGCACGTTGTAATATGGATAATTTGCAAGCCTTCCGCCGCTGCAATATTATGTTAAAACTGTAAGAGATATGTATTAGTTTCAATGTGATTTTAATAGGGAAATATGTATAGTTGGGCGCTAAAGGCGAATTTTTGTGAAAAAAACAAATCTAAAGTAATAAAATAAAAGTAGATTTGTCCATTTTCGACCATTTTTTGACCACTTTTTGACGCACATGCCTTCGCATGTAATTTTTTTTCCACAAAATGGCTCTTTACCGCCTTACATTGATCCTTTGTCTACGTAACTGCAAAATTTGAAATGGTAAATCGTACTCATGTCTTTGTATTTCTGCAGCGCGTGAACCCTTTTGAATCCATTTTTAACCGAAATGTAGTTTAAATTACCTATACATAACACATTTTTTTGAGGTTGGACGTGCAGGAAGTTTTTTTTAGTGCGTAGGTACCTTTTCATCTTACTTTCAACTCGACTAGACCTTGTCGCTGGTTTTTCACTTTTTGCGTGCAGTTCTCCCTTAATAGAAACTTTTAAATAGAGAAATCGGTCAAGCAAAGATTCTGAAAGGCTTTCTAAACCTTAATCAATATCCAAATTTAGCTTGAGGAGAGTTAATTTTAAGTAACGATTGGGTTTAAAGGTGCATGCCGAAATTTAGTTTAACGGATTACTTTATGTCCGGACTTTGAAGATAGGTAGGAAATAAATTTTTGTTGTCCATGGTTAAAAGTAGGTAGCCTATTATGCAGGAACACTTTGACTATGACTGTGGATTAAAGTAGTAATGAGTGAATTTTAGTAAAACAATGTAGACGGTTTAAATGGCAAATATAGTTGCTCTATAAATTTTCTTGGAAAACCCTCTTTCTGCAGAAGCCACATTAACAGATAGTAAAATTTTCATAATTCCTCATTAAATGAGTGATACGAAGAGCCAAGTAATTCATCTACTGGAGAAGTTTTACAATGAATTTGGGGCTTTTAATAATTAATTTAGTCAATTATTTTGTGGCTGTGTTTTGGTCTTCATTTTGAACTTTGAAAATAAAATTGGCAAAATCCCGTTCAAATCTAATATATTTACTAAATCTGGTCAAATCAAACACTTATTAATTACCTGGCTTATTAGTATGACTAATTGTAATTATTTATTTCTAACATTAAAATCTAATTTTTAATGGTGTGATACGATATCTTTAACAATCTGGATAATACAGAAAATAATCTTATATTGAACAAGTTTAGCCTTGCTAATGCTTTTTTTTAAGTTATTGGTTAGATAATTGGTAATGTTTTATATTTGTACTATTTAATTTCTGAAAAAAAAATTGTTTTTAATGGCATCCATTTATAAATGTTGCAGAATCTGAAAAAATGAAGAATAAAAAAGAATTTCCATTCCTTTGATAAAAGGCTGAATCATGGTTCTTGGGATTAAACCGTGTCAAAATGAAATTACTTTGTGACGGTTCGCCTTCGATTGCTCGAGGCATGTTCAAGGATCATTATTTCACGAGATCGGAAGACTGAATGAGCGCGGAGAGACCTACGCCGGCTATTTATAGTCGACCTGTGTAACGATCGATTTCCACGTATGATGTAGATTGAAACCCGTATCTGTACTAAAATTGTTAGGATGCTTATACATTTCAATAGATTCTTTAATTTCTGAGACAAGAACTTTGACTTCTTTTAGCTTTACGACATGTCCAGTGGAATGTTTGTATTCAGATTGTACAATTTGTTTCTTTCTAATACATCATTCATGCTCCTTAAGCCTAGTCGATATGGATCATCCAGTTCCTCCAATATAGACATCAACACAAGAACAAGAAATTGCATATACACTTTCCGTTTGGAAAGGAATAATGTCCTTTGGAGATTTCAAGTTTAGTCCAATTTTCTTGTTTGTGTTGAAGATTGTACGTACGTTGGACCGGCGAAGTAACTTTACAGTCTTGTTTGTGGTTTCGTGTATAAATGGAAGAATTACACTTTCTATTGGTTTCATTTCGTAAAGTAGGATTATTATATTTTATAACTGACTACTTAATATCCTTAGCGCAAAATCTATTCCATCTTAAAGCTTGAGCCAGTTTCACTGTTTCCGATTGTAAAGAGTTTTGGTCAAAAACACGAGGGCTCTGTAAATCGAAGAATTAATAACTGCTTGTTTTTGATCCGGATATACAGAGTGTCCTAAGGAACCATCATCATTTCCTTTGTAGAAGAACCTCTAGAAAGGGGATCGTTCCTTCTGATTAAATTTCTATCGTAAATTTTATATTAGGATGTTTCTGATTAAGTTGATTCAGAAACTCGGGAAGGTTGTGTGGATCATGTGGTCATATTACAAAAGTGTCGTCTATATATCTAAACTACGATTTTGGTTTTAATCGGGATCGAGGCTTCCTCCTCAAAAGCTTCCAAGACGATATTGAATACCACTGGTGACTGCGGAAATCCCATGGCTGCTCCTGAGGTTTGTTCATAAACCATTCCTTGAAAAAAAAAATATGTTGACGTGAGACATGCTTTAATCAGATCCAAATGTGAGTTGTCACTATTATTATGGTGAAATTGCTCTAAGTGATTCTACATCGAAGCTGATTAAGATATATTTTGGATCAAATTGGATTGCTTTTAATTGTTCTAGAAAATGCACAGAATTTTTAATAAATGAATGTGTTTTTCCTGTAAAATTATTAAGAATATTTGACTGATATTTACCAATTTTGTAAGTGGGTGATCCAATTACACTAACGATCGGTCGGGCGTTGTGTATTTTAGTTAATCCGTAGAACCGCGTGATCCTTCAGCTTCTTAGCCTTAATGTCTTTTTCTTCTCTGCTGGCAGGTTGAATGCGTTTTTAAGGTTGGTTATCCGCCTCTGGTTTATTGGTCGGGTCTGCCCGGATTACTCTGTAAGTGCTGTCACCCAAAAGTAGTTTCTCCACTAATCTTTTTGTATATGATCACAATGGCCTAGGTCTCTAAAAACACTGGTTAAAAAAACGTGATGCCAACTTAAAAAATTATTTATAGTTGTTAAATGGGTCTCTGTAAATTTAAATTGATTGAACAGACTTAACTTTAAATATCATACACGAAAACGCAAGTAACTTTTTTTATAATTTTATTAGATAAATCACCTTCCAGATTTTCAGGTTAAACTTATTACACCCTGTTTATATGATCTAAAAAATAAACATAAATCGACTTACATCGATACAATAAAACATTTAATATCATTTACGACGTTTAAATACACTTGATTTGGAAACTTCTTTTTTAAATACTGAAGATCATTTTGTACAGTTCACCCACTACGAACGTCTGACTATAATCTATCGCAGTAAAAAGTATGTCTAATTTAATGAAAATAAATGAATGAAATGCGCTTTGCTCGTTGAGATAAATCCATTCGTCTTAATTTAATTAATTTGTAGTTTCCGTGCTGCAAAGAAAGTACTCTGAAATTGATGAAGTGTATGGCCAGAAAATGAAGTTACAGCAATAAAAATAAAAAATGGAAAACACTAGTTGTGAAATTTTTGGTACAAAATTATTTTACGTAAACTTTTTTGAAAGTCATATTTCGCGTTTTAGAAACAAATACGTTTATCTTAAATTAGTAGAATATTAAAATTTACTTTTAGCAATGTATAAAGTTTTTATATCATACTCGATTGACAAATTAATTGCAAATTATTAGCACATTTTGGCTTTTGAAAGCAAAATTTAAATTTTTCAATTTATTTAGTTTAAAGTATTAACTGTCACTATTGTATTTCGTTTAGAATTCTTACCATGCCACGTGTTCAGCACGTTTACGATGTATGCTTTGTGTTGCACCAAGTGATCCGCGGTTACACTAAGTTTGCTCCACAGATTTAATTATAATTACTTTCAGAAGCCCTGATGTTTACAGGTTAAAATCACCACAGTTGACTTGGTAACAATACAAGCTTTTGTTTCAAGGCAAATTCTATCCGGAGAAAAAAAGTGAAATTATAAAACAAGTGTATATTATATGAGAACATAGAATAAACAAGACGCTTAATTTTTTAGACCTATTTTTGCAATGACTTCTAATTATGGTTCTTTTCTTTATCTGGTATCTAAGATAATTTATAGAAGACGTTAGCCTAGATATACGTTTGTCACATTATGAAAGTCTACATTCTAGGAAGCAAAATAATTCTTTCAAAAATTATCATAACTACGGCACTCGGTCTTTGACTACAAGAATTACAAGAATGGTCTCGCAGGTATCGATCGGTCTCATTTAGAAACGGGCGATATAAATATGTAATAGTTGTATGTCTCTTGTGATATTATGATTATGTCCAAATGCTGTCCAAATTCTTTCAATTTTGATTTGGTTAATTTGTACTGCTATAAAAAAGAGTTCTAAAATAAATAATCATTTAAGGTATTTACCTTAAGAAATAGTCTTATACTTTTATACACAATATTAGCTGATAAATGAGTGTTTAACAAATATACCAGTTACTATATATTGAAGTTTGTTTATTATTTTTTAAATTTCCCCGCGGTCCAACATACGCACAATCTTCAACATACATAAGAAAATTGGACAATGTTTGAGATCGCCGAAGGACATTATTCCTTTCTAAACTCAAGGAGTATATGCAATTTCTTGTTCCTGTGGTGATGTCTATATTGGAGAATCTGCTGTATCAGGACACAGAAACACAACATTTCATTGGATATTCGAAGTTCTTGGGTCAGTCTGGGGAGTCTATAAACGGAAAATTAGAGAATCTATTGAATTGTATAAGCGTTCTAACAGTTTTAATAGAGATACGGGCTCCAGTCTATATCATATGTGGGTCACAGTTCAGTAAACAGAGGTCGACTATAAATAGCTGGCCTAGGTCTCACCGAGCTCACTCAGTTTTCTAATCTCGTGAAGTAAAGATTCGTGAAGATTCCTCGTGCAATCGAATTCGGAACGTCAGAAAGTGATTCCATTTTGACTCAGTCTAATCCCGTTAATGATGATTTCTTAATTGACCACAGCCGTGAGAGCTTTTCTTCTGTGTTATTATTGCAGCATTTTATCAAACGAATGGAAAATCCTCAAACAAATATGTTGTCTCTGTCTAAATTCTCGGACCCGTTTTGATGTATGTTTGAAGTGCCACCAACGATAACCTAACTGATAAATTTTTTATACAATCCAGCAACTTATAATTACTTCGAGCACACTTTTAAATATGGTTTAATTTCATAAAAGAACTATGTTTTCCTTTCGGCCCTTACTCAGTTACTGATCATACAAACCCTTATTCATGTGTTTTCTTGAGTTAAAAAAAAACCTGAGTCTCGGTCTCAGTCAGAAAACGTTTCTTTCATAAGCAATATTTAAAATGTTACAAGTCTTAGTCTTAAATGTAGAATATGTAGTTGCTTCTTATTTTAACACATAGTTGTAACATTTTGTTACATGCGTATCTCCCTGTTTTACCAAACTAACAGTTAATAATGTACTATTTTAGTATTAATTTTTAATAATTATTAGAAAGAACACTTGTTTTCAGTTTTCACTTGCACATTGTCTAACGTGACATATGTTTCGTTGGCACAGCAACTTTTTCAAATGTAACGATTTTAAACCAACATTGTATTTATAATGGCCTATTGCCTGTGTCGAACAATATAATCAGAAAAGGTACATCGTAATAAAAATTTACTAAACATGACGGTTGAGCAATACAAAAAACTGGAAAATACCTCATTTACCACAACAAACTATATATAATAGACATAGGCCAATGTAAATATGGGAATTTTGAATTTACCAGAACGAATAATAAAGTAAATGGATGTGAACTTAATGGCCTAATATATCTAAAGAGTATAATAAATAAAGGTAATTAACATAAAATTGGTCTAGACATACTACTTCAGCTTTTATTCATATTTATATTTTTATGTAAAAAGAAAGCAGTAAAAAAATATATAATTAAAGACTAAACAAAAATTATTAATACAAATTTAGAAAGGGAGAATTATTGTTAATATCTAATTTATCGTTTAAAATAAGGTCAGAATGTTTAAGTTTATTAGTTTCTAAAGCTTCTCCGTGTAAAATTTTAAAATTGTCATGAAAAATGAGTTTTTAAATGTTCAGCGTAAGTAGCGAATATTTCTTTTCTTTTAAATAAGAGTCGGTGTGATCTTTTATTCTAGTTTTATAGATCTACCAGGTTGACCAATATATAACTTATTACATGAGCTGCAATTTAATTTATAAACACCACTTTTGTAGCTTTTTTCAGATTTGTCTTTGTCATCTTTAATTATTGAACCTAAATTATTATTAGTTCTGTATGCTACTTTAATTTGTTGACTGTTTGGGTTCAATAATTAAAAATAACAAAGATAAATCTAAAAAAGCTACAAAAGTGGGGTTTATAAATTAAATCGCGGCTCATGTAATAAATTTTATATTGGTCAAATTGATAGAGCTTTTAAAACCAGAATAAAAGATCACACGACTCAATTGAAAGAAAACAAATACTCACCTTACGCTGAACATTTAAAAACAGAGAAACACATTTTTGATGACAATTTTAAAATTTTACACGTAGAACAAAAGAGCCAAAAATTAAATTTCTTAGAAGCCTGAGAAATTAATAAATTCAAACATTTTGACCTTATTTTAAACGACCAATTAGATATTAACAATTCTTCCCTTCTAAATTTGTACTAATAATTTTTGTTTAGTCTTTAATTATATATTTTTTTACTTATTTCTACTTATATAAAAATATAAACATGATTAAAAACTCAGTAGTATCCCTAGACCAATTTTATATTAATTACCTGTACTTATTATACTCCTTAGATATATTAGACCACCCATTTACTTTATTATTCGGTCTTAAAAATTCAAAATTCCCATATTTACATTGCCCTATGTCTACTATTTATAGTTTGTTCTGCTAAATGAGGTATTTTCCAGTTTTTTATATTGCGCAACAGTCATATTTAGATAATTTTTATTACGATGTTCCTTTTTTGATTATATTGTTCGATACAGGCCATTATAAATACGATGTTGGTTTAAAATTGTTACATTTGAAAACGTTGCTGTGCCAACGAAACATATGCCATGTTAGACAATATACAATTGAAAATCGAAAACGAGTATTTTATCTAATAATTATTATTACGGATTTTCGTCAAGTAAGAGCCGAAACCATCAAGATTAATTTTTAATTATTGATAGGTGCCATATATTTAAATCCTATATTGGTTTATATAGTTTCGTTTGTTTGTTGGATCTGATAATATTAAAATGACTAATCGGTATGCATAGCAACATCCGTTATTAACAACTATCAGTATTGTTAAACTAATATAGTCAACCACCCCGTTCTAAAGAAGCATTTTACTGTAGGTTTGATCGTTATAACATGGATGGAGATGCTTGCATTAACAGCATATAATATATTAATTAAAATTACAATATTTTAAAAAACGCTACCTCCTTTATGCAAGTTTTGGCCCTTCGTTACCCTTATCAGGATGCTGCATTTTCAAATTCAAAACCTCTATTTTTAAGTACAAACATATTTTTTGTTGCTGTAAATAATAAAATACAAAGCATTATTGTCCGGATAATTTTTTTTATGTAAGCTCGATATTAAGTATTAATACTCATAGGCGGGAATTTGTATTTACGAAGCGCAGTTACCTCGTCGTGAAATTAAAGACTTCTAATTCGGGGCGAGAGTCTACCACTACGTAGTACAGGTTCATATTTAGTGCAGGTTTTGGGTTACCTTGCCTCATCTTTTTGATAACGTTTTCCGTCTCAGGTCCGGTATATCGGTACACGCTCTACCGGATTTAGGTAACGTATCATCGCATCAAGCGACATGTTTATTAATAGATCTTATTGTTTTTGACTTTCTGTTCTTCATTTAGCTGACAAAATTTCTTCTCTTGCTTTTTCAGGTTCGCATATTAATTACAAAAAAAATAAATGTTTTTAAATAATGTTAGATTTAATAAAAAAATTGATTGAAGGTTTCATGAACAAGCAAGTTACGAAAATATCGGGAAGCTTCCTGATTTAGGCCGTCGTAAATTGGTGGCGCTCACATTATTTTTATTTTTTACTCTCAATTCTTTTCCGCAACCACTCTCCGAATTAGAAGAGCTTAGAACATTCATACTGCACTCTCTGCTGACCACGAGCTTATATCTTGGTACTTTTGCTTTGTTTATAATTTACTTTGCTGGTAACTTTTATTCAGGAAATGGAAATTAGTAAGTGAAATAAAATATTCTTTATTTTAATAAAAAAAAATATAAACCCCAGGATTGCCCAGTGGCTTTTTAGTTTCCAGGAAGGTCGAAACACGTGTAACATTTTAATTATTGTTTTTTATAGAAAAGTTACCTGGTTGAGGTCCAGACTAGCGTTTTCTTCTTTTAAGTCTTATAGTCAGTTCTCTTGGAAAAAATAAACGAATTCTCTGAATGTTTTCTTGTTAGGATTACATAAACCTGATCCATCATTTCTTCGAAATAAAAGCAGATCCACTTTTTTTTTGTTTATTGTTTAAAATAAATAACACAAGTAATTTTACAAAAAAATGCAAGTATTTAAAAAGAATCTACGTCAATTGGCCAAGAAACAAATTAACCGAAGAACACATTTTTGCGCTTGCAACTGCATGGTATCAGTTTCATAAATTTCACCCTTTTCGCTTCAATATATTCAACTTAAAGTGTGGATTATTATATTTCCAGCGCCACCTTTACATATATATGAAGTTCCCTGTTAAAATTGAATGAAATAGAAAAATCATAAATATTGTCAACGTAGTAGACTCTCTTATTTTTGCATTTGCATAAGCTTTATACGACCAAAAGTAGTTTTTAGGATCACCAGAGAGACAAATTAAGACGACACTAAATGATTGGTCTTATTAGACCTTGATCAAATACGACTTGTACAGATGCGAAACTAGGGCGACATTTTGGCGCTACGGCCCTGCAAAGGTACGAGATTTGGAATAGCCTTTAAAAGAATATCCAGGTTTCAGTTCGAGGAAATTCCAGAGGTTGGATAGATGGTAGGGGTAAGTTCTTAAGGTAGGTCTCAATGACCAATTTGACGTACCGGCTAGGATTTAGCTTCAACTACAATTTTCCACTACAACTCTTTAAAGGAACTATGCGGGGAAGGTTTTAAGTAGGATAACTGAGTGTTATGGATTTTAATTTTAATAAATATCAATATCTATTCTCATATTTTCGGTCATTAATATCTATTTTAAAATAAGAGATATTTCACACACAATATTAAACTTCAGTATTAATGACGCTATATATTTACCGATTTTATTTCGAAGAACATTATTGATGGATCAGCTTTATATAAGCCTAACAAGAAGATATCCAGAGAACTCGTTTATTTTTCTCAAGAGACCTGATTATAAGACCTTAAAGAAGGAAATGCTAGTCGGGACCTCAAACAGATAACTTCTCTTTAAAAAACAATAATTAAAATGTTACATGTGTATCGCACTTCCGATCATCATCAGACCATCAAATTAAAAAGCCACTGTGCAACCCTAGCTTTGGGTTTATATATTTTTTTTATATTAAAACAAAGATTATTGTATTTCACTAACTAATTTCTATTTCCTGAATAAAAGTTACGAGCAAAGTAAATTAGGAAGATAGCAAAAGTAGTATGAATGTTCAAAGCTCTTTTAATTCGGAGAGTAGGTGCGGAAAAGAATTAAGAATAATGTGAGCGCCACCAATTTACGACGGCCTAAATCAGAAAGGTCCCCGATATTTTCGTAATTTGCTTGCTCATAACACCTTCAATCAAATTTTGTATTAAATCCAAAATTATTTAAAAACATTGATTTTTTTAATGAATATGAGAATCCGAAAAAGAAAGGGTAGACATTTTGTGAGCTAAATAAAATACAGAAAGTCAAAAACAATAAGATCTATTAACAAATATGTCGCTTGATGAGGTAATACGTTACCTGAACCCGGTAGAGTACCAATATACCGGACCTGAGACGGAAAACGTTACCAAAAAGGTGAGGCAAGGTAACCCAGACCTGCACCAAAATGAAGCTTTACTACGTAGTGGACTTTATGCCCCTAACTAGAATTCTTTAATTTCACAACGAGGTAACCGTGCTTCGTAAGTATAAATTTCCAACTATGAGTATTAATACATATTATCGAGCTTACATAAAAAAATGTATCGGGGCAATAATGCTTTGTATTTTATTATTTACAGCAATAGAAAAGATATGTTTGTACTCAAAAATAGAGGTTTAAATTTAAAAATGCAGCATCCTGGCAAGGGAACGAAAAGCCAAAACTTGCATAAAGAAGGTTTTTTAAAATAGTAACAGCAATTATTTATTGCGAAAACGAAAAATTAATCTTCTAGTTAAACATTTTTACCTGTTAGTCTCTTAAAATGTGTAAATACTTACTATTTTCTTTTCAAAAAATCTCTAAATATTTTTATGGCTTTCAATGCGTTTATTGACGTCGAGCAGAAAAGCTCTTCGCTTCGTATTATGATACGGTGGCTGTCAAATTAAATATATTCAACTGGAAGTGTGGATTATTATATTTTCAGCGCCACTTGTATGCATATGAAGTTTCCTGCTGAAATTGAATGAAATAGAAAAAACACAAAATATTGTGAACGAAGTAGATATAACTGTCTCATTTTTGAATTTGCATATGCCGTTTATACGACTAAAACCAGTTTTTATATATCGAAAGTCAGAAAAGACTAACGCAGCAAGAACTATTATATAGAAGGAGTTTTCGAGGATGACCGCTAAGCAATGAAATTTGGCCAGCTATAGGCACGTTTTTCTGATTTAAGGTCTTCATCAGCGCAGTCAACTAGTTGGGAGACAAGTACAACTAGCGCCGAAGTTAGTACACACAATCATAGTCACCATCGGGATCAAAACCGACATTTGTGGTTACCAAAAGATGATTCGAAGTCTTCGCCGGACTAGATACTATATGATATATGCAGCTATATGGTAATAGAGTATCTAGTACGGCGAAAATATTCTTTTTACGAGGGAAGTAAAAAAAATGGCGGCCAAATGAAATGTTTATAAAATCAACGTAAAAAAAATCTTATTCAATTGACTTTAAATTTTGCAGAAAAATTAAATGTGATATAGCGACAAACTGGTACGAATTTAACATGATGAAACAATATGGCAGTTTTTGTCAATGTAAAAACTTCTTATTTAATTAATGTTTAATTATGCCCTGCTAAAATATGGTAGGGACCAATATGGTAGAGTAAAATAGCGCCCAATAAAAATGTTTGAAAAGACAATATATATCTGTTAATAAATGAATATGTACCGAACGAAATCGGATCACACTTCAAAAAATAGAACGATCTATAACGAGGGAAGTTCTGGGTAGAGAAATTTACCGATTTTTATAGGATGTAGTCCAGCACGAATGAATACCGCATATAATATTTTTTAGTTCATTTATCAAAGCGTCGTTGTAGGCCACAGCTAAATCAAATTTTCATTGATTCGGCCTATTGTCTTCGGCCAATTGATTTTCGGCTAATTGACGGAATCATATTTGCATTAGCTATATTTAGCTAGACCAACAATAAATAGCAAACACAAAATAAATTAAGTATTTCTTCGTATAGGGTGATTTTCATTTAAAATATTGGTCAGTTTCTTTCATGAGAAACTAACAGTAATCTCTCAACGTTCGAAACTCAAGTGGGAATGTGAGAATTGGATTTTAAACGGCATTGGTAATCTTTCAGTAACTCAGTAACTCTGTGATAACTAATGAATTTGAAATTTTCATAAAATTACCATTTAAAACGATGGTAGTTTATAGATTTAAAGACAAGAGACATGCTTTCGTAACTATCTTTCGTATCGATAGCATAATCCCTAGGAATTAAAGGTTTTGCATTTCTATTGTTTAACAACCCTGATTTGAGGTCATCACTTACTGGATTCATTTTTAGTTAATTCATTTTATTGCCTAAACTTTCCATTAGTTTTTCTGGATCGGTACAGTAACACAATTTGATATTCGCCCTAAAAAATGTTTGTTAAAACTTTTGAACTTACTTATTCTTGTGCCACATTCCATTGTTGTAATTCATCTTGAAGTTCCGAGTGATTTTTAGAAAGGTTAAGATCGCGGACAAACTCGTTACGTTCAGGTTGTTTCATAAAATGGGGTTTATTATTTCTATCTTTAAAAAATCCGGAAGAAACGATGAAGATACATTAAAAAGAGTGCAGCAGAATCCCCTTCCAATTACAGTGAAATGATAGCGGTAATTTTTCGCTAATTGGAAGAAGTCTTATAACCAAATAACTGATGGGATATAGAATATTATTTTATTTATTTATTAATTATTTGACTACATATACTAAAAATACAATAGTGTTACGGAATAAAATGAATAGCACACACATCTTAAAAGTGAAAAGACAGGAAATATGTCATATAATAAAATAGAGGAATTCACAGCAGTAAAAAATTCGTTCATAAAAAAAATACAAAATACATAAGCTACAATATGCAACGAAAATAAAAACACATTAGATTTTGGAAACACCGCAGGCAGAGTTATGTGGGAAAAGCATTAAAATAGCTAAAGTACTTCTGAACATTTTTGAGCTGAACTGTTTCATTTCCGGAGAAAAAACATTATGTAAGTTACTACGTCTAGTAAATCCTTGCGTGATTTTATCAGTCTGAATTTATTTGATACAATAAGATTTGAAGAACGTGTATTGTAAGAGTGTATGTCAGAATGAGTTTGGTATAAATGTCTATTATTATATATTTCGAGGGCGTAATAAAAAAATATAAAGAAAGTACCGTTAGTATTTTCGAACTTATGAACAGTCATTTACAATGATTCCTTGGACCGGCGCTGCACAAAACTCTGATATCCCTCTTCTGAACTCTAAAGACCCTGATCCAGCACACTGAATTACCCCACGAATTTATTCCGTACACCAGACGTGACTGGCGGAATAAGCGGTTTTCCCTCCGGGCGCAAGAAAATGTCTTGCATTTTAAGTACATATCATAATGAAATTTCTTCTACGTGGAAAAAAAATCTTTAATGATCAAATAAATGCTTTTGTTGATAATTCTTGAACCGCTTTAGCTTGAAGACAAACTAAAGCTGCCACTTTGTAACTGGTGCCTTTTTTAACTTTGATGTCCTAATAAAAAAGTGTCCCCCAAAGTTGATTCCAACTTTAGAGAAAGATTTGGATACACGGACTCTATCAAGGGGGAGATCGGTCATTATTTATTGGGCTGTAACAGCCTTGAATCTATAACAAGTGTAACTATTTGTAATACATTTTTTAATTACCCTTAAGCTGCCAAAGGACTTGAAAACAAATAGAAATACAAATACCAAGAATTTTATTAAAATAATTTTCATATGAATTCATAATTATCATTATAAGCATTTTTTGACACTGCTTTGACTTTGTACACCATTTCTGTAATTTGAAACGAGCAGAACTAAATAAGTTTAAGTGCTGAAAATGGGCTTCAATGAGAATTGTGAAGAGTCGGTCAACAAAAAAATCATCAATTTAACACTGTTTGAGAACATCCTCTGCTGCAGATGGTATTTTTCTTAGTGAAAATTGGCTAGATAAATTTTAGTAGCTAAAAAGAGAGCGCTATTTGTTCTATATGAAACGGTTTGTAATTATATGTACTTAAGATCACTCTCAGGATTGCCTTGCCAGATAATATTTTGTACAAAAATGGGTTGGGTTTACTTTTACCTGACGATACATTTTTTCCATATCACATATTAAAACTTACAAGAAAATTCTGCACAAAATATCGTAATATTCTGGTTGAATCGCATAACCTTTGAGCATGATATCGTTGAGAGAAATACCGGTTTATGACTTCATTTTAGCGTCAAATACAACCCTCAATTTAATGGTCTGACTGTCTTCGCGAGGTATGCAGTGGGTGGTAATCAAACATTTGTTTTCATTGTAATAATGTTTTGATGAAAAAGGGATATATTTTGCAGGGCCTAAAAAAAGCATTCCTCAATAAACTCCTTATGACTATAAGAAACTATAGATTTTTTAAAAATCTTTTATCTAAATTATAAAATCGCTAGAAGTGCTTGGTCAAATGAGTTTCCCAGTTGTAAGTGTGCAGTTAGGTATTTCAATGGTAAAGCCAGGATTAGAAATATAAACTATATTCTGAGTGGGAATTGGTTCGCTTATAATGTGACTAAGATGAATTTGAACAAAAAATAGGCGAATTCGAGATATACGATTAGGTATTCTACATACTTATCAGCGCCCAACAAGATGTCTACGTGAACTGGTACACAAAAATTGTACTGTGTAAGACTTTGTTCCTGAGAAGAGTGAACTGGGGAATTTTTGTAGTAATTATTTCTAAAACAAATTATGAAATGTCAAATTTACAACTAACCTCTATATTTGAGTGTATTAAAAGGTTAACAACTTTATTTGAGTGAGTAACTATTCCGTAAAATCCTCGTTATATAATATCTCTGCGGATTAGACGTAGCTTTTTAATCAAATTGCTAGTTACGAGAGAGGTTGCACTACATGAATCAAGAACAGCCCTAGCATGAACGAGCCTATTCTCAGTGAATAATTTCACTACAATTTTTCCTAATAAAACTTCGTGACCATTATTGATAATACCTAAAATTGCATTTGATGTTTAAGGGAGGTAATGATCGTTGGTCTCAGAGATACTTGAGTGTGTGTTAGCCGCATGAAAAATGTGTTTTTTAAGAGAGGGTTCTGAGGAGTCCTGAGGCCCTTGTCGATTTTGAGGACCAGAAAATTCAGAATTTATATCAGAGGAAAATGATCATGTAATAATGTATGATGTTAATGATTTTAATAAAACAATCCTGATATTTATTCTGCCGTTTAGACGCCAAGCAATTAAAAGACAGTTTCTGATTTTCAACAAAATTAAATTTATCACTGTGACATGAACTACCACATTTATAAACTTTTTGACCTTCACCTTTTCAAAACAAACACTAAATGGAAACCTGACTTCTTAAAAGAAGAGTTGTATGATGAGGGAAGTCGGTTTTGATAATTATACTTAAACTACCTACTAGGCTGTTAGTATATGATAAATGAACTAATTGTGCATTTCTGAGATTATGTTTAGTAACAGGCTTACCTGGAACCATTGACTATTCCTATGGCATACCTACCTTTATTTCAGTGTATTTATTACAACTTAAAAGTTTGAGTCAAGAATTTTAAGTTTGAAATTATCTAGAGGTTCACCAATTAAGTACTACCGTAGATACAGAAGTTTTTCAATTTCAGATAAAGTAGTGTGTTTTTCAATTAAGGCCTCCAATAACTGGCAGAAACTCTCCCGCAACTAAAGATCCAGAAAAGGCAAAGATATTTAATTGAGGTTTGGTAATTTGAGGTGGGGGTTGCTGTATTACTACGTAACTTGTTCTGTATGTCTAAAATAAAAAGTTCTGCTTTCGAAATTCCAAAGTTCGTCCAAAGTGAAAACTGAAAGTTTAATGTGTGTCATTTAAAAAAAAAACATGTTTAAATATCGTTCGAACAAACAATTTCGCTTCTTTCTTTTCTTTGTTTAAAAATTGCAAACGAGCTATATATATAAAACTAAATGAATCTGGAGAATTGACTTAAAATGTTAACTAGTAAGACAGCTAGTTGTTTTTTATACTCGTTGAAATTTACCATATGGGTGCCAGTAGCTGTAAATAAATCCTATAAGTCAGTTTTCAATAATAAACGGAAAACTAAAAATTAAATAAAAATCCGTTTAACACCATTTGAGAGCCCCAAGTGTGCTTTAAAAACGTACCAACTTTCAACGGTTCATCTAAAACCGTCTCCGAGATATAGAGACCAAAATTTAAAAAACACATTTTAATACTACGACAATGACCACGACTGCGACGACGTCGAATACGGAATTTTTGTATCTTGTCAAGCCTATAATAAACACTCGCAAGCTTGAGCGTTTATAATAAAAAATTTTGGGAGGAGTTTATTAAGTAGCGCAGACAAAATAGGCCCATAATAATAATAATAATAAAAATGTAGTAGTAGTAGCTTAAGATACTGAAGTGTATTTAAGGAAACTGACCTACCGCGAACTTGGTACTTGGTGTGTTGCAGATTTAAACATACCGCTATGATATCAACAAACAAAATGTGAGTTCCTCTAGGATCTGTAGATGGACGATGAATAGTCACATACGGTTCGATGCACTGGGCTCCCTTAGAGACAATCGATGTTAGAAAACTTAAGTGTGATATTTCTTTATCAATTAGTAAAATAGTTTTTTGGAAAAAGTTAAGGCTGAACATTTCCCGAATTATACGACTGGGTCTCATTTTTTATATATTAAGTGTATAAAACTTAGAATAAAATAACCTTTTATCTTAGGGCAAAAAGAAAACAGTGTCTTTTCTGCTTCTGTCGCAATTTCATGGCGATATGATAAAAAAATTTATGATGGTTTAAATCTCATAAAAAGTGCTTATAAAGCAAAACCATATATTATTAAAACGCATATCATAAACTTCCAGCACACACACTTTAGTACTTTAAGTTTTATTTTTCTTATAGAAATATTGTTTTACTTTCATCTTGCTGTTATGTAGAAGAGTACCCTAATAATAATACAAAAGCTATCATTACTCGACATTTTACAGACCTAGCAATATTCATTGCTTCGTTTCACTGCAAAATGGAGATGTGCCTGAAATACTACTAATAAAAATCTTAATATTCAAAGTAAGGACATTTTGCAGCGTCTACCAGAAATCCAATAGCAGCGGGTATTTTACATTTTTATTTGAAATTTCTTTATCTGACATTCAGCGTTTAGCAATATAAAGCAGAAATCTTTTCTTGTCAGCAGCAATTACTTCGGTGTTTCTTTAAGAGCAGTATTTTTTATTTCATTTTCAAAATAAAACTACAAAAAATGTGTCTGCTTTTTAATGTATGAACTACATGTTGACCGAAACTGGACTAATTAATGCTGTAGCTGGTTATTCAAAGGTTTTGTTATAACTAATTTTTTCAAGAAATGTTTACCCTCGAATAGCGCAATATTCTGAGTCAAGTTAATGTGCATTTAGAACTCAAACATAACTAACCGAAGAAGAACTTTAGCAAATAGTTACACGCAAAATATTCAAAATAACTTTTGAACACCGTCTCATATCCACGGATTGCAAGCATTTTAAAATACTTGGTTTTAATAATTTTTATTTTTAATTAAGTTAAGTGAAAATATGTTACATAAGCTTCCCTTTCCTTGAGAAATAATTGGAATTTGCTACCGAGGGATCATATATGCTTCGCCTCTATTAAAATAAAATTGCACTTAGCCCATTTTCTATCTAAACTAAGATTAGAATTAATTTTTTTTTCATGTGGTGGAGAAATATTTCAACAACTAAACTTAAATTTATATTTTGGTAATTTTAAACAAACTTTTAGACACATCTACACAAATGTTGGACAAGGTGTTAAAAAAACATTTGCTTTACAAAATGCTAGAGAGCGTAGTCGTAATTACGAAAATAAAAATGCATTTTTCAAAATTATAGCTTTTCAAAATCTAGACCCTTTTAATTAAGTGTGTGTTTATTTTTCCCTAATTTAGCTAAAAAAGCAAAATCCTGAGAAAAAATAGTTTTTGTAGCCCAAATGTTTAAATAGTATAAGTCAATCTGAGCTTTTTTGATAAAGACAATGGTTTCGTGTGTTTATAAGTTTCGTATAAACCTAAATCGAGAATTATCTTGGGCCTTGTATTGTTCTTAGTTCGTTATTTATGCATTCTAACAAATGATAATAGCTTGTTTACTAGATGTATATTTTACTAACCACTAACCGCAGACCTTCCAATATTCACTGCTAATTGATAAAATTGTATGACAATATATCGAGAGCTCTCGACTCAGTTTACTATATTCATTCTAAAGCTTACCTAATTACATCGTTATTATTTATACATAAGAGATAATATTGCGCTATGTTCCACTGAACTTCCTTAAACAACTAATTATTCAAAATAGCTAAGATACTCGAATAATAATAAAGTTAATATTCTAGGACTAAGTAAAATCAGTGGTAAGTTATTGACATTGACGTGAGTTATAATAATTTTTAAACATAATTTTTTTTTATTTCTGTATTAGTAAACATTATTTTATGTATAGTTTACCCAAGAAGTTAGATCATTCTGAAGATATAGCACAGTGTGCGTTGTTATAATGCAATTGATTTTGTAATTTTTTATTGTTCGTATCTTTGAATAAAAAAAACTGACTGGAAGAAGCGCCAGGCGTTATTTTATATTATAAGACTTTTAACGGAACTAAGTCACTTTTGGGATCTTATTTTCTGGTATTTACCTTTAGGTTTGTTGACGTGTGTTATCAAACCGCCCTCGTCTCTAAATTAAACTTGAATATTTTCAGTTTTAAATTGTATTTTGTATAAAAAGTGCTTGATAAATTGTATTATTTTATCATATAACATTTCAAATACTTCATATCAGTTAGGTTAGGAGCTCAATGGCATGTAAAACACAGTAGCGTAACATTAGTTCGCATAATACTTTGTTCGGCCAAAGCATTTAAATAACCTAAGTATGTTTTAAATCGAACAAAAAAAGAGTTGTATCTTTCTAGGCACAATTTTCATGGGACAAAATAAGTTTTGATAGCCTAACGCATTAATCTCCATTATTTGGGTCTGACACTGTGCTGAAGGGGAAATCGTTGGATTATCTTTCTGAATAAATCTGATTTATTTAACAGACTCTAAGCTTAAATGGTTTTAAGAGTTTTTTATGCTTTGTGTGGAATATTTTGAATATTTTTGTGTTTATATGTATTTCCTATTTAATTTTGTAAATATCTGTCACCACATGTTTTTAGTAGAAATATAGCATTGTTATTTATGTATCTATTTACTTACTCTGAGTAGCAAATAGCTACTCCATCAGAACTGACTTAAATTATTTAAAACTAAATCTATACTAGCCTCAGCTAAACAAAATGAATCAAGAGCTGATCAAAGCTTGCCCAAATGTTAGATAATATTTCTTTTTCATTTTATAAGCTGTCCTGATCATTTTTATTTTTGGAAAATCTAATCTAAAATAAAAGTAATTTAAGTAAAAAGTACTAACTGTGATTTAACCCAGGCCAAAAGAATTTCAGCTAAGTTATATCCCTAGTTATTTAGGGATTTAGAGACCTGCAAGCTTAAACTATGTTAACTATACCTAACCTAACCTTACCGATTTTTTTTTGCCTTAAACTAAACTATTATTACAAAAGAAGTTAAGGGTTCTAAGCCTCGCCAATCCAGAATATTTTCACAAAAAAAAATTGTACTAGGATTTAGAGTATCAAAAACTAAAGAGTGAAAAAAATTTAATGTAGTTTATTAACAGACTTAATGGGAAACTAATTAAGAAATAGCTTTTTGTGCAATCTAGAAAGATTGTACCTTCCTGGCGATTATATTGGAGCAAATCAAATATGTGTTTAATATTAGTTTCTTTTTATTTGGCCCCGCAAATACAGCTGTAAAATAATGTATGTTTATTTTTCCTGCAATTATCAAGGTATATATAATATAAAGATCATACATAGTACATACTTTTTTTAATCTTTATTTATAAGGCCAATTCAATAAACAGTTTCTAATTTAATACAGTCACACTATATCAGTGGGGAAAAGAAATGTCCCTGCTATTTATTTTTAGAGAACTTGTCAATCTTATGATTAAAACATAAAAATGTGTAGAATGTTGAAAAATTAAAAAATATGTAATACATTTTTCAAAAAAAAAACTAAAAAGTTTATTTTGCCTTCACCCTTTTAATTTGCATGATGAATGATTCTTAATTGTCCGTTATGTCCATGCACTCATGGCTTATATAATAAATATTTTAAGCATATAATTAATGTTTTATTTTAGGGTTCTTTAGTCCATTTTAATTGTGATTCTCATAGTTCTTTTGTGTTACATTCTCGATTACCTATTTTACTTTTTGTGTAAAATTTGTAGTATTGGAACATCAATGAGTTTTTTTTTGTGTATTGTTTAGTATTATTGTACATTACTGAGTATACACCTCAGTTTAAAGGCATTTTAAATCGAGATTCTAATGTAACTGCATGTAAAACTGGGTTTTACATGCAGCATTTTAGAATTTTTAATATGGGTTTGAACTGGGTTTATACAGGTTTTAGACAGGTAAAAAAAGGTTTTTCAAAATATTGTAATGAAATAAAAATGGACAATCCCTAACTTTAAGCGGGAGACCTAAACTTTCTTGGTTTAAACCCATTTTTGAATTTTGAACCCACTTAACACTTAGGGGCATTGTTTAAAACATTTAAGGCAAAAAAGCGAACCCGGTTTAAACTCAAAAATTCTAAATACTCTCGAAACTATCACTATTCACAAATATGGTGTTTTGTTAGCTCTCTATAAGTCCAAAATATTTTACGTTGAATTCGAACATTCCTGCTTTGTAGACCTTTTAGACATAATTCAATTTAGTTTGGAACGTAATAGTTTTAAGCCGATGCTAATGAAATATCTGATTTGAAAAGTGAATTCTCTATAATTTCTTATACAGGATCTGTTAAATTTTAGTTAATATATGTATGAAAACCATTTTATTATCAATTTTAGTTATTTATCATAAATATTTTCGCTAATTAAAAAAATAAGTTTGTCTACAAAAATGTTCTCCTATAATATACAATATACAAGTGTGCAAAAATACGTAAACACAAGTAGACAAAGCAAAAAACTTAAAAATATCTAAAAAGCCTGCAAATAAAAATCAAAAAGTTAATTAAAAAGCTTTGGAATATATGTAATTTTTGAGAAATTGAGTGAGAGTATGTAAAAGAAATGTGTTATTTTAATTTTTTGACTTATTTACCATTAAATTGTTTTAGAACTACGTCTTGTATAAAAAAAAACCGTTAAATGACTTTTTATTTATATTTATATGGGCTATGTCAAAAATTTTATTCTCACAGTTTTTGTTATTTTACCTGCTTGCGTGTATCTGATTCTGTATTACATGGGGAAACATTTTTAGCCAAACTTAAATAAGCGAAACTTTTTATATAGAATAACTTTTCTTTTGATTATCCCATATTTCAATATATGGGATTTAGTTACAATACATAAAAAGAAATTAAAAAAGCAGTAGATTTTCCACTCGATAGAATATGGCAATATTAAGAAAACAAATTATTTTAGTATACATCCACATCTTCCTACACAACAATGGTATAGTAAAGCGAATTGATCCAGAAGTATTATTACATTAATTTCACGTCTTTAATCTAATCAAGGAAGATTTCTATCACACTTGCATAAAATCAAGATCAAAGAAAATCCAAATTGCGAATGTGGTCATTTGGAGGATCTAAATCATATCATTTTCAATTGTCCTATTTATCTGAGAACTAGCCAGTTATTAATACAATCATTGATAGTGCTTGGGTATAGGGCCCCCTTTTGCTTAAATGAGCTATTAAGTTATAACGTTACGTATTTTTAAAGTGTTAAATTTGTTCTTTAAGGATAAAGGTATGTATGAACATATTTCAATTATTTTCTCTATAGTACTTCTTAAAAATTTGGTGATTCACCTTGTCCATGTCTCTTGTTAGTCACCCTGACAGACCCCTGGGTGTGAAACGTGTGTCCCCGTTTTATATGTAGAATGTGTTAAGAATGTTTGGTGGAATGTTTACATCGACATAATAATTAACTTACAAGATGGTTATTAACGATAAATAATGCTTTTATAACACGACGACATTACTATATAATAATGCTACATATCAACAACTCAACAAAGACCCCACTGTCTCACTACAAAACAAATTAAATAAGCTAATTGATTTGTTCGTAAAAAAATCATTAATTGGTTATGAAAAAGGCAAATATTTAAAAATCAATAATATAGTTCCACCTAAGATATACTTTTTACCTAAGGTACATAAGACAGGTACCCCGTTGAGACCAACAGTTCTTTTTGTAGGATCGCCGTTATATAACCTCACTAAATATATATCTAATCTATTAAACAATATTTTTTTATGACGACAAGCATGTTAAAGACTCATTTCAGTTTGTTAATTATATTATTTAAGTCATTGTACCACCGGATTATATATCGATATCACTGGAAGTTGTTTCACTTTTTACCAATATTCCGATCGACTACTTATTGACTTGACAAAAACGTGGTACATGCTGCAGAACAACTCCAAACTAAGTCAGAATAGTTTATGTTCTGTATTGATATCAATTATTTTCAGTATGAAAATCAGTTCTTCAAACAAACGTTTGGTCTTGGCATGGGCATTTGTATGTCACCAATCTGTTCGGATAACGTTATGGCTGACTTGGAAGAGTTCTGCATGGGCAACTACCTTTCGATTTAACCTTTTTTGTCACTAAGTTGATGACATAATAACGACAATTCCGAGATTTAATGTCGATCTGATGTTCCAAGTGTAGAATAGCTTTCATCCTCGACTTCAATTCACTTTTGAATGCAAAATTAATAATAAATTAACTTTCTTTAGATGTTTTGGCATTAAGAGAAGACAATCGCTCGATAAAAACAGATTAGCATTACAAAGCCACCTTTTCTGAACTCTAATAAATTATTACTCTGAACACTCTATAGCACAAAAAATAAATAAAATTTCAAATGTAAAAAATAGAGAATTTAAACTTTCTTACCCTGAATTTCACAAAAAAAAACTTAAAATATGTCCAGAATATTTTAATAAAAAATAACTACCCACTTTCAAGTAAAAAAGTTCTCTACACGCAAAAAAATACCATAGAATAAAGAGCAGAACAGAATAATCTAACTTATTACAAGCTTACCTTACGTCAAAGACCTGAAAGGAAATGAAAATAATTTAAAACAAAAACGGAACATGAACTACAGTTAAAGTGTAACAAATGTTATGTTAGACAAACTTGTGGATATTTGAGACATGTATATGAACACAGTAACGATTGTGAACAGTAAGCCCTCAAACGAAACCCTACAGCCGTTTTAGATCATAAACTTGATACTGGTCATAATTTGAATTCTGGAAGTACTAAAATCATAGGAAAACCACTGATTTACAAGAGATGATATGTATTAGAGAGGAATCAAAAACAGCATTTAATAAAAGATCCAATATAGAACATCTAAATACGGTTTATTTTAATATTACTGACCATACAAGATAAAGTTTCTTAGAAATCCTGTTTTTTATCTGATACTTATCTTTTCAGTTCAAAGCAAATAATATATATATTATCGGTTTTAGCATTACTCAGAGGATTACCGTTTAGGTATTTTAGTTACATGTCCATGCGTGATATTCTATGCTTGTTCGTGCCCTATATGTCTTGATGTGTTGTGTCATTCTCATTTCAGCTTGTTCTGTGAAAATCTATATTTTTTCTGGGACAAAGAAACCCTAATTTAAAGGTATGTTTTAAAAGTATATATTTTAATATATAGATTCACAATGTAAACACTATACTAGTTACATAACTATTATGTTTATCGTTGAATAAATCAAATAAGAAGAGGTGATAGAAAGAGTAAGGAGCGATTTGCTGTACATTGAAAAAAGGAAATAAAAGAAAAACAATATTATATATAAAAAAGCTAAAACATTTTGAATTCCCTTTCTCTTTCCTATTTTTAACAAACTTTGTGAGTGTAATTTTCTGTTTCGCAGAACCCTGAAGATGGTAATAAATTTACAGAAATGTCTGTGATAAAGGAATGTTTTAAAGATATCTGCAACAATAAAAAAAAATAGAGTTTAGGTTAATATTTTGGAACGTTTTTAATTTTTAACAAAAAAGAAAATTGCACATTTTTCATTTAGAGTTAGAAAATGTTGAATCGAACCCAAACAAAATTAACTGATTTATATTTTAATGTCAATGATATGTAAAATTATTAAAAAAATCTCCTTTTAATATTTGATGTTTCTGAAAAAAAAACGAAAATTTAGTTTCAATAGCAAGTTTCTTTCTTTTTGCATTTTAAAGACTGAAATACGATAATAGTTATAGAGCAACGATATTTTTCATCTAACTTAATAATATTAACTAAGAATATCTATTAACACACCTAATGTTAAACACTTTGGATATCTTTTTGATTAAATTGTTTGTTTAAATTTTCTGAAGTACCTATAATTTTAGCAATTCTTAACACATTAAACATATTTTAATTAATAAATATAACTGCTATAGAGACATTTATTGAGTTGAAACTATTGATTAAAGTTATATTTTATAACACACTACCCTGTAGATTTATCATCTAAAAATATTTAGTTCAATTTTAGCTATAAACTGTAGTTTACAGATCACGTATAGCGAAAATAAGGTTCGGGTTGACATGTTTCGTAACTAAGGTAAAAAGAAAAATCAGAAATTGTTATTTGGTGAAAAAAAAACATTAAAAACTTTAAAAAACACCGAGATATTATATACTGTAACAGTTTTGCCATATGCCTTTATGTGGCTCATTTTTTAAACAGAACGAGTGCGTTTCGTATAAAAAATGCGTGAACATATATTTAGACTAAGTTATATTAACTAAAACAATTTACTCGATATCTAAAATAGCATTTCGCGCCTGAAGGGCAAAAGAAAAGTTTGTCACCCTAAACTAAAAGCAAACCTTTTTTAAATGTTTTAACTATATTTTTGCGCTCTAAGGCCAAAATGTTTAATTTTACGCCGAGAGAAATGCCATTTTACACCTGGTGGTGGTAATAAAAACGAATTTATTTACTTTGGCTAAGAGAAATAATTTATATGATGTGTATTTATATATCGCTCTAATATATGTAGTAGATATTAATCCTATTTTAAATAATTTCTAAACCGGGTTTTTATTTTTTGATGAATTTTGACCTTGTTTTTTTTCGGTGTGTCTCAAACAACCAAATTTAAAATGGTTCTAGAAATGTAGGTATATTGGAATATTCTTTACTCGTTTAGATTTAGGTTACCTATGCTTTATTTATCTGAGTTGACGAAATGTAATTCTGTTTAACTAATATTACATACCAATAAGTGGTTTCAGATTTTTGATTACTTAACGAGATCTAATATATGACCCTCTACACGATAGGCTTGTGGACTACATGTCTGTCTGTAAATGTAAATACAGCCAGCAACTCTGAGCGTTTCGAGACGTTTAGGATTGTTGGCTTTATATTTTTTACTCTTCGTGAATGAGTAGCTTCGTCTATGTTTTATTAGTCTCAGGTTTCTGCTACCCTTCTAGAATTCAAATTTAATAAATTTCGTTTATCGTCATTGCAATTCGCGTTGTTGGTGCTTTGTTTCTATATCGTCTCGTATGCTACGGAAACCATATTTCCCTCTCGCTGGATGTTTTATTTATATATTGTTTTCTTTTATTTGAAGTGGAAATGTATCAGATTACGGAAAACTAAAATAATAAGATCTAAAAATAATCCGAAAAATCTGAGACAGTTTTTTCGAAACCAGGACAATTAATAAATTGTGGGAAAAACTAATTTTGCGTTCAAAAATTTACATTAAAATAAATACCTAGACCTATAGGACTAGAATAACAATTAAGCCAGATATATATTTTTTGCGGTATTAGGAAAATATTATTTTGGATCCAGATTGTTTTTATTTATGTATTCTAATTTGTTTTGTTTTAGGTATTGCTTTTATTTTATAATGTATAAAGAGGGAATAAGAAAATGGAAAAAATTAACAAACTTGTTCTCTGATTAAAAACCGGCTTAATAAATTCAATCTCTAATAATTAGTATTTAAAATAGCACATATTACCCAAAGGCTTTTTTCTTTTGTTTAATAAAAGAAAAACTAGGCCCCCATTGAGTTTACCTAAACTTTTTGAATGCTCACTTCCAGGGTCAATAAAAGTTGATTATAATCAGTCTGCTAATATCAACAACCAATTCCATGATACATATAACGTGTAAAATATATTTTGTTTTCTACTAAAAATGTTGTCAGACTTATTAATTTATTAGATTTATCATAAATCCAAACTTACAACTTGGTGTTTACATACATATATTCTTTTTCAGGTAAGATCCCTTCAAGGCAATTTTACGAAATACATGTCAAGGTAAGTTTGCACAGACCAGAAAAATTCAATTTTCTCTAAAACAGAATAACAGACTTTTCGCTTTGTTAGGTTCGAATTTATTTTAACTTCATATTGCGGTACGAGCTAAGTGCCGACAGTGGCGGTTGAACGGCAGAAACCACTGGAGCTTTAAGGCTGACCATCAAATTAAGTTACCTAGTTAGGGCTGGATTACATTGTATACTCATGGGAGCTGTGGATATAAAATCAGGTGGAAAGTTTGCCATAGTTAGTTTCGAGAATAACAAAAAAAAAATCTTATATAAAATAAGTAATACACGTGTCGTACATTTTGCAAACATTTTATCATAGTTTTGACTCTTATATAAATAGAAATTGCTAAGAGCCTGTGATTTTTTTTTAGTTTTCGAGTGATTTGTAATTTAAAATGTAGTTTAGTCTCGTTGCTTTTATTTTTCATTCCAAATTAGGTAAACCGTTTCGTCAAAAAGTCGTTTACTACCAAATATTGGAGAATAGAGATATATGTAACAATCGTTATGACAAGGCTAGATATTTAGATTAAACACTTTGATTTGCGGTTCGATATGTCGTGAGGATAGAGTTTTTGTTTTTTTTTTTAATAAATTACTTTACATGTTTTTGTAATATGATCTACCTCTTAAAACGCATTTTTTAGGAAAAATCGTCGGTGCCAGCTAGAGCGCAATAGCGCGATCATGCAAAAGCACTAGGCATATCGATTGCAAGTTAACCATGACACAAGAATCAGTATTTTTATAATTACCGGCTTACCACGACGCCAACTGGGACATGCGTAAATCCAAAACCAAAAAGCTAGTCACACCGTTTTACAAAATGTTAAGCGTCGAGTGGTCCAGTTTTCTGTTTCTTTAATATGGAAATGCATAGCTTTTAAAGTACTGGTGGTTAAAATTAAGTATACATTATTTTAATCTAAGAGACGATTTGCATTTTTATTTTTATTAGTCATCTTATAATTACCGGCTTACCACGACGTCAGCTAGGATATGTGTAAATCCAGAACCAGAACGCTAGTCACAGCGTTTTACAACATTTCAAGCTTCGAGTGGTCCAGTTTTCTGTTTCTTTAATATTAAAATGCATAGCTTTTAAAGTACGGGGTGGTTAAAATTAAATATACATTACTTTAATCTAAGTAACGATTTGCATCGTTTAGTTAATTTTTGTATTGGTTTTGAAAAATATAGATTAAAAAATTTTGACCTAAAGTAAATTACATTAACTGCTCTGTTTAATATCTAGTATTTTGTAGTTCGCATCTTTCTTTTCTTTTTAAAAATTGCGAATATTGTGTTATTATTCTCAGGAAAATAGATTTTATGTTATGTCTTTTAATATTATTTAGATTTCCCGAAACAAAACTGTTATTTATAAATAAAATTACGTAAAACCGAAGTAATCCAAGAATTATTGAACTACAATTAAGCTAAAACAAACTCAACCACTCCCTGCTTGTTTAGTTTCTAGCGGTAACTAGAGTGTAAATTGCACCTGCTGTAATAAACCTGCAGGTTTATTTGTCCGACTCGGGACCAAAACACCGTTTGACTTTGAAGCGTCTCAGCTTACACCTTTCATTTAATTTCACGGGAGTTGATGAGGATATACTGGATTTAAATGAAAACGTTTACTTTAGTTACTTTTTGTGGGAAAAAATTGAATTTTGTTTGTAGGACATAGCCTGCCAAGACTCATATTTTCTGTATAAAGGCCATTGAATACCACTTCTTATTTCTGGGAAAAGGCAAGTTATTTTCAAACATTTTAAATTAAGTTCTATATAAAGTATACAAAGTTAGATAGAATTTGGAATTTTCTTCCCAACGACATTAAAAGATATCAATTATTTTCAAGGTGATTAGGTACAAGAGTTTTTAGAAAATTCAATGTAGCGGCAATCTGTCTTTATGTAATATATTTTACCCTATACATATCTGTATTACCTCTACCAGTTGTAGAAACATGTCATTAAAAAGTGAGGAATAATAATATTCAATTTATTAGTATCAAAAGTTATTTTAGTTTTAATTAATTATTATCAAATATTCAAGAAATTTTGGCTACGAGGATTAATTAGAGAAATGCATTAAAATTCAGGAAATATATAGATTTTGAAGACTTCTGAAGAAATAGTATTAATGTTTGGACATTGCTCCAATGATGTTAAAGATGTTTTAAAGAATCAAGTTATACATTTTTAACTATTTGACGAGATGTCAGAAAATTTAGTCAGTTATTGTCAGCGACTTGAGTTTTTTACTAAACTAAAAGGCCTTATTAAAAATAATGATTCAGACACAAATTAAGCTAAAGTTATGGTTCTAATACACCGTTTAGGAAGTAGGCATTATAAAGTTCTGTCTAGTCCTACCTCACCAGATTTACCTACTAAAAAACGGTACCATGAGCTAATATCATTGTTAAAAAGCCATCTTGCTCTAAAGAAAAACGCTCTGACAGAACAGCATACATTTTTTACTTAAATTCAGCTAACTAATAAGTCAGTTTTAACTTTCACTGCTGTATTAAAAGAACTTATTAAAACATGCGATTTTCAGGATCCTATTTGAACCAATCTATTATAAAGCTTCTTTTAAGAGCACAGTTTATTCGTGGTATTGTAGAGAATAAAATACATCGAGAAATTCTTTAAGAAGATATTTCTTTTGATAAGGCATTACAGACTGTACTAGCCATTGAAGTATCGAAAATTCAGAATCGAGGAGTTTACTAGACTGTTTCTACCACGCAAATAAATTAATTTAATTCAAATCAAATCAGTTCTCGTCGAAATAGAAGCAATTCCAAAACAAGGCCCAAGTTTATACCATCCATCCGCAACCGCAAGATCAAGAGTTATAAAAATTTAAAGTTCTCTTGTCATTCTAGAGAAATAGCTAAGGTACAGTTCAAACGACAAATGGCTTTACCTCCAGTACCTAAATCCAACTTAAACTATACACAAATACCCAGAGGTTAGAGGTTCACCAGGACCTATCCAAATTTTTAGAGAATTAGCTGCTAAAGTTCCTCCAGAGCCATCAGAATTATTGACCGAGTCACGCAGCCCTATATCTTTAAAGGTTCCAGAAACTTTTCCGAAACCAGTCTAGCAGGGTAGCCCAGTTCAACTAAAATACGAAAACACGTTGAACGTTTAAATGTATGTAATTTTAATTTATGAAATAGAATTTATATTGTAGAATTGTACGGCGGAGATTGGTAATATATTATATTTTACTCTGTACATGTATATATTACCTGAAACAGTTCTATAATAAAAAATCGAGAATAAAAATATTCAATTTGTTAGTGTCAAAAGTTATTTTAGTTTTAGTTAATTATTATCAAATACTCTACTAACAAATTTCATATAAATCAATTTAATAAGACAAACAAAAATAAGACAAATTTTAATTTTTGTTTTCACCTAAATTTTCTCCCATAGTTTAAATATGAAGTAAAATTTAATACTTACAGTGAAATTTGTTTAATTAGCAAACACCTTAGTATTTTTTTTATAGAGGAATTGTAGAACCTTTTAGCAATAATTAAGCGTTTTTAAATAAGAACGAAAAGACAACAGTGAGGCCTTTGAGAAAACTGAACATAAAGCTAAAGGACTATTTAGAAAAGTAAATATTAAAAATATATTTATTATTACCGGATTAACATTGGAAAGGTCCTGTGTTCCAATCTCGGAGGGCGATGACTTTTTTTTTAAGAACATCTAAATTTTTTTATATAGTTGTGTTTTAAAAATCGGACTGCGTTTTGGATACTGTAACTATATTAGTTGGTATAGGGTAAGGGTTAACAAGCCTCCACCCTCCGAAGGTAATAACCCACGTGTGCTATATTTTTTTTACCCTAAATGAAGGCTGTCTAATCCAACTATATTGCCCATTCTAATCGGGTTTAACCCAACTTTATCATACAAATAAATGTTGTCTTAACTGTGAAATTTTTAACCTAATAAATTTTCATATAACCTGACCAGTCCCTTTAAAAATACCTGTAACACAACAATAACGAGTCTGACTTAACCTTCCACTGATGTCAATTTTACGTACATCTTACCAATTTAATATTTTTAAATTATACTTTTTTTTAACTCAACTAAACCTTCCATTGTCATAAAAGAAGGTATCCACTTCCCGACATTGATTTACATCCACCCAACAATGTACCATTGTAAAATTTCTAAAAACCTGCTCTTTGGATTATCTCATTCTACGAGGTTGTTGGTAAATATATACGGAACAATAATTTTAAAACTACGACCCGGTTTTAATTTTCGGTCAAAGGAACATTTGCACAGTGCTCATATGCCAATTTTGACGGCGATATCAAAATTAGAAAATTAGGTTACTTTTAAATGTTTATTTTGATTTGTACAGTAAATATTTGAATTTTGGATGGTTTTGCATTTCAGTCTTCCAATTCTGTATTTTCATTTTGATTCTCAAGATGGACTATAAAACTGTTGTGTTCAAAAGGTGATATTGTCTAAATATTACGGATCAAGATGCAATCAGAATTCTCTGTTCAAATATCCCAATTAAAGAACTAAGGTAAGTTTAACACTTGGTAATTTTTTTTCCTCTGATCTTAGTGATCTTAATATGCAATCGTTGGATTTATTAATTTCAATATATCTAATAAAAGTTTTACTTTGAAATCTGCATATTTACATAACAAATCATATGGTTTTATGATATTTTACATACATAAATTAAATAATAAAATATTTTAAATACATAAAATACTTTACCATATTATGATATTATTATTGTAGAAAATTTATGTATTTAAATGGAGGTTTCAACTTTGTACATTTAAAATGTATCATTTGAAATGAAAATGACGTACAATTGTGTACAATTAGTCAAATTGTACTGTTTTTTCTTAATCCCAAGTGCTAAAAGATTTCCTTCTTAACTAAAAGAAACATATTCATTATTTATAAAAAATATATTTTTAGCAATGTTTAACAAAGGTAGGGTAAAAAGCACTTTTTGCCTATTTTTTTAAGGAATATTTTTAAAACTGTATTTTTGATTTCTAATACTTGATATCACATAAGATTAAACTGATCATGAAGTTGAATATTGTCCTAGATTAAACTGATCATGAAGTTAAATATTCCCTTTTTTGTAAACTTAGCTTGTGTTAAATTCGGTCAATATAGTCTCCCTCGCATGCTGGCTGGTAACAACCAAAACAGACTTCTTCATTCAAACCTTATGTACTTATGACATAAATAGTTGTATGGTCAGAATCAAGTAAAAGTTTTTTATATTTTCTGAAGATCAAATCCAATCTGATAATCAAATTGCAAATTTTTATAAAATTTTTAAAGCTTTTCATTCACATTTTATTTTTAGGAACTGGCTGCTGCAGTTTTTATAATAAATATTTTATTTTAACAAAATTTCACCCAGTATTTATTGCATGAAGAGAGATTATATTATACTTACTAAGCCGAAGTTAGACAGTTGATGTAAATTTGGTAAGTATTGCATTGCATTGATATATAAAAATAAGGACCTTTATTCAGGTCATAAAAAATATGGCACTAAGCAATTCAGACATTATAAACTCCGTTATAACAATTTGCAGCGTATAGGTAGATACTCGGGTATACATATGCGGACTGGGTGGCTTTTCAGCTTGAAGTTTCAACTGACACAACTCTAACTTTTTACCTAGTTTTGTCATTGTTTTTATACACCTCTGTAAGTTTGATTGTTTTATTGTTGTAGATTAACCTTTTTTGTGTAATAAGTAGACACTCTGTATATAAAAGCTCTAAATCTGTTACTACATTTCTTTACATTGCCCATGTTCCGTGATGTCAATAGATAGAAGAATATAAATTTTAGGTGCCAAATAACGAGTGAATCTAATATTAATATTCGAAAGATTTTCATTTTTTTTTTTCAGTTTAGAGGTTCTGAAGACAAAGGCAGAAGTGGACAAGACATAAAGCAAACATTAAAAATCTTGTAGGAATACCATAAGTAAAGCTGCCACAATTCCTGTTTTTATGAGTTATTTTTAAAATGGAGTTTAGTACAATGGCTAGTAATTATAGTGCATTGAATTCTTGCAAAAGTCACACCATTGTACCATATCTTATGAGGGACTCTACCATACAGAGAGTTTTTTAGTACTCAATTTAATTAATACAATTCATCAAATAAATTTATTATATTATAGTGAAAATGTCCAAGCCAGTATAAATTGTAACATCACAAATTGAGTACAGTTGAATAAAAATTTCAATAAACAACTTAAAACAGTAATTGTAGACTTTTTGTTCAGAAACAAACTGGCAAACTGTTAAATAAGTTAAATTTTTAAAATGTAAAATTTAATCTTAATTTGATTGACATAAGTTCGGATTGAGTACAGAATTGATTAAGGAAAAAAAATATATAAATAAAAAAACCATATGTAAAAAAAAATTAAAAATATTTTAATATTATAGAAATGAAAGTACATTGCATTGAAGTGAAATCGTAGATATAATGACAATATATGATTTACTTTTAATAAAAACTATTGTAGCACTTCTTCGCTTTTCTCAAACTTTGTAATATTTCCATTTCTTATTGTTGTTACAGTCATTCATCAGTGGAACAGATAAGCTTTTATTTTTTGCTCACATTTTGACACATTTAACATTTTTTTCTGCTTGTTCGCTCAAACTTTAGTGACTTCATTTCCATAGCAAGATCTGTCTGATCTTGGGCGAAAGGAACAAAGTAAGAAATCATAAATATACATATGTACCATGAACATATAATAGAGCTGTACGCAGAAGGCAAGCCAAAGCTGATTTATTTAGGCTCGGATGGATCAAGGCACCGATTTCAGAGGCGGCTATTCAGGTGAAGTAGGTGAAGTGCTACTTCACAAGGAAAAATAAACAAGCAAACATCTAACTATATTTATTATATATGTCTTAAAATTTTGTACATTAATTTATTCACCTAATTCGCAAAAAATTAACTGTACATCTCGAATAAATATTTTACTTGACCGTTGGCGGCATGTCTTTTTAAAACTTTCAATCGAACTTTATTATAACAACTATAACAGTGGCGCAAACCGCTTTGACTTTGCTGGAGGTGCTATGTTTAGTTTACGATTTTCCCACTACGTTGCCATAACAACGCGTATGCGATGACGTCGACCGCATGGAAGATTGATGTTAACCAGCGCCATACGACGCTCTCGGTGAATTGCTAACGCAGTACACTACACCGACGTGTCGTTCAGTTTGGGGTGGTTGTTTAGTTTTATTTTCGCGGATTTCGCTGTAACCGGTTAGTTCCTCTGCAGTTTACTTGACGGTTTTGTGTTATATTTATTTATGGTGTTGTTAAAACTTTATTTGGTGTCGGGTTTATTAATTTACATTATTGATGAATCCGATCACGGATGTGGTTTGCATTTAATCGATGGACGGTACAAGATCAGGGTTTTAATCGTCATTCTGGTTTTCGGTGTACAAATTGTTATGTAGTAGTCAAATATTACAAAAATTGTTTTGCTGGCCTTGTTTACTACTTTCCAATAAATATTCAATGTGAAATAAGGAAGGATTTGCAGGTATGCTAAATATATGAAGGTCTTTACATAAACATGAAGACTCGGCGGAGCATTAAATATGCGAATTAATGCTAAAAACCAGGGGCGTGCGGTGAAATTTTAAGAAAGGGAAGCAATTTTTAGAAACTTACCTATTTGTAATGTAATTCGATTCTTCGATCATTTTTTGCAAATTCGCCAATGACGTCATAATAAAAACGTCGATGCTCCGACATATTTTGGAGAAGTTTATTTTCAATGGACAACAGCGATGTATACGAAAGTCTCTCCTGCCCCGTTGAATTTCTCACGAAATTTTTTATACGTTTAAGTGTTAAAAAATTGCGTTCTGCTGATGAACTTGTGGCAGGTATTGTCAATACTAATTCACATATTTCGACACTTCGCTGTAGGCATCTTCAAGCTTCTTGCCTTTTAAAAATTGCATTAGTTCCTTCTTCCTTCTATTTTTTGCGCTAATGTCATCAGTTTCGTAAATCGCTTTTAGTTCAGATCGCAGTAACACTCGGTCGAAGAACTGGCCATAATGAAGAAGAAGAGATTTAAACGCATCTTCTGGAAAAGTTTTTCCTTTAAATGCATCAAAATTGCAGAGCTCGAGGAATTTAAAATCATTTAACCCGTTAAATCTATAATTTATTTGTTGCTGAATTTGATCGATTATTTCATAAAAGAGGCGTCTGTATGATGTTTGAACATATCCCACCTTGTCTGTTCGAAGACGCTTGGCTTGTGGCTCTACATTTAACGTCATCGTTTTCTCCCAAAATAGGTCGAACTCATCTCTTTTTTGGCTTAACATGGACTCCACTTTTTTTAGGCAAAAAAGAATATCATTTGCTTTAGTTTGTAATATATTAAAAACGTTGTCCGAGAAGGGAAATATTCCTGAAAATATGTTCAACAAATAATTAAAATTAAAATCTCGTTTCAACCAGTCCAAAAACCCCCTCGAACTATTTATTGCTTCTGAGTTCCACGTTTCAATATTTTCTATTATATTCTCAAATAGTTCAATCAGTGATTCACAATTTTCAGATGTGACACAAGTCTTCCATTATAGTTCCACCTAGTAGGAGCTATTTTGGGCAATCGTTTGTGGACAGTAGAGTCCAAAGCTTGTGTACGTTTTCTTGACTTAAAAAAAAGCAGCGCTGCCATTTAAAGTAACGAAAAATACTTTACACTCTTTAATGTGATTGATGGACTGGGATAAAACTAAATTTAATTTATGAGCAAAACAATGGACAGACACAGCACTTGCGAAAGTTTCTCCAACTTTAGCTTGCAGACCCCCTAATTGTCCTGCCATCACTGCAGCTCCATCATAGCTTTGAGCAACTAATTTTTTCTCTTCATTAATTTCTTTAGTAACGTTATAAACTACGGTATTAACGTAGCGTATTACTATAGATAATTGGCTAAAATTAGTGATATCAGTTGTTTCGTCCAGAACAATAGCAATGAACCCCGCCTCGCCAATCTCCTGTTTAATTCTTTTAAGAATAATGGTTGCAACAGCGGACATTAAATCATTCTGGATTCGATTCGACGTTCCGCGATAAACGCTAGACTGCTCTAAATGATTTTTTAAGCAATCATCATATTTAGCCATTAAACTTAGTAAATCTTGAAAATTTCCTCTATTTGAAGAAACCCTTGTTTCGTTATGACCTCTAAATCCCAATTCGTGTTGTCCGAGAAAACAAACAACATCGATAAGTCTTCTTAATATTTATCTATTTTTATCGACTAGTTCATTGTGTTGGCGGTGACTAATTTCCAACTGTTTATTAAGAGCGTGTTCAATTCTGGTTTTGCCTAAGACTTTTTCTTTTATAACGGCCTGCAAATGCGCTTTGGACATAATGTGTCTTTTTGCAGCTTTATGAAAATTGTTTAAATCGGAAAAACCAGTTTTATTCCAGAGACCTTTTTCATTTTCAAAAAGTAAACATGGCCAACAAAATAATTTATTTATATTTTCACACCCTGTTAGCCATTTAAATTGTTCGTATTGTTTTTCCGGATAAAAATGTCTAATACAGTTTTTCATTTTTGTGGTTAAATTTTTCATAGGAGGTTTTACCCTTCCTTTGGAAATTATTTGAAGCTTATCAGCGAAGTTTAATGTTGAAAATCCCTTTATTATTAAGATACACACCACACATTCACACACACTCTTCTTACTAATTTCTCCAACATTTTCAATGCTATTACCGACAGCCGAAGTTGATGGTATTTGCATATCCACGTCCGTGCACGACGCGACGTACGTATCACACAACACACGGATAGCCGTTCAAACAAAGAACCTACTCCAAGGATAGCTTCCGCCACCACTTAAAGCACGCGACTGAAATGCAAAAATTGCAAACAGCCGGTGGAAAGTTCAATAAGCTCTGGCTCGATTCACAGGAAATCAAGCACACGGGACTTGGCCGCAGAGAAGCTAGCGGCCCGCATAGGTTCTATTCGATATTCTATTGTGGCTGGGTCAGAGTCAAGGCCGCCTTTATTATGGGCTTGATAATTAAGATAATATTTTAGCATTTTTAATATTAACTAAATTAATGGTTTCCTATTTCAAAAATTACATTTTAGAAGATGTTTTGTAATTTTTTTTGGGGAAGCACTGCTTCCCTTGCTTTCATGGACTGCATGCCCCTGCTAAAAAAAATTGTAAAAAATCAAAGCACTATAGCTGACACTTTAAAAGAAACTATATAAAATACATTTTAACGAAAACGTCCGATTAAATAGACTATTTGTGTGCGTGGTAATTGACGCAGTTTTGTACCTTGCAAAACAAGAGTTAGTCAATAAATAGGGGGAATTTTAAAAAGCTTTTAGGTGTTTTTACTGGTGACTCGAAAACTATTCAAAACGAAATAATTAATTATTAATTCAATTTAATTGAATGCATTTCTGATTATTTAAATGATCATGTAAAAAATGAAATAATGAACACACAGTTTTTTTTTCTGTGCAAGTGGATGACACTACTGATATTACGCAAACCTCCCAGTGCTCCATAATTTTAAGATACGTTAATTCAGAAGGTTCAGTAGTCGAGAGATTCTTAGGATTTCATAATATCAGCTCCGATAGAACGTCGGAGAATTTATATTCTTTATTGGATTAAATTTTGAACTAATTTGACTATAAACATGCGCAAGTGTGTTGTCTGGCCATCTAAATGGTCTTCAAAAAAAAAAGAAAAAGCGCCGCAGGCTGTATTTGTCCTGATGCAGCAAAGTTTAAAAATATTTCTAAATGTCGAATTTTTTTGCAATCCTTAGTAGTATTACCTCATTTTTTCATCACTCAGCCAAACGAACGTATGCTATTACATCAGCATCTACGAGGCGTATACCAACAATTACAGAAACTCGTTAGTCTTCAAATTCGAAGTTAGTAAATGTGATTCTTCAAAAAAAATCGTTTGACATTCGTTTTTGCATATCCAATATAAAACGCTGTCGTGAGGCCCTCTGTAAAAAAAGAAATGAACATTTTTTTTAATATCGTGTTTGATAAAGCAAATTTTGTTACAAAAATAAATCATTACAAACGTGAGCTTGCTAAGCTTTCACCTGAAGAAATTAGTATAGAACCTTTTTTATGAAATATTGGACCATATTTTAATAAAAATGAGACTAAGCTCTCAAGACTCTGAAAAACTTACATTTTTATGTTTGGCAGGTTCTGCTAAATTTTTCGAATATAGTTTAGATTTTTCGACTGGTCTGTTTGAAAATTTGTTACAGTTATATGGGGAAATATGTTCAAAAAGTCAACGACTTAAAAATGAGCTTGGTCTTATTTTTGCCAATGACAGTAATTGGAATATATCGTTGCAAGAGGAAGTGAAAAAAATTAATGAAAATAAAGATATTTTAACCAAAGCATATAAAGTGTTTTCACTTATTTTGACAATACCGTCGACAAGTGCTTCAGTGGAAAGAAATTTTTATTGCCTCAAAGGTGTAAAAACTTATGTAAAAAATACAATATCTCAAAAAAGACTTACTTCTCTAGGCAATATTTCAATTCAAAAGGAATGTCTGGAGGAGATTAGGGCAACTCATCCATTTTATGAGGATGTTATAAATAAATTTGCTGCTATGACAAATAGGAGAATTGATTTAGTATACAAAATTTGGGTAAGGCGTAAACAAATATTCTACCCCTTCCACATATAAAAAAACTTTTGGAAAAAAAATTATTGCTATATTTTCTAGCTACATTTGCACTTCACTTACTTTTTCACCCGCGGGCCGCCACTGACTGATTCATGAAGTTTCAATAACAACAGAAAATTCAAAAATTATGAAAATAATTTGAAGAACTTCTAAAGCAAATATTAACTTTTCTCAAAATTCTTCAAAAAGCCTAACTCTAATAAAAGTGTACTGTTAAACACTTGATTAAAGATTTAAAGAATGGCACATTTCAAAGCATTTTCGACTTTTGTGCTCTTTCTTTTAAAACTCTTGTAAAAATAAAATAAATGAAAATAACTGGGATTTGTTAAGATCTGAAGAAACCAGCTTTGAAATAAAAAAAATGACAACTAAATCCTTGATAAAATCAGTTTATCAATTATGTAAGGCAGCCCAGAAGAATTTTGTCCCAAGCTTGACCAACCATTGAGTCATTTGTAAGCATTTGTTTTAAATCACTTTGTAATGTGTGTAAGGCTAGCTATATCCAATTTCTTAATTCATAATTCTTACTTTAAGTAATTGTTTTTTTTTAACACAAGTTTAAATACCAACATTAACAAGCAGGAATAAATGCTTAATTCATTTTCCTAAACATATTACTAATAAGAAATTAAGATATGTTTCTAACTTTTAAGAATAACAAAGGACAGTGAGCCGTCCAACTCGGGGAAAAAAATTTCATTGTATAATAATATAATAATAATAATAATTTATTTACTTTATGGGCTGATTGTATTTAGGTAACAATATTCACCCCAACCCCTCTGGTATGTCAACTTAGTTTTTATCCATAATTAGGTAAGACTAATAGAGAATGTATTTCAAGACTAGATTTGAAAGCCACTTTTTGAAAATCTCCATATCGTCAAGGAGGTTAATAAGAAGTCGGATAAACCAACCATTTATTAACATAATTCTCTTCAGTATGGTAAAATGTTTATTTATTTGATCAACTCTACTCATTATTACTAAAATATACAAGCAACTCTGATTATTGTAGATATTAGTTACAGTTTCAGGAGTCTCTTATTTATTTTCAGATTCAACCGCCTTCTCTTTGATGAGCTAATTTGCTTCAATAATCCGCTCATAAAGTTCTACCCAAAATTTATTTTCTTTTTCTTCTTTCCTAAAACTCATACTCCATCAAATGCATTGATATAATCCCAGTCTAATAACTTAACATTTATTAGTTTACTTGGTTTTTTACTAATATTGTAAAAACATATATATGTCATCAACAAATAACAAATTCTAATGTTCTAAATTAACACTAGGTTTACTATCATGTCAATGAAAATACATAAAAAGAATCTAGATGAATTTACCTTCTTTCTTGAAGTCTCTATTAAAAGTGTCAAATACTGATAGAGAGCATCTGCTCATATACCAAATAAGTCACATTGCTTCAGGCATTTTTCGCATATTAAAAAGTCCTTACTAGAACCTAACAATTAAATACGTCGTAAGGTTGACTAAAGCTATTTTGTATAAACTTATTAACTGACAACGATTCAAAACGAGTATTAATTAATCTATTTAATCAAACAAAATGTTTGTTAAAAGTTTACTTAGAATTAAAAAACAGACGCCAAAAGTTGAAAATATACAGCGTTTTCGGTTTGAGATTATTGTGCTTGTTCCTTCTAATTTATACAATTTCAGTATAAAATAATAACAACATTGTGACTTCCAGTAGTTTTTTTTTGTAATTGGGTATCAGTTTTTTTAAAGTATATTACTAAGATAATTAGAAAATTCAAATATATGAGTTTCGGGCATAAAATTACTTGAATTTAAACAAAATGACAAACTCGCGTCCGCGCATGCGCAGAACTCGAAATGTTCCCTTCATAAAATTGGGTCGCCTAAGGAACATCCACCACCCATATTTCTAAACTAATTTGATTATTAATATAGATCAGAACTAAAAATTTGTATATATAAATAAAATATGAATACCTGCTTCATATTGTCTAATAAAAATGCCTATGATGCGACAGAGCTCAGGTTAGTTATTATGTATCTTCTTCCTTTCTAATTTTGTCATAGATATCCCGAAAGACGACAACCAGAAAAAGGAATATTTCGAATAATACAATCCAATCTTGGCCAATATAAATCATTTGACAAACCTGAACTACAAGTCGACAACAAAGAAAACGAGGAATCTGAGGTCAACGTTTTAGATCTTGTTCAAGCAACTCCTGAAATCTCGTGCAGAAAGAATAGAAGAAGAGTGCAAAAAAATAAAAAAAAACAAATTTGAACCTTGCAAATTCAAACTTGTTCATAACCTGCACTCTGGTGACGTGAAAAATTATTTGGTCAGATGGGGACATTTTACAAGTTCGGGATTTTTAAATAAAGATTACTATTTTTTCTAAAAAAACGTCAGGTTAGTTATGGATTTAATGTTTCCTTCTTTATTAAAGAGAAAAATAATATATCAATTTTATGAAGGGAATCTAAATTCCAATAGATACTTACAAATCCCGAAAAAACGCAATTAGAATTTTGAAAATGGATAGGGACAAACGGACCTGTTCGATGGCCACTGCAATCTCCGGAACTTTCAATTTTAGATTTTTTTCGTGAGGTTATTTAAAAAAAATGTATGCCAGGCGATATAAAAATATACAAAATTGAGAGCCGCCAAGGAAAATGCGTTTGAATAATTACAGAGACAATCTTTTATATTAGAAAATTAAAAATATAAAAATTAAAAACATTTTTGAGTTTAAGTGCAGTATTTGTGTAAAAATTTAGAAAATGTGCTTTTTACTATATTATAACATTTCTATAAAAATACTATAACAATAATTTTAGTTATTATCTGTTTAATCTGTTTTTGTTGTCCTTTTACACCATAAAATATATTGTTTAAAAGAAAATTGTCCTTTTTTTTCGAATAAACCTACCTACTTTGTTGAGAACGCCACTAGAATATACGTGAAAATATCTATAAAAATTTGCTTCAACTTTTCTTATATATTTCGCAATAGCTGAAATACAGGCGGTGTCTGAAAATGGCGAATTATCAAAATCACTGTGTGGCATAGAAACTATGACGGCTAGAGTAAATCTGTTTGTGGTATCTTATACTGGTGTACTGTCAGAATGTCACGAATATATACCTCTACAATCAATAAAATTGGGCATTATGATGAGTCTTGGGCTGTAAAAATACAACGTCAATATGATGTTAAAGAAAGTTATGTAAATAATAAAATCAGAATACATACAGCAATTATGAGAGATGATCTAAGTTCATTGAAAAGTTGTTATGGATGATACAGTTGTATTGGAAACTAAGATAGAAAAAAATGACAAATACATTTCTTAATTTGATGGGTAACTACAAACCTTTGAATCAAATATCAATACGGAATTAAAAAACCCTTTTTTTAACAAAAACCACCTATAATTTTTGTATGTAGTTATATTTTTAGTTCTGGTGAGACCTTTTTTTTTTGAGATGATGTTTAAAAATGTATCTATATTCCAAAAATAGGAAGTATTACTTTGCAACTTGAGGCTTGTGCGCTTGGCACATAGCTAGTTGTCACACGTCGGGCACTCGACGCCAAGACATGGGATGACACGTGTTTGACGAAAACTTGCGATGGCTGGATCACATTGAAAATCCTTCGGTTAACTTAAGGCAGAATGGCTATGCACAAAAAGCTTTATCTAATTACAGCAGTTAAAATGTTTTTTATCGATATATTATGCAAACATACACAGTCGTCTATCCTATAGCATAATCAATTGGGGAGCAGGTTCGGACGTGCAAAGAGTGTTTTTATTGCAGAAGTATGCAATTCGAATTATATTTGGACTTTCTTACAGAGACTCTTGCCGAGAATATTTTAAGAAATATAAAATTTTAACTGTTACAAGAATTTAAATTATATAAATGTGTATATTTGTTTATCAGAATAAGGACCTCTTCCAATTATACAGCAGTTTACATAATTATACGTAATACTAGAAATAAAGAATTATTATTGCCTGCTTCTCATAAGACAACGTATTTTCAAAAAAACCAAGCCTATAATGGTTGCAAATTTTTTAATAGACTAAGTAACGATGTGAAAAAAGCTGCTACTTTAAGAATTTTTAAAAGTAAATTAAAAAGTCTTCTTATTAAAACTAACTACTATACAATGCACGAGCTCTTGAGTTAAATATTTTATACTGAGTGTCTTGCCTTTTTTTGTATATTCTTGTATATTGTTTGTAATTTTTATTTTAGAGTTTGACATGTATATATTACTTTATACAAATTAGTTTAATAATTATTGGTTTGACGTTTTCTCCAATTACTTATGCATTTTGTATGGACATTAGTTAAACTGAAGAAATAAAATTATTATTATTATAATAAATTATTTTAGAAAATCCGAAAGATGAAAAAAACTTTTGATGCAACTATTTCATTCAGGGTTGCATTGAACTGTACAGTCTCTTAACGTGTTTATTTCCACAGTTCTGTTAGATTTATATCATTAATATACCCTCATAATTGTGTTATATTATATATTTTTTTATAATATACTTTGCAGCTGAAAAAATATCGATATCTTAAATATACCGTACTAATTAAAATCAGTAGCCTGTTTTCATATTGTTTATTTCGTTAGCCTTAGTATTTTTTATAAATTTATCATTTCTTTTGCAAGTCTCATCATATTTTCGTACAGATTTAATGGAGATAATTAAATACATTTTACCTAGATGTAATATCAGTTACAATTTTGGATTATGTGTCAGCGTTTCAATGCCTTTAGACTGTCATTTGTGGGTTTCTGTCATTCTAAGGGCGTATGATTATTTTGTAGCCATTCCAACTGTTGCCAAACGTATAACTGAATTAGGTTTCTCCCTATCCATGAGTTGTTCTATTCAACATGGCCAAGTTGCCATGAGCTATGAGGTTTCAACCAACGAGGATACCTCCTTCATTTTTGGAACTTCTACACGATGTTTACAGACTACGCGAATGTAACCGAAGCGACCGGCAGTCAACCAGATTTGGGTTTTTGTACTGCATGAATTAATAAAATAAGTATTCATAATCTTTTTCGTAAGCGATCGACCAAGGACGACAATTTTTATAGTATATAACACAGAAAATAAAATTTACAAACATTTTTAGATATGGTGATGTTCTTCTTGATTTAGAAATGTATATAACTCATTAGGTTCTGCGAGCATAAATAAGCAAAACCTAATATCATGATCTCCTTCTTCTAATGCAGTTAAAATTTAATTATTCGTTCTCGACAAAGCCTAAAATGGCTTACTCACTTCAATATTATAAACGGAACTCTCAAAACGTAGAGGCAAGAAGTTTATGTGATCGTAGAGGTCAGTCGTTAAGCGGGAACACACTTTCGACACGATACACTACAAGCTAGCGCGTGCTGTTTAAAATAAAAAAGTTCTTCAATTTACATTGAGTTATATGAATTCCGAACACCTACAGAGCATATAACGTTTTAGATGCGAATTGTCTCTGTGATACGCTCTTATTTTTTATTGACTTTAAAAATAAAAAAAACCATAAGTACAAACACGTGGTCAACAGAGTGTGCAAACTAGATCTTTAGATTTATTCGGAGAATAGGGCGTGGGGAAAAACAAGAGTAAACCAGTTTAATGACTGCCTAAACTAGCAGGATGCTAGATTTGTGCACTTGCTTGTTCCTGGTAGTCCCAATTAGCTAAATCAGATAGTTAAAAATATTCAAATAATACAATAGAAATGCAGAAAACAAAGATCTTTTGACTAAAGCGTCAGGTTAATATTTTTTATAATGTTTTTAATGTTCAATTGAGAAATAACAAGAGAAAACAAATATAACCAATATGATGGGTTAGTTCGGTGTAGATACATACCGGTACCAACGGTGCCAACGTCGGGTGCCGATGACATAAAGTAGTCGGTGTCAACAATCGGAAGGCACCGATAAGGAATGATGCATCAAAGGGTTATCTATATTCCAAGACGTTAGCCTGGTCTAAAAACCCACTAACGACAGTCGAGAGGCTTTGACACGCTCACACATAACCCAAAATTGTAAGTGACATTACATCTAGGCGAAACTTTAATTATCCTCATAAAATCTAGACGAAAATATGGTCAGACTAGCACACAATATTGCTATGGTCCAAGAAATGATAAATTAAGAAAGAATACTAAGGCTAACGGAATAATGAATATGAAAACCGGCTACTGATTTTTACTATTACGATAGATTTAAGATATCGATATTTTTCCGGCTGAAAAGTATATTATAAAAAAATACATTATATTCCAATTATGAAGGTATATTAATGACACAAATCTAAAAGGAATTGTGTAAATAAATACCTTAAGACAATATAGAGTTTAAAGCAACCCTGAATGATATAGTTGTATGAAAAGTTTTTTTTCGGGTTTCCTAAAATAATTTATAATATATATATATATATATATATATATATATATATATATATATATATATATATATATATATTAAAAACTGACGGTTCTTGGGAATGTGGTCCAAGATTTATAAAACTACAGTTTTTGATGACCACTGCATATTTAATTTTTGTTTCTTTGTATTAGCAGGACGATTCGATTACTTGCGTAATCTTTTTCAACTGCAAAAATAAGCTAAAATGAACACAAAATGAAATGAAATGAAAAATTAAAATTCATCCTTGAGCCTGAAAAGAATAACCTTATTAACTTCTTAGATATGACTTTACATCACATGAATAATTCCATAAAATCTGAATGGTTTACAAAACCGACATGATCGGGCCGATATTTAAACTACAAATAAGGACATCATATTTCTCAAAAAAAATTAAACAGGTTTAGCTGACAGGGCAATTAAATTAAGTAACCCGGAATATAGAAATGAAGCTATCAAAGAGGCAATAAACAAGCTCTTGCACAAAACTCTTATCCAAAAAAATTATTCAACTCAATATTTAAAAGTAAACTTGAAACATATTTAAAAACACCAAATAATAAAGAGCGAAACAACAAAAGCTCTGCAAATTTCGTATCATTACCTGACATAAAAAAAACGAAGAAAATTTAGGTCACAATTTTGATTTTGAAAATACCAAAATTGTCGAGACCGAAATACGCAAAAGAAAACGGAAATTCCATGAAATGATTCTAATAAAGTAACGTACATTCCGTAAACGACAAATCAGATATAACCAATTTAAACCAAATATATTTTAATATCCTAAAAAATTCTTAAGCTATGTAATCAGCAAATAATATTATCTCATCCCCCATTTGCTTGCATTCCTAATTTATTGTCGCGTAATAGAACCAAATAAAATGGAAGGAAAAGGAAAAAAAAACAATATGCTACCTCCGAAGTATTTATTTTTTCTTGCCATAATGCGGATAACAAATAAATAAAGGTCTTAACTGCCATGGTTTCAGTATCTACTTGTATTTTGTTCACGTTAGTGTATGTATTGTAATTTTTTTGAATCTATATTTGCAGTGATGTGTTTTAAATTGATATATTTTAATGACAGTACTATATTTTTTTAAATGTTTTGTGGTTGGTGAGTTTTTTAATAAAACAAATTATAATTTTAACCCATATAATTAGACGAATTTTTTTGATTTCATTTTAGCAGTTGAAAAAGATTGCCCAAGTAGTCGAAACGTTCTGCTAATACAAACAAACAAATATTAAATATGCAGTAGTCATCAAAAACTCTAGTTTTATAAATTTTGGACCACATTCCCAAAAACCATCAGACTTTAAAAAAAAAATGTATATATATATATATATATATATATATATATATATAATTATAAAGTATGGGCATTTCGTGCAAATTAGTATTAGTTTTTGAAAAACCCTCAGACTTGTAATTTTTTCGGAAGATAATGTTTTTCACCTGAAAGCCCTTTAACAAGCATTCTGCGCAAGTTTCGTAGCTTCTTAAAATTATTAATGTCACATTAATAAATATAACCTTAAACTTTGCAAAAACAAATTAATACAAAAATCTTTCTGAGAAACAAAGCCAAATATCAACTTTTCTTCTTGAAACCCGTTCTAAAGTTTTAACTACTTTCTTGAATGGCAAACAATCCCATAGTAGTTTAGATTTATTTATTGGATAAAACTGCGATACGGTAAAGAAGATTTACTTTTTAAGTTAAAAGGGTCCGTTGACAATAGACATAGGTTTTCGAAGTAATAAAAGAAAAGGGATATAATTTATGAGCTTAAGGCAACCCGTCTTTTCAGCTTGTTGCCAACCAGCTTATCCTCTTCCATCTATTTACGAAAATTGTTGATTTGATATGATCACTCTGTCATCTTTGACTTTTTCAATTTAATATAGTAATAATATTTGTATAAAATTCTAGGTTACCTATTTTCTGTTTTTTTTAATATTTAGTAATAAAATACAATGTGTTTTCGCAGTGAATTGATATGAATGATTTTAAGGATGACTACACCCGTACACATAAACTGCAAAATAAAAAAAAGGAATAAATAATACATATAACTGGTTGTGTAAAAATCTTCATACATCGGCACTAGAAAATAAGAACATCGTAAATCAACGACAGTAAATTTTGAAGTTTTTTTTGTATTATTACCAACGCGGAATTTAACAACTAAAGTGTCTATGCCCGCAATTTTCGCTGCGCGTTTAATAGAATGGGTTTGAATGGGATTTTCATTATATTTTAAAGCAATATCCCAGCGTAGTTCTAGTACCAAAATCAGACTGCTAAAGTATAAGAAAATATGCGGAAAAACATGAATATATATCATGCTTTAATTGCACTATGGAAATTGCTCTTAACGATAATACAGAATAAAGTTGTAATCACGTAATATATTAAGAAACAATATAGAGATAAAGATAGTCTCCGTACTGTTCGATGCCCCATCGATTTAAATAACTAATCAATTTAAGAAATCGCAAAAATCTGAATATTTTTAGCGCCATTGATATGATATGGTGAGAAACCTGCAGAATATTCAAAAATTCGTAAGTATTTATTTTTGTAGCACTGAAAAGTAAAAAAATTACATTTTAAATGACATTAAAAATTTGACTTAAGAAGTTGTTTAATAAAAATATTTTTCAATTTAGAGTGTTTTTATAAAATCGGATTTATTTCTTTCAAAAGTGAACTTCGTGCACTAGGCAAGTTAAAGAAATAATTTTTAATAATAATCACGACACCATGAGATGAAGTCGATTTATCTTCTTCTGGTGGCAGTATTATCTGCTCGAGGTTTTTAAGGTTTACTGTATTTTTCCTTGCTTTTCTTTTACGTTACATTCGTGGCGAAATTTTGTACCGGCCGGTGACCTCTCTCGCACGTGCAAGTAGGAAATGATTTTCTTTTTGTTTCGATAAATTATGGTGTAAAACGAGACCCGAATATATAGTAAAAATGCAGTTGTAAAATTTATCGCCTAAACTATATATAACAAAAAAAATATATTCCTAATGTAAGAAATTTAAAAAAAATCTAAAAGAAAACAAAGATAATTAAATAAAATAAATCAATTGGTGAAAACTAAACATTTCGCCGACCAAGATAATTGTATATTTTAACTGTAAAACTTATAAAGGTTATAAGATACCGTGATCTATTACCTAAAATTATATATACGGGAATATTACGAATAGATAAACTAATCATCAAATTCTTATAAGTTCAAGAAATAATTATAAAGTTTAGAAAAAGACCAGTATATTTTTTTGTAAAACATATACCTCTGATAGTGATTTTAATGCCATAACAATTCGGTTCATCCTTAAAATCAACCTTGATAATTAATTGCTAAATTGTTAGACAAGTAATGAATTAAAAGTCATCATATGATCTTAATTGTGTCAATTTAATGTGTAGTATCAGATGATAGGGATACAGAGAGCACAAAATGATGTGATGTAAAATAACCTAAAATATTTGATGATTTTATTTTAACTTTAACAATATGGTTTATTGTTGATTCGATTTTTATGGTCTAGGATAAGAAATGTACAAAAGTAATTTCACCGCTTCTTTAAATTCCCTTTTTTGCTGAAAATTTCATTTTTATAAACACGGCTTTTTTTTGTTGGCTTTTCGATCCAATTGTTCTTATGTTTAGCACATGTACATCTGTAGGTTATAAGGGATATCCCCAAAAATTGCGGACAGCCATTGTAATAAAAAGCCTTGGAAAGAGTTTTTTTTTTCGTTGATGACAACTCGCGGCCCTACAAGTTGCCCATTGTCAAGGAGTTCTTAAGGAAGAACAATATTAAGGAATTGTGTGCAGCATTTGTGTGAATATGTTGAACAATTGGATCGAATAGTCATTAAAGAAATCAAGGTCGTGTTTAAAAAATTCTATTTTCAGCAAAAAAATATATCTCTGGAAAAAAATGGGAATTTCAAAATGTGGTGAAATTACTTCATTGCATTTTTAACCTAGACCCTAAAAATCGAATAAAGAATTAAACAGCATTTTTTAGTTAAAATGGGATTATCAAATATTTTAGGTCATTTAACATCACTTTATTTTGTTCCCTGTATAATTTTATCATCTTACACTACACATTAAATTAAATAACTCGATCGAAAGCCAGTTAACCAAACATTCCAGAAAAATTAACTTTTTCAAAATCCGCATGATACTTGTCAAGTCAGACAACTTTAAAATTGAGGAAAAAAACCTAAGGTGGACGATTCGAGTGTTGACCAGTCAGTTTCTTGTATGCTATTAGTTTACTTACGGTTGACTTTTGTACTTACTGTTTGTGTGCTTGGCCTTGATATTTTTTATGAGTTTAGTGAAACTAAAATAACGATCTAAAGACCACTAAATATAACGCTCTTATGAAAGCTGTTAAACAGTAACTAGATATTATTGGTTAGCTGAATTTTCACAATTACGGTTGCGTCTAGATATAAATCTGCCTTAAAGGATGTCACTAAATCGGTCAAGTGGCAACATTTCTTATTACTACGTGGCCACTATCAAGTAGAGAAGCCCAAGATAGCTTCTCACACGAAAAAAAAAAAAGTAAAAAATTCAGCATTACAGAAAAAGACAACCAGGCATCATTCATGATTCCAACCAAGGTATCAGATATACTTGGAGTAATTATAATTGATCCTCATTTCTCTACTACGGCCATTATTTTACAGCATATCACTCATTCTTTTTGAAATAATGGAGAATAATTACATCTAGTTTCTATCAAAATTTATTATCCTACATTTCAAAAACGAAGCGTGTGCGGAATTCTGTTTTTTTTATTTGTTTTCTTATATTTATGAGTTAAATCATCTTCCAAAGTTTTGGGACATGCATAAATGTGCACCCTATGTTGGTCCTATTTAATAATCTCATGACTTTGAGCTACTAAAAAAATTAAAATAAATATAAATAAAGAAAAACTTAAAACACAAGTCTGTCTGTTCGGGACAAAGCTAAAAAAATACTTGTCACGTGGGGATGACCTGGTAACATTTTGGTAAAAATCCGATAGGCGAAACAAAAAATCCGCCTAGTGAAATGTTAAACAAATATTACTTAGAAACTAATTACCCAATTTACCTCAAATTTTGCACAAAAATCAAGTATTATGTAGAAATTAACTGATAAAATTCTGGTACGAATCTAGGATGGCGGAACAAAATGGGGGTTTAATAAATTATTTAAAAATTCAGTCTGAAAAACTACTTAATGGTTTGATTTCAAATTGTGATTCATTTAAAACCGTGAAAATATCACCCTCTCAATTTTTACATATCTTCACATTTTATCAGTGGCGTAACAAGACAACGTGGGGCCCTGGGGCCGTTAATTGTAAAACTGGGTCTCCTCCCCTCTCTATAATTAGTACATATGACTAAAAAAAATTAGGAGATTTTATAAATCGCAAAAAAATTGAAATCTTGTTTTAACATTCAGAATAGCTCCAGTAAATCATCAGGTATCACAGAAAAATAAAATAAGGTCATAAATCAACAATAATATATTCCATATAAACTATACTTAAAGGAATAAATAAATTTTCAATTTTGCTTCGTTTTCTGCAGCTTTTTTCCTTTTAGATGCTTACGATTTGTATTGTAATTCATTTTGTCACAACTACAACGCTGAATAATCACAAAAGAAAATACAAATTCAGTATCACTGCAATTATACGTTTATTTTAGTCTAGCAGCCAACACAAAACACACAAAATTAGCACCCAAAGCCATCACCACATTTACAACTTTTGCAGCATTGCAGCCAGTGCCGGATTAATATTTTTGCCCAAACGTTATTACGGGCCCCAAGCTTGTGGGAAAAAGTGACGACCAAAAAAAGAGAGAACTCTCTTTCTTATACCAGACACTTATCCACTCCTTTAATATAATAATATATAAAAATTACCTACTTACTGATAAAATGAAACAAGGAAAATTATACAAACGATTTTTCTTGCAGCGAGGCGGTGGCGGGCTGCCTTTTAGACGTGTCCTAGGCCCGGGCCTAATGTGTAATGCGGCCTTGCCTAAAGCAAATGGCAAATAATTTAAAATAAACTATCACTTCAGTAATTATTTTGCATCTTCGCTCCTTATTCCCCGTCGAAATTTTGTTCGATTGGTCTTTACCGACCTAAAGCGCTCCGCTGCGCGATGATGGTGCTGCTGGTGAAAGCCAAGTAAAAATAAAAGGCTGTTTGCCCGGCTACGCGGTTTTTGCCTTTTGTCGCCTATTGATAAAAGTCGCGTAGTTTTGCAAAAGTAATTATCTTACCTAAATGTGCGCTTTTATAAATCGGTAGTTCTAATACAATTTTTTTCTGTAGACTTTAACCGGGCCGCTTGGCTCCCAAAGGTTTGGGCCCTGGTGCAACCGCACCACTCGCGCCATTGTAGTTACGCCACTGCATTTTATCGTCCCTAGATGCCAAAAGATATGTTTTATCAATTCCTTTGAACCGTCTCTCGGTCTGTCTGTCAGATCGCGGCGTAGCTTAAAAACTACTGGCCAGATTGACTTCAGATTTTAGGTAAAAATTAAGAGTTATATGAGGATGACTTGGTAATCCATTGTGCCGGAACAAGTTGGTGGCCTAGTGAAAGGTCAAAAAAATTATTATTAAAAAAATATTTGTCCAATTTACATCAAATTTTGCATAAAATTCAAGTGTCACATAGGAATGAACTGGTAACATTGTAGTATTAATCCATGATAGCAAAACAAAATAGCGGCTTTATAAAATATTTAAAAAATCAGCACCGAAATACTACTGGTACGAATTCAACATGACGTAACAAAATTTACCGATTTTTTTCTCCTGTTTTAAGGCGGGATTTTACATACGTGAGATAATTATGTTCAATATTTGTTTAAAAAGTTCCATCAAAACTACGTTTTTATTTAAATAAAAATAAATTTTTTTGTTGTTCCATTGAATACGAATTTTACCACTACCATTCTTTTCAAAAAACTTGAAGATTCAATTGTCTTTAATGTATTTTAAGCTAAATCGGGAATTGCTTAAGATGAATATGTTAGCAACGTTGAGACGTGCCTGCCTCACCTCTTAGCCAAACTACTCCAAGATTCTCGATGGTATTTATTCGTTGTTTGCATTTGGATTCAATAGTTGCTATTAACTTTGCGTAGGGTTGGTCGGGAATATTAACCCAATGTAAAATAATAATACTTAGAGGGGATTATAGAAGTGGGTTTGATTATTGTTTCTATTTCATTAGGTTTGGCATTTTAGATTTTCGTATTGGGTTAGTTATTACAGAGTTATTATTAAAAATTGATTTTGGGATTGAAAATTTGAAATATACCCTAATATAATTCGACTAAAAATATTTGCAAAGCTCGCAAAGTGACTTGTAAATATACAAACCGTCATGTCTTGGGGCTATTTTTATCTTATGGTTTTCACGTGTAGAATAAAATATATTCGTGCCATTGTAAAATGAAATAATTTATTGCTCCGGTCAAATTATTTTAAAGGAATGTTTCTGATTTTTCGTAGAGTCATGTTTACATAAACAACTTACAATGTCGAAATTTATTAAGTTTTGACTTACGTCTCAGAATTTTTTTAATTCGGAGTTGGATTAAGTTAGGCCAGCTCTGGCGCGAGGCATGGACAAGAGGTGAACTGCACGCGGTCCTGCAATTAGAACGGCGTTCTGCTATTCTTCTATTTATGATAGATGCTGGTTGTCATCCCAATACAAAATGGGGCAACTTTCTTTTGTCGTCGGTTAGTAGATAATTCACTGAAAATGTGTAGTTATTTTAAATGTTTTTCTTTTTAATCAGGAGTCAAATACCTTCTAGTACAGTTAAAACGATCTTTCTGAGTTTATTTAGATTTAATAAAGTCTTGAACTATGTTTATTTAGTTTGAATAAACTAATGTCCAAGTATATTAATTTAGTGCTCTAAATTATTTTAAATAACCTCTGGTTCCTAAAAAAAGTCTTTAAAATAAATAGACTAAATTCTAGAGCAAATAAACTGTTTACATAAATGTATTACAAAGTTTACTTTTATCCCGTGTCTCGTATTGTTTCGGGAGACTTCGGCCACTCTTCTCCATTAGAACATTGAAAATTCATAATTTGGTCTTTACATCACAACGCGTTTCCTATATAAGTCTGTCGGTTTAGTATTTTTTCTCACCAATGTTGTTACACCGTACAATGTAGCTTGAAATAGTGTAGACTGGGCTGAAATTGCGGATAACCCTGCGTAGCTATACACGCGAATTAAATAGTTTGAAATTTAAACTTTCTTTTTAAAAAATATTTTGGTTCAAGTATATGAATTAACAATAAGAAATACAGAATGAGAATGATTTATACAATAATGATGAAAACGAATAAAGCTTCTGGGCCTGGAAATCTACATCAGCAAAACGTCGTCGCTGCTTGAAATCGCCTATCTGGGAATTCGTTGTCAGCGGTTTCCCTGGGAACAGTGAATGTATCTCCTCTCACGCTAAGGTGAGAAAATATCGGAGTTGATTTTTGAAGCATCGATATTAGTTTCTTCGGTTTCTTGATTTTTGGGTTTTCCTTTTTGGCAGACAGTCCTGTAGTAGTAGTTAGTGAGTAATTTTCTTTTCCAAATCGATTGGTGATACCTTATTAGCCATGTCCTTTAGATCTCTCCGAAATTTATTTTGGTAAGATTCGGTGTCTGATAAGTATTCCTTGTTCTTAAATTCGGGATTAGGATGTCTAACAGTAAGAGTGGTTTTATGGTAAATGTCTTTGTTCTTACTTGAATTTGGCACATTTTTTGGAATTTTTATGAGGGTAGGGTGGTCAATTTCGATGTATTGATCTGTTCTGCATTTTGAAAATATTTTTTCTTCTTTTACTGGTTGGACTATTATTTCGTCTTCTGTTATTTGCTCGGAGATTGGCTCATCGATGTTAATTTGGAAAATTTGGCAATCATCTAATTGGGAACCTTCATTTAGTTGGAGAGTGCAAATGGTGGGAGGGTGGAAATCCTCATTACAGTAATACGTATCTTCTAGCAGAGGACAGGTAACTTCTTTAAATTGTGCTAGGTGAGGATATTTGAGAATAAATATTTTTTGACATTGGATTAAAGGAAAAAGGTGATAGAAGGTAGGTAAAGCTTTCGGTCTTAATTATAGTGACATGAATAGCAAAAATTATCTTTCAATTTGAAAAGCTAACTTACATGCCTAAGAACTGATAGTACTAGATTATGTCTTTAAAATTTAGTATATCGTTATAATTATACATGATTTTACTTCTTTTAATATTTCGCGCATTTCTGATACTGACATGATAGAGGTATGTAAACGTATTTAGTTTCGCAAACATAATCGGATCTTCTAAATTATCAATATAATTTATAAGATTCTGACAGTCTAAATTAATTTGTTAAATTATATTTTGAAGGCTAACGTATCCGATTATACTGTTAATTTGGCCTTCTGTCGTTTCCTTAAATATTTTTAGGTTATATTCTTTTGTTCTAAGTTTTTAATTGTCCTATCATAGCGTTCGCCATCGTCGGCTTCTAGAGTACCGAATCACCATTTATTTGCTTTTAGATCTATAAGGCCTCTTTTATTTCTAATATGTGGATGTAGATTTTCGAGTTTTCCTTGCGTTATTTGTATTAGGTATTCTGTTCTTAAAATGGCATTTTCGGAGAAAACCTTGATATGAAATAGTATTTCTTACGTTTGTTTCATGATAATTATACTTAATTACTACAAAGTATTTTTTAATTGTAATATTATAGATCCTAAGTCTACGTAATGAATAAAAGTATGTTTATTATATACACGTTTTGCTTCGCCCAACTGAATAGGGAGAATGGGGTTTTTAAGGTGGGTTACTTGAATAGCGCTTGTGTCACTGATTGATTCCTGAAGTCGAAGGAACATCAATAGCATGCTTGGCAATATCCTTTTTAGTGTAACCCTGAAAAGTTGGTTTTTATTTAATTTTACGTTTCCTGACTATGTTTTTGTGGTAAGTACCTTTGTCCGTTGTTACTTTAGTAAGTGTCTGGTTTTTTATGTTACATTTTTAAATTTCAGACAATCTTTATTTCTAAGTTTAGTTCGTACATATACATGGTGTGTCTCAGGGAGTCCTAGACGACCCCTTTCTCCATTATTTTTAAAATTATTTTTTGTTTAGTATTGGCGTTTACCTTTTGAATTTTGGTTGTCGTTTAAAGAGTATTTCGATACTTTTATTTATTAGTTTTTCATTTATTAAATCAATATTTAATTTCATGGCTATAAGATCTGTTAAACCTAAAATACCAACAAAATAATCATGAAAATCAAATAACATAAAATCGATCTTATAATTCATACGAAACTTCGTAAAAGCTTGTATGGAAGCTTGAAAACATGTAGCTTGGCTACCAATTGCTGTTTTTATGGTATTATTTGTTGAATATATACAATTCGGGTAAAATTTCTCTGCGATCGATGATTTTAAAATAGATTGCGAAATTCCTGTATCGTTTAATAATTTTATTTTTGGTTTATTGATTTCGACATATAGAAGTGCGTTATTTATTGATATATTAAATTCTATTAAATTTGGGGGTCGTCCGGCCCTGTGTCCTGAAAATTCTGTAGATTGTCTATATCGGATTCGTAATAAGTTTGTTTTTGTTTGTCACTGTCTTCAAAATTTTGGTTATATTTTAGAGTTTCTTTTTTATAGGGATCATAGCAATTTTGGGGGTCGAAATAACAATTATCGGCATAACCGTTTTGCATTTCGTCATAGGAGTTTCATCGTAATATTCATTCGAGTGTAATTCCTCGAATACCAAGTTAGGTTTTTGACTGTTGAAATTTGGTCTGACAAAATTTTGATTTGAAAAATTTTGGTTTTAAAAATTTTGGTTCGACGGATTTCGTCTGTTCATCGATATAGTGGGATTTGTAGATGTGGTGGACATTGGCGTGGGTTTGGAAAAGTTTTGTAACTGATTTGGATTAGGTTTAAAAACACTTCGAGGAGTCCGAAAAGTTCATTATTAGTCGGATGTATCTTCTTGGGTCAATACGTTGAGTAGACCCAATTAGTTTAGGTGCAAAATTTCTATTATGCATACTTGACATATTTTGAAGAAAGAAATTTAAATTTGGGGGCTCACTTGTATTGGGAAAATGTTGAAAATTACTTTGTTTAACCTAGTATACGGTTATTATGATTTTTTTACGTTTCTATCACTATTAAATATATCGCCGTAAAAACTTTCAAAATTTTCGAATTCACTGACATGCCATTGCATCTTCCAAAGATACGGGTTTTTTTTAAGTATATATTATCTTTTAGTATAGCAATACAACCTGCAATAAAAGTGTTTAAAGCAGTTTTATGATAGTTATTTATATGATATAATTTTTCATCTATACTTAAATTAATATCATTACTATTTCTTTAAACTACGTTAGTTCTTATTAATTGTTTCCTACTACCAAAATTAATTAAATGTTCGCCCCGGCAGGGCCTTGTTTTAGTTAATTCTTGAACTAATCAATCTAAGTCCCTACAATCAGAAAAACATTGTAAAAGCTGGTTTTAATTTTTCTCAAGTATCTAACTCAACACGATTGCCAACCATTGCTCCTGTTCGGCCGGTTAATTTTTCTGGGATACATTCGTATATATGTTGATCTAAACCGTCATCTTTTAAGGATTTATATTTGCTTATTAACTCGTCTCATATTTTAACAAATTTATTCAAAATATTACTATCGCCAGCAAATGGTTTAATATTTTCTAGTTTACTCTTAAAAATTTCCCAATTAATTAAGGGCTGGCCTGCAACGCTGCCTTCCATTTTTTTGGTTGTTTTTGGATTGTGTGTTTCGGAGCCTCATGTAATAGAATTTAAACTATATATTATTTCTTCTAATTCGTTCTTATATTGATTTAAAATTAATAGATCTACCTCGCTTACTTTGGTGTATCAAACACTCTTTTTTCATCACGTAAAAATTAAAAAATTATAATTTAAATTTTCAGCGTCTTCAATAGACAGGAATTACTACTGTGCTCAATTCACTGTCCTTACAATTATCTCTAAACAAATTTCCTTATACAGAGGGTTTAGGAAGGTCCAAAAAGAAAAGCACTTATATTATTGTATTTTCTTCTCCCTTTCCGATCCTCTTCTGTGCAGCTCACTGTAGGTTAACTTAGGTAGCGCCAAAGGGTTGAAACCACACGTAGCAACTTCTTCCGGACGCTTCGAAATAATTGCCACTGCCCTATCCTACCGACTGCGCCAATTAAAAACTTTGATTTTTTTATATTTTATTACAAGTGTTAACAGTAAGAAATACAGATGAGATTATACAATACGAATGAAGCATCTGGGCCTGGGAACCTGCATCAGCAAAACGTCGTCGCTTCTTAAAAACGTCTAACTGCTGACGATTTCTCTGGGAACGGTGCATGTAACTCGGGTCAATAAATTGAAGATTGAAACGAATGAACATGTCACAAAAGACGTAAACCTACCCTCATTCTGTAATTCCGTTTTGTTTTGTTTTTTTGTTAGTTACTATTTACTACCAAAATATTTCAAAACTCAATAAGACATCTACTAGTGCTGACGTTAATGCTTTGTGTTTTTGTTAGTTTTACTTTATAAAATAATTTTTTTGCACTTAAAAGAATTTATATTTTTTGTTATCGGTGCACATTCATATATTTGACTAATAGTATTTTAATCCAATATCGCCTATTTACAGTAAATGGTAAATGGACCTACCTTTTTTCTTTAAGGCGGTATTACTTTTTCAGTTGATTTCAAAAGTATACATCTTCTTATTCAAATTTTAAGCAGAGTAGGTTAAATTAACTATTAGTCAAAAAACTGTTTTTTGTTTTGTATTTTGGATATATATGCAATACATTTAAAGTTTGAGTTAACTTGCATAGTATACTTTTAACATAAATAAAATATAGTACGAAAGCTTTCACGGCTGGAGTCAATTAGGAAATGATAGTTTTTGGGTTTAGATCGTGTCAAATTCGAATTACTTTTGAAATCAATTCATAAACAACATTGAACAAAATCATCTTTCAACAAGCAGAAAGAAGAACCGAAGAAGTTCGAAAATCTGCGCAGCAAACACCAGCCAGTACAGAATACGGTAATCAATTTATCATTTATTTCGTTCACAAAACCAGAGGAATCGGTTCTCTCTAAAGGGCATAATTTCGCAATTGCTCCAAGAACTATTTCAGTAGAGAACATAGTAACAAGTGTAGAGGAGAGCATTCGAACTACCACAAGAACAGGCAGATTCAGTTCGATATGAAACAGAAAAAATCATCACAGCTCTAAACCACCAGAATCCAACTTGAAAAAACAACCATAAAGGGCCTTAATAACAAAGGAGATTTAAAAATTATGGAAAGGAAAATTTGCAGCCTTATTTATGTCTTAGTTTTGCCATATCAGGACAGGAAAGAATTGATGCGAAGCTGTTCGAAGATTCCTCGATTTTACAGACATCCAAAAATACATAAAGCTAATGTACCGTTACGTCCCATTGCCAGTGCATTACACGTGAGCTGACGAACCTATTGGGTTCGCATTCTTGCGAAATAGGTAAATATTTTGCCAATATCATAAACTTCTTCACAGAATGATCTAATATTTATATCAAAAACTCTAATCAGTTCGTATATACATATTCTATTTTTCAAGGGACCTTGAATGCATAAACCTCGGGTGCCGCTATGAGATCTCCGCTATCGTTTGTGGTAGCGAACCTCTTTATGAAAACATTCGAGGAAACTACTTTAAACTCTGCTTCTTTATAACCTAAATGTTGGTTTAGATATGTAGATTATTCTTTTCTTATATGGCCCCATGGAAAAGAAAATTTAACTATATATAATATATATATATATATATATATATATATATATATATATATATATATATATATATATATATATATATATATATATATATATATATATATATATATATATATATATATATATATATATATACATCTTCCGTCATTCGGAAGCCCGAAATGTCATATTGCACAGGCATTCGAAGCCCATTGCGGCCTTTGGAAGCCCACCTTCGGAGCTTCCTAAATACAAACGTGCGTAAAGCTTTCCTACGTTCACACCAAAGTTAAAGAAAACTGTACCTAATTTTTTGCTTGGGCTTCATATTTACATGTTACTCTCTAAAAACATACGCGTCAGGGTTCACGGTATCGTACTGTAGTTGGCGCTCTAGTCGTTGTGTGTAAATGATGTACAACTTTGTATAGGTTCTACGGGTTTGAAGAGTCCCACTAAATACAACGACAGCGTCGCAGAAAATTTGGATAATAATTTTAATAAGAAGATTAGACATTTGTGTATTATGGTTATAAATTTAAAGTGGGAATTCGTGGCCTGGGCTTCAAAAAAACGCGCGAAGGTGAATTTAGTGAATATTAGTAACATAGAAGAGATAACAAATTGTAGCTGGAATATTTTTATATTAATGAAACGTTCAAAGCGGATTTTAGAACTTGTTTTAGGCACTTGTATGAGCGTTAAAAAATGTACAGCGAAATGTTTTTGGTTAATTGTTAAGCGGTAGGGAAAATAATACTAGCGTATCTTGAGCTAAAGAAAAAACATTCTTATTAGCAAGTAAAATGTTTCCGTATTTAGTATAGTTAAAAGGAGTTATTTATAGTGAGAAATAACATATGAAAAAACTTTGCTGGCCTTTAAAACTGCCACCACAAAAATTGTATTTTTGTAAGTTTATTACTGTCTAAACAACTTTTTTTTTCTATAAGCACCAACTTAAATCAGAAATAAAAATTTCTTAATGTTGCATACTTTTTTGGACACACTTGGCATATGGTTATGAATCATTAGTCCCGCCTGTGCACTAGCAAGAGTATATTCTAAGCATTAACGGGACAAATATATATATAAAAAAAGATCATCTGCTTTTAAGCAGATTTAGCAATGAAACATGAGGCCAGCTTTCGAGCTAATATCAAATTGTATTTAGTGTCCAAATTTTGTATTTACTTTGATACAGGGTGTTTTTTTGGTTGGTGACAAAAAATGCAGGACATAATTTTTGGCTCAGTTTAGGGCTAGAAGTTCGTTTTTGAGATAGGAGTGTTAATATTTTAATTTTTTTTAGTTTTTATTATGGAACATATGCTGTGAATAATGCCTACAGAGTGGCTATGAAATATTTTAGAACACTTTATAGGGCATTACTTTTTTCCAGGTTGCGACTCTTTTTACCTCACAGGAATTTTTAATACAGTGCCACTAACCATTTTTACTATAAATGAAAATTCCATATTCTGTTCTGTAACTTTTTGGTGTTTTACATTAATTTAATTTTTTGAACTGTTTAGAACTTATTAATGAAAATGTATATTTATGCTTAGTCATGGCACACATGGCTTTTGGAAAATGGGAAAAAATTGTAAAATTGTAATTTTGTAAATAGGAAATAAATTTCATTTTGACAAGGTCTAAACCCAAAAACCATGATTTCTAAGTTGACTCCAGCCGTGAGAGCTTTCGTACTAAATGGATGCTTCCTTTGATTGTTGTGAAGTCCCTGATTTCTTGAAAACATTAGAAAATATTTGTTAGGGGATGGGTGATGTATCCTTGTAGACAAGTCTAAATCATTCATTCATAACTAAGATGGAAGATCTCATTTCACAATATTTAAGTTTTATCTAGTAAATATTACAACCTTTTAGATCTATTTTACACTATAAACGAGATAAAACATATCTTACCTGAATCTGTATTAAACTATGAACACGTATTGTTAACACATTTAATGCATTTTTTAAATTTTAAAACAAAACCTTCATTAGAATGACGCCGTAAATGCCCCACTGATTAGGAACTTTAAATCTTTTTGAACAATTTGTTCCAATTACCCCCCTAATCCGATTGTTATAAATAGTACTTGAAAGCAGTTAGATTTAATGTGTTAGTAACTATATAGACTTAAATAATGTTGCAATATTAAAACTTAAAATTTTTTATAGCCTTCCGGTGAGTAGTAAGGTGTCACCAAAAAAAATGATAAACATTTTTTTGTATTATATAATCATATTGTTAAAAATAGTAGTTGACAGCAGTTAGTACTTTAAATATGTAAATAACTACACATTTTTTAATAAAGTTTTATATCCAAAGAATCAGTTTTATTTTCTTTTGTTAGTTATTAATGATTACGACCCTTAAATGTACAATAATTTTTATAAACTATAAGTTCTTAAACATTTAATTTCAGACCAAAGGTTTTTACATATGGAGGTAACCACATTCTATAAAACTTTATATTTTTTCATTAATTGGTGATTAATTCAAACGCCACATACGATGAAATCAAAATAAAACAAATCGTAAAGTACCACAACAAAAACAAAAACATTTTCTTGCATTAATAATCAGATTGATAATCACAGTACAATACTTTGAAATATAATACTTAAAATTGTAGTAAATATAATAAAACCATTTTTTCTATTAACGCATAGAAAATATTAGTCTATTACAAAAATAACTTCTTCAGTTTTTCGAATTACCCTATTCACAGTTAAAAATGTTTACTTAATATAATTCTCTATTAATAAAAAATAAGTATGATAACTGTTAAGAATAAATGAAAATGCTTGTATTGCTTGAGCATATTGGCAACGCAGCTGGGCTTCGTATAATTAAACAAGTATACACATTTTTACACAACGAGCTTTATATCTATATATATATATATATATATATATATATATATATATATATATATATATATATATATATATATATATATATATATATATATATATATATATATATATATATATATATATATATATATATATATATACAAATATATACATATATAAATATATATATATATATATATATATATATATATACATATATATACATATATATACATATATATATATATATATATATATATTTTCATTCCGGGTGTACATCCGTTCACTACTGTCGTTCTGAAAAGAACAGTTTTGCTGACGTTCAGTCTCTATTCGACGCGAGAAAGAAAGCTTCGAAAATGCCAAATGTGATTTTGGCGAAACGTCAGCAAAACTGTTCTTTTCAGAACGACAGTAGTGAACGGATGTACACCCGAATGAAAACACATTGTATTTTTCCATTCGTTAAGGAGTAAAAATCAACATATATATATATATATATATATATATATATATATATATACAATATAAACCTCTATATTGAATAAATCAATGTTGGGCAATGTCCACGTCTCCGTCAAAATTATTACATCATATGTGTTACCCAAATCGTCAAGCATAACCTCAAGATGGTTAAAATTTCTTTATAAACTTCTAATATTACTGTGAAATATTAGAAAAAAATATTTTAATTTTTATATCTCGAATCGTTCATGATTATTTTAATTTAAAATAAAGTAATCCTGTAATATATTTTAAGCTATAAGATCTAAAAGAAAATAGATGTTTAAGTCTGAAGGACAATAATTTATTTAGAATAGTTTTGTTACTTCTCGGGCTGTAGCTGAAAATTTTCATACGATTTCTTTTGGATGTTCGGACGTAGTTAGTCTCTGCAACAACGATTTGTTACTTCTTGATGGTTTTTGGTTCCTTTCGTTTGTAGTTTCTTGTTCTTATTCTGATTCCTCGGCAGAAGAGTCGGTCACCTCTAGGTCCTGTTTTAATGTCCTCCCAATCACTGACCGTGTAGATCTGACTATTTATTGATAACTTATTACCTTTTATTTTCGCTTCGAACTTTTGGGCACGTGCTAGCAATAAATGTTTTCGTGAAAGTTTTTGATCCTTTTATCGCTATCACATAAATCATTTGCTATGAAAATCCCCTCTTCCCTAGGGATTTTTAGTTTCTCAGAGTTGCGAAAAAGCGTAGAATTTTTAAGAAACGATACAAACTCTATAATGACAGGTTGTTTATCCAATTTTATAGATATCGTTTATATCTTGACTTTAAATATTTGACTCTTATGTAGAATTTATCGTTTGTATTACCGTTGTTAATAGAATTTCTTGTGGTGTTTCAGGAAAGCCAAATTTGTTATTTTTTTCTTGCTTTTCTCTCCCAATAAATGTTTATCTTCTTAAGGTTGTACAACTTCTCTTTTAAAGTTGCAAGTTTAGATCGTAGGAGTGCTTACGTTCTCTTGCAGTCGTAAGAGTGCATACCTTTAATTTCTGAAGGCCGAATGTATGGCTATATAAGAAAACTATACAGTAACACCTGATCTGCGGGTAACTTGCTCAAATCATTAGTAGGCATCTCTTTCAAAACGAATGTTTAACTAACTCCTGGTGTAAAAAGATGTATTCTCTCGGTCGGCAGTTACTAATGGTTGTTATTATTAGCCAATTACAGTACTTACGGTGTTTTTATGAACTTTAGAGTTATTCTCGAATAACAAAATTATTACACACATAATAATTGACACAACACGTAGACTACTACAATGTTTAAATATGACGGAAAACTAGAACCGTAAAAAATTATCTTAATTATAATTGTCACCGGGCATTCCTACTTATACCACAAATGATAGTAAAATACAATGTTGCTTGCTACTTAAAATTAGATAAATAATGCTCTGTAACCTTCAATATATAGGCAATCTCACCAGTCTTCATATGGTCACCAGTTGCTTTATTTTGCTTTTTCAACTAAATATTATCACAGCTGACCTCATTAAATCACGGCATATCGTGGCGATTAAACAGTGCTGGTCAATTAATCGCCCGTGCTCCGCCTTTTGATAGCTTATCCAACGAAGAGGTGTTAAAGCAGACAGTTGAAAACGAAATGTCATTATAACCTTCGGGATTTCTCTTGCCGCAAATTGATAAGTGTGTACGATGTTTGTTATCTACACGTTTTAACGTTAAACAAGTTCTGGAGGGATTCCTGCTCATCTTTTTAATAGTTTGCAAATTATAATAATAGTAATTCTTATTTTGCTAATAGGCTAAATAACCAATTATATAAAATTCGATCAATATAGTTAAGGAATAATGATCCTATATAAATTAAACCAATATTCTAAATCTAACGGTTTAAGATAGATTTATGAATAGAAGTATAGTCGCAAATAGTAGATATAGTTCAGTCACATTAAAAACATTAAAATGGTATTGAAAAGAGAAAAAAGCAAGCTAATAGTGAACAAGTCTATAAACCTGTTTAAATGTTATTAAAGCATAATAAAATACCTGATATGCTGAACTTAATGTCCTCACCATTACCCACTAAATTTTAGTTAGTGCAAATAATACGTGTCTGATTCTGATATAGAATATTAGTCTAGCAGTAGCTAGCCTCAACCTTGCACAATGCCTCGGTGTAACATATAAAATTTGTAATAAGATTTTAACAATATTGAAAGAGCATTCGATTACGTTGTTAAATAAGTTGTACAGAAACTTGACAGACTGTTATTTCCTAATCATAGCAAGTAACCTTACAGCGAAATGACAGAATTTGAAAATTGCATATTTAAATGCTTTAGATTTCCCAGATACGATCATTATCAATTGTTAACAAATACAACGCTTGTACATTAAATATTAAGAAGCCAGTTCCAGAAACTGATTCTGCATGTCGTAGTTGAAGAATTTTTAACGTGCTGCAGCTTATGAAGCCATACCTTTTAATACTGAATTTAACTATATTTAAGGCTTTAGAGAATCCGAAAGCCGATACTAATCTACGTAACAATGGTACATACATTAAATAAATAGTGGAAGCCATTAATGTTTATTTAGCCACTATTAGTAATATGAGTAAATTTAAAGGCAATTTTTGGATTTTCGCAGTCTCAAGAACACCACACACACACATATATTATATATATGTGCGAAAAGGCCACAAAAAAATGTATTTAATTCCAACTTAGATTTCGAAATTTAGTAATACCTAACGCAAAGCCGACGAGAAAATTTGCAAGTCGCCCTATTATAATTATAATGAATAGCAGCCACAGAAAAGGTGAAATTTCATTTGTGTTAATTAAAAAGTTTAATTATGTGACAGATAAACTTTTTAATTGGTTCAAATAACCACTGTTTTCTAAAATCAGTTTATTCAGATTCATAAACTGCTTTTACAGTACTGGTTTTTTCTTTCTTTTTTTAGTAACCGTTCAAGGGTAATATTTTGATATTCACCTTATTATTTGTTCAGCTAGAATAACAATCTATTTAGCAGGTTGTAGAGAATTAGATACATTGTGTTATTAATTGGGAATAAAAAGTAAACATAATTGTGGACAACTTTTTTTTTGTGGAACAGGACAGGCTGTCTCTCTTTTGGTTAAATGAAAATTAAAACCTATTTTAATTATTAGAAATGATAGTCCTTGGGTTTAAACCCCGTCAAATTGAAATCACTTTCCGATACTTCGCGCCTGCGATTGCACGAAGCATCTTCAGGGATCTTCACTGAACAAGATCAAAACACTGAATGAACTCCCATGAGCAGTGTTCAGGTTATACCCGGCCTGTGTCCATCGCACGTGACTCACTGTGATGATTGGTTTTCCACGCATGATGTAGCACTTAGCCTGCAGTCTCTAATAATATATATTATATATATATATTTCAGGGTATATATATATATATATATATATATATATATATATATTTATATATAATATATATATATATATATATATGTATATATATATATGATTACAATATATATATATATATATATATATATATATATATATATATATATATATATATATATATATATATATATATATATATATATATTATATATCTATATATATATATATATATATATATATATATATATATATATATATATATATATTTGGGTATATATATATATATATATATATATATATATATATATATATATATATATATATATATATATATATATATATATATATATATATATATATATATATATATATATATATATATATATATATATATATATATATATATATATATATATATATATATATATATAGATATATATATATATATATATTATATATATATATATATATATATATATATATATATATATATATATATATATATATATATATATATATATATATATATATATATATATATATATATATATATATATATATATATATATATATATATATATATATATATATATATATATATATATATATATATATATATATATATATATATATATATATATATATATATATATATATATATATATATATATATATATATATATATATATATATATATATATATATATATATATATATATATATATATATATATATATATATATATATATATACATATATATGTATATATATATATATATATATATATATATATATATATATATATATATATATATATATATATATATATATATATATATATATATATATATATATATATATATATATATATATGTATAAATAAATATATATATAAATATATATATATAAAAATATATATATATATATATATATATATATATGTGTACACATATATATACATATATATATAAATTTATTTCTCATCTCATCATCCATCTCAAAAACAATTCGTCATCAATTCATTAGTTTTTAGGGTTTTGTCAATATGTGATACAAATTATTCAATTCCGGACTAAAGCCTTAAAATCAAACGGACGTTACACTAAAGATATTAGGTATTATAGTAATCCCAGACCCAAACTAGTATCTGATACTTAATCATTAAGTAGTGCGGTTTTTCCTTTCACTCAATGCACAGGATTCAGCGCAGATCTAACATTCACACAATCTTGAGTTCGCCCAAAAATTTTGGGCAATGCGACACCAAAAGATGTCATTCCCCTGCAGTCAGAGGGAATGTATAAAATTCCTTGTTCGTACGGTAAAGTGTCTATAAGTGATGAAACTGAACGGTCTGTGTCTACCAGACTTAAGGGACATGAAATATGTAAGAAACAAATTGTTCAATCCACTGTTGCTGAATACCAGCACCCAACAGGAAACATGATTAATGTAAAAGATAACAAGTTTCTTGCATCAATCTCGGGTTATTATAAATGAAAATTTAGAGAATCAATTGAAATTATCAAGCACCCTGAAAATTTTAATAGAAACGCTGGCTAAGTGCTACATCATGCGTGGAAAACCAATCATCACAGTGAGTCACGTGCGATGGGGACAGGCCGGGTATAACCTGAACACTGCTCATGGGAGTTTATTCAGTGTTTTGATCTTGTTCAGTGAAGATCCCTGAAGATGCTTCGTGCAATCGCAGTCGCGAAGTATCGGAAAGTAATTTCAATTTGACGCGGTCTAAACCCAAGGACTATCATTTCTAATAATTAAAATAGGTTTTAATTTTCATTTAACCAAAAGAGAACACCCTGTCCTGTTCCACAAAAAAAAAAGTTGACCACAATTATGTTTACACTTTATTCCTAATTAATAACACAATGTATCTAATTTTCTACAACCTGCTAAATAGATTGTTATTCTAGCTGAACAAATAATAAGGTGAATATCAAAATATATATTGATATATTTTGATATTCATATTTCATTCATATTCTTCTATTCATAAATCTATCTTAAACCGTTAGATTTAGAATATTGGTTTAATTTATATAGGATCATTATTCCTTAACTATATTCATCGAATTTTATATAATTGGTTATTTAGCCTGTTAGCAAAATAAGAATTACTATTATTATAATTTGGAAACTATTAAAAAGATGAGCAGGAACCCCCCCAGAACTTGTTTAACGTTAAAACGTGTAGATAACAAACATCGTACACACTTATCAATTTGCGGCAAGAGAAATCCCAAAGGTTATAATGACATTTCGCTTTCAACTGTCTGCTTTAACACCTCTTCGTTGGATAAGCTATCAAAAGGCGGAGCACGGGCGATTAATTGACCAGCACTGTTTAATCGCCACGATATGCCGTGATTTAATGAGGTCAGCTGTGATAATATTTAGTTGAAAAAAGCAAATAAGCAACTGGTGAACATATAAAGACTGGTGAGATTGCCTATATATTGAAGGTTACAGAGCATTATTTATCTAATTTTAAGTAACAAGCAACATTGTTTGTATTTTACTATCATTTGTGGTATAAGTAGGAATGCCCGGTGACAATTATAATTAAGATAATTTTTTACGGTTCTAATTTTCCGTCATATTTAAACATTGTATTTTTTTAAACGTCTTGTGGAACTTGGCAGAAAATAGCGTGTACCTAAAACTTGGAAAAAAACTAAAGGATATATTTCAACGTGCACAGGGGTCAGTACTAAGATTTATTTATTAATATAATTGGTGGTCATAAGGGATACAAATGGATACAAACCCAAAACAGAGACTTACATAGATCTCTTAGTATTAAACAAAAAAAAAATTTAAAAAATACACAATACACTATAAAAAATTTAATTAGTGCTATTCTTTAAACTGTTCTTGATCTTATGAGTTATCCAGCATAGTGGTAATTTTTGAGCATTACAACTAAATGGGATGCTAAAGAGTTAATGTAACCTAATTAAAAGGTTTGGCTCTCCTAGAATATATGATCAGCAAAATATATGTTCAACAAGATAGATATGGAAAATTCTTACGTGTGTATACTGTTCAAGCGTTCGCTCCGTTAAAATTATAGTTTTTATAGGGTTAAAGTGATCAAAAATTTTCTATTTTTTTTTCTAGTAGTCTTGGTGTTGTGTCAATTAATATGTGTGTAATAATTTTGTTATTCGAGAATAACTCTAAAGTTCATAAAAACACCGTAAGTACTGTAATTGGCTAATAATAACAACCATTAGTAACTGCCGATCGAGAGAATACATCTTTTTACACCAGGAGTTAGTTAAACATTCGTTTTGAAACAGATGCCTACTAATGATTTGAGCAAGTTACCCGCAGATCAAGTGTTACTGTATAGTTTGCTTATATAGCCATACAATCAGACTTCAGAAATTAAAGGTATGCGCTCTTACGACTGCAGGAGAACGTAAGCACTCCTACGACTAAAGTTGAAACTTTAAAAAGAGAAGTTGTACAACCTTAAGAAGACAAACATTTATTGGGAGAGAAAAGCAAGAAAACATAACAAATTTGGCTTTCCTGAAACACCATAAGAAATTCTATTAACAACGGTAATACAAACGATAAATTCTACATTGGAGTCAAGTATTTAAAGTCAAGATATAAACGATATCTATAAAATTGGATAAACAACCTGTCATTATAGAGTTTGTATCGTTTCTTAAAAATTCTACGCTTTTTCGCAACTCTGAGAAACTAAAAATCCCTAGGGACGAGGGGATTTTCAAAGCAAATGATTTATGTGATAGCGACAGAAAGGATCAAAAACTTTCACGAAAACATTTATTGCTAGCACGTGCCCAAAAGTTCGAAGCGAAAATAAAAGGTAATAAGTTATCAATAAATAGTCAGATCTACACGGTCAGTGATTGGGAGAACAATAAAACAGAATCTAGAGGTGACCGACTCTTCTGTCGAGGAATCAGAATAGGAACAAGAAACTACAAACGAAGGGAATCAAAAACCATCAAGAAGTAACAAATCGTTGTTGCAGAGACTAACTACGTCCGAACATCCAAAAGAAATCGTATGAAAATTTTCAGCTACAGCCCGAAGTCGACGAGAAGTAACAAAACTATTCTAAATAAATTATTGTCCTTCAGACTTAAATATCTATTTTCTTTTAGATCTTATAGCTTAAAATATATTACAGGATTACTTTATTTTAAATTAAAATAATCATGAACGAATCGAGATATAAAAATTAAAATATTTTTTTTATTATTCACAGTAATATTAGAAGTTTATAAAGAAATTTTAACCATCTTGAGGTTATACTTGACGGTTTGGGTAACACATATGATGTAATAATTTTGACGGAGACGTGGAAATTGTCCAACCTTGATTTATTCAATATAGAGGTTTATAATTTATGATTATAAAATCCTTGAATTTGGACTCGTTAAATGTATAGAACTAAATATACAAACTTAGAGAAAAGTTATTTCAATATTTCAATAACCCGCAATACCTCTTGACCAATTTAATATTGCCTTGATGTATTATCTAACAAATAAAGCAAACAACGATAATGAAGTTTTAGTTGGTGATATAAATATAAATCATTTTCATGTGTCCCAGTATAGACAAAATTACCTTATGATATTATACGAAAACGGACTTATTTCATTAATTGACTCTTACACTACAGAGGAAATAATTCCAAAAACGCTTATTGACCATATAGGTTTTATAAAAAGTAATAGTATAGATAAAATATTTTTTTTACCTGTCATATTACAGTAAAATTACTGATCATTAACCATCTATATTAAAATTTTCTTTACAAAAAAAACCCCTTTTAAAATGAAACAGATTGTAAATTATATAAAACTAAATCAAATTTTGGCCGGATCAAATTTCAATGAACTCTACGTATCTAAGATGTGTTAAAATATTTATTAACTCGATAGAAAAATCAACATTTACAAAAAATATAAAAAGTCATGAATTACTCCAGGCTGGCTAGAATCTTGTAGAATTAGGAATAAAATATTTTAAAAATACAAAAAAAACACAAAAGGATCAGCTATTCCATCAATATAAATTTTATAGGAATGGGAATAACAATATCAAACTAATAACGGATTTAAAAAAAAAATTTAAAATATTATTAAATCCGAATCAAAATAATCCAAGAAAAAAGTTATGGGAAACAATAAATGACTATTCAAACATGCATAAAGCAAAAACTCCAAATAAGATTACAGAATTTTTCATAATATTATCGAAACCCACCCAAATAAAATAGTAAATTTGATACTTGATTAATATACATACATAAAAATGTCTTACAAAAACAAAAAATAAAACCAATTTAAGTACTTTATTTTTATGTCCCGGATGAAGAAGTTGTTAAAATTATAGGAAGTTTGAAAAATGATTCAGCTCCAGGATTTGATAAAATTAACGAATCCGTCCTTCTTCCAAAATAATTGCTTTTCCCCTAAAATATCTTGTAAATATGATATTCAAAAGAGTGTTTGTCGAAACAGTTTAAAATGGCTTTAACCCGCGATTGATATCGTTTCTTAAATCCAATGGTATCGTGTTCGATTTTGCCTAACATAGATGTTTTTAACAATTTTCGCTATGCTATTTACATTTTTTCTTAAATATGGATTACTATATATTTTATATTTACTATAGTATTGTTCGTCACCATATTTTACAATTGTTAATAACTATTATTATAATTATTATTATTATTATTATAGTAATATTATTTTTATTTATTTTAAAAAAATATTAAATCTTTTGATGACATTGATTGACATTTTAAAATCTTTATTACATTTTTTACAGTTTTTGAAAAGAATCAACATCAATACAGGATAAAAACTACAAACGATATTTATAACAACAAAATTTAAGAATCTTCATCTCTGCTGAAGCACACTGTACAGATCAGAACAGTTTTGGCTATATACTCACTGCAGATCGGTTTCGAACATTCTTCACATAGGTATTTTGTATATCTATTTTTTCTTTTCGGACAAAAGGAACATCGTGATTTTTCGCCTATCTGTTGTTGTTTAGTTGGGGGAAGCACAGGTTCTTGATCTCCTAAGACATTCTTTATTTTTTGACGAAGAGGAATTGACAAATTTGTTAGGCTGGATCGACGTAAAATGTGGGGTTTTGAAAACTGCTTAGCTAATTCTGTTAGATAATGCCTTCGTAAGATCTTTGAATTAGTGTTACTAACAAAAATGATCTGCGAATTAATTCCGGCAATATTCAGCAAGGTGCAAAATATAGTGAGCGGCCATCTGTTGCTCACTCTTGTAACAGAATATTCGGCTTTCATTCTGTCCACAACATCAACTGTTCCTTTAGTAAGATTATAAAAAGTGATAACAGAAGGTTTCATATGTTCACCACTTGCTGGATCGATGTCATCATCTGCATGGAACGTTGAGAGCATCAACACGTTTTTATTCTTTTTAGGAACATATGAAGTTAGCATCGATTTATTAGAATCTATCCCCCAAGCAAACATACTGCTACATTCACGTCGTATTTTCGTATCTAAAAAAATTGGGGGTATTTCCCGTTTGTTTTTGCGCAATGTTCCTACCAAAGTTAGACGGTGGTTGTGAAGTAAATTACTGGCCAATGGCAAAGAAGTAAAATAATTGTCAGTAGTTATATTCCTGCCAGTACCACTGCAATGTTTTATAAGGCGTTTTACTACACTATGGGCATCATTGCTTACTTGGTAAAGACCCTGGGGTTGTTTGTCGGCGTAAACTTCGATATTATGTGTATAAAACATCCTGGCATCCACAGCAGCGTAAATTTTTATGCCATATTTAGCAGGCTTATTAGCTATATACTGTCGAAACTTACATCGTCCCCTGAATGCTTCAAGCATCTCATCTATCGTTACATATGCACCGATACTGTAGTATTGCACACATTTTTCAGTAAAAAGATCCAGTATGAATCGCACAGAAGCAAGATTATCTGTCTTAATTCTTTCCGCAAGCGTGTCTTTGTGATCAAATCTAATAGCTTGCACTAAAGTATGAAAACGATGCTGTGACATTGTGGCTGCGAAATATTCTGTTCCGTCCGTGTTCCACAGTTCTGATATATTAAGATGTTGAGCACTTTTTATGCCTGCTAAATATAGAAGACCTAAAAATGCATTAATTTCGACATAATCAGTGGACAGACAATGCTTCTTATTGACATACGATAGTCTCATTATATCAAGTTGTTTGTACAATCTGTAATATGTTCAATTATTTCGTCAGAAAAAAAAAGTTTCCAACAGTCTAATATTGTTCTAGCCTGTTTAGCATTACCTTTTACACCAGGCAGTTGGGTGACTATATTCTGGCGAGAAGTTTTACCCAAATTTTCTCTGATTTTGTGTACTACCCACTTAGTTCCATCTTTTCCAGAATACAAAGGATAGTTTGCCGCACTACGCCCTAAGCTCTCGGAGGGTCCATCGTCATCCGAACTTGACTGTTCTGTGTCCGTGTTATGTAAGCTGTGCCCAGATAGAGCCTCTTCGTCTTCTGAAAGTCTTTTTGGCTCATTTGAGTTACACGGCTGGTCGATTTCGCCTGCTTCCTGTTTTTCTGCTTCTTCTTTCTAAAGTTGATCCCAGAGGCTTTGCAGATGTTGTTGATCACTTTCGTATGTCATCGCAACAATGTACCAATAAATAACTTATACAAATACAGATTTAGTCAATTATTTATCAAAAAAACTATTTCAAATAACGCACAATTTAGAACTACGCATTTGGTATCGTGTTAGATTTAATCTCCGACCTAGACACGAGGCAAGACCAAAGACCTACTGCGGCGGTGCAGATTAGAAAAGCGATACACTAGTGGTGGCGCGGGAACGAATAAACGTTACCAGAAGCATTGCTAGACGCGTGCAGATACACAGCTCACAGATTGAATGGGACATCCCTAATTGTAAAAATGTTAGAAAAAATCTAACGGCGATACTAATCGCGGGTTAATAAAACCAATTTTTAGGAATGGAGAAAAAAATCAAGCGTCGAACTATCGATCTACTAGTTTAATTTCAAATATCTGCAAAATTTTCGAAAAGCTTTGGAAGAAAGACTAGTTGGATTTTTTAGTAAAAATTTGAATTTCAATTTGGCTTTACTAAAAATAAATTTACCAGTGATGCAATTGCTTTCATTATGCGCACAAGCCTAGATGAAAAAACCCTTATGCCGCCGCATTTAAGGATTTGGCAAAGGCTTCTGATACTCTCTCTAAGCTATGTTTTATAGGTATACGTAGACTATTAAACTCCCTAATGCATAATTATCTTACTGACAGACATCAAATGGTATAAATTAATGATGTCACTAGTCCACCATATGAATATTGTTTGAGGAGTACCACAGGGCACAGTTTTAGATCCCCTATGATTTCTAGCTTGCAACAATGACCCTTGGGTGTTCTGAAACAATTATTTCATTGGCTGATTACACTGCTTTTTTTTGGGAGGTCATACTTGGGAAAATGTAGAACAGTGCATAATAACTGACATAAAACTTAAAAAAGCTTGAAAAAACCGTGTACTCTCTTTCACTTCACAGTGATAAGGAGTTAGTCGATACATCAATCATTCTTCCCCTAACATCAGGAAATAATACTGTATTTTAGAAGTTAGAGAGCAAAACGTAGGCAAAATATTTGGGAATATCACTCGATCCAAATCTAAAGTGGGATAAACACATATAGAACTTAACAAGAAAAACTTAAATCTCTACTATACTTATTTATACACCTTAAACCTATATTAAGCAAAACTGATTAAGATCAATCTATTATGCACTTATACAATCTCTTTTAACTTATAATATCGTAGCATGGGAAAGTGTTTTTGAAAATATCTTAAATCCTTAGAGATTGTCTCCACAAAAAATATAAAATTAATATATAACCTTCCACTTTAATTTCCTACACATGAACTCTTTAACCCATATAAGTTATTTAAAGATTAGATATTTGTTTTATAAAGCTTCTGTACTTCAAGTCAAATAAACACCACAGAGAATATTGGCAATTCGCAATATATAACACGTTTTCGTCAGGATGAAAACATTGTTTTACCTAAAGTTAATACTGTGAAAAAACAACTCTCTTATTCGTTATAAGATTTACAATATGTTACCTACCTAAAAAGAAAAATCAAACAAGTTAATTTTAGTAAACTATTATTTAAATGATTATTGCAATATTTTAACTGCACTTTCTATTTTTCTTTTGCTGATATCTGCTGGGTTATGAAATAGTTTTGTATATACACATGAATAACGGTATATTTCTGTAATTTCATCAATACACACCGAATGATTTAATGATTAAAATAGAGGTGTGCTCAATAAGCAAGCAAACCCTTTTTTAAAGGGTTTACGCAATTGTGAGTATAACATTTTTAAATTTTCTTGTAATTTGGTGTGAATGAAGTAATTTTTCTTTTTTTCCCTTCTTCGATATTTATATTAAGATTATCTATATTTTTTGATTAGTTATGTATATTGAATATAAATATTGTTTATTATTATTATTATTAATATTATAAATATCCATGGCAAAAAACAAATCAACTTAGTCTTGCTGTTGGCATTATCCTTATTGCAGATAGTATCGATGAAATTTGTATATATTACGGTGGCTAAATGACTCCAAATTAACAACATTAGGACCCAGTTCATGACAAATCTTGTTATAAGTGAAAACATCAAGCTGGATATATCACATATTGAACTGGTTAATTCCTATACCTATTTGGGTCATAAAATAAGCATAAGGAGGGAAAACTGCGCAACACCTTTAAAGCAAATATCCTCTATCTGTCCAAAGAAAAAAATCTTCGATCAGTGCGTGCTTTATCTACTTACCTATGAAGAGAAAACTCTGACTCTCACCAAGAAGACAGTAAATAAAGTGCGAATTTATCCAAAAAAGATGGAGAGCCCGATGCCAGACCTTTCATTCAGAGACACGAGTACAAAAAATAGAACCAGGAAAATGATAGGGGTAACTGAAACTGTAGAACGCATCGGAACATTGGAATGGAACTGGGATAGTCATAGCACAAATTACAGACCATCGTTGTATAAAGAAGCATTTTGAGTGGTGACCAATATAGGATGCTTACCGCTACAGAAGTCGGTCGCCAAAATAGTCAGATGATTTAAAGAGTCTTCAGAGAAACACCGCATAGGACAGACCACGGGGGAAGAGACTACGGAATGCCTATCTCCAGTAGGAGACGTAAATGACTATTTAATAATGAGTTCTCCTACTTTCTAGAGATACAATATTAAAATGTTCTCGAACGAGAGCTGTATCGTTCAGGTGAAATTGTTAGTTAGCTTTAAAGGAAATACATTTCTAGAAAATAATTTTGTATATGCTATAGACGATATATATAAACATTTTATTACGGATTTCAAATCGCACTATCGAAACATAGTTTGTCTAGAACAAATGAGTATTATAAACTATAATAGTGTTGAACACTGCACCGTTTCGCAATACCAATCCCAACAATCTAGAGGAGTGAGCCACTGTTATGTCGATATCGCGATCAAACATTTGTTTTGAATCAATAATTAAGCCCAAGTCGTATATATCTTCAACCCTTGACCCTATAATTCCGCTGACTGGGATGGGTTGTGGGATTTCTACTCTTACTTCTCTTGGAATGATGTTTGTTTCGATACAAACGATCATTCCGAAATTTGTCCACAAATCTCGAATGTAGTTTTTAAAATTCTACGATAATGCAAGACTAGAGAAAATCCGTACTTATAACAATTTCCTCAAGAACTCTACTTTAGAAAATCTGTAGACTAAAAAGGAGGTACATTACAATTACATAATTCTCGACGCCAAAAATGTCTTCCACCCACTCTTAAATTGGATCCTCCTAACTTCTGGTGATGGTGATTATCCATACCTCTAAAACAAAAGCTGAGCTTTTTTCAAAACCATTCGCCGGAAATTCTATTTTAATCCCTCTTCTTTTTCCCCTTTAGCCTTGCTATACAATTTACACAAAATTACCTTTAGGGTTAAAAAGGTATTCTCAAAACACTTAATGCCAAAATGTCTTCTGGTCTTAATGGTATTTCGACCATAATCCTAAAAAAAGTGCGCTTCTGAATTGGCCTCTGTCCTTATCAGGTTATTCCAAGTGTAGTATGACAAGGGTATTTTTCCTAAAAGCTAAAAATCTGTTCGTGTACATCCTGTTCCGGATCTGAAACTCTTCCCTCTAACTACCGACCCATACCTCTCCTCCCAATTATGAGTAAGGCAATGATTATGTATATTAATAATAATATTTATTTAATTACCTACCTTGAAAAGGTAACTTTCTTTAGTACAATATCCTACCTTCGGGGTTGCTGCTAATACTTTATTGAGTTCTTTAGGGTTTATCAAGTGCAATATTTTCGCTTCCTTCCCATGAGACGTTAAAATATTCTAAACCCAAACAAATGTATAATTTTTCTGCAGAGCTATTTAAGTTTTTTAAAAGCTATTTAGTTTGTGGTAGAAAATGTTCGTTTATGTTAATTTTTGTGTTTTCTGGAGCTAAATATCTTGTTACTATAACACACACGTCTGGCGACAGTCTGCGTGGAACCCTTGATTTTAAACTAAAATACGTTTGCTGGCGGACTATCCGGAAAATACATTTTTTTAACATCAAACAAAAAAAACATAACCTGAGCTGCTAAAAACGCAGCCCGATATTTAAAATACATAAATTAAAATAATAACAACAAATAAAAACAAAAACTGTTGCGAGACGCTTTTTATCAGATGTTCTATGATTATTTATGAGCTAATGCGATATAGTATATAATCAAATATGGCAAACACTTTAAAAAATAATTACCAGTACACCTTTGTATCTAAATCACATTCGACCAATCTTTTACATATTTAATAACTAATGTTCTGGGTAAAAAAATATTATTTAAGAATAAAACCAATTTAGTACTATCTTTCAAATACCTAGTTTTTGTGACTGATAAAAGTTATGGTAATCCATACATTTTTGTGTGTCGGAGGAATTAATTATTAATTAGTCTTTCAAATACATATTTAACTTTTGTCTAATTCGGGCCTAATAGTTAATAGTTCTGCCTTTTGATAACTATTATCGCATAAACGTAAATCAGATTTTTATACGTTAAAAGAGAAAAATTGATAGAGAAATCGTTAGTTAGAAGGAAAAGCATCAAAATAACAATCCAATTCTTATTTTTGAAAAATGACTATTAAATTATGCAACACAGATCCAAATTCTTTTTCATTTTTCTATCTACGTCAATTTTTAATGAATTTACAAAACCTATATACCTCGAGGTCACTAGGAAAATGAAAAAAAGAAAGTTTCTTTCCGTTTTTGACGAACAATACACACAAACACATCTAAATCCAGGCATTTTAATTTGTTCACGAAGCTATCTAAACTACTACCGCTTTTCGGTTTTCTGTTCTTGCGCTGGAGCTATAACTTCTCTCATAAATGTTTTTCTTGGTCTTGATTTTATATTTTAAGTCGTCAATTCTGACATGTTACAATAATCTGTTTGTGTTACACTTTACACTATCCAACATGCCTATACACTTGTACCCTGTTTTATGCATTTTAACCACCAAGGGTGAAGTTATGCCTCATACAATAACCCTAAATCGACACTCCTAATTAATAGCTTAATACATCCATGGCGGCTATATACTGATTTTTGCCATTGACAGCTTTACTTCAATAAAATTAACTAAAAAAAGAAACAATTAGAAAGGGACAAGAAAGAAAGTAAAAGGAAAAAATTTACAGGATGAAAGAGTAAGAGAAAAAGGCCAGAGAGGTAAAGAAAGAATTTCCTCTACTGCTTTGCAATTAGAGCCTACACATTCATTTTGTAATAGCTAATTTAGAATATAAAATTTATAGATTAATCGTTTTTACCTTTTTTTAGACGGACTGCAAATGTTTTAAGTTAAGTGTCCAAAGTCTGTAGGGTTCTTTTTCTTTACTTCTAAATGACCTTGGACCCTTGTCCATTCTCTTGGAAAATATGATTTTGTTATACATGAGTTAATAATATTTCCAATGAACGGAATAATAAATCGACAGCATATAATAATTAAAGTTATATTCATGAAGTCATTACCAATGTTTTTTGATTTGATATTTTTAATAACCACAATATAATTGTTATTAACAAGATTAAAATTAAAAATAGCATTATTTGTAATTTTATTAGAATTATAATAAGACATCAGTTCATGCCAACTTTCTTTCAGATTGGAAAACTTAAAATTTAAATAAACCTACATTTGTTTATTTTAATTAAATTGCTGTTTATAAGATACTTTGAATTTGTTCATACATTTGTAATGAAGTTTTTTTAACGTTTTCAATAGGAAACCATTATTATCGTCAATTTTTGTATTAAATCCAATTCTTTAGTGAAAGCAGTTTGGGATAATGGTTATTTAAAAAATCTGTACAAAACGAACTAAAAGCTGCAAATTTGTGAGAGGTGGGTGAGAGGGTGAGTTTGATGTAAACTGAGTGATGTTGTTAATGCATGAAGATTTATTTTTGTTACTACGTAAAAAGATTTAGAAAAGAATGTTTGCTTTCAGTACTAAAGATTATTTGTTCGTGTAAAAAATTACTTACTTCAAAAATTGTAATAATTCCTCTTTACTACTCTTCCAAATAATACAAATATATTTATGAGGATGATCTGAAAATAAACTGCTTATTATTTTCATTTCTAAGTAGTTATAATAATATTAATATTTATTTATTTAGCATAAAAGCTACAAACAAAACAGTAATTTAATTGAAATAGCACATTACAAACGAAACTGAATTACTAGAACAATAATACATGGGCTCTCATTAATTTTCTAAAACAATTTATGTTATCACAGTATTTTATTTCACCAGGTAATAAATTAAAATCGTGTAGACCTTTATAAAAAAGAGAATTAAGCTTTTGACTAGAGTTGGATCTTCCAGACAACATAAAATCATTACAATTTCTTGTATGGTAACTATGAACATTTCTAAAAAACTTCACTTTATCACAGATATATTTTGGCAACAATCCATTTTTAAGTTTGTACAAAAACACATAAAGATTGAACATGATTTTCGGTTTGACAGATAACAGATTAACGACACTAAACATTGTAGAAATTGGTGCATATCTATTGCATTTATAATGGTGCTAAGGTTTAATTTTGATTAAGTTGTAACCGTTGTATCTTAAAAAATGGCAAATTATAGAGAAGTGTTGAGCAAAATTCAAGGTGGGGTGCCGCGATACTTTTATACATCAACAATTTAGAGCTAAATGACAAATTTTTGCCCACTCTAGAGATAAAATTTACTTTTTTTGAAAACTTCCTTGTAATGTAATCTGCATGTGCTTGAAAGTTAAGATTACTGTTTAGGATAACACCTAAATATTTAATTTGTTTGTCATGTTCAATCTTAGTATTGTTTATGCAAATATTTATGTTTTCTATATTTAAATTAATTAGTCTACATTTACTCCCAAACAAAATTTCGATTTAGCCGTGTTAAGACTTAATTTGTTTTTGCATAACCATTTAAACAAAATATCTAAATTTTCATTAACAATCCGCTGCATCTCTAATATGTCGCTACCAGCTAAATAAATCATAGTGTCATCAGCGAACAATTCAATTTTACACTCATTTACAACTTCAACCATGTCATTAATATACAATAAAAACAAGAGATGGCCCAACACTGTTCCCTGTGGGACACCATGTTGGACCTGCAAAAGATCAGAAACACAATTTTTGAATTTAACTCTTTGATACCGGTTTGTCAAATATGATTCAAATCATTTTACTAATGCCATCGTTATTCAGTTTTTACAATAATATTGTTCTGTCAAGAGTCTCGAACGCTCTATTAAAATCCAAAAACACAGCCAAAACAAAATTTCTACTGTCAATTTCTCCCAGAAAGGTATTACAAACCTGACTGGTTAACCACCAAAATATTATTATTAGTACAATGTGCTTGAAGCTTCCGTCCATGCCACCACTTACATTTTTCATTTCTTTCAATATTTCTTTTATTTTCTTTACAGAAACTTGCTTAAAATTTGAGAAAACATCAATATTAGGATTAGCAATGAAAATTTCATCTGACAGGAAATATTTTGGAATAATGCTTATAATTTCCTGTATACTATTTACATAATATTTATTAAATTCCTGAGCAATAGTGAATTCATCTGATATTTTTTGACCTTGACAATTTATTTCATCAGGCGATGAAATATTTTTAGCAGAAAGTAAAACTTTAAAATTTTTCGAAATTACTCTCGAATTATTTCTATTGTTATCGATAACACCTCTAAAAAATCTATCTTTTTTAACTTTAATTTGAGTTACTACGAAGTTTCGTATCCCTTTATATTCCCTCCGCACTTCACCACTATTGTGATTCCATACGATATCAATTAAATAATTATGTAATGTGTCTACATTATAGTTTTTCGTAGGTCTATGGTGAATAATTATGTCCTTTTCCGCTACATTTTTTTCTGGGTGGATAGACAATATACAATGATCACTTATTTTTGGAGTTAAGTGTACATAAAATGAAAGGCTTTTGTTTTCCGTTATGATGTAATCAATTAATGTTCTACTTCTATCTATGATGCGCGTTGGAGAGTCAACGATTTGAGAGGATCCATTTAAATATATGCTGGATAAGATTTTATCACCATAAAATTAAGGTTTCAATAAATCAAAATTAAAATATCCTAATATTACGTTAACACCCCAAAAGTCAGTCAGTCAGTTCATAAAAACTTCACTTAAAAATAGAGAAAGGCAAAATCCCATTGCGAAGCCCGAACATTGTCTGAAATATTTATTATTAAATCTAAAAAGTTTTTAGCAATAGAATGAGGTCAGATATTAAGGCAGCCTGTATTTTTGTTTCTTAATGATTTGTCGGTTAACTCAATGCATTCAAGTAGAGGAATGCTAGTGAATTTGTGATTTTTAAGATTTAAAGAGGCAAATCTGGCATTTGGTGGTAAAAGTATGTTTTATTTTAAGTAGGAATTTTTGGTTGAATATTCACTCTCAAATTCTGTAACCTTTCTTAGAATGGTATTCAGCCAAGAAGAGAGTTGTTAACATAGCGATTTAAAAAAAAACAAAACCACTGGCCTGATTGGTGCACCTTCTTTGTGGATTTTTGGCAAACCATATAATTCAGGGTTGTAAAGTTCATTGGATGGAGCTTTTCTTTTCCTATGTTAAAATATTTAAGGGTGACAAGAGTCTTGTCTGAAACTTGTACCACTTTAGTTAAAAAGGAATTAGTTGGATCTTTTGATCCATTTAAAACCGTCGGTATTTAAAAATGCAAATACTTTTCCAATTTAATCAGATCTTTTATTTTTAACACGAAAATAACATTTATCAACCTGAGTAATAGGTTATTATCTTTTATTTTTGCCTTCAATGTGGTAAGGTTAGCTTTACTAAATTATTGGTTTTTATTTTACCCTTTGTGTTTTTATTATTAATGTCGGTAGCTTGAATAATACTTTCAGCCCTTACGCCCAAAGTTTTTTTGTTTTTAATAGAAATATTATTTGAAAATGTGTACTTAACATTGTAGCTCAATATTTGTTCTTTCCCTGAACTGAATAACATTTCAGTCAAGTTTAGGAATATCTCTTGAATTACCTATTTGGCCTCTATACCGTTTATTCTTAAAGAGTCTCTTTGTTATTTTTTTAATCTCGCAATAGTCGCAAAAACATTAACCTCAATGCTGAAGTTAGAGTCGAAAATACTAATGTTAGGTACAAATACTTTAGTCAGTATTTCACTGAATTGAGAGATCTACAATCATTATTTCTTTTTTGATCCAGGTTAATTTGGCGAGATCTGTTTGCGATGATCGTGTTTTGGCATTGCATTTTACGGAAACGAATTTCGGTTTTAAATACAATCTTAAACATTCTTGAAGAAACCAAATTTTCTGCAGGAGACTTTCTATGTAATTAGGTTTTTTATAAAAATTGACTAATTTACCCTGACTAGTATTTTCAAATGTGAAGAAGGTGTCTATATTATTTTAAAGAGACCTGGTACTATAGAAATAAAAAAAAATCCAAAGTCTAGGTCTCAGACAATCATCAGACCTGGAATAATATATATTACAGCATAAAATTCAATTAAATAATAAACCACTTTATCATAATAAAATACATATTTTACAAATTACATAAATAAGCAAAAATAACAAAACAATAAGACAGTTAAGTACGAAACAAGATTACGCTTGAAAATTAGTTTCGAGCTACATAGAAAACCCTTCTGTACTGACAACATCACTCAGTTTACATCTAACTCACCCCTCTCTCACAAATTTGCAGCTTTTAGTTCGTTTTTGTACAGACTTTATACATTTTCATTAACTTAAACTGCTTGTAATAAAGAATTGGATATTATAAAATAACTTGCTGTTAATGGTTTTCCAATTTTTACCAAACTTTATTGGAAATTTATAAACAAAAACAAACTATCTTATAATGTAATACATAACAACTGATTGATACCAACAAATTTAGAGTTTTAACATATTTTGGAAATATATATTTATATTTTTAACATGTGCATTTCTTAATTGTTAGTCACGTACCTTCGTATTCAATAAAAAGGTTTAAGAGATATCCCAGGTCTAGTTACCATGTCTTATGTCACTGTCATTTCGCAATTGTGACATTTAGAAAAAAATATTTGTTCAATCTTACAAATATCATCTTAAACCTATAACTGTCAAGTTAGACCCGGTCTAAATGTAAACCACTTTAGTGAATACGGGTGGTAATGTTTAGCTTGTATCTAAAATTATTTGGCAAAGTATCTACTGGCGAGATTAAAATCATCTTACAGTGGGTAGTGTAGTCAGTTAAGCTTTGAACAAACAGTAGATGAACAAATGTCAAAAAATAATATTCTCGGAGTGCAGTGCTACAATTTTCACGTAAAATGTTAAATTATATTTGTAAATCAGATTTACCTAGTACCCCGTAACGGTTGTTAGATATTTAAATATTTAAAGAATCTATATGCATTTAAATGTATCTATTTAATTTTTTGCAAAATAAATATATATATATATGTAATTACTGGTATCCTTTTATTCAATGCCTAGTTTATTTTTCGTTTTAACCTTGTATTTTTTCTGTGCACTAGCATATTTAGTGGGGAGGCAAAGGGGGCAAAATCCTTTTTTTTTTAGTTGCAAATTATGTAGTTGTTTGCCCCACCCCAGAACGGCACTCTAAATACGCCACTGATTCTGTCTACTTTGTTCATCTTTACATATATGTCCGGATCGACAGTAGCCATTACATTTTTATTTATAACTTTGCTTCTTTGATTGAAGCTTGCAAAAGTGGAATTTGCCCTATCCCGGATTTTCTTGATATTGGTTTTATATTTACAGTGTTAATAAAATAAAATAATGTTGAATATTATTTTTCACGTTGGTGACAATTCTGCCGTGTTACAAGTGTCGCTCCTGTTTGTGTTACCACAACCGACATACTTAGAGATATAACAAGGATTACTTATTCTATAAATTAACGCCACTAATTTTCAACATAAGACCCACACAACCCTTAAACAGACGCACAAAGCGGATAAAAATTACATATATCTAGAAGCTAATACGAATTTTTACAATTGACACTGTTGCAATTATCTCCGTTCTCCCCTCATTGTATTTTTCATTTACTAACTGTATTTTTTTAATTCCCTCGTAAGAAGAAAGTAATGTAATCGTAAAAAAATCTTCGTTCAGATCTTCACGTTTCAGGGTCCCCAGGGACGCCATTAAATATATTTTCTTAATTCCGTTTCTATGTTTGTCTGTCTGCCTGTTCAGATTGACTTAAAATTTTAGTCAAAAATTAAAGACATGGTAACATTTTGGGGATATCCAATATGGCAGAACAAATTGGGGGCCTGATAAAATGTTAAAAAGTTATTACTAAAAAAACTACTTGCTACTACTACACAATTTACCTCAAATTTTGCAGCAAAATTATTTGTGATATGGGGATGAACTGGAAAAATTTTGGTACAAATCCATTGTGGCGGAACAATTGAGGACTAATAAAAATTTTAAAAAATATTGCCACCAACTTACTTATTCTATTTACTCAAAATGTTGCAGAAATATTATCCGTGATATGGGGATGAACTGGTAAAATTATTGTACAAAAGGGCTGCAAAATTTGGCACATTTCCTTTACTAGAAACTTCCCTCATTATGAATGTTTCCTTGTATTAGAAATAGTTAAGTGCGGCCCAATTTAATTTCGCACATAGTCATTTAGTAATTCATATAAACTGTCTTTTCAAATATTTTTATTGGGCGCCAATTTGTTGGACCGTATTGGATTCGTTAGATTTTTACCAGTTTCTACCTAATTTGATTTTTGGGCGTAAGTTAAAATAAATTAAATACGTAGTTTTTATACTGAATTTTTAAGACCGCCATTTTGTTCCATCACGTTTAATTTGAACCAGTTTTTTTCCTATAACCCATTTAATTTTTCTGTAAAATTTGAATTCAATTGAATAAGAAGATTTTTTTACGTTGATCTTTTAAACAGTGGCGGCTCTTCCATAGGGTCATTTGGCAATGACCCCCCAAAAATATTTCAGAAAATAAATTATTCGTTTGACCGTCCCTCCTAATAATTGTAATAAAACGCGAACCTTGTGAAAAGTTAAATACGCTACATTATTAGCCGCGCGCGGCGGTTCGAATGGTCTCGTTGCGTTCCTTAAGCATAATAAAATACGCTATACTAAGCTAGGCTGGGCAGTCCGAATTGACCTCATTGTATTAAAGCTTGACGAAAGTACCCGAAGATTTCACAGCTACCGAGCGGCAGCCGAACGTGAAAGCAAATGGAATATGAAATCGCGATTTGGGTCATCAGCCGGTCCCTTCTCATAATTCGATCGATCGGTCGCGGCATCACGTCGGCATGCGGCAGTGATAAGTTCAATTGTTTGGAGGTCGCGCGGTCGATACTCTAACTTGATATTGTTTCGAACGTTTTTAATCGATGAAAATTGATTTATATACTGTTTTTTGTAGTGAGTTGGGAATATACAGAAAATAAAATGTTGGTGACTAGTGCAAAGAAAATAAACAACTAAAAAGTGCTTACGAACCTAATTTTGCAAAAACAACCGATTCCAAGCTGATCTATGTTTGAGTTGTGAATGTAGAGGAAATAAAATGTCGGTAGTGCAAAAAATTAAACAACTAAACAGTGCTAACCAATTTAATTTTAGTATACGACAAACCAGTAAAGACAAAATTAAAGAGGATCATCGAAACGCAAAAATATGTACGATTTAGCTAACTGGATATGTGGTTGTGAAGTCTCTAACTAATTTTATTGTTATGTTTGTTTGTTGTTTTCTAAGGACTCGCTGGACTCGTTATGGTGCAAAACCGGTGTTGAAGACTTAAAACATTTTTCCAAATCTAAAGAACGAAGAGTGAACCTGAACTTCAAGATAATTTAAAGGTAAGATATTTATTTTTATTTTAAGTATGCCATTATATTTGGCTGCAATTTTTTACCATCTTATGTTCCTACCACACTTTTCCCATTTTAACTTTATGTCATTGTTAATGCCTGCACAAAATTTGAAATTAATCTAGTAAGTAGTTTTTTCAGGGCTGAATTTTTAATATTTTATGCCGCAATTTCATTCGTACCAAAATCTTACCATTTTATTACTATATAGTAATTGTTTTTTTTTTGCAACATTTTAGGTAAATCGGATTTAACTAGACCGCTATTTTGTTTCGCCATATTGGGTTTTTACTAAAATATTACTAGGTTATTCCCATATCACCCTGAATTAAAAGCATAATTTGAAGTTAATTGGATAAGTAGTTTTTTAGCCAGGCCGTGAATTAAGAAACACACCGCGATATTAAGAACACATAATTTTGGCATGTAGAAACGCTAAAAAACGATTTGTACAAAATTTTACCAGTTAATTTCGATGTAATATTTGATTTTTGTGCAAAATTTGAGGTAAATTGGATACATGTTTTTTGATAATACTTTTTTTAACATTTCACTAGTCCGCCATTTTGTTTCGCCATGGATATTCACTATAATGTTACCAGATCATCCCCATGTGACCCTTAATTTTTTATCAAAATTTGACGTCAATCGGGTATGCTTTTTAGCTGTGCAGCATGTAGACCGTCAGACCGATGGAATAAAAAAAACACGGACTTGGAAAATTATTATGTGTTAATTTAATACTAAATAACTATATAGATATATAAAGAATGTTATATGTGTGTAATGGCATCCTTTACAAGAAAAGTTCCGGATAAAAGACAGTTTACCGATTTTTCCCTCGTATAAGGAAGGAAGATCTTTACGTTTCAGGGTCACTGGATGCCGAAAAACATGTTTTTCAATTTCGACGGTCGCTTTGTCGGTCTTTCTGTTCGCAGCATAGCTAAAAACTATGTACCAAATTGACTTAATTTTGGTAAAAAACCAATATGATGGAGAACAAAATGGCGGCCTAGTGAGCCACAAAAAATCAACTGGTAAAATTTTCGTACGAATCTAAGATGGCGGTCTAATAAAATATTTCAAAAGTAGCCTGAAAAACTACTCATTAGATTAATTTAAATTTTGTATAAAGATTAAATATGATATAGAGATCAATGGGTAAGATTGTGTTACGAATTGAAGATGACGAAACCAAATGGCGACCAAATAAAAATTTTGTAATAGTGAAAAAGTCACTTTCTCAGGTTTTACATATCTTCACGTTTTAGCGACCCTAGATGCCAAAAAAATATGTTTTTTCAATTTTGTCGTTATATTTGCCTCTCTGCCAGTCAGCGGCATAAATGAAAAACTATTTACCCGTTTGAATTCAAATTTTGTTCAAAAATTAGTGGTTTTATAAGGATGACTTGGTAACATTTTGCTAAAAATCCAACATGGCGGAACAAAATGGCGGCCTAGTGAATTGTTAAAAAAGTTGTTATTAAAAAATTAATTATTCAGTTTACCTTAAATTTTGTACACAATTAAGTTTTACATAGAGATGAACAGGTACAATTTTGGTACGAATCTAAGATGCCACAACAAAATGGCGGCCAAATAAAATATAATCAGCCTGAAAAAACTATATATTACTTTGATTTCAAATTTTGTACAAGCATTAAGTGTGATATAAAGATAAACTTGTAAAAATATGGTAGGGATTCAGAACGCCGGAACAAAATAGTGGTCTTCAAAAAATCAGTGTAACTACTTGTGCAATTTATTTTAAAATATGCTCAAAAATCGAGTGTGACATAGGTGGAAGAAAATGACGCCCAATAAAAATGTTTGGATAGGTACTATATAAGTGTTAATAAATGACTAGGGAAGTAAATTGGGTCACATTTTCCCAATAAAAGAAAAGGTTCATAACGAGGGAAGTTCCGGGTAAAGGAAATTTACCGATTTTTAAAGATTCTGGTCATTGGCAGCATAATTTAATTATCGCCCTAATGCGTAAAATCACTGACCACCTTACTCCTTTTTTTCCTGATATAAATAAAAAGGTTTCATGTCAGTAGTGTAATATGTTCGATCGTAAGCAAATATATCTCAAGTCCTTAACTGACTATACGCTGATGCGTCAATTTAATGCGACAATCTTCACGGTGTGCATTTGCCCTCAACAATAAGCTTTCAAATTTAAACTAATGTTTTTGTCCAGTTATGAAGATCGATTTACAACAATATAGATGTAATATGCGGGTATCTTGGCAGTTTGTTAATGCCTATGAATTGTCGAATGTGAATAGCGAATTGCACTGACGTGATAATTCACATCAAGCATAGAGAGAATCAGGCTTTATAGAAAACATGTTGTATAGATAGAGTTGAGAAAACTAAATCGCCTATTTAAAATCAAAAGCAAGTGGTTTAAGACTCCTACTAAAATTTAGCCCTACTAAGTAATAAATGATGAGGGTTAAATATTAAATAAAGAAAATCAAGTATTAAGGCCAGACTTTCATAATTGTTTGATGTTATAAATGTTATTATTTGTAATTTCAAATTCTAATAATCAGGACATTGACCTATACATATATATATATATATATATATATATATATATATATATATATATATATATATATATATATATATATACTTATGGAATTTTCTTGGGTATTTGGTGCACTGAATTAATTGGCAAGTTTTAGAGATCGGCAAATATTTATTTCATAGCGTGAGTTCGAAACGTTTCAACCATATTTTGGTCTTCATCAGTTGTCTGTAATGAGATATATAGATAAGTCACGGCACAGAAAATTACAATAATTAAAAATTTTTTTTTTAACCAAAATCAAAAAGAAGAATTTTTTCGGCTTACCTAGAATTTCCATACACCACCGTTCGTTACAATTAATGCTAAAATCAAAATAATACATATATGTCACATAGCACAAAACATTTAAACGTATTACACCGTAAACAAGTATACGAACAGTTAAAATAGTACTAAATTTATATTGGAGTAAGAAGCGATTCGTACTGATTTTATTTGTTTTGATGCTTTTTTTTTCGTTTGAACCTCGAAAGAAAGCAAGTATGTGAACGTAAATTTGATTTTTTTTTTGGTTATTTTGATGATTATGTTACACAATTTATTACAATATTTATATATATATTATATATTTATTACAAAATATATAAAAGTTTTTATATATTTTACTTAAATTTTTGATGTCAATTTTATCGTTGATACTATTTTTGTTTTTTTTAATATATACCATTTCCAAAAACCCCCTTTTCTGTTGGTTTTTTTCAGTTTTAAGTATCGTAGTCTCTTGAAAATTAAATGTATGTGATAATTGCTGTTCGTGATTAGTTAAGGTTGTTTTATTTTTTTTTATCGTATTTGTGTCCATTTAATCTATTTTGTAAGTATTGGGAGGTTTGACTAATGTAGACACTAGGGCAGTTGTAACATGGAATTTCGTATATTGTATGAGATTTTTAATTTTTATTGGTTTTACATTTTAGTGAGCTGAAATTTTGTTGTAATAGATTATGACCTTTGTGACAAACTGATATATCATATTTATTGAGAAGTTTTCGTAGATTTTCAGATAGGCCATTTATATACGAGAGTGACAAGTAATTGTTTTTATTTCTGTTTTTTTGTGGTGGCAGAGGATTGTTTATGAGATTTTGCAGTCGTGACTTAAAGATAGAATTAATGAGTTTAGATGGGTAACTATTTTTGCTTAGAATATTGTTTGCTTTATTTATTGCTTTATCCCTGTATATTGTATCACTTAGTTTTATAGCACGATCTGCAAGTCCAATTGCGACCGATTTGGGACATTGGATGGTTTGATAAAAAATTCAAATATCGGCCCGACCAGGTGGTTTTGGTATACTACTCTGTTTTAATAGAATTGTTCTCACGATGGATGGTCATATCTAAAGAGTTAATTTTTTGATTATTTTCTATTTCAATGGTAAACTGAATTTTAGGATGGTAAGAATTGAATGTTTTTAGAATATCGTCACACATGTTTTCCGGAACTGCAGTGAAACAGTCATCCACATATCGATAAAAAAATGGTAATGGAGACTGTACACAAGCTACTATTGGACGCATTGGAATTCCCTCCTTATGTAATTTGGGGAGTCCGTACATTTTTGCATCCACTTTTTGTACAAGCACTAAATAAATGTAAAACATGAGTTTGGATTCGCAGGAACTAAAATTCCATACCTACTATCATAAATTAACTGTAAAAGAAATGTTCCACAGAAAGAAAGAGCCTAACACTGTAGACTATAAGCAAGACATAAACCCCTGTATTCACTAAAAAGGTTTAAGAGTTAGACCAGGCCTAGTTGCCATGATACTTAAAACTCTTAGTTCGCCAATTATATTTGGCTTATGTCAATGTCATTTTGTAATTGTGACATTTAGAAAATGTATTTGTTCAATTGTTGAAAATGTCATCTTAAACCTGTAACTGTCAAGTTAGACCTGGTCTAAATTTAAATCTCTTTAGTGAATACGGGCGTAAAAATTTGGGTCAGATTTATTATAATTTAATAGAATTAAACTATAATATTTTATTAAAATTACCCGGATAATCTAACCATAAATAGAAAATAGTGACCCCGGTATATTAAAAAAGTAAAAACAAAACAAAAAGAATAAATCAAGGCAAAATATAGTTGGTAGGTTGGAAATAGACAACAGTCTAGACATGTTTTCATTTTTTTCCACCACAAAAAAAATTTACACGAATGCAAATCGACGATTTTTTTTTGTTATTTTAGAACTATAGAAATGACAGTTTGCTTTTGGGTAAATATGGCTATTCATTTTACTGGCTTATTAGTCAAGTGATTAAATTTGCGTCCGACGTTTGATATATTAAACGAAATTCAATTATCACACCCGGCCTCAACTTTGCTCATAACCATTCGATAGCAGACATTCTGCTTTTCCAATAAGGGCCTCGATTTGCCTTTTATTGATTCTAATTCAAGTTTTGGAAGTTGGTAGAGAAATAAAAATTCCACACTGAAAATTGTTATGATGTCGGTACTAAAATATTAAATATTTTCATTAAACCGCAGAATATTTATTGTGTTTAATTCCGCTAACATCAGGTATTACTTTTTTAAATGATTTATTTGTGCTAAGTAATTGAAATACATATAAATAAAAATAAAAATATTTGCTATGTAAAAACTAAATAAAAGGTAACCTACTAGTAGGCATAAAAGGTAGGATTTTGATTATTGAGTAATATTTTTTTAATGATTCACATTTTTTGTTTCATATGGAATATTATTATAATCTATAGAACAGATGTGTATTAAAAAGATGATTTATGTTTTTTTGTTTGATGAATAGGAATTATTCTGATTTCTAGTATGTAAATTATGAATATTTTTTCGAATTTATGATTAAAACAAAATAAGTAGATTTGCATCCAAATTTTAATTTAGTTAATTTAAGTATATTTAAAGGTATATGATCATATTTTGTAAGAGTAGTTAGTTATGGGAACAGCCAACACAGCACCTTATGATGGAAAACTGTAACGATGAGATGTTCCCACGGAAGATGGAAACCGCTGACATACAATTATTCACATATAAATACTTTTTGTAAAGATGTTAAGGCGTCTTTAAGCCACTAACTGTCGTACCAGTTAATTAAAGTCCGTATTTTTTCAAATTTTGAGTTTTTTTAAAAAATCATTCGTACAGGTAAAACCTAAAACTGGGGCAGTCGGTAGGATTGTCCAAAGCGTTTCGACAAAAATCGCGAATAGTGTCCGTATCGACGGTTAATTTGGACATCCGAAAACGCGAGTGACTCAAGAAATAACCAAATTTGGAAAATAAAAACAAGTCCAGGGATCAAGAGACACACATCGCTCAACGTCCTATTGGCAAAACTTAGGATAGGAAGTCCAGGGATCAAGAGACACACATCGCTCAACGTCCTATTGGCAAAACTTAGGATAGGAAGACCAGGGATCAAGGGACAAACATCGCCCCACCTCCTATTGGCACCCTAGCTTTAAGAAGAAAACCCTAGCTGTAAGAAAATTCAAGACAGAAAAACAAGCATCGTTTCAACCCTCGTAGGCTAAGAAGAAAATCATCATCACCCTAGAAAATAAGTGCTTCAGGAATGAAAATAATAATATTCCTAATGTAAGTCAAAACCATTTTATATATATTTTCGCATACAATTTTTGCTCACGTGTATATATTGCTCATATTTGCGTATTTTCGTAAAAAAAAAAAAAAGTGAATTTTAAATACATTTTTCAAATTTTCGCTTTTTCACAAAAATCTATTTTAATTTTAATTTTCCCTAATTTTAATGACTGATTCTGAACAAGAACTTGAAGATATCATAAATTTGTTTAGACTCACAAATATTAATAATACTAATTTAAGAAATAACAGAATGGAACAACCACAAAATGCCGCAGGCGTAAACTACCAACTATTACGTTTATATATAGATACAATTCCTACGTATGATGGTAACCCACATACACTTTCAATTTTTATAAATAATTGTTCTAGCTTAATAAACAATTTTTATAAAGAAGGCGATAACGCACATAACAATTTTATAGTACGAGCCATCATTGGTAAATTATCAGGTCGAGCATTAAGTCTAATAGGTTCTAGGATTCATGAATTAAATACGTGGCAAGACATAAAAATTGCATTAGAATTAAGTTTTGGTGATCAAAGAAATTTGGATTGTTTAGTACAAGATTTAATAACATTAACACCTCAAAAAAATGAAACACCATATAATTTCGGTATGAGATGCCAAGACGCACGCTCTTTAATTTTTTCAAAAATAAATTCAATAGTTATGACTCCAAACGAAAAAAGAGTTAGAGTACAAAATTATGAAGATTTAGCTTTAAAAACATTTATGAGAAGCTTAACAGGCCAACTACAAAATAATGTTAGATTAAGAAACCCAGATAGTTTAGAAAAAGCAATGTCTCTAGTAATAGAAGAAGAAAATTTTCTTTACAGTCAGAATCGTAGTCATTCATTAAATACACAAAATTTTCGCCCAAATCAAAGAGTAACGCCTATAAATGCAAATATAAATTTTTCAAAACCCATTAATTACCAAAATAATCGAAATACAAACTCGATACCAAATCCCACACAACCAAACTTTAATTATTTAAGACCACCGCTATTTAATAATAATTTTTTCAGACCACAATACCCTAATTTTCAACCAAGACCTATAATACAAAATCAAACACCATTTCAATTTAGACCAAATAATTTCCCAACACAAAAACATCCATATTTTATGCAAAGACCTAGTCAAATAATTAGAAACCAACCGATAAATAATCAACCACAATTTAATTACAATAGAAACCAAAACCAACCCCGAAATCAAAGGCTTGATGAACCAATGGACACATCATCAACCAATACTAGACAAAAACCCAAATTTACTGTAACTGAACTACATCTGCAAGATGTACAAAATAATGAAAATCATGAAAATCAATATTTTGACCCAAATTTTTATTATCCAAATAACGAAATTGAAAATCAATATTTCAACCAAAATTTTATTAACAACGAAAATTATATATACGAAAATCAACCTGACCTACCCTATCATAATTCTCATTACGACGGATATTATGACCATGAACCTCAGTATTATAATTATTCCAATGTGAATATGAATTGTTATCCAAACGCAGAAAACCCACCGAACGATACACACGTGCAATCTAATATTAATAACTTAGATTATATTTCACGAGAAACTGATAACAGTAAAGATGCAAATTTTATTACGGAGAGCCGAGCAAACTCGATACCTTAATAAACACTAATATTACGACAGCTAATCTGCCTCACATATATGTTCCTGAATTAAATGCAAACTTTTTAATAGATACAGGGAGTACCAAAAGTTTAATGTCTCCAGAAATTGTTCAAAAATTTTATAAAAATTATATTTTTAATGAAAACTTTCAAATTCAAACAGCTCACATGATATCAAATCATAATCAAGTAATTTTTATTCCAGTTTTTAAATTATTTAACGTAAATGAAAAACACAAATTTTATATTTTTGATTTTAGTAAACAATATGATGGATTAATAGGAGTAGATTTATTAGACCAGTTAAAAGCCGTCGTAGACTTCAATAAAAGACAAATTATAACACCAAATGTTAAGATACCAATAATTTATGAACGCGAGGACGAATCAAAAAAAGAAAACGATTACATACTAAAAAATTATTTCATAGAAATTCCAGCAAGAACGAAAAAAATTGTTAAATTACCCGTAAAATACGAAAACGGTTTATGCCTTATTGACTATATTAAATTTAGCGGTCAAATCGAATCCCCACAAGCTATTACCAATATAGAAAATTATTTTGCTTTTACTACAATAACAAATGGACGCAACGAAGATATTAAGATAAATATTTTCGAACCCCTAGATACCGAACTTTTAAATTGTAACGAACTAAATTTTATAGAAAAAATGGAAGTCGATAATGACATCGAAATCAATCAATCTCAAGACAATTTATTGAAATCTAACTTAAAAAATTTGCGATTAGAACACTGCAATCTAGAAGAACGTAAAGCTATTAGAGATTTATGTTTTGAATTCCGTGATATATTCTATTGCGATCAAATACCTCTAACCTTTACAAATCAAATCCAACATAAGATTAGATTGACTGACGACTCACCAATATTTACAAAAACATATAGGTACCCAGAAATACATAAAAATGAAGTCAGAACACAAATACAAAAAATGTTAGACCAAGGTATTATACAAGACTCTGTTTCCCCATGGTCAAGTCCAATTTGGATCGTGCCCAAAAAAATTGACGCTTCCGGAAAACGCAAGTGGAGGCTTGTAATCGATTATCGTAAGCTCAACGAACGCTCAATTAATGACAAATATCCAATTCCCAATATTGCCGATATTCTCGATAAACTTGGCAAAAGTCAGTATTTTTCAACCCTTGACTTAGCCAATGGATTTCACCAAATCAAAATGAATCCCGAAGACATTCAAAAGACCGCATTCTCTACAGAAAACGGGCATTACGAATTTAAACGCATGCCCTTTGGCTTAAAAAACGCGCCATCAACCTTTCAAAGAGTGATGGATAATATTTTAAGAGGTATTCAAAACGAAGAATGTCTCGTTTATCTTGACGACATTGTAATATTCAGTACGTCACTACAAGAACATATTCAAAGACTAAAAAACGTATTTACTCGATTAAGACAAGCAAACTTTAAAATACAACTTGACAAATCCGAATTTTTACGAAAAGAAGTAAACTATTTAGGACATGTCATTACCCGCGAAGGAGTAAAACCAAATCCTGACAAGATCATTGCAATCAAAAATTTTCCCCTTCCAAAAACCCCTAAAGGCATAAAAAGCTTCTTAGGACTGGTAGGCTACTACAGGAAATTTTTGAAGGACTTCGCCAAAATAGCTAAACCCTTAACCCGTTGCCTAAAAAAAGGTTCTAAAATAATTCACGATCAAGATTTCATTGAATCATTTAATACATGTAAAAATCTATTAATTAATGCACCCATATTACAATATCCTGATTTCTCGAAACAATTTATTCTAACAACTGATGCATCAAACATAGCCCTAGGCGCTGTTCTATCACAAGGAACTATAGGTTCTGACAAACCCATTGCATTCGCCTCAAGAACCCTTAACGAAAGCGAAACTCGATATAGCACTATCGAAAAAGAATTACTCGCAATCGTATGGGCATGTAAATATTTCAGACCATACTTATTTGGCCGGAAATTTACCATATACACAGATCATCGACCCCTTGTTTGGCTATTCAAACTACGAGAACCAAACAGTAAATTAGTAAGATGGCGATTAAAACTAGAAGAATTTGATTATGACATAATTTACAAAAAAGGCAAATTAAACACTAATGCCGATGCCCTATCTAGAATCCAAATCAATGCCATAGAAAACCAATCAATGATTAATAATCCTGGCAATTTTGAACAAGATCAATTCGAAAGTCTAGAATATCTGCGTACTATTGCCGAAAGTTTTAGTACCCTAGAATCAAACCCTTCTATTCAAAATCCACCTTCAACTAGTAAAGAAATAAATAAAAGTCCCAAAAAAATACAAATCTTGTCTGATATACAAGTTAAACCGCCGAAAAAACAACATGAAAATAATTCTGATTTACAAACACAACACTCTACTTTCAACGAAACAACTAATAGAGGAATTAGAATTTTAGACGAAATCATAAATAATAAAGTAAGCCAAATTTTAGTTTTTCCGCATGTATATCCCAAATTAGACGTAAAACAATAAAATTATGAACATCATAAAATAATTACTGTAAAAATTCCAAACACCAACAATGAACAATTAATTTTACAATTTTTACGAGACTATACAATGTCCGAAAAAACATATTGTATATATTTTCATAGACCCGAACTATATATAAAATTTAATGAAATATATCTTAATCATTTTTCCGAGAAAGGACCAAAATTAATACGCTGTACCAAAATGGTTAACACCATAACTGACAAAGAAGAACAACTTATTCTAACAAAAAATCATCATGAAGGAAAAGTAAACCACCGCGGAATCTTAGAAACCCTAGAATACCTCAAACGCAATTATTACTGGATAAACATGAAAACAACTATTTCACAGTACATAAACTCAAAACTTATTTGTCAAAGAGCAAAATACGCCAGAAAAAAACCCTATTCACCACTAATGCTCACAGAAACGCCTTCGAAACCCTTTCAAGTCGTACATATAGATGTTTTCTTTTACGACAAAAAACTCTATTTAACCCTAGTCGACTCTTTCTCCAAGTTCGCACAAGCGATACTAATACCTGGAAAAAATGCAATTAGTATATCTAATGCCTTAATAAAATACTTTTCTTATTGTGGCATACCTGAAAAACTAATTATAGACAATGGAACCGAATTTAACAATGACACAGTGAAAGAAATATTAAATCTACACAAAATAAAAATTCATTTTACCACCCCACAACACCACGATTCTAATAGTATTGTAGAACGCTTTCACTCAACAATTATCGAACATTTAAGGTTACTAAAAGAAAGTTATCCAAATGACAATGACAATTTAATGGATTATGCAATAATTGCCTATAACAATTCAATACATAGTGCAACAAACTCTACGCCATTCGAACTAACTCATGGACATACAAGTTCACGAGACGCGAATGAAATATTTAACCAAAAAGAGTTTTTCTCAGATTACGCTGAAAACCATAAAAATAAATTAAAACATGTTTACCAAAATGTCCAAAATAATTTGGAAGCCCAAAAACGGAAAATAATTTCAAAACATAATTCCGATGGTAACGAAAATAAAGACTTTACCTTAGGACAAACTGTATTTAAACAAAACCCCCAAAATAGAAGTAAGAAAAGTAATAAATTTTTAGGACCATATAAAATTACCAGAATATTAGAAAGGAACCGCGTTGAAATTACACAAAGTAATAACCCTAACAAAAAAGAAACAATACACATAAAGGAACTTAAGAAACCTTCTCGTATTGTTTCAGACTCTTCACCGGGGCCTTCAGCAACCCAGGATACGTAGTATTCGAGAACATGAAAGACAATCCGGGACTATTCCCACACAAACTTGGCAATGCCCAAAACCAAGAAAATATATGGTCATTTATTCAAATATTTGATATATCCAACATAATAAGTCAATTTAATGCACTTCAGTCTCAATACGTACGTATAAAAAACGCATTTGAAAATGAAACTAATATTTCTAATAGCTATAAAAATAATTTCTATAATACCTACAACTTGGCATTATCTTACGAAAATAAAATAATAAGTCAAATTACCCAAATTAATCCTTTATTTAAAAATAGACAAAAACGAGGTCTTATAGACGGATTAGGATCAATAATAAAATCAATAACCGGAAACCTAGACCAAGAAGACGCTCAAAAATATGATAAAGCTATAGAAACTCTATCTAGTAATCAAATAAAAATAAAAACACTTGTAAAAAACCAAATTTCACTTCTAGAAAAATCAATCCAAACCTTCCAAAATGATATCCAAAACTTAACAAAAAATCAGATAATTCTCAAAAATCGAATAAACCGAATTGAAGAATTATTACATACCATGGAAGTCGAAAATATAGGAACCTATTTTTACTTTTACACCGAAATGATAATTTCCCAAATAATTACCGAATTTCAAATAATATACGAAATATTAGAAAAAATACAAATCGCAATAACTTTTTCCAAACTAAATATTTTTCATAACTCTATAATTGAGCCCAACGAGCTTCTAAGAGAAGTAGAATTAATCTCTAAACACTTAAGAAATAATAAACTACCATTCGAAACAAAATTAGAGAACATCTTACTTTTTGAAAAAATAATGGAAATAAAAAGTTACAGCAAAAAGAATCAAATAATATTTATAATCGAAATTCCAATTGTTGAAAAAAAATAATTATAATTATTTTCACCTATACCCTTTACCGATTCCACAAAATAACTCTTTTAAAACAATAATACCGAATTCTCAATATTTAATAATTAATGAGCAAAACCATATCTTTTTCAATAAAAAATGTAAAGAAATCATTCCTGAAGAATTTATCTGCCAAAATACAAATCCCATAAAAACCACAGAAGATTCCCCATGCGAAACGCAACTTCTGAAATTCTCAAAAAACCTATCCAATTGTCGATTGGTTCCTGTCAAAATCCAAGAACTTGAGAATAACAAATGGATTGTGCTTTGTCCCGAATACACAGTAGCCAAGTCAAAATGCGATGAAAATAGTGAAAATATACCCTTACAAGGAAGTTACGTATTAGAACTAAAATATAATTGTGAAGTGCGTATAAAAGACATACTTATTCGAAACTTCAAAAATTCCAAAAACAATTACAAAAATATTTTGCTTCCAAAAATTAATTTTACACACCCGGTATATAAATCCGCGACAGACTTAAAACCATTGAAACTAGACGATGTAGATCTAAAAGACATAAGTGTTATTAAAAGTGCTGTAGAAGTTGAAAAACAAGAAATCAACTCCATCGAAAACACTCCAATTCATTTTAAAACTATTAATGGCTGGACAATACTAATTTACATTATTTTAATTTTATTAATACCATTTTTTGCAATCAAGTTTTATAGAAGGAAAACGAGAAACTTCAAGAAAGAAGAAAATGAAGAAATGAAATTAGAAGAAATCCCCAGCCATGTATCCCCGAATTCTGTAGCCAACCCCAGAATTCTACACTAAGGGCGGAGGAGTTATGGAAACAGCCAACACAGCACCTTATGATGGAAAACTGTAACGATGAGATGTTCCCACGGAAGATGGAAACCGCTGACATACAATTATTCACATATAAATACTTTTTGTAAACATGTTATGGCGTCTTTAAGCCACTAACTGTCGTACCAGTTAATTAAAGTCCGTATTTTTTCAAATTTTGAGTTTTTTTAAAAAATCATTCGTACAGGTAAAACCTAAAACTAGTTGCATACCAGATACAATTATTATGTAAAATTTCTAATATATATTTATCATTAAAACTGAAACTATTATGTACTAAAAATCGATAAAAATGCGCTCTCACACATCTTTATCAAAAGTTCTTGGCCGGAAAAGATGTATGAATAATAGCAGAAATATATAATTTCTGCAGGTGCAAAACGGCCTACAAGAAGAATTGCTTTCGATTATGTCACAGGGTTCCCTCCTGCGATCATGATTTCTGGGCCTCTACCCTCATCAGGCAGGCTTGTACCCAGGGAGATCTGAAATAACAGATTGCTCGATATGACAAAATGGAAAACGAAACGTCTATCATACTAAAACAGTACTACAAGTTAAATGTACCATTTAGCACCACCTATTGGGGCTCTGGTGATTTCCGGCTGCAAACCCATAGGTAATTTAAGAAGTATGCACTAGCACCATCATGCGGAGAGTAGATACTAAAAATCGATAAAAATGCGCTCTCACCTTTAGCACCACCTATTGGGGCTCTGGTGATTTCCGGCTGCAAACCCTTAGGTAATTTAAGAAGTATGCACTAGCACCATCATGCGGAGAGTAGATACTAAAAATCGATAAAAATGCGCTCTCACACATATGGGTTTGCAGCCGTAAATCACCGGAGCTCCAATAGGTGGTGCTAAATGTTACATTTAACTTGTAGTACTGTTTCAGTATGATAGACGTTTCGTTTTCGATTTTGTCATATCGAGCAATCTGTTATTTCAAATCTCCCTGGGTACAAGCCTGCCTGATGAGGATAGAGGCCCAGAAATCATGATCGCAGGAGGGTACCCTGTGACATAATCGAAAGCAATTCTTCTTGTAGGCCATTTTGCACCTGCAGAAATTATATATTTCTGCTATTATTCATATATCTTTTCCGGCCAAGAACTTTTGATAAAGATGTGTGAGAGCGCATTTTTATCGATTTTTAGTATCTACTCTCCGCATGATGGTGCTAGTGCATACTTCTTAAATTACCTATGGGTTTGCAGCCGGAAATCACCGGAGCCCCAATAGGTGGTGCTAAATGTTACATTTAACTTGTAGTACTGTTTCAGTATGATAGACTTTTCGATTTTGTCATATCGAGCAATCTGTTATTTCAGATCTCCCTGGGTACAAGCCTGCCTGATAAGGGTAGAGGCCCAGAAATCATCGCAGGAGGGTACCCTGTGACATAATCGAAAGCAATTCTTCTTGTAGGCCGTTTTGCACCTGCAGAAATTATATATTTCTGCTATTATTCATATATCATTTCCGGCCAAGAACTTTTGATAAAGATGTGTGATAGCGCATTTTTATCCATTTTTAGTATCTACTCTCCGCATGATGGTGCTAGTGCATACTTCTTAAATTACCTATGGGTTTGCAGCCGGAAATCACCGGAGCCCCAATAGGTGGTGCTAAATGTTACATTTAACTTGTAGTACTGTTTCAGTATGATAGACGTTTCGTTTTCGATTTTGTCATATCGAGCAATCTGTTATTTCAGATCTGCCTGGGTACAAGCCTGCCTGATGAGGGTACAGGCCCAGAAATCATGATCACAGGAGGGTACCCTGTGACATAATCGAAAGCAATTCTTCTTGTAGGCCGTTTTGCACCTGCAGAAATTATATATTTCTGCTATTATTCATATATCTTTTCCGGCCAAGAATTTTTGATAAAGATGTGTGAGAGCGCATTTTTATCGATTTTTAGTATCTACTCTCCGCATGATGGTGCTAGTGCATACTTCTTAAATTACCTATGGGTTTGCAGCCGGAAATCACTGGAGCCCCAATAGGTGGTGCTAAATGTTACATTTAACTTGTAGTACTGTTTTAGTATGATAGACGTTTTGTTTTCGATTTTGTCATATCGAGCAATCTGTTATTTCGGATCTCCCTGGGTACAAGCCTGCCTGATGAGGATAGAGGCCCAGAAATCATGATCGCAGGAGGGTACCCTGTGACATAATCGAAAGCAATTCTTCTTGTAGGCCATTTTGCACCTGCAGAAATTATATATTTCTGCTATTATTCATGATACTATTATGATAAATTGAATCACAATAATCAAGGCTACTTAGAATTAAAGGATCAACAAGTTTTAGTTTAGTGTTAGTATTTAAAAAATGTTGGTCTTTTATTATTTTATATATGCAAAAATATATCTAAAGAGGTATAAAATTAATTTTTAAATTATTTATTTATATTCCTAATATTAGAACTATTCTCTATTACAATATATTTAACATAACATAATATTACATTTTTCAGAACATTGTTTGAATAAACTCATCTCAACACTTGCGTAGGTTACTATCGTTAATTGGCTTCCACTTACTCGCTGTTCTGTGCGTAATACGTAAAAAATAATTAAGGTAGGCTCTCAAAGATTTTAAAAAATTTTAGTTTGATGTTTAATTAACTCAAAGGCTATTAGTTCGTTCCTAAATTATTTTATTCAGTCTTGACGCTCTTAACAGTTGTCGTTTTGCTAGATACCAATTTTTTTTCGTGTGCTCTTTACAGTTTTTAAACCAAAGCTGTAAAAGACTGAATAAAACGTTACTCGATGCTTTTCAATTTTTCCTGTTAAACCAGCTAGCATGAAACACCAATTACTATGTGTCTACATCAACGCATTTATATCTAATATTTTTACCATTTCTGTAACTTTTATATTTTATTAATATTTGCATAATACAATGGGCAACAAAAGATTTGTTCCATTTTCCAGCTGCTCAGAAAAAAACACATAGCTAGTATCCAACACGATATAATAATCACATCTATATATGCGGGTTGCTTTACGATATAGAACCAAGCCCATATTAGTTTAAGATCTATTATACGCAATAAAAAAACATAAATGACTTATGAAAAAATGATAAGTATTTTATAGATGAATTAAAAGTTTTTTAGTAGATCTTAGGCGCATCTGAAGTCTTTAATGGGATTTTTGGGCTTCAAAAGAGAGCAATTCGCTATTTGTTTGGTCTAAATAATAGAACGCACTGCCAATATTATTTAAAAAAACATGAAATATTAACACTTCCTGAATTATTTATTTTAGAAACCGTCTGTTTGATGAGAAAACATATAAACACTTTCGCAGAAAAGCCACAACATGTATATCCTGCCAGAATTAATAAAAAAATTCCTTCCACAGAATTAATAAAAAAAACAATTATTTACAACGCCATAAAACTTTACAATCATCTTCCAGAACATTTAAAAACTGATACGTATGCCTGCACTCTTTCGAAAAAAAAAACAGAGCGTATCTCATTGAAAAACCTTTTTACTGCGTTAATGATTTTTATGATGAATAAGTCTCATTAAAATGTTTATTTGTTTGTTTACTTAAATCTTTTTGGGTGTCATGTTTCAGCTGCTAGCATAGAATTTGAGAATCATTTTATAGGGGAATGAACTATCTGATAGTCCGTTAAAATTAATTATTTTTGTTGCGTATTAAATTAAAGCAATACATTTTTTTTAATACACTTTAATTACTATATTAGTTCAGTACATTTTTTGTTTAACTTCACTTATTTTGCTTGGGTACCGATAACAAAGTAGAGCTTACGGTCGCGTAATTTTAACTTCAATGAAATTATTCACCTCGAATGTGTACTGTTTATTTCCTTATTGTTAAGGTCACCTAGACTTATTAACAGCTTTACGGCAATGTTATGTCCTAACGAATGTTATATTTACAATTTATGTTTTTGCATTGACCTATCGGAAAATATGATTTTTTTTCTATTAATATTTCGGTTTTTCATTTTAAGTTAAATTTCGCTTTGCCCATAAAATCGTAACTATTTTTCTGCAGCTTTTGTTTGTTTGTTTAGTCTTTAATATCACTTAAGATGGCTTTGAAGTCTTTTCGTGGACCTTAAGTGAATTTAAAATAATCTAAAAGATTTTAGGTGATTTTTAAGTTTTTCCAAGGATATTTTCTAGAAATAACAATAAGCAGGTGTTTAATTTTGTATCATCGTTTATTTATATACAGGGTGTTCGATTGTGCCTCAGAACATGCCAGATATTTCTGAAGAACCATTATTAGTGCCGGTATTTAAATCTGTGTTTGATATTTTGATTGGACTGGAATATTTTTATAGATTTTTGCAATTGCTAATAAATTTAAAATGTTCATTTATTTTAAATTATTTAAATATGGTAGGATTTATATTGATGGTTTGCTTTGTTATTTAACAACCTTATGTATCATTTTTCAAATTACTTATTTTTGATGATTATTACATTTTTGGAAATTAAGCAATATGTGTGTTCAAAAGAATGGATTTCATTAAAATGGTATTTAGTACTTGGCCTAGATTTCTATTTAGGCATAGGGTAATATAAATAAGACCGAAACACGTGTCTAGTGGTTAGCATAACTCATATTTTTTTTTCGGAATGCCCACGATTTATTTCCTTTTCTTTTAAATAATCTCTTATTTCTTTTTAATAATAATAATAATATTGATAATAATAGTAATAATAATAATAATAATAATAATAATAATAGTAATAATGATAATCCATACTTGAAAACGAAGACTACAAGCTCTACTAGGACATTGACATCCACACAGATAAAACAATCCCCACAAACAGGCCCGATATCACCTTTCAATCCAAAAAGGAGAAGATCACTTATTAAATTGACATGGCTGTCCCCAACGCCAAAAACATCCAAGCGAAATACAGCGAGAAGATCGCCAAACCTACTTGGCAATGGAAGTACAAAAGCTGTAGAAATCATTGTTCCTCTCGTCATATCAGTAACAGGACTCACCCCAACAAGGTTTACACCGCATTAGGCTCAATTAGTACTTAATACAGACAGTTACAGAAACATCCAGAAATCGATCATTTGGGAAACATGTAGCATCGGTAGACCATTTCTTAATACACAATAGTTGTTTTTTTCCTTTTCATTTTTTTTTGTTTTTTTTTTATTTATTTTTGTACTGACTTGGTATAATCCCGTCAGTATAAAATGCAACCACAGGACTCCTGTGAGAAAACAAGTCGAGATAATAATAATAATAATAAGGCGTGGAGATGTGGCGACCTCACCGCCCGGGATCTGGCTTGCCTGGATTCCATAAATAGCTATCGCATGGGGAGGTCTAAGAGAACGGGTTTTGCAACCCCGCGAATCCCCAGCACTGCCCTATGTGGAGTTAACGCCCCCATATGAGTGATGCTTATCAGTTCCTGTAACTGGCGGTGCGACTGCGCCAGAAGGTGGAACGGTACAGTCACTAGCAAGAAGACGTAGAGCAAGTAGCACAGTCTCGAGAAACGCTGCCCTTACAAGGCCTATAATCCTGGAACCCGATGATGGGGGAAAGCATATGAGCTTGGAAGTTTCCACTCAGGAACTTCCCGCTCGTTCTTCAAGACCACAGAGAAGGCGTATGCGCTGGGATCGACAAGACAATCTTGATGTTATGAGCGCATACTTTCTGGTAACCAACGTCGGACAGGATCGCACACAATACAGGACACGACTTCATGAACACTGAAACCAAATACGCGCAAATCTCCGTAAAGAACCACAATAGCTATCCGATCAGGTTCGATCGATATTACGAAGAAACGGTCTGTCGCGAACGGAAATAAAACAACTGAAGGATAAGGTGAGAGCTGAACTCAATAACGCGCAGCATAGTTTGGATGAGCTCACTGTCTCCACGCCCCTCTATTCCAAAAATAAGGTATTCGGCTGTAGCAAAACGAACAGTTGGGGAGGTGAACTGTTATATCAGAGAAAAGGTAACTAATGGCGCCAGTTTGTTGGACGCCTAACATATTGTCTACTGTGCGGCCGCAACAGCTGTAAGCCTCTTAGGCCTTCCGTTTAATGATTCAATATGGCATCAACACCAGCGTAATCAGGAACCACCCTGGAAACAAAGGTTACAGTCAAGTATCAATAATATAAGAACTGATATATCTTACATCCATACTTACTTAAATACTCCCAGACCATCTAATAAAGTAAAATGGAATGAGAGTACTTTGTGCAAGAAGGCTAGGATACGAGCTTCTGAAATTCCACAGAAATTAAAATGACATATAGAAAACCTGAAACAAAAACTTGCATTCTTAGCAAATCATTTGAAAAGGTACAGCGAAAGAGTTAGAAGGTATCAACAAAACAAACATTTTCAAGAAAACCAACAACTCTTCTACCGTAACCTAGCCAATACTTCAAATATATCCCTAGATGGGCAACCTGCCACCCAGGAACAAACACATGCATACTAGTCAGAGATTTGTAGTAATCCAAAGATTCACGATGAGAAAGCTTACTGGATACAAGATGAAATCCAACGAAGTCAAAACATCGAGAAAATGCCAGAAGTGAGTATCAGCAAGAAGGTTGTAAGAGATGCCGTAGGTTCCCTGAGAACTGGAAGGACTTGATAGAGTCCAGGCGTACTGGTGGAAACACTTTCCGGGTATTCAAAGCACACTGGCTTTAAGAGATCTCAGTGAAGTGCCATCTTTCTTCACCGTGTGAATCACGTACTTACTGCCTAAAACCCTAGAGATTCAGGACCCTAAGAACGACAAACCGATAACTTAACGCAAAATAAGTAGCCATTTAAAGCAAAACCACATAATGGGAATACAACAAAACGGCTGTAGACCAAAAGCTCGAGGAAGTAAGAAATGGCTACTCGTAGATTCCATCGTGACCAACCATGCAAAAAAGGGGAGGAGATCCTTAACGGTTGCTTGGATTGATTACCGTAAGGCTTTCGATTCTGAGCTCTTGGCTTCTAAAGATCCTTGAAATCTATAAGATAGACCCACAAATTATATTGTGTCTATAATTTGTGGGTCTATCTTACTTACATCTCTGATGGAGCGGTGGAATACTTGTTTGTGTGTAAAGACTAGCGATTTGAAATACACTAGTGCCCCATTAAGGGTGGCTAGAGGAATATTCCAGGGAGACAGCCTCAGCCCACTGTGGTTCTGCCTGGCACTGAATCCTCTTAGTGGCATGCTGGAAACCGGTGGATATGGGTATATATTGTCCCGAAACGCAACGCAAAAATTAATCACTTGTTGTATTTAGATGATTTGAAGCTATATGCTGTTAATAAACAACAACTTCAAGGCCAACTTGAACTGGTCAAAACCCTCAGCAGAGCTATGCACATGGAATTTGGGTTAGAGAAGTGCACCAACGTAACCATAAAAAACGGGAGAATCCAGGAAACTACCATCTTAAGTCTGCTGAATTATTCGGAATTTTCACCGTTGCCCCCCGAAGAGAGATATAAATATTTGGGAACACATCAAGTTGCAACAATAGACCATAAGTTAGTTAAACAGGAGGCGGAGGCCGCGGAGGTTGGGTATGGTGCTTAAAACATATTTATACTCCAAAGCCAAGTTTACGGCCATCAATTCATGGGTGATCCCAGTAGTGACTTACAGTTTTGGTATCATCCGGTGGTCGCCCACGGATCTACCTTGATAGGCTGCTGAAAACAACGCTGTCTGCACACCGCCTACACTATCAAAAATCTTCTGTGTGCAGATTGTATCTACCTAGAAGCAAGGGAGAAAGAGGCCTTAGAAATATTAAATTTGCTCACTCATCGGAAATAAGTAAACTCCATACTTACTTTAAGAATGCCGATCTTCCCCTTCACCAAGCGATAGCTCGAATCGATCACAACTTGTCTCCAGCTGACTTGAGTGCAGTAAGAGCCCCTGAAGCAAATTATAGAGAGTTCGCTTCTGAGTAAGAGGATACCTGGAGGCAAAAATAGTTACATGGTCGATACGCAGCACTAAATTGAAAGGACGTCGATCCGAGTCTTTCTACACCATACCTAAAGAACGGTTACCTTGGACCAAAAGCTGCAGCCTTCATTAGCGCAACACAAGATCAAGTCATCTCCACCAAGAATTACAAAAAGTTTATACTAAAACAGACCACACCTGATGATAGGTGTAGACTTTGCAATGAAGCTTCAGAAACCATCCAACATATATCGTCGGGTTGTTCATATTTAGCCCCTCGGGATCATAAAAAGAGATATACGATGCGGCAGCAGTGTTCAATCAAGCCATCTGTAAGAAATTTAAATTAATTGATAAAGGAACACCGTATTACAAAAACTTAACTCGGGACCGCATGGAGAACAACGAAGTAAAAATTTACTGCAATAAGACCATTTATACCGATCGAGAAATCCAGCATAACCGGCCGGACAAAGCAGTCTTTGATAAAAGAGACAAAAGTGCCCCTATAACCATATAATCGACATGATGGTTCAAACTGACAAAAACATTCATGAAGCACGTGTTACAAAAATAACGAAGTACATCGATCTGGCACACGAAATCGAACATATTTACCAACCAAAACAGGTACTGAACCACGAAATCCTTATTTCTAGTAATGGTCTGGTGGTGTCTCATGTCAAAGAGGCGTTAGACAAACTGAAATTGAAGATCAGGTGAATCTAATCGCAGTAGCTCAAAAAGCGATAATTTTCCAAGAGCAACCGACAAAAAGTCATGAATAAAAATAATAATAATAATAATAAACACACAATAACATGATCTACCTTCTACTAATAGGCTACCCAATGTCGGGACACTCTGAGCTTCTAACACCACAAAACATCAACCCAAATAACATAGCATCATTAAAAGAAGCATCGAGCGAGCGGCATAACGGTCGAGGACGTCGCGGGAAAGGACAGCTCGACCGAAACAATTACGACCAAGCAAAGGAGAATAGACCCACCAAAAGTGTTTTGCCGGCTAAGCTGGCACCCACCAAGACGGAAAAGGCAGGGCAACGCATGAGCCGCATTACAGAATCTAGCGAACCGATCATGCGCTGCCAAAATGGATACACAAATACGTCTGACACAGATGTTAGCCAAACACAACAACTGGAGCCCATTACAACAGCGAATATGTCGCAACGACTATCTGTAACTATCAAGGCAGGTAAACCAAGGAAGAGGTTAAAATGGACAGATGAATTGAATCGAATGGTGATGCATTCCTACTACACCGCTACCAAACTTGAGACAATTTCATTAGGATATGGACAGTTTATCATACGCTTTTCATAGCACAATATCCAGAATACAAATTACTTGTCACAGAACAGAGAGTAATAGATCAAAAAAGAGTCATCATTAAGACCAGTAAGCTCATACCACTCGCATTGCAAAACATCAAAACTATGGTCGCTACTGAACTAACTTCATCAACCGAATATTGAGGACAATGGGGCAGTTGCCGAACCGATCACACATATAAACCAGACCAACTTTGCGCAAAAGGATCTGCCACCTCACTCAATGCTCAGTAGAGGTTGTTGCTCCCAGCAATAACCCACGACAGATGACAAGCACCACACAGAACAAGTGAATCATTCGCCCAAAGCTCCATACATACAGCTACACCTCGGACCGTCTCTCACACAAGCAATCAAAGTACAAATGGAGTCATATGTATACAAATGGTCAGGCACCGATTCCTCGTGTGATCTTGAAACGCGACACACAAGAAATCCTAAAGACCATCAACGAACACATAATACTCGAGTACATAACGAATGCGAGCACAATTAAGGACTTTCATACAGTGATGTACGAAGCAGCTATAACCACGATAACACAGATCAATCAGAAACTCCCCGCCACGACCCGGAAACACCAACAGCATTATCAATTTAAAAAAAAATTTTATATAATTTAATAATCTACTTTTTAAGAAAATAACGTGTTTTGGCAAAAAAAAAAAACATCGATGGTCATAAAACACATATACAGTGTAGTTTTTTTTATATTTTGACATGCGTTTTCGCCTATTATTTTATGACATATAAAAAAGTGTAAAAAAATTATATCACGAAGATTACGTATACATAATATGAGTTATGGGAACAGCCAACACAGCACCTTATGATGGGAAACTGTAACGATGAGATGTTCCACGGAAGATGAAAACCGCTGACATACAATTATTCACATATAAATACTTTTTGTAAACATGTTAAGGCGTCTTTAAGCCACTAACTGTCGTACCAGTTAATTAAAGCCCGTATTTTTCAAATTTTGAGTTTTTTAAAAAGTCATTCGTACAGGTAAAACCTAAAACTGGGGCAGTCGGTAGGATTGTCCAAAGCGTTTCGTCAAAAATCGCGAATAGCGTCCGTATCGACGGTTAATTTGGACATCCGAAAACGCGAGTGACTCAAGAAATAACCAAATTTGGAAAATAAAAACAAGTCCAGGGATCAAGAGACACACATCGCTCAACGTCCTATTGGCAAAACTTAGGATAGGAAGTCCAGGGATCAAGAGACACACATCGCTCAACGTCCTATTGGCAAAACTTAGGATAGGAAGACCAGGGATCAAGGGACAAACATCGCCCAACCTCCTATTGGCACCCTAGCTTTAAGAAGAAAACCCTAGCTGTAAGAAAATTCAAGACAGAAAAACAAGCATCGTTTCAACCCTCGTAGGCTAAGAAGAAAATCATCATCACCCTAGAAAATAAGTGCTTCAGGAATGAAAATAATAATATTCCTAATGTAAGTCAAAACCATTTTGTATATATTTTCGCATACAATTTTTGCTCACGTGTATATATTGCTCATATTTGCGTATTTTCGTAAAAAAAAAAAGTGAATTTTAAATACATTTTTCAAATTTTCGCTTTTTCACAAAATCTATTTTAATTTTAATTTTCCTTAATATTAATGTCCGATTCTGAACAAGAACTTGAAGATATCATAAATTTGTTTAGACTCACAAATATTAATAATACTAATTTAAGAAATAACAGAATGGAACAACCACAAAATGCCGCAGGCGTAAACTACCAACTATTACGTTTATATATAGATACAATTCCTACGTATGATGGTAACCCACATACACTTTCAGTTTTTATAAATAATTGTTCTAGCTTAATAAACAATTTTTATAAAGAAGGCGATAACGCACATAACAATTTTATAGTACGAGCGGTCATTGGTAAATTATCAGGTCGAGCATTAAGTCTAATAGGTTCTAGGATTCATGAATTAAATACGTGGCAAGACATAAAAATTGCATTAGAATTAAGTTTTGGTGATCAAAGAAATTTGGATTGTTTAGTACAAGATTTAATAACATTAACACCTCAAAAAAATGAAACACCATATAATTTCGGTATGAGATGCCAAGACGCACGCTCTTTAATTTTTTCAAAAATAAATTCAATAATTATGACTCCAAACGAAAAAAGAGTTAGAGTACAAAACTATGAAGATTTAGCTTTAAAAACATTTATAAGAAACTTAACAGGCCAACTACAAAATAATGTTAGATTAAGAAACCCAGATAGTTTAGTCTGTGTGTCTAGTAATAGAAGAAGAAAATTTTCTTTACAGTCAGAATCGTAGTCATTCATTAAATACACAAAATTTTCGCCCAAATCAAAGAGTAACGCCTATAAATGCAAATATAAATTTTTCAAAACCTATTAATTACCAAAATAATCGAAATACAAACTCGATACCAAATCCCACACAACCAAACTTTAATTATTTAAGACCACCGCTATTTAATAATAATTTTTTCAGACCACAATACCCTAATTTTCAACCAAGACCTATAATACAAAATCAAACACCATTTCAATTTAGACCAAATAATTTCCCAACACAAAAACATCCATATTTTATGCAAAGACCTAGTCAAATAATTAGAAACCAACCGATAAATAATCAACCACAATTTAATTACAATAGAAACCAAAACCAACCCCGAAATCAAAGGCTTGATGAACCAATGGACACATCATCAACCAACACTAGACAAAAACCCAAATTTACTGTAACTGAACTACATCTGCAAGATGTACAAAATAATGAAAATCATGAAAATCAATATTTTGACCCAAATTTTTATTATCCAAATAACGAAATTGAAAATCAATATTTCGACCAAAATTTTATTAACAACGAAAATTATATATACGAAAATCAACCTGACCTACCCTATCATAATTCTCATTACGACGGATATTATGACCATGAACCTCAGTATTATAATTATTCCAATGCGAATATGAATTGTTATTCAAACGCAGAAAACCCACCGAACGATACATACGTGCAATCTAATATTAATAACTTAGATTATATTTCACGAGAAACTGATAACAGTAAAGATGTAAATTTTATTACGGAGAGCCGAGCAAACTCGATACCTTAATAAACACTAATATTACGACAGCTAATCTGCCTCACATATATGTTCCTGAATTAAATGCAAACTTTTTAATAGATACAGGGAGTACCAAAAGTTTAATGTCTCCAGAAATTGTTCAAAAATTTTATAAAAATTATATTTTTAATGAAAACTTTCAAATTCAAACAGCTCACATGATATCAAATCATAATCAAGTAATTTTTATTCCAGTTTTTAAATTATTTAACGTAAATGAAAAACACAAATTTTATATTTTTGATTTTAGTAAAAAATATGATGGATTAATAGGAGTAGATTTATTAGACCAGTTAAAAGCCGTCGTAGATGTCAATAAAAGACAAATTATAACACCAAATGTTAAGATACCAATAATTTATGAACGCGAGGACGAATCAAAAAAAGAAAACAATTACACACTAAAAAATTATTTCACAGAAATTCCAGCAAGAACAAAAAAAATTGTTAAATTACCCGTAAAATACGAAAAAGGTTTATGCCTTATTGACTATATTAAATTTAGCGATCAAATCGAATCCCCACAAGCTATTACCAATATAGAAAATTATTTTGCTTTTACTACAATAACAAATGGACGCAACGAAGATATTAAGATAAATATTTTCGAACCCCTAGATACCGAACTTTTAAATTGTAACGAACTAAATTTTATAGAAAAAATGGAAGTCGATAATGACATCGAAATCAATCAATCTCAAGACAATTTATTGAATTCTAACTTAAAAAATTTGCGATTAGAACACTGCAATCTAGAAGAACGTAAAGCTATTAGAGATTTATGTTTTGAATTCCGTGATATATTCTATTGCGATCAAATACCTCTAACCTTTACAAATCAAATCCAACATAAGATTAGATTGACTGACGACTCACCAATTTATACAAAAACATATAGGTACCCAGAAATACATAAAAATGAAGTCAGAACACAAATACAAAAAATGTTAGACCAAGGTATTATACAAGACTCTGTTTCCCCATGGTCAAGTCCAATTTGGATCGTGCCCAAAAAAATCGACGCTTCCGGAAAACGCAAGTGGAGGCTTGTAATCGATTATCGTAAGCTCAACGAACGCTCAAATAATGACAAATATCCAATTCCCAATATTGCCGATATTCTCGATAAACTTGGCAAAAGTCAGTATTTTTCAACCCTTGACTTAGCCAATGGATTTCACCAAATCGAAATGAGTCCCGAAGACATTCAAAAGACCGCATTCTCTACAGAAAACGGGCATTACGAATTTAAACGCATGCCCTTTGGCTTAAGAAACGCGCCATCAACCTTTCAAAGAGTGATGGATAATATTTTAAGAGGTATTCAAAACGAAGAATGTCTCGTTTATCTTGACGACATTGTAATATTCAGTACGTCACTACAAGAACATATTCAAAGACTAAAAAACGTATTTACTCGATTAAGACAAGCAAACTTCAAAATACAACTTGACAAATCCGAATTTTTACGAAAAGAAGTAAACTATTTAGGACATGTCATTACCCGCGAAGGAGTAAAACCAAATCCTGACAAGATCATTGCAATCAAAAATTTTCCCCTTCCAAAAACCCCTAAAGACATAAAAAGCTTCTTAGGACTGGTAGGCTACTACAGGACATTTTTGAAGGACTTCGCCAAAATAACTAAACCCTTAACCCGTTGCCTAAAAAAAGGTTCTAAAATAATTCACGATCAAGATTTCATTAAATCATTTAATACATGTAAAAATCTATTAATTAATGCACCCATATTACAATATCCGGATTTCTCAAAACAATTTATTCTAACAACCGATGCATCAAACATAGCCCTTGGCGCCGTTCTGTCACAAGGAACTATAGGTTCTGATAAACCCATTGCATCCGCCTCAAGAACCCTTAACGAAAGCGAAACTCGATATAGCACTATCGAAAAAGAATTACTCGCAATCGTATGGGCATATAAATATTTCAGACCATACTTATTTGGCCGGAAATTTACCATATACACAGATCATCGACTCCTTGTTTGGCTATTCAAACTACGAGAACCAAACAGTAAATTAGTAAGATGGCGATTAAAACTAGAAGAATTTGATTATGACATAATTTACAAAAAAGGCAAATTAAATACTAATGCCGATGCCCTATCTAGAATCCAAATCAATGCCATAGAAAACCAATCAATGATTAATAATCCTGGCAATTTTGAACAAGATCAATTCGAAAGTCTAGAATATCTGCGTACTATTGCCGAAAGTTTTAGTACCCTAGAATCAAACCCTCCTATTCAAAACCAACCTTCAACTAGTAAAGAAATAAACAAAAGTCCAAAAAAAATACAAATCTTGTCTGATATACAAGTTAAACCGCCGAAAAAACAACATGAAAATAACTCTGATTTACAAACACAACACTCTACTTTCAACGAAACAACTAATAGAGGAATTAGAATTTTAGACGAAATTATAAATAATAAAGTAAGCCAAATTTTAGTTTTTCCGCATGTATATCCCAAATTAGACGTAAAACAAGAAAATTATGAACATCATAAAATAATTACTGTAAAAATTCCAAACACCAACAATGAACAATTAATTTTACAATTTTTACGAGACTACACAATGTCCGAAAAAACATATTGTATATATTTTTATAGACCCGAACTATATATAAAATTTAATGAAATATATCTTAATCATTTTTCCGAGAAAGGACCAAAATTAATACGCTGTACCAAAATGGTTAACACCATAACTGACAAAGAAGAACAACTTATTCTAACAAAAAATCATCATGAAGGAAAAGTAAACCACCGCGGAATCTTAGAAACCCTAGAATACCTTAAACGCAATTATTACTGGATAAACATGAAAACAACTATTTCACAGTACATAAACTCATGCGACATTTGTCAAAGAGCAAAATACGCCAGAAAAAAGCCCTATTCACCACTAATGCTCACAGAAACGCCTTCGAAACCCTTTCAAGTCGTACATATAGATGTTTTCTTTTACGACAAAAAACTCTATTTAACCCTAGTCGACTCTTTCTCCAAGTTCGCACAAGCGATACTAATACCTGGAAAAAATGCAATTAGTATATCTAATGCCTTAATAAAATACTTTTCTTATTGTGGCATACCTGAAAAACTAATTATAGACAATGGAACCGAATTTAACAATGACACAGTGAAAGAAATATTAAATCTACACAAAATAAAAATTCATTTTACCACCCCACAACACCACGATTCTAATAGCATCGTAGAACGCTTTCACTCAACAATTATCGAACATTTAAGGTTATTAAAAGAGAGTTATCCGAATGACAATGACAATTTAATGGATTATGCAATAATTGCCTATAACAATTCAATACATAGTGCAACAAACTATACGCCATTCGAACTAACTCATGGACATACAAGTTCACGAGACGCGAACGAAATATTTAACCAAAAAGAGTTTTTCTCAGATTACGCTGAAAACCATAAAAATAAATTAAAACATGTTTACCAAAATGTCCAAAATAATTTGGAAGCCCAAAAACAGAAAATAATTTCAAAACATAATTCCGATGGTAACGAAAATAAAGACTTTACCTTAGGACAAACTGTATTTAAACAAAACCCCCAAAATAGAAGTAAGAAAAGTAATAAATTTTTAGGACCATATAAAATTACCAAAATATTAGAAAGGAACCGCGTTGAAATTACACAAAGTAATAACCCTAACAAAAAAGAAACAATACACATAAAGGAACTTAAGAAACCTTCTCGTATTGTTTCAGACTCTTCCCCGGGGCCTTCAGCAACCCAGGATACGTAGTATTCGAAAACATGAAAGACAATCCGGGACTACTCCCACACAAACTCGGCAATGTTACAGCAAAGAGAATCAAATAATATTTATAATCGAAATTCCAATTGTTGAAAAAAATAATTAAAATTATTTTCACCTATACCCTTTACCGATTCCACAAAATAACTCTTTTAAAACAATAATACCGAATTCTCAATATTTAATATTTAATGAGCAAAACCATATCTTTTTCAATAAAAAATGTAAAGAAATCATTCCTGAAGAATTTATCTGCCAAAATACAAATCCCATAAAAACCACAGAAGATTCCCCATGCGAAACGCAACTTCTGAAATTCTCAAAAAACCTATCCAATTGTCGATTGGTTCCTGTCAAAATCGAAAAGGTCAAAATCGAAAAGGTCAAAATCCAAGAACTTGAGAATAACAAATGGATTGTGCTTTGTCCCGAATACACAGTAGCCAAGTCAAAATGCGATGAAAATAGTGAAAATATACCCTTACAAGGAAGTTACGTATTAGAACTAAAATATAATTGTGAAGTGCGTATAAAAGACATACTTATTCGAAACTTCAAAAATTCCAAAAATATTTTGCTGAAGAAATGAAATTAGAAGAAATCCCCAGCCATGTATCCCCGAATTCTGTAGCCAACCCCAGAATTCTACACTAAGGGCGGAGGAGTTATGGGAACAGCCAACACAGCACCTTATGATGGGAAACTGTAACGATGAGATGTTCCACGGAAGATGAAAACCGCTGACATACAATTATTCACTTATAAATACTTTTTGTAAACATGTTAAGGCGTCTTTAAGCCACTAACTGTCGTACCAGTTAATTAAAGCCCGTATTTTTCAAATTTTGAGTTTTTTAAAAAGTCATTCGTACAGGTAAAACCTAAAACTTATGGTATATTTTGATGATATGACAAACAACAAAACAGCATCCAATGCCTGCGACAATTACACAATATGTGTTTTTAAATGGGATAGCCTATATTTTTAAGAAGGTTAAAAAGATCTCTTCTTCCTGATTTCAAAAATATATAATATGATATTTGCTTTAGCTGTTTTCGAAATACTAACCTTAAAAATTGTAAAAAAGTAATATAATAAATATCGGACTAGCTATCAATAATATTTAAAAAGGGTGTATTTAGACGATTTTATGAATTTGTACGGTGGAAGAACATACCAATTTTGTTTCTTTTAATGTTATCAATGGCTAATATTTTAAAAACGGTTTCGACCCGCACTTATGTAGTAATTTATTTTATACTAATTTTACAACTTCTGAAAAATTGAAATTTATAATATATATATATATATATATATATATATATATATATATATATAATATATATGTTTATATATATATATATATATATATATATATCTAAATATAATATAATAATATATATATATATATATATATATATATATATATATATATATATATATATATATATATATATATATATATATATATATATATATATATATATATACCGGGTGTCAACGATATCGTTTTACACGATGCCATTCATTTGCTTTTTAGGTTAGGATATTTATATTTGAGTTAACGAAATATGGTATTAAGACACATATTTTTCATGAAAAAACAATTAAATATTACTGCCAGTTTTTCCGATATCAGAACCAAGTTAAGAATTTCAAATGGAACCCTGTATATTATTTTACATAGTTTGATAGAGCTTAGAATTACCTTTTCAATGACATATCACAAGTTATATTTTTTTTTCAAAATGGCGGACCAGGAAGCGCTTTTTCAAAATTCAATAAGGCGGTCGTTTCCCGATACCGATGAAATTTTGTTTAACAAATTATTAAAATATTAAACAAAATGGGGTTTTCAATGGATTTTAATCAAATTTAAAATCAAATTTTTAATTTATCACAAAATGGGATAAGTTTAATTTTTTCTTTAAAATGTGAACTTTTTCTTAAATTTTCTCAAAGATTTTAAATAGAAAGTTGTATTTATTAAATATTAGTATTAAAGTATATCTTATTAGCTACACGAAACCGCATAACAAGCCGTATTTTTGCTTTTTGTTTCAGAAAAAATTGACAAAACCTTGCCGATACACATTTTTCCTAATACATAACATGAAACAAACACACACATATTATTAATCAGAAAATCCTGGAATATTTTTTATTGTTTATTGATAAGTAATTTTGTATTATTTTGACATTTTGTGACTGTTGTCTTATTTTAGGAAAGCGAGAAAAAAATCACAAGTAGTATTAATTTTATTTTACCAGTAGATACGGTGCAGTAACATGAAAGATGACTTAACTAAGATAAGTAGGTCTTGGAAACAATTGCATAGGGATGCCATTATAATTTTCATTAGATTTAACCAGAAACGTCAAAAGTACTGTTTTGTATCGACATTTCTGATAACTTTCGTTACATTTTTACACTGAGAAAAACAACAAACAAAAACAAAACCGCATAACAAACCGTATTTTGCTTTTTGTTTGAGAAAAAATTGACGAAACTCTGCCGATATACATTTTTCGTAATACATAACATGAAACACACACACCCACACACATATATTATTAATCAGTAAATTTCGGAATATTTTTTATTGATAAGCAATTTTGTATTATTTTGACATTTTATGATGTTTGCTGTCTTATTTTAGGAAATCGAGAAAAATTCACAAGTAGTATTAATTTTATTTTACCGGTAGGCTTTCGGTTTTTCCGGAAATACCTAGACCTAAGTCAAGAAGTTTAAAAAGAACCCTGTATATTTTTTCACACAGTTTGATAGAACTTAGAACTCCCTTTACATTGACATATCACAAGTTGATTTTTTTTCGAAATGGAGGACCAGGAAGCTTTTGTTCAAAATTCAATATGGCGGCCATTTTCTAACACCGAAGATATTTTTGAATTATAGGTAGAAATAATAAACAAATATGGGGGTTTTTATTGGGTTTAATGCTAATTTAAAATCAAACTTTCACAATTAATACAAAAGTCACTCAATTAAATGTTCTATGCGCTGTCCGCCTTGTTCTTGGCATAGTGTAACTCTCTCAACATTTTCCGCGAGCAGGTTTCGTAAATGCTGTTCTGAGATACTCTCAACGGCTCGTCTTATTCTATTTTCTAACATTTCCAACGATATTACAGGAGTTGCATACACTTTTTCTTTCAGATGACCCCATATAGAAAAATCAAGCGGCGTTAGGTCAGGCGACCTCGCTGGCCATCGAATTGGTCCATTGGTTCCCAACCAGTTCTCACCAAATCGTTCATTCAAGTAATTTGCAACAATTCTTGAATTATGAGCAGGGGCGCCATCTTGTTGGTAAACTAAATCATCATTTTGCTGCAAATTATTTATAAAATGTTCAATTTCATTTTCGAGAAAGTCCAAATACATCTCGCCAGTTAAAGGCTGATGGAATAATATTGGACCAATAACGCTTAGTCCTACAACGCCTAACCAAACATTAACTCCAAAACGTTCCTGGAAGGCACCTTCTCTTACTAATCTTTGATTTTCCTTTGCCCAATAACGAAAATTATTTCTATTAAACATCCCTAGATTAGTAAACCTTGATTCGTCCGAAAAAATAATCTTATGATGAAACACAGGACTTATTCTATAATTATCTAAAAACCAATTGCAATAAATAAGTCGTCTTTGGAAGTCATTTTCAAATAGGTGGTGGTGAATTTGATACTAAAACGATTTAAACCCGTGTTTCTTTAAAATTTTTCTGGCGCTTTCATGGGACGTATTGCACTGTTTGCCTAATTCACGAAGGGAAGCTGTACGGTCATACTCGATGTACGATAAAACGTTTGTTTCCACTTCTTCGCTTACTACGAAACCATCATTGCCATTAGCATGGACACCACCATTATTTTCATTTTTTAAATGTTGTACTAGCCAAGGATAATATGCATGTGAAGGAGCGTCACGATTCGGAAAGCGTTCCTGGTATAATCTCTCTGTGTCCCTTGAATTTTTGCGACATTCCCCATAAATAAGGAGCATGTCAATTTGATGTTCTCTTGAATAAACCATAATATTTATTTTTAAAACTAACTAGAACCACTTCTCAGTGTAAAAATGTAACGAAAGTTATCAGAAATGTCGATACAAAACAGTACTTTTGACGTTTCTGGTTAAATCTAATGAAAATCATAATGGCATCCCTATGCAATTGTTTCCAAGGCCTACTTATCTTAGTTAAGTCATCTTTCATGTTACTGCACCGTATCTACCGGTAAAATAAAATTAATACTACTTGTGATTTTTTCTAGCTTTCCTAAAATAAGACAACAGTCATAAAATGTCAAAATAATACAAAATTACTTATCAATAAACAATAAAAAATATTCCAGGATTTTCTGATTAATAATATGTGTGTGTTTGTTTCATGTTATGTATTAGGAAAAATGTATATCGGCAAGGTTTTGTCAATTTTTTCTAAAACAAAAAACCAAAATACGGCTTGTTATGCGGTTTCGTGTAGCTAATAAGATATACTTTAATACTAATATTTAATAAATACAACTTTCTATTTAAAATCTTTGAGAAAATTTAAGAAAAAGTTCACATTTTAGAGAAAAATTAAACTTATCCCATTTTGTGATAAATTAAAAATTTGATTTTAAATTTGATTAAAATCCATTGAAAACCCGATTTTGTTTAATATTTTAATAATTTGTTAAACAAAAATTTCATCGGTATCGGGAAACGACCGCCATATTGAATTTTGAAAAAGCGCTTCCTGGTCCGTCATTTTGAAAAAAAATATAACGTGTGATAAGTCATTGAAAAGGTAATTCTAAGCTCTATCAAACTATGTAAAATAATATACAGGGTTCCATTTGAAATTCGTAACTTGGTTCTGATATCGGAAAAACTGGCAGTAATATTCAATTGTTTTTTCATGAAAAATATGTGTCTTAATACCATATTTCGTTAACCCAAATAAAAAAATCCTAACCTAAAAAGCAATTGAATGGCATCGTGTAAAACGATATCGTTGACATCCGGTATATATATATATATATATATATATATATATATATATATAATATATATATAAATATACATCTACAAATACAGGGTGTTACAAATTCGATGGGAACAGAATTTTCGGGTTGGTTTTGCGAGAAATTTGATTACGAATAAAGTAAAAAGAATATACAGATAATGTTCCGTTAGTAGTATAGCAGGGGCGGTCCGGTGTCACCTCGATGGCATCTTGACCACCGATCGGTCCCAGAAGCTCTTCGGCTCACCTGCCTGCAAGAAGTGTTTACCTGTCACTTTTGTGCACCTGTCTTAAGCGTGACACCTGGTTTGCACAGGTATGTGTTATTTTTGGAAAAAAAACTTCCAAAAAGCGAGCTTCGCCGAGCCTCGCGTCATCACAAATTCCGAGAATTGTTTTTCTGTTAATTAATATGTTGGACGTAAGACTAGAGGTCAGGTTCGCAGATAAGAAAAGGTCGAGTACCGAGAATTGTTTTTCTGTTAATTAAAATGAATATGTTCGACGTAAGATTAGAGGTCAGGTTCGCAGATAAGAAAAGATCGAGGATGTAGATAAGGAGATGTTTGTGTAGTATTAAGATGAGCAATGTTTGAATAAATACGTAAAATACTTGTTTTTCGAAAAATACCGAGAATAGCTTGTTTTCATGAATGTGTTCGACGACGTAAGACTAGAAGGTCAGGTTCGCAGATAAGAAAAGGTCGAGGATGTAGATAAGGAGATCTTTGTGTATTATTGAGATGAGCAATAATAATGTTTTAATAAATAATATTTGTTTAGAATAATAACGTATACCAGGTGATTAAAAATATGTATAGCACACATAATTAATATATACGTAAGCCTTCTATAAATGAATACAATTTTTATGCCAAAGATGTAATTGTTCAGTTGAAAAAAAATATTAATAAACATTTAAAACATAGAGTGAAGTTATTAAAATTTTGTGATCCTTGTTTAGCGAATTATGTATTTGGTGTAAATAGTATTAGGTCTATGATTTTAATGTCAAAATAGAACAGTGTAAAAATATGGAAATTAAAATGTAAAAAAAAACTACTACGGTTTATTTTATGTGTTGTTAGTTTTACTTCGTGGGTCTCGTAACTCGAACTATGGCAGGAGAAAATTCAATTTTGTGTCTTGATATCCAGGGATTTAATTGTGCCTCTGGATTTATTCCAAAAGAACTAGCTGTGTATGATGGAACACGTTGTTCAAATTTTCTTTTGAAACCACCATATAACAAAAGCATGTTAAAAGGCATGTTAAAGTGCGGAAAAATTTTTTTAAAATACCTCTGGAGAGTGAACCGAAGCTAAGCAAGTTTAAGAAAGTTTCCGAATGTCACTTTCACAAGGATCCATATAGCACTACTTGGCATTGTGCATTATCAAACGCCAAGTTGTTATATAATTATAAATATTGTTTTTCTGTTTGAAGATAAATAAATTATTTGTAGAAAACATGTAAATAATATATAATAAATAAAACGTACATGAAACAAAATTATTTTATTAAGTCACTCTACATTATTTTTATCTATCCAGCTATTATGCTTATCACTGAAACCTAACCATTTTACAAATACTTTATTGTTTTTACGTTTTAACACTATTTCCACTAAATAAATGTCTGGTTTTTCTGCATCTTGAAGTAGGTATGTCACTGGATTTGTAAGTTAAACTTTTTTTAGTATAAATTCGGTTTGGATTTATACAAATTTGTAGTTATAGTGTGTTATGAGTATAGGTTTTTTAAATAAAAAAACATGACATATTTTAATATTTTATTTAATATTATCAGATGATCCGAAATCTATATTTCCCCTTAATGTCTCAAAAAAAATACTGTTAGTCGATACAAAAGTGCAATTAATAGATTTTTTTTTATGATGATTTGTGTAATTTTGTCTAATTTACAAATTTTAAATGCGATATTTGGATGATTAAACAAAACTTTAAATACATAATTGATCAATGATGCCCGCTCCGACTTCGATTCCATATTTGTAGCTTAGGCCCGATCTTGAATGGATTTCAGCGTAGAATCCTTGTGGTATTTCAATTTGTATGCCTGTGCCAATTTTTGTCCTTGATGATGATTCAATGGTGTGGTCTTCTACGCTGAAAAGATCGAATGTTCAGAGGTAAATTGTCTAGGAGCTAGAGCCTCTGAGTGTGTTTTTTCCTTAATTTAATCTGAAAAAAATGGAAATTTAGTTATTATATGAAGTAAATATTGGTATTCAACAAACTTATTAATTTAATACCTACCTGGATCTTTGGTTTTGTAGTTGTTGTTGATGATGAGACTGATGTTTTATTCGTTCTAATCTACGAAATTCTCTTTTTACACTTTTTGAAGCACCTATCGGACTTTGTCGCAGTACCAAATGGTTGGATACGTAACGGATAGGATCATAAGTTTCGAATGTTCCATCTTCATCCCAGCTATAATCAACCAATTGTGATGATGATGGTACTGCTGTTGTTGTTGTTGTTGTTGTTGTTGTTGTTGTTGTTGTTGGTGCTGCTGTCAACGATGACGACGACGACGACGACGACGATGATGATGGTGCATCAAAAAGTTTGGTTCTTGGTGTAGTCATTTTTTTTTTTTGATTTATTCTTAAAAAAAATAAAAAAAATAGTAATTTGTTTGTATATCCTATTTATTATAATATTTTTTGATATATTTAATTTTTTAGAATATAACCTTTTAATATTGTTGTTTACTTTTTGTTCTAGGTGCTTTATTCGAAACAGATAATAGAAAAATTAAAAAAATTAAAAAGATGAATATTGTTTTTTTAATTAGGTAAATTTTAGTTTTAAGGAAATCTCCGTGTTAAAGTATCTGTATATTTGTAATTGACGATTCTTTTATCGTCGTAGGAATTAAGAGCAACTTTTGTCTGATTAAATGTATAAACTTTATGTAATTTTGATACAATCATTTTTTGATTAACATTATTACAAGTATTATTAAAAATACGTTGATAATAGTCATCAAAAGTTATTGTTTTAAGTGCAGTTTTATTAATTCCCTTTGCTTTTTTAATAATGTTATAATTTTAAATAAAATTATCAATTTCTTTTAAATCTATTCCTTGATTTTTCATTTTTTTATACCTTTTTCTAATTCCATTTGTGTTTTATATACTTTTATAGAATACGTTTTAGATTTAAGACCTATAAATTCTAATATAATTGTTCCATTTAGTTTATCTTTCATTAATCCTAAATTTTTTGACTTTTTGAGGGCATATTATATATACGTTGTTATAAGGATAATCTAAAGTATCAAATAAATGAATATCTTCTTTAATATGTTGATAGATATCGTCAACGAGAAAAAAATGATATATTAAAGAATCGGTATCTGTATACAAAAGTTTTGTGTTAGATCCAAATTTATTTTTTATATAGTTATAATGAAAGTCATAAAGAAACGTTTTTTTGACAGATCCAAAAAAAAAATGCTAAAACCTACAAATATTGGTTTTATTTATTTTTACTTCTAATCGTGACATTTCGATAAGAACAATGTCATTAGAAATACAAGTACAACTATGAAAATTTGGTTCTGAAATATAAAAAATTTGCTCCAAATCTACCATTTATGTTTGCGTACGTTTTCTATGGTTTTTTCCAAAGAATGCATTATTTAATAACTTAAAAAAGTTTTTCAAAATCGTTTTTACTTTCTTTTCGTAAATTTGTATTTAAATCAATATATTTTTTTTAACCAACATGATTGATCAAATTTTAATACTTTATCTATTTCTATAAGTTTTAATCCTAATTGTAAAGCTTGTTTTAAATTTCGATAATGAATTACATATTTTTTTTTAATAAAAAATGTAGTTAGCAATTTTGGAAGTTTTGATTTTGGTGGACATAAATGTTCCGGACAAAGTGGTAAATCTTTATGTAATTGAAAAAAGTCAATCATCATATCTTCAAATATATAGCCAATGGCGCTATCGTCAGCAATATTTAAAATAATATTAGGTGTAAAATTATTTGGATTACTCCATTTAAAATTTTTTTGAGGTAATGGTAAACTCATTGCTGCACCATATGAATTATTAACATCAAAATACATTAAATAAGATTGAGTTAATTTTTAATCGTAAGATGTTTCCATATATTTATTATTAGCTTTACCATATCTATTCGAACATAAATATACCTCCTCGAATACCTCTTTCGATAAATAAAAGCATGTCAATGTCAGTTAGTAGTAGTTCTAATTCGATATCTTGTGACAAAACAATTTGATAAGTTAAACCTGGAACTGTATAGGTCCACAATGCATCTAGTTCGTATGTTGTTAGACACATGTCTCTAAAGTTTTCAAAAATATCAGCCAAAAGTAAAAAACGTCAGTTTTAAGGTATAATTCTGCATATTCTTGTAAATTTTTGATATTAAAAGTATTCCAAAAAACGGTTTAAGCAAAACAATATTCAACTTGTGACATATTTTTACCACTAATGGAACTATAAAAAGATTCTATTTTCGGTAATGTTGTGTCTTTTAATTTTTCCCAACAATCTAAATATCCATATGGAAAAAACTCCTTTACGTGATAGTAATTCAAATTCGTTATTTGATGTATAAAAACTCTTAAGAATATTTTTATATCATTAGGTAAATAGAGGATAAATTGTTAATACTGGAAGACATAAATCCATAAGAATCCAGAAATCTAAAATTAATATTTGTATTTTCTATATATTTTGTAAAAGAAATATATCTTTCTTTATTAATGGGTAATAAAATAATTTTTTCCCTTTACATTAAGAAATAACTATCGTAGCTGATAGAGATTGTGAAATAATACAAGTGTCATGGGGTCAGTTTCGCAGATAACAAAAGGTCAAGATGATTACAAGATGAATGAATAGCACCACGAGCCATTCAATGCAATCTTTTCCTGTAAATATTTTAAAATATGATAAAGGATTATTATATTTAAAATAATATGTAATGCTGAAAGCTTTATGTTCTTGATATATTGTAGTAGTAGTAGTAGTAGTAGACTTTGAATTAATTGTGTTTGGATTTTTTCTCTAAAATACTTTCTAAATCAGCATAAATTGCAAAAGAAACTCTTTGTTTAAATTTAAAATTTGTTAATTTTAAAATATTGTTATCTTCAGATGGTAAAGTTATTTTGGTTTTATTCGTAGTTTTACAACAAATTAAATGTTTTTAAAGATTTTCTTCAGTTTTAAAGTGATTTAAACATCTTTCACTAAACCATTTTTTGTGACTTATATTTCCCATTTGTTGGTTTAATACACGTGATAGATCTTTAATTAAAGCAAAATGATAAATATTTGTATAGTTATTTTCATCATTAAAATAATCCATTTTATTATTACAAGGAATCATTAATAAATTTATTTTTGGAGAATAATTTTATTGACTTGAACACAGTAGAACAATTTGAGATTTTTTTTTAGTGAAAATGTTAATTAATAATTTATTTAATATTTAAAATTTTAATATATTTTTAATGCATATGGGAAATTCAATGTTATCATACTTTAATACCTCACTAAAATGAGGGTAAGATGATGTTCTGTTTATATTTTTGTTTTTTTTTATCACTTACTGGATATAAAGCACATACAATTGACCATAAAAATAATATTGATCATTATTTTTAATGTTAATAATTCCTTTGTATTTTTAAGAAATTGAGGTATTTCTGTGTAAGTTGAAAGGTCAACATTTATAGGGGTAAAATTATTTATATTTACTTTTAAATGTAAAATTTCATATAACGCACAACCAGAATCTCTTTCTTGAAATTCTTCCAATTTTTTTAAAATTTTATTTTTCACATTTTCAGTATACCAATTTCTTTTAGAGCAGTATTATTGTCAATAATTTCGTTATTTGTAGAAAAATGTTTTTATATCAGTTTCCAAATTATGTGGTTTAATAAACATTGCGGAAAATATAATATTAACTTTTAATAGATTTTTTTTTACTTCCTTTTTTTATCTGAATTGAAAAACTTTTGTATGCTTTATTTAAAAAAATTGTTGGATCTTTAATATTTAAGTTTATAATAGCACCTGTTCGTATTCGTTCCTGAAAACACGATTCAATATCTTGCCATAATAAATTTTTTTTAATTATTTTTAAATAGAGCAGAACGACTAAATTTTATCCTTTTTTGATTTTAAAATTTTCCTTATAATTTTTTAAATAAGTTAAACTTGATTCAATTTTTGAAAAATTTTCAATTTTTGAAAAATTTGCAATACATTTTGATTTACTTTTTTTCACTAATCTTATTATTTTATTTAAATATTTTATCCAAAATAAATATTCATCTTTTTTTAATTAATCTGCTTACCTGCTCGATTTTATGTAGCACTTTACTGACCAACTGATCAAGAGTCTGTAAGCTAATTTCAGAATTAACATCCATTTTTATAATGGACTGAAGTCTATTAGAATAGTTGAATAGGGATCTAGGTATATACATATTTTTTTAAGTTGTTGCAGTGAATTAGATTTTATTATAATACATAAGATAATTTCAATGAATCCATAATAATAAAGTTAACAAATTAACCCACAATTAAAGAAATAAGTTTTTACACCTTATATAAAAAATATATTCTATTTACAAATTAAGTAATCATTTCTACTGCGTAGTTGCATATGTAAATGTAAGTAATGGTTTTGTTCTTATACAATAGGAGAGGTTTGAGTTTTTTGTATTATTCCATTTAAATATTTCTTAAGAAATATATTTATCTTAAAATTTATATTTTTTCAAAAATAAAATGTTTGAAACTAAATTTCCTAGTTTACCCTCCCATTAAAACAAGAATCCACATCTTCCCAAACTAATTTTTTTTTCAACAGACCCTTGTTATTTTTTAAGTGCAATTTAAAACGTAATAAAAAGTGTTTTTAAAATTGACAAATTACTTTCTATTAAAGTTTTTGCATATACCATAAAAAAAATCAGTAACTTTCAAAGAAAATCAAAATAAATACTATTATTTAATTAAATGGAATTTTGCATATAGACAAGCTCGAAAAAGTGACTGTCAAAAATATTATCTAGACAGACTTCGTTTAAAAAAAAATTAAAGAATGTGAAAGTGTACTTGAAAAAATTCTAAATACAGAACATAGATATAAAATATACAATGAAAGGATAAATATATTAAATAAGTAAAATAAGTTTAAAAAATAAGTAAGTTCCTGTTAAATAAATATAACTTGATCAAAAAAAAATAACTTACTGAAACAGTTGATTCATGACAACTAAAACCATTTTTAACGGAAAATTAATTTTATTTTTTACCAATACCACGATTGTAGATGGTGTCATAGAAATTTTTTTTTTATTTTAAAACTTTTTAATTAGAAAAATATTCTATATTCATATATAGAACTATTAAAATGTAAAAAACTAACTCCGCATCCAATCGTTCACTTAGAATTTATATAACATCGTAAGTATTTTATTTGGGGAACACAGTGAAAAAAAAGTATACAAATATTATTATTTACTTACCCAAAAAAAATAGAAATATTTACTAAAATTACACGTATCACTATTATCTAACTAATCCAAATAATTTATTCTAAGATTTGGTTGTTTTATTAAAATTTTGTTTTGAACTATTTCCATTTCATCTTCCTCGAATAAAGTTACTTTTGAAATTTTATTCACTTTTTTTTTATAAAGTTTGTGAATATGAAAATTTGACAATGTTGATGATCCCTGATTGGGAACGAAATTCGTTTTAAGTAAATTAGGAAATTTAGCTTCAAACTTATTGACAGGTCTCTGATTAACAACAAAATTAGTTTTAGACATTCTTTTTTTGTCAAATCACTTTTACCGTACTTGTTAATGGATTATATTTTATTAATCGATCGTATAAAATTAAACAATATGCACTAGTATTTTCTGGAACTGAAAAACTTGTTTCAAATTCTATACGAATATCAACAAACGAATAGACAGAGAACTGATACCAAACGCAAACTCTGGACAAGTATAAGTACAAATTTATCATTGAAAAAATTAACAATTTTGACGTAGATGACGATAAAAGTATTCATAAATTTCAAAGGAAATTTTCAACAAAATTTGCTGCGTTACATATTGTAACACCACGTCCATAGTAAATATTTCTTTATCTTTTATCATAATTACTAGCAAAAACAGACGTCGAACATATTAATTTTAATTAACAGAAAAACAATTCTCGGTACTCGACCTTTTCTTATCTGCGAACCTGACCTCTAGTCTTACGTCCAACATATTAATTAACAGAAAAACAATTCTCGGAATTCGGCGAGGCTCTTGTGATGACGCGAGGCTCGGCGAAGCTCGCTTCTTGGAAGTTTTTTTTGAAAAATAACACCTACCTGTGCAAACCAGGTGTCACGCTTAAGACAGGTGCACAAAAGTGACAGGTAAACACTTCTTGCAGGCAGGTGTTATTTTTGAAAAAAACTTCCAAGAAGCGAGCTTCGCCGAGCCTCGCGTCATCACAAGAGCCTCGCCGAATTCCGAGAATTGTTTTTCTGTTAATGTTGGACGTAAGACTAGAGGTCAGGTTCGCAGATAAGAAAAGGTCGAGTACCGAGAATTGTTTTTCTGTTAATTAAAATTAATATGTTCGACGTCTGTTTTTGCTAGTAATTATGATAAAAGATAAAGAAATATTTACTGTGGACGTGGTGTTACAATATGTAACGCAGCAAATTTTGTTGAAAATTTCCTTTGAAATTAATGAATACTTTTATCGTCATCTACGTCAAAATTGTTAATTTTTTCAATGATAAATTTGTACTTATACTCGTCCAGAGTTTGCGTTTGGTATCAGTTCTCTGTCTATTCGTTTGTTGATATTCGTATAGAATTTGAAACAAGTTCTTCAGTTCCAGAAAATACTAGTGCATATTGTTTAATTTTACACGATCGATTAATAAAATATAATCCATTAACAAGTACTGTAAAAGTGATTTGACAAAAAAAGAATGTCTAAAACTAATTTTGTTGTTAATCAGAGACCTGTCAATAAGTTTGAAGCTAAATTTCCTAATTTACTTAAAACGAATTTCGTTCCCAATCAGGGATCATCAACATTGTCAAATTTTCATATTCACAAACTTTATAAAAAAAAAGTGAATAAAATTTCAAAAGTAACTTTATTCGAGGAAGATGAAATGGAAATAGTTCAAAACAAAATTTTAATAAAAGAACCAAATCTTAGAATAAATTATTTGGATTAGTTAGATAATAGTGATACGTGTAATTTTAGTAAATATTTCTATTTTTTTTTTGGGTAAGTAAATAATAATATTTGTATACTTTTTTTTCACTGTGTTCCCCAAATAAAATACTTACGATGTTATATAAATTCTAAGTGAACGATTGGATGCGGAGTTAGTTTTTTACATTTTAATAGTTCTATATATAAATATATTTTTTTCTAATTAAAAAGTTTTAAAATAAAAAAAAAATTTCTATGACACCATCTACAATCGTGGTATTGGTAAAAAATAAAATTAATTTTCCGTTAAAAATGGTTTTAGTTGTCATGAATCAACTGTTTCAGTAAGTTATTTTTTTTGATCAAGTTATATTTATTTAACAGGAACTTACTTATTTTTTAAACTTATTTTACTTATTTAATATATTTATACTTTCATTGTATATTTTATATCTATGTTCTGTATTTAGAATTTTTTCAAGTAAACTTTCACATTCTTTAATTTTTTTTTTAAACGAAGTCTGTCTAGATAATATTTTTGACAGTCACTTTTTCGAGCTTGTCTATATGCAAAATTCCATTTAATTAAATAATAGTATTTATTTTGATTTTCTTTAAAAGTTATTGAATTTTTTTATGGTATATGCAAAAACTTTAATAAAAAGTAATTTGTCAATTTTAAAAACACTTTTTATTACGTTTTAAATTGCACTTAAAAAATAACAAGGGTCTGTTGAAAAGAAAATTAGTTTGGGAAGATGTGGATTCTTGTTTTAATGGGAGGGTAAACTAGGAAATTTAGTTTCAAACATTTTATTTTTGAAAAAATATAAATTTTAAGATAAATATATTTCTTAAGAAATATTTAAATGGAATAATACAAAAAACTCAAACCTCTCCTATTGTATAAGAACAAAACCATTACTTACATTTACATATGCAACTACGCAGTAGAAATGATTACTTAATTTGTAAATAGAATATATTTTTTATATAAGGTGTAAAAACTTATTTCTTTAATTGTGGGTTAATTTGTTAACTTTATTATTATGGATTCACTGAAATTATCTTATGTATTATAATAAAATCTAATTCACTGCAACAACTTAAAAAAATATGTATATACCTAGATCCCTATTCAACTATTCTAATAGACTTCAGTCCATTATAAAAATGGATGTTAATTCTGAAATTAGCTTACAGACTCTTGATCAGTTGGTCAGTAAAGTGCTACATAAAATCGAGCAGGTAAGCAGATTAATTAAAAAAAGATGAATATTTATTTTGGATAAAATATTTAAATAAGATAATAAGATTAGTCAAAAAAAGTAAATCAAAATGTATTGCAAATTTTTCAAAAATTGAATCAAGTTTAACTTATTTAAAAAATTATAAGGAAAATTTTAAAATCAAAAAAGGATAAAATTTAGTCGTTCTGCTCTATTTAAAAATAATTAAAAAAAATTTATTATGGCAAGATATTGAATCGTGTTTTCAGGAACGAATACGAACAGGTGCTATTATAAACTTAAATATTAAAGATCCAACAATTTTTTTAAATAAAGCATACAAAAGTTTTTCAATTCAGATAAAAAAAGGAATTAAAAAAAATCTATTAAAAGTTAATATTATATTTTCCGCAATGTTTATTAAACCACATAATTTGGAAACTGATATAAAAACATTTTTCTACAAATAACGAAATTATTGACAATAATACTGCTCTAAAAGAAATTGGTATACTGAAAATGTGAAAAATAAAATTTTAAAAAAATTGGAAGAATTTCAAGAAAGAGATTCTGGTTGTGCGTTATATGAAATTTTACATTTAAAAGTAAATATAAATAATTTTACCCCTATAAATGTTGACCTTTCAACTTACACAGAAATACCTCAATTTCTTAAAAATACAAAGGAATTATTAACATTAAAAATAATGATCAATATTATTTTTATGGTCAATTGTATGTGCTTTATATCCAGTAAGTGATAAAAAAAAACAAAAATATAAACAGAACATCATCTTACCCTCATTTTAGTGAGGTATTAAAGTATGATAACATTGAATTTCCCATATGCATTAAAAATATATTAAAATTTTAAATATTAAATAAATTATTAATTAACATTTTCACTAAAAAAAAATCTCAAATTGTTCCACTGTGTTCAAGTCAATAAAATTATTCTCCAAAAATAAATTTATTAATGATTCCTTGTAATAATAAAATGGATTATTTTAATGATGAAAATAACTATACAAATATATATCATTTTGCTTTAATTAAAGATCTATCACGTGTATTAAACCAACAAATGGGAAATATAAGTCACAAAAAATGGTTTAGTGAAAGATGTTTAAATCACTTTAAAACTGAAGAAAATCTTTAAAAACATTTAATTTGTTGTAAAACTACGAATAAAACCAAAATAACTTTACCATCTGAAGATAACAATATTTTAAAATTTACAAATTTTAAATTTAAACAAAGAGTTTCTTTTGCAATTTATGCTGATTTAGAAAGTATTTTAGAGAAAAAATCCAAACACAATTAATTCAAAGTCTACTACTACTACTACTACTACAATATATCAAGAACATAAAGCTTTCAGCATTACATATTATTTTAAATATATTAATTCTTTATCATATTTTAAAATATTTACAGGAAAAGATTGCATTGAATGGCTCGTGGTGCTATTCATTCATCTTGTAATCATCTTGACCTTTTGTTATCTGCGAAACTGACCCCATGACACTTGTATTATTTCACAATCTCTCTCCGGCTACGATAGTTATTTCTTAATGTAAAGGGAAAAAATTATTTTATTACCCATTAATAAAGAAAGATATATTTCTTTTACAAAATATATAGAAAATACAAATATTAATTTTAGATTTCTGGATTCTTATAGATTTATGTCTTCCAGTATTAACAATTTATCCTCTTATTTACCTAATGATAAAAAAATATTCTTAAGAGTTTTTATACATCAACTAACGAATTTGAATTACTATCACGTAAAGGAGTTTTTTCCATATGGATATTTAGATTGTTGGGAAAAATTAAAAGACACAACATTACCGAAAATAGAATCTTTTTATAGTTCCATTAGTGGTAAAAATATGTCACAAGTTGAATATTGTTTTGCTTAAACCGTTTTTTGGAATACTTTTAATATCAAAAATTTACAAGAATATGCAGAATTATACCTTAAAACTGACGTTTTTTACTTTTGGCTGATATTTTTGAAAACTTTAGAGACATGTGTCTAACAACATACGAACTAGATGCATTGTGGACCTATACAGTTCCAGGTTTAACTTATCAAATTGTTTTGTCACAAGGTATCGAATTAGAACTACTACTAACTGACATTGACATGCTTTTATTTATCGAAAGAGGTATTCGAGGAGGTATATCTCAATGTTCGAATAGATATGGTAAAGCTAATAATAAATATATGGAAACATCTTACGATTCAAAATTAACTCAATCTTATTTAATGTATTTTGATGTTAATAATTCATATGGTGCAGCAATGAGTTTACCATTACCTCAAAAAATTTTAAATGGAGTAATCCAAATAATTTTACACCTAATATTATTTTAAATATTGCTGACGATAGCGCCATTGGATATATATTTGAAGTTGATATAGAATATCCTAGAGAACTTTTTTCAATTACATAAAGATTTACCACTTTGTCCGGAACATTTATGTCCACCAAAATCAAAACTTCCAAAATTGCTAACTACATTTTTTATTAAAAAAAAATTATGTAATTCATTATCGAAATTTAAAACAAGCTTTACAATTAGGATTAAAACTTATAGAAATAGATAAAGTATTAAAATTTGATCAATCATGTTGGTTAAAAAAAATATATTGATTTAAATACAAATTTACGAAAAGAAAGTAAAAACGATTTTGAAAATTTTTTTTTAAGTTATTAAATAATGCATTCTTTGAAAAAACCATAGAAAACGTACGCAAACATAAATGGTAGATTTGGAGCAAATTTTTTATATTTCAGAACCAAATTTTCATAGTTGTACTTGTATTTCTAATGACATTGTTCTTATCGAAATGTCACGATTAGAAGTAAAAATAAATAAAACCAATATTTGTAGGTTTTAGCATTTTTTTTTTGGATCTGTCAAAAAAACGTTTCTTTATGACTTTCATTATAACTATATAAAAAATAAATTTGGATCTAACACAAAACTTTTGTATACAGATACCGATTCTTTAATATATCATTTTTTTCTCGTTGACGATATCTATCAACATATTAAAGAAGATATTCATTTATTTGATACTTTAGATTATCCTTATAACAACGTATATATAATATGCCCTCAAAAAGTCAAAAAATTTAGGATTAATGAAAGATAAACTAAATGGAACAATTATATTAGAATTTATAGGTCTTAAATCTAAAACGTATTCTATAAAAGTATATAAAACACAAATGGAATTAGAAAAAGATATAAAAAAATGAAAAATCAAGGAATAGATTTAAAAGAAATTGATAATTTTATTTAAAATTATAACATTATTAAAAAAGCAAAGGGAATTAATAAAACTGCACTTAAAACAATAACTTTTGATGACTATTATCAACGTATTTTTAATAATACTTGTAATAATGTTAATCAAAAAATGATTGTATCAAAATTACATAAAGTTTATACATTTAATCAGACAAAAGTTGCTCTTAATCCCTACGACGATAAAAGAATCGTCAATTACAAATATACAGATACTTTACCATGGAGATTTCCTTAAAACTAAAATTTACCTAATTAAAAAAACAATATTCATCTTTTTAATTTTTTTAATTTTTCTATTATCTGTTTCGAATAAAGCACCTAGAACAAAAAGTAAACAACAATATTAAAAGGTTATATTCTAAAAAATTAAATATATCAAAAAATATTATAATAAATAGGATATACAAAAAAATTACTATTTTTTTTATTTTTTTTAGAATAAATCAAAAAAAAAATGACTACACCAAGAACCAAACTTTTTGATGCACCATCATCATCGTCGTCGTCGTCGTCATCGTTGATAGCAGCAGCAGCAACAACAACAACAACAACAACAACAACAACAGTACCATCATCATCACAATTGGTTGATTATAGTTGGGATGAAGATGGAACATTCGAAACTTATGATCCTATCCGTTACGTATCCAACCATTTGGTACTGCGACAAAGTCCGATAGGTGCTTCAAAAAGTGTAAAAAGGGAATTTCGTAGATTAGAACGAATAAAACATCAGTCTCATCATCAACAACAACTACAAAACCAAAGATCCAGGCAGGTATTAAATTAATAAGTTTGTTGAATACCAATATTTACTTCATATAATAACTAAATTTCCATTTTTTTCAGATTAAATTAAGGAAAAAACACACTCAGAGGCTCTAGCTCCTAGACAATTTACCTCTGAAGCGGCTGGATTCGATCTTTTCAGCGTAGAAGACCACACCATTGAACCATCATCAAGGACAAAAATTGGCACAGGCATACAAATTGAAATACCACAAGGATTCTACGCTGAAATACATTCCAGATCGGGCCTAAGCTACAAATATGGAATCGAAGTCGGAGCGGGCATCATTGATCAAGAATGTATTTAAAGTTTTGTTTAATCATCCAAATATCGCATTTAAAATTTGTAAATCAGACAAAATTACACAAGTCATCATCAAAAAAAATCTATTAATTGCACTTTTGTATCGACTAACAGTATTTTTTTTGAGACATTAAGGGGAAATAAAGGTTTCGGATCATCTGATAATATTAAATAAAATATGTCATGTTTTTTTATTTAAAAAACCTGTACTCATAACACATTATAACTACAAATTTGTATAAATCCAAACCGAATTTATACTAAAAAAAGTTCAACTTACAAATCCAGTGACATACCTACTTCAAGATGCAGAAAAACCAGACATTTTTTTAGTGGAAAAAGTGTTAAAACGTAAAAACAATAAAGTATTTGTAAAATGGTTAGGTTTCAGTGATAAGCATAATAGCTGGATAGATAAAAATAATGTAGAGTGACTTAATAAAATAATTTTCATGTACGTTTTATTTATTATATATTATTTACATGTTTTCTACAAATAATTTATTTATCTTCAAACAGAAAAACAATGTTTATAATTATATAACAACTTGGCGTTTGATAATGCACAATGCCAAGTAGTGCCATATGGATCCTTGTGAAAGTGACATTCGGGAACTTTCTTAAACTTGCTTAGCTTCGGTTCACTCTCCAGAGGTATTTTAAAAAAAAATTTTTCCGCACTTTAACATGCCTTTTAACATGCTTTTGTTATATGGTGGTTTCAAAAGAAAATTTGAACAACGTGTTCCATCATACACAGCTAGTTCTTTTGGAATAAATCCAGAGGCACAATTAAATCCCTGGATATCAAGACACAAAATTGAATTTTCTCCTGCCATAGTTCGAGTTACGAGACCCACGAAGTAAAACTAACAACACATAAAATAAACCGTAGTAGTTTTTTTTTTACATTTTAATTTCCATATTTTTACACTGTTCTATTTTGACATTAAAATCATAGACCTAATACTATTTACACCAAATACATAATTCGCTAAACAAGGATCACAAAATTTTAATAACTTCACTCTATGTTTTAAGTGTTTGTTAATATTTTTTTTCAACTGAACAATTACATTTTTGGCATAAAAATTGTATTCATTTATAGAAGGCTTACGTATATATTAATTATGTGTGCTATACATATTTTTAATCACCTGGTATACGTTATTATTCTAAACAAATATTATTTATTAAAACATTATTATTGCTCATCTCAATACTACACAAAGATCTCCTTATCTACATCCTCGACCTTTTCTTATCTGCGAACCTGACCTTCTAGTCTTACGTCGTCGAACACATTCATGAAAACAAGCTATTCTCGGTATTTTTCGAAAAACAAGTATTTTACGTATTTATTCAAACATTGCTCATCTTAATACTACACAAACATCTCCTTATCTACATCCTCGACCTTTTCTTATCTGCGAACCTGACCTCTAATCTTACGTCGAACATATTCATTTTAATTGACAGAAAAACAATTCTCGGTACTCGACCTTTTCTTATCTGCGAACCTGACTTCTAGTCTTACGTCCAACATATTAATTAACAGAAAAACAATTCTCGGAATTTGTGATGACGCGAGGCTCGGCGAAGCTCGCTTTTTGGAAGTTTTTTTTCAAAAATAACACCTACCTGTGCAAACCAGGTGTCAGGCTTAAGATAGGTGCACAAAAGTGACAGGTAAACACTTCTTGCAGGCAGGTGAGCCGAAGAGCTCCTGGGACCGATCGGTGGTCAAGATGCCATCGAGGTGCACAGGACCGCCCCTGCTATACTACTTCCGTTAAACAATATTTATCAGGACAACGAACTAAATTTAAGTTCTAAGACATATTTAAACATTATATATATATATATATATATATATATATATATATATATATATATATATATATATATAAATAATCAAAAAATGGGGTAGCGGGGTTGCAGCCAATTACAATATATATCTAATTGTTTTTTCTAAAAGTGGCAAAAAATAATCTCTTTTGTGTTTAAAAGGTGAAGGGGACTCACAGATGGGTACTTATATGTTTGTTTTCCCTTCATCAACAATATAAAGACGATTATTATTTAGTTTTAAGGTTTAATAAATTACAGTATATTATATTTAGATTATGTAAATGGGATTTTTTATTCGTCGGGTTTACGTGATTATTTATATGCACCATTTCCAGAAAATTTCTAAATTAAAATAATTATTTTCACAATCGAGAACCTCCGCCCTACTGAATGTCCTGTGTCTCTGACGTGTTGAGAAAGGGCACATGCTTCGCGTTTTGATCTTGTATCACTTTTGTGGGAAATTATGCTATCCTTTAGAGGCCTTGAAGTTTTCTCCTATGTATGTTTGAATACAGTGTAAAAAACCGATTTTATAAATCACATTTGATTTGTTGCGCCTTTTTGTTTTGTCTTTAAGAGAAGTAAAAAGTGTACTCATTGGTTTAACGTCTTTCATGGCTATTACAATATTTTAATTTTTGAATATATTAGCTAATTTGGGGGTTAATTCTTGTACATATGGAAAAGAAACATCCCTTTTTATTATTTGAGGGCTAGTAGAAACAGTTGATGGATTGTTTGGTACTATACAATCACTTGAGTAGATTAATTTGTTTAATAAAGTTTTTGGATAAGAATTGACTAATACTAAGTTATTTAAACGCTTTAAATTTTGCTCTCTTAATGACTGGTGGCAGATTAATAAAATTTTCTTTTTTAGGTCAAGTCAAGTATGAGGTTTATTTTAATTTTTTCAGAGTGGTATGAAAAATAATTTAAATATCTATCGGAACTGTAATGTTTTATGTACCAATCTAAAATGATTTTACTCCTGTTTGTTTTAATGAGTCTTGTGTCTAAAAATGGTACACCTCTCTTAAACTGTCCTTAAATTGTGAAGTTATACTGATTATAGTTATTAAAAATGTTTATTTTGCTTCCAATCGGAATGGCGCAAATTAGATCATCAACATATTTTTTTTAAAAAAATAGTAATTTAAAACTTAGTTTTTGGAATACATATAGTAGATCATCTAAGACATACTGAGGTAAAATAGGAGAAATGTTTGAGCCCATTGAGATTCCAAATACTTATTTATAAAATTCATTATTAAAAGACAAACAGGTGTTATTCAATATTCAATTCAATAAATTCTATTACTTCAAAAAAGTTCGATTGATTTAAAGAGCAAGGAACTTTTTTAGACCAATTTTTTTTTTAATACTACCCTTAACTAATTCTAAAAGAATGTTGGAAAATAAAGTCCAAGCTTATAATATGATAATTTACCGCTAACTGGAACTCGTTTATACAATTTGCTAAACTAAAAGAATCTGCTATGTAGGTTATTGTAATCGTATGCAGTGTTTAAAACGTCTGTGATATAACCAGCTGGTTTAGAAGTTGGGGAATCTATAGAGGATATTATTGGTCTGAGAGAAATCGTAAGTTTGTGTGTTTTTGGTAACCCGTTAAACTTGGGGCATAAGGAGTTATAAATTGTCATTTTTCTTTGCAGTAGCGTTCCATAGTTGTTTTGCTTTTTTAATTTGGAAATAATTTGATTGGCCTTTTGTTGATTTGTAGATGTAGAATCGCGTGGGATTTTTTGGTAATAAACTTCGCCGCTGAGTAAACACATAGCCAATTCTAAATTGTGTTCTTTGGGAATTGCGACAGTAACATTACCTTTGTCAGATCTCGTTATGTAAATGTCGGGGTGATTTTTTAAAAATATTTTAGTTTTACTGTACCATTCAGTTACTTCCGAGAAAACAGCCTCTCCCTTATGATAATAATTAGTAATGACATTAACCGCCTGTGCACTATAAATATTGTTTTCATTAATATTGTCTACTTGTGATATTCTTACTTCAACGTCTGCTAAAATATAAGGAATTGAGACGTCTTTTTATGTGACAGGGAGGCAAAACTTAGGTCCCAATGATAGGATGTTTTTTGCTTCTATAGGAAAAATTACAAGTGTAAGATATTTTTTAAATATCTTTTCAACTAAATGAGATTTAAAACAATTTATTCGTCACAGGCTTTTAAAAATAATTACCTAGAAATCCATTTCCCAATTTTTTGAAAATTGAACCTCATGGGTGGGATGAGTTACGGTTAATTCTATTTTATTTTTAATTTTATTTCTATTTTTACAATATCTCTTCAACTAAATGATTTATTTCCTTCGTCAAAGGCTTTCAAAAATATTTCTCTGAAAACAGTTTTCTGGATTTTTTAAAATTCCGTCCTTAAGTGGGTAAATTGTGTTTTTCCCTTTTCTGCAATATCACTTCAAATAAATGGGTTTTTAAAACACTACTTTTGTTCACGGCTCTTAAAAATAATTATCTAAAAGCCGATTGCTGAATTTTTCGAAATTCTATTTGAGGTAAAAGGGGTAAAATCTGTTACTTTTTACATATTCTCTTCAAATAAATACATTTTTTAAAAGTTCTTTCGTCAATAAGTTTTTAAAATCTAAAACCAATTTCTGGATTTTTTTAAGATGCCACCTTTAAGGGGGCGAATTTTGTTTTATTTTTTTTACAATATCTCTAACTAAATGAGTTTTTAAAAACAATTCTGTTGTTGGCAATGGCTTTCAAAAATAATTACCTAAAAGTTAGTTTCTGAATTTTTCGAAATAAGGAGGTGAGATATGTCTTTACTTTTTGTACAATAACTCCTTAACCAAATGAGTTTTTGAAACAATTAGTTTTCGCCAATAGCTTTTAAAAGTAACTAAAGGGTAAATTGTGGTTTTACTTTTTTAACAATTTTTTGAATTAAATGAATTTTTAAAACAATTATTTCATCAAATTTTCGGAAATATTTGCCTAACAAACGACTTCTGGATTTTTCGAACTCTTACATATAAAGGGGTGAAATATGTTTTTAAGTTTTTTACATTATCTCTTCAACTAAATGAGATAAACGGGTTTTAAAAATAATAACCTAAATATCAATTTCTAGATTTCTTGACATTTCGCACTTATAAACAGTGTTAATAAATACATATTAGCAAGGGTTTAAACTGCTACAAAAACAATGTCTTTTTTGCAAGGAATGGATTCTTGTGGCGATACATCAATGAAAAAAATGAAGATAATATCAACATCTTATGATAAACTCGCAAAATAGAAAGATCGAAGAATAATACAAATTTTTAACATAAAATATGGTTTAAAAACAATGTTAATAAATAGGGTGTTAGGAGTTTGACTACAAATATTTCAACACGTGATAGTATGGACCATTTTGATTAAAAACTGCTTAAATAACATAGGGGCGATTCCTTACTATTTTTCAGAAAACCGGCCTTAAATTTGTATTTTGTTTTATTAATTTTTAAGCACATCGTTAAACACATATATTAATTTCGTTATGTAAAACAATTAATTTAATTTTATTATGTAATACAATTAATTATATGATTTTCTATAAAATGCCTACACATTTTTTCTTAGTAAAATATCAGAACGACCTAAAGTCAAAAAATAAAAAACGAATAAATTGTATTTTACCATAGAATGATTATTCGAAAACGACAACATTTCCCACCGTAGAGAAACGAGCAGGCTCGCGAGCAGGCTTCAACGAACATAACAATTCTCAAACATATCTGTTGCAGTTGTCTTGTCTTTTGGTTCTTTCACCTTAATTTTTTGGCGTATGAGGCAATTCCATACCGTTTTAATAGCCAGTCGGGATTTAAAAACTCGTAGCCAGTACAGGCTTTGACTTTAGAGGACTTACCCCGAAGAAGATAATTTTGCCGAAAAAACTAAGAACTCGAAAATTTTACTTTAAACATACTGACAGCCGATGAATGTTGTTTTGCTAGAGATGGAATTTTAAATTAAAATAACACACACACCTGGGCTCAAGGAAATCCACACACAACAAAAATCAACAAGGCCGATTTCAATAACGGTTTTCAATAAATATTTGGGCTGGAATAATCCACAATCGGTTAATCGGACCTTTTGAGCTACCAAGGCGTTTAACAGGAGAGGCATACCTCCAATTTTTAACTAATGACTTGCCCACTCTTTTAGAAGATATTCCTTTAGCTCAGCGAGCCAGTGTCCGGTTTCTTCATGATAGAGCCCACATTCATAAGAATGTGTTACAACATCTGGATGATACGTTTGATCATAGGTGGATAGGTCGAAATGCCCCAGAACCTAGAAAATAGCTTTCGAGATCACCAGACTTAAACCCTCTTGATTTCTATTTTTGGGGTCACCTGAAAACATTATTGTATAATAGGGTTGAACTTGAAAATGACGATGACCTTATAAACCGTATTTTTGATTGATGCAGCGGAACAAATCAGATAAAGACCTAACGTTCTTGAATCTGTTCAAAAAAATTGACTTCTCCGTATTTATGCGTGTTTAAATAGTGGCGGTAGTCATTTTCAGCATTTACTTTAAGTTTTCAAAATACTTTTTTTAGTGTACCTACCTAGTGCTACAAATTAATATGCTTTCTAAGTTCATGTTTATTAATTTTTGGAAACTAACAAACCTAATCTAAAAGCTTTTTACTATTTTTTTATACACGCCGATATTATGCTAACAAATTACAATTTATTAAACAATTAGTTCATACATTCCAAAAAAATAATCAAAATAAAATAATTGAATCGTTTTTGAAACCTACATGTTTTTTTATACCTCTTTGTTGAGAAAACACAAGTAATCAGATTGTCATTACGTTGATGTAGAAGCAAATAGCAGTGTTGCCATGTTGTCTTGGAATTAGTTGAAACCTTTTCCAAAATTATATATCGCGTAAACGCTTTCGAATTTACCGATGGTGTGTAAGAATATTTTGTTTAAAATCATTCATACTATCCTATGTTAAAATATTTGTAGTCAAACCCCTAACACCCTGTATATAGTAGCAAGGGTTGGAGCTGCTACAAATCAATGGCTTTTCTCCAAGGGATCCTGGATTTATATGGAGATAAATCAATGAAAATATTGTAGGCAATATTAACGTCTTATGATAAACTTGCAAAACAATAAAAATCGAAGAATTTTTGTATCAAAATACATGCAATTGAACGCTCTTGAAAAAGTTTTAAACATAACGCAAAATATTGAGGTAGTTGCAGAAAATAAGTTTAATTATAGAAATTATAGCAGAGCCGAATAAGAAAAATCTTCTTGCACAGCAGCGACATCTACTCCATATACTGTAAATATCTTAATCTGCTGTCAGAGGTTTTGCTTTAAATATTATCGCAGTATTAATCAGGTAGTATGGAATCCGAATAAGCATATTTTCCATAACAATGAGTTAAGTAGAACAGGCATATCTTCAAGTTCCTGTTTACATTATGGACATACAATCCTCGTCCGTTCGTGTCTCCTTTGTATTGATGTACAATATTGATACTAATTGGCCTTGTTGCTTAATTATATCATGGCCTGTCGTAATATCAATCACTGATTTAACTGCCAACATGGAACCGGCCCATCAGTGTTACTGAACTAATAAAGCCATGCACGACAGGCATCGATATGACTATCTAAGTCAATCAAATAACTACTCTAATTAGATTATTTCTATAAGATGCAGTATATTTGTTACTTTTGAATAAACATTTTTAACTACCGTAATACAATAATATATATTTCAAAAACTCTCCTTCATATGCGCCTATGTCCTTGAAATCAAAATAATTAGGATAGGTACGCTTTTGTTTAACTAATTTTACCTTGTGATTTTGCAGAATCGGTTATGATTAAACATTATCTAACTCACAAAGTAAAAATTGATTACCTCACCAGAATTAAAACATAATAAAAAGGTACAAAAAAGCTTAAGCTTTTTTTATGGTAAGATTTATTTTAAAACCACAGAAGCTATACACCATCATTTTTTTTACTTCCCGTTTAACTGGCCACTTATGATAATGATACCATAATTATAATTTAACACAAGTTATTAGGGGTGTATTATAATCGCAAAAATGAAAGCGGATTCTCGAATTTTTAGAGTCCCTAGAATACAACAAACATATTATCAAAATGCAAACAGTTAACGTCACAATTTAGTGTACTATTAGTTTCTGATAATATGTGGGATTTTATTAATTACAATTAACTACTCTGACTAGTTCTGGTTTTATTGAAATTGTGGCATTTTCTGTTCGTTTCGTTTATCTATTGTTATGAAATAATTATTTAATTTAAAATACAATTTTGTTTGGTTGTAGAATGTTTAGAAGTATTTTATTTAAATTATTAAATGAAATTATTTCATTTGGAACGCTCTGCATATTTGTCAGTAAAACAGTGTACAAAACTGAAGCTATTGGCCGACTACTCGAAGTGACGGAACAAAGCGTTGTGATTGGTTATTGGTATCCGTACTTATGCGCCGCTTGCTATGGTACACGCCCTTTTTATTAAATAAATAGCGCGCACCATTCTATGTTCGTGACAACTTACTCAGGACGTCGTGCTGTGAATACGTTACGTTAGGGCACAATCTATTCTCGGAGATGAGAAGTCGAAATAAACATTTAAACTGTCTTGTGAAAACAACTCTTTACTTCAAGCTGTCCCCATTTCCATCTGCGAGTAAGCACTCCCTAGAGCACCAAGGTGAAGTTATACCTCAAAAATTGCAGATCATACTTACCTGTGACGCAGAAGACGGCCGCAGTCGGAACAGGACGTGGCGAAACATATTCACTATTGTCCAGTAGAATCAATTTTCAGTTTCTTTTTTATTAACGGATAGTGGCCTCCAGGAATAATAGGTCCCGGCATCAGGCTTAGGGAAGATCCTTAAAATCGGGTTTCTAACGAAGTTTGTTTATGTTATTTTTTACCATTTTTTTACTTTACATACTTGAGGGTGACCTTGAAACGAGTCCACAGTATTTTTGATTTTCCTAGAACACGTATTTTAAGTTCAGTTTTATTTTTCTTGTCGATCAACGCCCTTCAGGCCTACGACCTACTTACCTGATTGCTTACTTATTTAAGTTAGTCAACAATCCTGACAGTCTGAGGGAGGAATTAACCTTTATATGGGGGACGGAAACCATTCCCATGGGAACCGATGTGTGTTGTAGCGTCGTTGCTCCTCTTGCCTGACTCGGCTTAATGGATACATTTTGCTCTCCGCGTACCGCTAGGGTTAGGGGAGCACTCGGGGGGTGCCCTGTGTAATCCGTGTAAAAATCCGGATTCGCGAAAGTCGTTACTTACAAAGAAAATTAAAATTTCTTGTTAAGAGGAATCCAGTCGACTTCAGTAAATCCTACTTTACTCTTGATTACTTATCCCGACGACTAGTGGAATTTTCAGACAAGGAATCCGAACACTCCCCCCGCGCAGTGCACGAGAGTGCCGATCGTCTAACCATCACAGAAAGACAGGGTAATTCTTCCACTAACATTTCCTATAGGCAAGACCCAGATATTCTGCTTCTCCGATGAGCCTCTCGTTACGCCCCCGAGCATTGGAGGTCCAGAAGCTTCTTAGGAACCACGTAACGGTGTCCGGTGAGACATCATTGCTCCACGCGTCACAGCGTTGCGCAGCAGAGATTCTTCAGAGCCAACCCGGAATCGAACAAGAGATTGTGCAGAAAGATGCCCCTGAGGCTGCTTTCAAAAGGCAGGCTAAGAAGTGTAGCAGGATTATCAGGCGGTTATTTATTATATTTAAAATTATTTATTTATTTTATTTATTTATTTGAGGCCTAGCGGGCAACCCTGTTACAATACTGAAATTAACTAAGGTGCGATAAGTTAAATCAAAGGTACTCTGTAGGCTTCTTCGTAAATTATAATTTACAATATTATCAAATATAATTGTTAAATTGGATTACACATCTTATCTCACCAATTTTGCGACATATAAACTCGAACGCAACAGTTCTGCAACAACGATGGTATCTTCTTCTTGAACTGCAACAACGATGGTATCTTCTTCTTGAACATATATTTATTTTAACTAGCAGGTTTTTTATTTAAATAAAATATTTGGTTTTTAAAAACAACTTAAAAATCTATTAACAAAAGTAAAGGAAGTGAAATTATGTACAAAAATAATCTTTAAAATTGATAACAAAAAAAAGTATTTAAGTCTAGAAAATGAGGGGATTATCCTAAAATCTCCAACCTTAGTGCAATAAAAAATAAAACCAGTTACTTCCCAAATAAATCATAGAATAAAAATAAAATATCTTTGAAAATCCCTCAACTTTAATATCCCACTGTATACGTAAAGTACCATAATCCACAACAAAAGAAGAATTTAAGATCAACTATAAGAAACTAAACTCTGACAGAGTGAAGACTTTTAGACTTCCCGTAAAATACAAAGTTAGCTCAGCTATTACTAGATCCACCCCTTAGACCAATCCCCTCTTTGATTTTATTAGTTAGGACGAAACGAATAAAGCTGTGAATGGTGAGGCTTAAGTACCTACTCTATACTTTAAATTCGGAACTTCGTCTTAAAGACACCAGATGTCACCCATGATAGTAAAAAGTGAATAAATCGATTAAAATAATATTCCCTTCAATTCTTAGTCCTAAGATTATGTATATAATTTAATATATATGCCTATACTAACTTATCCATATTATGGGTCCCAAAAGTCATTAACAAATCAAAATTATGCCCCAAAAACATGGCTGTTCGGTAATGCTCCTATTATAAAGTACTCTATTGTATTTTTAACATAGTAAATTGACCATTTATTATCATTGCAACGAACCAAATAAAATACTTTAATTAATATTTGCATCAAGTTAAATTTAACGGACCAAAGAAAGATTTCCATGAGACAGGGACCATGAACTCTCGAAAAGGAAGGTATAAATTGTAACATCTTAAGAAAGTTTATATATAAATCTGTCTACAATACAGTCTAAAATATAGCGTTTGGGATATACGATATTTATTACTTTGTTTAGGTTTTAAAATTATCGAAACTAATATTAGCCAAATCCAATTATAATTCCTTTGAAATAAGCAAGCCTGTTTAAGCGTTAAAGTTAGACCCAACAGTTTTAGTAAAATATTGTTTGAATTATATTTAGAATATATAAAAATATATACTCTATACCGTTGTTATAGTCTATTCTGTTACAGAAGCGAAAATGAGCATCCAAACTTTAGATTTAATGATAAAAATGTGCTATTTAATTGCTTTTGTTGAACCAACAATATATTATTATCTGTATTTTGTGTGTTCATTGTATATGCCAATAAATTAAAATTTCGTAACAAATAATTAATATCTTTTTATTAAAGTCTTTAATAGGTATTTTTTAGTTAGGGTGTAGCTGAATCTAAAAAAAAATAGGTTTTGTTCAAAAAAAAAAAAAGTTGAATTTGGTTCCCCAGTGAATATGACGAATTATACCTACAGGTCGTGATCAGACTGACTTTAAAGAAAATACTGAAGTAAACATTTCAACATCAAAATGTCGTAACAGATGACAGCTGTAATAAAATGAATTAATAATTATTTGAGTAATGTATTTATGACGTCATTTTATCTCGCAGAGTACCCACGTAATCAAGACGAAACGTTTAAAGTAGCGACCATTCATTTAAACTCCACACGAGATTTAAACGACCCATTTATTCTGGAAAAGCTGGCTGCAGGCTGCAAGCTGCACTTACACAAAATATAACACAAATAACTTTAACGAACGCTGACATTGCAATGTAATTAAACAGGTGCTCTATGCAAACAAATTTAAATGAATTCTCTGACTTCTTGAGCAATATTCCTGTTTTCTTAAACAATTTACAACAAGTTTGAGACAAAAAATATCACCAAGAACACATATGTCTTCTTTCTCCTACTGTATTTATGTATGTATGTACGTAAGTAATATGAATGTAAGTAATGTATATGTATATACCTATTGTTGTAAGGTATATGTATATACCAATTGTTGGAAGTTGAGTACCATTCTGCCAACATAAACATTGAGGAGGCACACTTGCGCAAGCACCTTAAAATACCTTAAGTATTTTTGAAACTATTTATACAACCCTGTACATAAAACCCGTTTAAAAACAAATTTTTCCACCCCTGTCTAAGAGGAAAACAACCCTCCCATTTCAAAAGAATTAACAATATTCTATAAAAGTAATACTAAATCAGTCCAGTTTCATAAATTTACAAATATAACTTTGCTTCTTATAATGGCCAGAAAAGAAACTCCGTTGTACTTACTCAGCACGTTGCCAGTAGTGTTGACGTTACTTTGTTCTCTCTTGCTCATTTGTACTTCGTTGTAACGTATAGTTATTTACCATTGTTTAGGTTTCTTTTCTATTAAAAACTCTTTAGACCAATAAGATATCATTTGGCCTATGAATATAAAGATCCTCTGAAACGAGGTTCATCAAGTTGGTTAGGCAGTAGTAGTGTTCAAGTCAAGTTTTACTAGGCTAGCGTACAAGTTAAGTCGGTATGTTATTCTCTTATCGGATTAAATATCTCATCATTTATACCTATAATGGGAAGAAATTGAGGCAACTGTATGACGTTCAGGTGTCATAATATGTGACAGGTATATTTAATGATATAGGTATGTTAGTGGACCTCAAGTGAAGATTTTTATGTTACCAAAAGGAGTATTTCTGTGAAAATTATGAGTTTATTACCCAGCCTTAATTGAATTCCTGGCCGTAATGCCAATGTGGTTTTTCTTCTTTTATTGCCTAAAAATAGTATTCCCTCTAGTAAGTGACTGACCTGTGTGATATCCAGCAGTCTGTGTCCAAATTTTGGGTAATATTTATTTATTTTTTTACAATTCTAGAAATCACTTATATTTTAACCATTTTTTTATGTTATGTTTTTCGTGTGGTAAAATGAACCATGTCTTTGATAATATTATATTTTAACAATGTAAAATTTTCAAACTCAAATTAAAAAGGAAGTAAGGTTCCAGTCTTGGCGTAGCAGCATATTAATCTGCTCAACATTTGAAGCATCCAAACTCGGCAAAAACGTCAAGTGTGAAAAGAATGGTCTTTAACATTATTTAATTACCTAATAAAAAATGTCTATATATTTACATTTAAATTCATTTCATGTGTGCTTATCTTAAAATCAATGTCATTTAGTTGTAACTTGATTCGGATTTTTTTTGAACAGATTTTTTTTATTTTATTGCAATTCACTCATGTAATAAAACAGATCTGTTACAATTTTGCGTCTCATTGGTCTTAGTAATTTAATCAAATCCAAAAAGAAAGGTAAAGGTAAATATTACTAATTTACTAAATAAATTAAAAAAGTTGGCTAGGAATAAGAAAATGAATTAACCAACTATCAGTTTATAGTCAAGAGAACTAAGACAATTTAACTCTGTCCTTTGAATCAAAGCACCAGGTACATTGTTGTCATTCCTTTATGGCATTTAGTAGTTTTCCTATAGTTCCTATAGGTTGGTATAAAATTCAGGTCGATCGATGTTAAGGCTGATCTAAAAAATAAATGCTGCGTGCTTGTACTTCGTACGGGTGTCCCATAGAACAAAAACGATTAAGTTGATTCAGAACACTATATTTTTGCTACAAGGAAACTATTTACATTTTTTTTTTGTAAGCTGAAGAAATTAGAAGAAAATGTGTTTGGAAAAAAGGCGTAAATTTTCCGTTTTTAAAGAAAACTGTCACCTTTTTAAGGTGTACCTTGTCGATGTGAAGTTAGGATACACATTTTCACAAGACCGACTTTTAGCCCGATCAAAAATAAGAGCTTCATGACTATAACCCGTCTTTCATATTTTGAGAGTTTATTCTAGATTTTTTCTAATTATATCAGTTTATATTATTTCCGTATATTGATCTAATAGACAAACAAAAAATAATTTAAATGCCACATTTTGTCAATATATTTTCGCTATATTTTGGATTATATGGCTGGTTAAGATCACAGCTGGGGATGTTTTTGTTTCATATTTTTAATTATTGCTGCCTCTAAACTAATCTTGAAGTTCTGCCGATCTCAAAAAATGTAGTAATTATATTCTGTACCAAAATATATATGTTTTGTAACCTTTTCGAGCTTCGGAAATAAGTACTACATGGGCTCATTCATTAACACTAAAGTGTAAGAAAACGAGTTCCGTATAACTTTTTCTGTAAAGTTCTGATTAATAAGTGCGATACATTTTATTTTCGAACCTACCTTTAAATTTAATTAAACTATTTGTTCTTATATATTGGATAAATAAGCAATAAATAATAAATACTTTTTATTCAAGTTTTCAATATTTACATTTCATGTACTTTACCTAGATGGAAGTAATGACATCATTTATAATTTTTCTATATGTCCATCAAGGCAGGAAGGAGGCTTTCCTCTAAGTCCTGTTAAGGCTTGTTTTGGAAAAACCCCTCACCTTATGAATATAGCAGTACAGAATTTTAAAAAAAGTTAAAACATTCCTTTATATAATTTTGACAATGTAATATTAATTTGAGCAGTTGTTCATAACAAAAATTAATTTATGTTATAATATATCTATTATCTATCAGGGGAGTGCGAGGGACCGAAAGCAAAGAGGGCAAACGAATTGACTAAAGCATTTTTTTTAAATTAGCGTAATTATAAATAATATTGCTAAACGAAATAAAAACAATGCTATATAAACATGTAAGTTATTTAGTGAATATTTATCGTTCTGTTTTTTAATAAATATATGGATTTATCTTTTGTACATGAGTTTATAAATATAAATTCATTATTCTTTTAAAGTCTAAATATCTTTCACAGACGAATTTTTTCTAAATTTTTTTGTAACAATCAATAGTGTTGTTACAATTAAGAAACATATTTTTTTATTGATATTGGAAGGATATTAAATAAAGAGGATGTTTGCAGATGTGATTTCATAAAAAATGTCGTTTTAATTTCTTTATTTGATATGGTTCGAGTTTGGTAATTATGATATATTTAAGGAAAAACGTTTTGAATTTTTTTGAAGTAAAGATGACACCCGAGCACAAATAATCCTCTTAAGTTAAGTATTTCTGAGTCCTTATGTAGGTTACCTGTCGGTTATAGATTATTTTATTTTATTTTTTATTAGGATTATTTTTAATATTTTATTATTCAGTATTAAAGCAGCGTTATCATATAGACCGCCCCAAATTACAATGCAATACCTGAGTATTGATTCTACCAGTGAAATGTAGATAGTTTTCAGAGTTTTTAGTCTAAGAAATTGCGTAGCTGATAGAATCTAAAATAGAGCTTTCTAATTTTTTTATTACTTCTAGAGTAAGTAAGTAAGTAGATCAACGAACAAACCCGAATATTTCACCTTTTGAATTTTTGATATTGCTGGACAATCGCAATTTATGTTACTTATGAACGTAGGACATGTAGAAGAATGTATTTTTACGTTATCTCTAATTGGTTGCTCTCTTAGAGCTAAATAATAAGCTATGAAATTAGTTCTTGACACGTTTAAGTTGACGGATTTACACGTAAATATTGATGGACAAGTGATAGGTCAGCCTCTACTCTAGCATACACGTCTCTCCAATTATCAGCAGTAAATAATATTGCAGTGTCGTCGGCATAGGAGTTTATCGTACCTCATATTGGTAGTTTTCCAAGCTCATTTATGTAAACAAGGAAGAGGATTGGACCTAGTACTGTCCCTTGTGGGACTCCTATAGTTACTATTTTACCTGCGCTCACATGGTCATTACATCGCGTTTTATGTATTCGATTATCCAAGTAACATTTAAATAATTTTACTGTCTGACCCCTGATTCCAATATTAAACAACTATTTCAATAGTAGATATGACAAACGGTCTCAAAAGCTTTTGCTAGGTCTATATAAACGGTTAAACATTTTTTATTATTAGGTTAGTTAATATTTCATTGAACAAAGAAAACGCAGCATTCTCTGTACTTTTTCCATTTCTAAAGCCAAATTGTTTCTCAAAAAGTAAACCCTGTGTTTCCAGAAATCCGATTAATTATTACTAATTAAGGATGTCGGTCTATAGTTTGTCATTTCGTGAGCATCGCCATTTTTAAGTTATGACTAGCAATTGAGGTTTTCTATTCTTTAGGAATGTTATAGGTTACAAATGAAAGATTAATTATATGTAGTAATGGTTTCAAAATATAGAGATGCATGGTTTTTATTAATTTCGCAGTTAAATTATCTCCTCCTGAAGATGACACTGATTTTAAGGAATTTATTTTTAATGTGAGTTCTTGTCCAGTAACTGGAGTTAAAAACAATGATTTATTTGAAATTAATGTTGATCTAAATTCTGTGTTTTTATTAGGGCGAGTGATTTAACTAGCCAACCATTTCCCGATGGTTGCAAAAAAACTATTAAGAACTTCCGCTTTTATTTGATCATCCTTAATTAGTTGTCCGGTGTCGTCATTTAACTTCTTTATGTTATTTTTTTTTATTGTTTTTTTTGTCGCTTCATTTATAATTTGCCAAATTTTTTTGTTATTATTTGCGGCCTCGTATATTTTAGTTTTATAAATGTTTTTTTTTTTTTTTCGAATTAGCTTATTAAGATAATTCCAATACTTTTTATATTGTTCATTTTTAGTTTCACCAAAATCTTTTTGCAGCTGCCTTTTTAAAATATCGTGTTGTTTAATAGATCTAATCAAGACCGAGATTATCAACAGTTTAATTTTTTTGTTTTTATTTTTTGAAATTTCTAGTTTTGTAGCCTTTATAATATGATTTTGTAGGGTTCGTAAAAAAATATTGAATGCTTTCTGTACATCAGCTGATGTAATGCAGTAATTCCATGATTCTCTTGACAATAAGTTATTTAATCCATTGTAAAAAATTTTCTTTATTACATTATTTATTTTATGAGTGTGTGTTCCTTTTTTGATATTTATTGTTAGTCCTATTAAATAATGGTCAGTTAGACTCGTTTGAAATATAAAAGAGTTAGGTCTTGAAACTGTGGTGGACGAGTGGTTCAGTGTTCATAAGAATATTAATAATAATATCATCAAATTGTAGAGTATTAACATGTTTGCAAATCGGTTAAAAATAAATCTAAATTACAAGTATCACCAACACGTTGTATTTGGCTATTTTATCTAGATTGCTGGTCGCTGTTGAATAAAAAACAATGCAGCTGAAGACTCCGGATATAGTCCGTGCGCACATGACGCAATCTCTTTACAGGAATGACCAGGCAGTAACTCAGAAGGGCTCTTAGCAACTAAGCTTATCTGTCAACATAGCTAATGGAACGACCGTAATACAGCAAGGTAGACAAATGTCCCTTATGTGGGACCTCGTAAAATCAAAATGGCTTGGTTAATTACAAGATACAAACACTATGTTACTTTGTTTGTAACGGTATCTAGTCATAGAGCCCTGTCAACTGAAAAAAAAACTTTAACCTTCTTAGAAATTAAAAATGATGAGGAGAAGAAGAAGGAGACACATTTACTTTGCCTGTAGAGATGTGAATCACAGATAAGGCTATGATATCTCATATTCATTACTTTTAAAAACTACTCAGTCAACAGAAAAATCATTCAATGCCAAATTGTTTTTCTTAAACCCTACTAAGATCTTAAAAATTGTATTTATGTATAAATAAGATACCTACTTTTATGAGAATCTCTACACAAGTATAAGGCATTGTTGCTCATTTATATATTGTAGTTTTTGACCTCCTGAACAAAGCATATAAATAAATGCTTTATTGTCAAAAAAATTTTACAATTTTGTGGACAAAGCTGTTGTAAAAAAAAAATAGTTTACAAACATCAAAATTAGCAAACAAAACAAAACAAAAACACACCATAAATATTATAGAAAAATAATATTTAAATCAAGAATTTAGAATATTAATATAATAGAATCCTAAAAGAAGTACATTAGAAATGTACTTTGTCAGTCGTACTATGTTATAAATTAGCAAAATCCAATCCTATGACTGGTTTTTACCGTACAGGTTGTTAAACTTTGCCAAAATCCCATAGAAAATACAAAAAGAAACTAAGATGACACAAAATTAGTTTATTCAACATATTTAGTATGTATGTAGTACTTTTCAAAATAAGAAAAAAGTTTTATATGAATATAGGTCCGCAAATGCTTTATTCTTTATATACAGACTATTATATTGTAAAAGTTATTTCTCCTTTATCTCGAAACTAAAGGGATTTCGGATCTACATTAATATAATTGTTTTTCTTATTTTGGAAAGTACTATACCCTAAATATGTTGAAAAAAACTAATTTAGTGTCATCACATGTTTTTCCATGTACTGTACCCTGTATGTTAAAAACTAATCATAGGACAGGATTGTGTAGTATCTTTTGTCAAGAACTACAATATTTAAATAAAAAATTAATTAGTAAATTTCATAGAAACCGAAGTTTGTGAGTAGTCATGTGGCTGATAACCCGAAACTCTCTCTAATTGGTTTAACTATATGTTCTGCGACACTCTCCAAACTCTACCTCAGAACATACATAATAATACCACTGTAAACTTCGTGTCTTCCTATTCTATACAGAAGTTTCTGTGCCCTTCAAGTTTCTTGAAGCAATAAAAACATTTAGTAATGGCAGTCGTCTTATTTCGGTTGTGCCGTATGGCATTGCCAGCATCTTAACGTCAACTTACCTTATATTGTATGTAGATGCGACACAAACTCAACTAAATTAGACTAATTGTTATCTTAGCTTAGCTGATATCGTGCAGAGCAAAGGCTGTCTAAAGTTTACATCCGACTAACGTGTGTGTTATGCAGTATTAATTTTTTTAGAACAAAGACGTGTTAAGGGCATATTTATTTTTCGTATTATCTACAGAGGTATTTATGTTAGACACTTTAAAATAGGCTTAAAATTTTAACTGTAATAGAAAATAATCCAGTAAAACTTATTTGTATATTAGTATTTTTATATTCAAGAAGATCAAAATACTATACGTGTTTTAACCTCCTAAAGATTTCTAAAAGTGCCTCGGGGAGCCTTAATTGCAAAACCCTTAACTTAGCTCTTTGAGAGATCTTTTGAACTAGCCTAAGTTTGCGTTGCTAGATCCTTCGCAATTAAAAAGACAAATGGGTAAATCTACCTTTACCCACAACTTCCCTCTTAAAGAATTGTACTATGTGCAGGAAATACAACTTATATATGCATCAAGATATGCAAATAGTTAGCAGTGGTAATGACTTCATGTAACCCTTATAAACTGTAAAAATTATTACCAAAGAACTATATGGATAGAGTGTTATCTGTGTGTAGTGGAATGCTGTACGAGGGAAATTGTTGGTAAGGGCGAATTTCCAGATTTTTTTTATTTTTGATTTATTTTAATTAAATTATTAATATTATTAAAATTATGTTTATTTATTTTTTATGATTTTACTTACAGAGTCGATATAAAATATGTCATTTATTATTTTCCAATTGAAAACTACAAGTGCAAAAGTAATGAAACAAAAAGTTCTGTATAACGTGTATATTATCCAAATCCTAAATTATAGCAGAGCACTTTCGACGAACTAGTCATCATCAATGCTACCTACACATAAATACATCGAGTAATACAACCCTTCAATTATAAAGATGGTAGACAAGGTCAAGAAGCCGAAAAGAAAAGAAAAAGGTTGAATCAAACGATATACTTACTCCTCAATGAACAGGCAAGAAGATACATGGTTCTAAAATCAATGTACTTAAAAACTGTTTACATGTAACAAAGACAAAACCAAAGTTGACGAACACCAAATTATATTATAAAAAAAATTATTTATTGCTTAAAAAGCAGTTATATTTTATGTAGGATGAAACAGAGAAATTGGTGAATTTCTTTAACATAAAGCAAAAAGAAAATTGGGCGAACTGTTATTTTCTATTATTTTCCTCCATAAAAAGATTTTATTCTAGGAAATGATATTATGCTGAATTTTAAACATTTTATTAGGCGGTAATTTTGTTTGTCATAAAAAATTCGCACTAAAATTTTAGCGGTTTATCCATGTTTAATACTTAATTTTTGCGCAAAAGGTGTAGTTTTTTTACTTTTTTACATTTCATTAGGCGACAGTTTTCTTCCGTCATAATTTTGTGGTCAATTCGATAAATACATTCTTATAATATTTTTTAATAATAATAATAATTTGTCATATTGGATCATCCTATTTAAAACGCTATAAAGTGTTGTTAAAATACACACTTTCTTATCCTTATTATTCTGACGAGTAATATTTTTTTAACCAATCATGTTTTGGTACATTTACTTATCATTTATTTCACGTTTAAAAAATTATTACGATTTATATTAATAGGGTGATTTTTCTTTAGGGGGTATTTAAAATATTTTATCACGTTAAGTTATGACACTATTCTTAAATAATATAATTATCACCTTTGTAGTTACAATATAATATTTGGGAATATATTGTTCGTTATTGGAGGGGTTTTATCACATTTCTCGATTGTCTTTAAGGGTAAATTTGAGGTTGATTTCTTTGTAACTTTTTTATATAACTTTTTTTATATCCATAAAAATATGAATGGTAATTAGGATGGGGGGATGCATTTATTACCAAAAACTCAGTACATAGTTTAGATCTTCTACAGATTAATAGAAAACAATTTCTTTTTGTTTTCTATTTTGTATGATATCTAAAAGTTATGCCAACACTAAACTATTAAAATATTTATGAATTAGGTATATCGTTATGCTTCAATATGGAAACCTGCGAATTTCATTCCCTCGGGATATATTAATCTATTTTAGATATAAAAAGAAAAAAGTAAAAGTTAAGCCAGATACTTACTTTCTTTATTGGCATTAGGTTAGAACGAAATTCTTCTAAAAGTTAAAGTTGTGGAAGGGTGATATCAAAATTCTTAAGATTTTCTTGAAGGTATTTTTCCTGCCCTTCTTCACCTAGCTGGCAAGTGCCATAATAGGCAACCATTTTTTGATACGTAATTTAATTGTTAGGTGTTAAACAGCAGCCAATGTTTTTACAAGTTTATCTGTTTGGGGGAAAATAAATCAATCACTTGGTAAGTCAAATTCAAAACCTCTTTTTTTGCTGTTAACTAACTTGTTTTTTTTTTTATTGGAACCGAATGGGGTCCTGAAGGTTTTTGCGGGTCATTTCTTCAAAATATAAGGTGTTATTTAAGACATCCCTGAAAATGTATATAAGTATAGCTGTTAATATGTAATGTTCTCTAACCACCCTATTGATTTTTTTTACATTTTTGTAAAATATTAGAATGTTTTTTCTCTTACAATATCTATTAAGATAGGTACTTCTTATTCTACTACTAATTTGAAAATATGGTTATATTTAAATGCCCATAGTATTAATTTATTTTCAAAGTGTTCATTCCACATGACCGTGTCAAAATAGAATCACTTTCCGACGTTTCGCCTTCGATTACACGAGGCATCTTCAGGAATGAGCTCGGAGAAACCCAGGCCCGCTATTTATAGTCCACCTGTGTTTACCGAAGCGTGACTCGGTGTAACGATCGGTTTCCACGTATGATGTAGAGTGATGCCCGTATCTCTATCAAATTGTTAGGATGCTTTTATAAATTTCAATAGATTCTCTAATTCTCCGTTTATAGAATCCCGAAACCGATGCAAGAACTTTGGTCTCTTTTACATTTATGACATGTCTAGTAGAATGTTGGTGTTCAGATACAGCAGACTGTACAATTTGTGATACATCGTTCATATTCTTTAAGCCTAGTCGATATGGATCGACCAGTTTCTCCAATATAGACATCACCACAGGGACAAGGAATTGCATATACTCCTTCCGTTTGGAAAAGAATAACGTCCTTTGGCGATCGCAAACATTGTCCAATTTTTTTTGTGTGTGTTGAAGATTGTACGTATATTGGTCCGGCGAAGTAACCTTGCAATCTTGTCTGTGGTTCCGTGTATAAATGAAAGAACTATACTTTCTATCGGTAATTCCTAATTAGTATCATTTAGTGGAATAGGATTATTATGTTTTCTAATTAATCGTCTTATATTCTCATAAGGTATGAAACAGCTAAGATCATCAAAAATTCTAACCCGCCAAAGTCGAATCCATCAGCTGCGGAAAGAACGGGGATAAAAACATTAAACAACAATACAGACATTATGATCCTTCCAGCGGACAAAGAAAATGCCACTGTCGTCATAAACAAAACACTTTTGGACGACAACATCTACAGAGTAATTCAAACAGACCTGACCAACAAAATTGAAAGGCGGATAACCAACCTTATAAACTCATCCAACCTACCAACAGAAGAGAAGAAGATGTTAAGGCCAAGCAGCTCAAGGATCCCGAGGTTCTACGGACTACCTAAAATACACAAGGTACCACTTCGACCTATCGTCAGTGCAATAGGATCTCCGGCTTACAAAATTGGTAAATATCTTTCAAATATTCTTAATAATTTCACATGTGCTTTTTACATTCCTATATTAAAAACTCTAGGCGTTTTGTAGAAAAACTAAAATTAATCCAATTAGATCCCGAAGATATATCAGAAAGTTTCGATATAGAATCGCTATATACGAATGTGCCTATAAATGATTCAATTTCGATAATATCAGACTTAATTTACCATAATAAAATTGACAATTCAGTTTTAGATCTGATTGAAGCATGTCTTACATCAACGTATTTTGTCTTTGAAGGAACTTTCTATGAGCAAACCTCAGGAGCAGCCATGGGATTTCCGCTATCACCTGTGGTAGCCAATATCTTCATGGAAGGTTTTGAGGAGGAAGCCGTAGAGTCGTCTCCATTAAAACAAAAATCGTAGTTCAGATATGTAGACGACACTTTTGTAATAAGGCCACATGGTCCAGAAAACTTCCCTGGGTTTCTTGATCATCTGAATCAACAACATGCTAATATAAAATGTACAATGGAAATTGATTCAGACGGCACCATTCCCTTTCTAGATATTCTTGTGCAGGAGATTGTTCTTTGGGACACTCTGTATATAGGATACCAACGCATACGAACAGGTACTTAAATGCAAATTCCCATCATCAGCCAGCACAAGACTTTTTCTGAAAAACTATGAACCAATAATTCAAAAATGCCAAATTAGCCAGATATTCAAAGCACTCAAAAGTTTTTTAGAGAAGAGTATATGTTTTAATTAATATATAGACCTCTCATATTTTCTTAAAGTATCCAAAGTATTTGTTTCATTTATAATTATTACCGCGTTTGCAAAAGAAGAAATACACAAAGGGCCTTAATTCCAAAATTTTAAATAAATTGCTTAAACCTATTTTAATATAGCGATATTACGCCAAAAGAGTTAATTTTTTGTTGTGGTTTATAAAAGAAAAGTAAAGCTTTTCTTCTCTTTAGTTGAAGTAGAGAAGTAAGTTGTTAGAAATTTGATTATATTTACCAGCAGTCTGCGCTAGTAGCTCTTTACATTATAAAATCACAGGTAATATTTTTTTACCCGAGTTTTGTACTTGACGTTATGTACTTACATAGACCACTGTGAAATAATGTGATTAGTCTGCATAGTTTCTTTAAAAACCATTCATCATGGGGTTATTTTAAAATCATTGCACCGAAGCCTCGACGTTCAGTAAGAATGAATAATTTCCCAAAATTTTAATTAAATAATATTCTTGTATGACATAACGTTTGATTTATTTTACAACAAATGCTCAAAAATTATGTATTTTATATCTGAGAGACAATACGAAGACAAGAACTGGGCTGAAAAACAACGTACTGAACTTCAGGCATCGCCTCGCATTTAAACAGCTGGTTTAGTTATACAATTACTCTAATTTAGTCTCATTCTTGTCTTGTGTGCAAGTGACATTAGTAGGTATTCACAAAATGAATAGTCACGTAAGTGTTCATGAGAAATATAATGAATAGAATCAGGGAAATAGTTCTGCACTCAAAACTGATTTTATAAAATTTTGTTATACAAAATAAGTCTTTTATATATTTATGAACATGATCCTTCTAGATCAATAAAATGTAAGGATCACCAAACCGAATTTTAGGCGCAATTTAGGCTTTATTCTACGTTGTAAGCTAGTATTACACATAATAGGGCAAATATTTAGTTTTGCACTCTTTTACCTCACTTTGAACTAAAATGTTTTCTTCCATATTGCAATAAGTGGCAACGAATACTAGAGTGAGCATATAAGCCGCAAATTACATATTAAAAATGAAATTGTAACGAGTAAAGCCCCCGTCAAAATTCGAAGAAAACTATCGTTTTAAAATGAATTCTCAAAACTTTAAAATAAATACCAACCGTTCATCAAGACTTAGTATGGGTATTTCGATATTTACGTATAATATATCAGTCGAATGACTTCTTTGTTTGCGAGCTTAAATCTTGGAATCAACTCCTAGTAACAGTTCTTAAATCTAATACAATAAAACTAAAACCGAAAACTCCAAAACACTAGTAAAATAATGATGTCTAATATTCCGCTCTATAATTAATAGAGAAACCAAACTTTATAACATTACGCCGCCGTTTTCTCGATGTAGAAGTAATTTTTCAAACACGTGAAGTGGTTTAAATGGTTGTTCGTCTTTTCCTAATATTTTCAGCCTTCTCCCTGCGACCCCCTTAATCTGTAGGCACCCCAAATTTAGGTCATCTGGGAGCTCTTTGAGAAGGTTTTTTAAAATTGAATCCGATACTAGCAATAAATTGGGAGTCTACTAATTTCGTTACAGTAAAACGAGTCCATTTAAGTTTTTTAAATAAAATTAATATTCGAGGTAGCACTCACCTGATTCGGCTAATGTAACAAATGCTGAAAGTGAACTCCATCCTCTACTTGACATGCAGCGAATCTGTGGTAAAAACCTATCTTGTAGGTCCTCAAGGCTATATGGTCTATTTTTAAACACTTTCTCCTTTAAATACCTTCATAGAAAGTAATCCAGTGGTGTAAGATCCGGAGACCTTAGCGGCCATTCAATGGCAACACGTCGACCTATCCACCGATTTGGAAAAATTTCGTCCAAGTACCTTCGAACATTTATACCAAAATGCGGCGGTACGCCATCTTATTGAAACCATATTATTTCATGGGGAATATCTGGTTGACCCCCATTAGGAAACATCAGGTACTGCTAATGCGAATGAGAGGAAATCTAAGCAAGGCAAGCAAGTAATATTTTCTTTAAAGAAATATGGTCCTAAAATTATGTTATTTATTATGCCAGACCACGTATTGACTGCTTGGTATTTCCCTCATGTATCCACTGTGGATTTTGATCAGACCAGAATCCGTAGTTATGTCTATTAAACATTCATTATTTTCATCATACCTTCCGATCATTTCTTCACAGAATTGTAATCTCCTATCGTAGTCATCTTCAAGAAGTTCCTGTACAACATGCATTTTATAGGGGAGATACTTCTGGCTCTTTAATAATCGCTGTATATAAGCTCTATTGACATTGTTAGTTAGAGCTAAAGTATTAGTTGAAGAATGTGGACTTTCTTGTACTGATATACTAAGTTTTTTGTCTTCATTTAGAGCGGGTGGTCGACCCGTTTTAGGTAAATCCCTAACTGTTCCATGTTTGTACAATATCCTGCTCACACTTAACTGCATAATTGAATTCTCGGAATACTTTTCATCGAAAAACACACAAACTTTATCCTGGCTCCGTACTTTGTCTCCACAACACAATAATATCAAAATTTCAATACGTTGCCTTTCTGAGAGCACCGTAATTCAAAAAGTTACAAACTGAAAGATTAACTGAAAACATTATTTTATGTGTGTAGGTATTTACCAAATAAACAACCAAATGTGGGAAAAAATGTCCTATAATTTCAAGAATTTGGGTACTTTTTTACCTGTATTTTGGAATGTAAAAATGTGTGATATTAGGATGTTGCTTCATTATGCATGGGGCAATAATAAATACTATATATATTGTATAATCATTCCTTTCAAGTTAATTCAATGAAACTTTTGACTGAATAGAATGATGGGGTCTAATAATTGTTGGTAACCAAGGTCGTTCTGCATTATACACCATAAGAATCTACTTAATTAGTTAATTTTATTTTAAAACTTATGTGGACTCATTTTGCTATAACGAAATGAGCAAACTACTAATTTATTGCTAATGTCGGATAATTACAAAGAAACGAACAATCATTACACGTGTTCCAGCGTTTTTGTGAAAAATGACTCATACAGAAGATATGAATTTTGTGCGTTTCTTTTAAATTTCTTTTTTCTTTCTTTAAAATATATATATATATATATATATATATATATATATATATATATATATATATATATATTGAAGGATGCAGGTGATTTTTTCTGTATTATTTCACTTACGTGAGATATAAAATTGAGTATTGGGAGAATCTTACCTTCATTCTTTGATTTATACACATCATGCTGGTTTTAATTTAATTTACTTAATTTATTTCCATAATTCCGAGAACACTCACTTGCAGTTAACGACTGTAGCAGATAGTCATTTATTGTACCTAAATTTGGGTGTTGTTGTTGGCCAAGGGTTATTATCTAACTTTTCTTTATCTTTATATCTTTATTTAAGGTGAACTGCTAAATTGACCCTTTATTTTATTTTTGGTTTTCTTTTGTATACCTATGGATTAACTGTGAAATGATAAAATTTCATATCCTCACATTTTTCTTATAAACATGAGTGAATTGAATTTCACTAAATTTTGATTTTCATTTTTAATTTTTAAGTTATTTGGATATTTTAATTTGAAGTTAAATTTGTCATAATTTCAGTATTTTTTTTTCTTTTTGCTTATGTAAACATACATTAATTTCATTTTAAGCTAAATTTCATTTCTTATTTTGTAACCGTCACAACTCTGGTAAATTAATTTACTTTCCCAATTTAATCTTTTTTTTGAAAAAGTCGTGACTCTGGTCTAATACATATCTGTATCCAAACTTACATGTATACTCTGGGACTGGCCTATGAAGTTACCAAAAACAAATTGAAAAGCTCTACAGATGAGTACTCCTCTTGGAAACCAGTGAAGTCCTACGATCCACACAAGGGCCTAATAGACTAAACAACTGACCCTACAGCCTACAGGTGAAGAAGTTCCAAGGAGACCATTGGAGGTTACAGTTCATTAAAGTAGCTCAGCCCAAGACTTGTAAAGACCAGAAAATTACTTGAATTACAATATAATATTTTTTCTTTAAAACAAAGATTTCTAATTAACTAATTGTTTATTTCAAAATATCAGAGTTTTGTAAATAAATACTTGTTTTTAAATTTTCCTTTTTTATTTACTGTGAGATGGCGCCGTATAAATTTTGACCAATAAAATATAGGTACGAGACCCAAACTAGCCGAGGTAAATTCCTTAATCTTTGACCAAGTAAAACTTTGGTCTTCGCTCTCCAGGCCGAGTGACAAAAATATCACTTTGATGGTGTTTATATATATATATATATATATATATATATATATATATATATATATATATATATATATATATATATATATATATATATATATATATATATATATATATATATATATATATATATATATATATATATATATATATATATATATATATATATATATATATATATATATATATATATATATATATATATATATATATATATATATATATATATATATATATATATATATATATATATATATATATATATATATATATATATATATACCTTTGATAGGACTTTCTAAACCAATATAAAAAATTTTTACCTCACGTGTGGGATATTCTTTCATAAAGACAGCAACACTGCAGTTTTTTCTGCAAACAGCGCGACAGTGCCTTAAATAGCTGGTTAATTATGTGTTTTCTATGTAAAATATATAGTAATAAGTGATAATACGTGTGTTGGTAGAAAACCTTTAAATAAAATGCATTAAAATTGGTCAAGTCGGAGATGTTTGAATAATTTCAATAGACACAATGTCCAATTTTATGATCCAGCAAAATTCCGACCAATGTTAGTAGATCTTGGTATTTATCTGTTATCTGCTCCAAACTTTGTCTGAAGATTATTTTTTGCTGTTAGTGGCGTATGAAGGGGGAGAAGGGGCAACTACGCCCCTCCAGAATTACTAACCGAAGCAACATTTTTGAAACTTAAAACTATTTTATAGTACATTAACACTATACTTATATAGTCAAAAGCAGTGTTATCGTGCGGGTCATAGGATTTATCAACGACAAACTTTTTAAGTTTGTTTTTCTTTTATTACGTGTGATCATATCCTCCGCATAAAATCCGGAAGATGAATTAGATAGACCTATGATATTTTCATATGAAAAAAGAGGATAAACATATAAATACCAGCAGTTGCAAAAATCTTTGAGCTATGTCACTTCAAAGTCAAATTGACAAGTCAGTGACAAAATGAGTAATAGAAAACAATTTTCGGGTTTTTTGTATCTACAAGCGAAAAAAAATTAAATCTAATAAAATATTACAAAAATGAAAATTCACCGGCCAATATCCAGGAGAGAGTAGCAAAAGCTCTGGGAATCGGTATAAGGACTGTGCAGAAAATTGTGCATGAAGAAAAGCATAATTTACTACCGAAGAAAATTAAGAAATGTACACGAAAAAAGCCAAAGACAGAAGAGTTTTGGATGTTCGTAATGTAATTTACGATTTATACACATCAAAAACTTATATAATCGTCCAAGTTTTAAAAGAAGCTTTAAAAAATTGAGGCATATTGGAAATTGGACTGAAATCGTTGTCAAAATTAATAAAAATGTTGGGTTTTCGATATAAAAAGGACTGTAATCGAAGATTTTTATGCAAGTTGCCACATATAGCAACTCAGCGTATCCAGTTTTTAAAGAAATACACGGAAAATGTTTATTCAAAATTTAGAAAAGTGGTATTTTTAGACGAGAAAAAAGGGATGTGAGACGGGACAACGGTTCATCATTTTGCATGCAGGTTCTTCAACAGGATTTCTCCCAGGTGCAAGTTTACTGTTTTCTTCAACATCCAAAAGTATGGACTACCATGATAATATGAACTGTGAACTGTTTGAAAAGTGGTTAAAAGAACAACTGATTCCAAATTTAGATGCTCCATCTTTAATCATTCTGGACAATGCATCTTATCATTCAAGAATCATAAATAAACAACCTACTTCATCCTGGAAGAAAAGTGATATTTATAATAAAACAAAAACAAAATCCTTTACCCAATATGCTGAAACTAGAACTTCTTTTAATTGCAAAATCTATTAAAAAACCAACAATATATGCCGTAGATGAAATATTACGGGAAAATGGACATGACGTTTTACGACTGCCTCCATACCATTGCCAGTTTAACGCAATAGAATTAATATGGGCGGGGGCTAAATCATATTACGAAAAACACGTAAACGATGGTCTTACATCAGATGAAGTGCAAATTGTTTAGCAAGATTCATTAAATTATATTACGCCGGAGTACTGGAAGAAATCTGTCGAATATACGGGGAAATTAATATAGGATTGGTGGAATCGAGAACGAGTTCTAGATGTCGAAATAGCACCAATGATCATTGCACTATTTGAGGACGACTCAGAAGATGAGGACTTTTTAAGTGATGATGATATATTAGTCTTTGACGTGTATAAATCATAAATTGCATTATGAAGATCCTTTTTTGCATTGTAACTTAAGTCTTTTGACTTTGGATTTTTTCTGGTTTATTTCTTAATCTTCTTCGGAAGTAAATTATGTTTTTTTTCTCATGCACAAGTTTCTGTACATTCTTTATACCGATTCTCAGATCTTTTGCCACTGGCTCCTGCATATTAGCCAATGAATTTTAATTTAAAAATTTTTTTATTAATTATAAGACAAAATTTGATATATAAAAATAGGTAAAATCGCTTTACCAGAAACTCAAGACTAACGAAAAATACAGGCTATATATATATATATATATATATATATATATATATATATATATATATATATATATATATATATATATATATATATATATATATATATATATATATATATATATATATATATATATATATATATATATATATATATATATATATATATATATATATATATATATATATATTTTTTTTTGGCGAAACGTCCTTCCCCAGAATATCGTCCTACACCCGGAAATTTTAAAGCAGGTTAAAGAGACTTAATAAATAACACTATAGATATATTTATATATATATATAGATATATTTATATATATATATATAGATATATTTATATATATATATATATATATATATATATATATATATATATTATCCTTCCCCAGAATATCGAAAATTTTAAAGAAGGTTAAAGAGACATAAATAACCATTATCCTGAGTTTTTAAACAAAGAACTCATGTTTTTTATAATAACTTAAGGAAAGCAACAAAAGAACGAAATGGTAATACTAAATACGTTGCAATGCCCTACACAGACGGTCAATCAGAAAAAATAAATTATATATTGTCTAAACACGACATAACTGTCTGTCATAAAGCACAGAATTTACTAAACTGTCTTTTCACTCCCTTGAAAAGCAAAGTAATTAAAAAAAAGAAATCAAACCTAGTTTACTCAATTCCATGTTTAAATTGCCCAAAAAAGTACATAGGAATGACAACACAATACTTAGATAGTCGCTTAAACGGCCACAAATACACAAAAAATGCATCAACTGCACCCCACAAACACGAACATACAGAAAAACATGAATTCGATTTTAAACAAACCAGAATTTTAAAGCAAGAAACTAATTATCGAAAACTCACAATTAAAGAAATGATACAAATTAAAAAAGAGAAAGATGCCGTCAACGACAAAAAAGACATCAATAACTTATATTATAATCTGATATCTAAGTAAATTAATTTAAATAAATAAACTACTCCATACATAAAACCCTGTACATTTCAGTAAGATCATAAACCCAAACTCTGTACAGCAATAAAAATCAAAGTAAATATAAAAAAAAATAGAAAAAATTTGTCTCGTTTTTATCTACCAGAATTCCAGACGTGTCGAAATTATTGCAATCGCAAAACAGTCGTACACATGACATGTTTCCAAAGTACGTACTCTGTATAATATTAATGCTGTTTTAAATGTATTTTTGTGTTCATGATCATAGTTTGTTTTAAATATAATGTTTTTTTGAGTGATGTTTTTTCAATAATGTTTTAACCAATTTAAATACTAACTATACGTGTTTTTATTGTAGAAAATAAAATATCTTGAAAAAGCTCAATATAATGAGCGAAACGTCAATTAAATTGTAGTTTTGCTTCTCAATGAGTTAACCTATGCCCAAGAAAATAATTAACAAAATAAATAAATATATATATATATATATATATATATATATATATATATATATATTTCGCAGGCATGGCCCTTAATTTTAAACTGAAATTTAAAGAAAAAGTAGTTTTTTTAGCTATGCCGCGAACAGACAGACTGACGGACAGGCATACCTACAGACAGACGGAATTGAGAAAACATGTTTTCCGGCATCTAGGAACCCTTCAACGTAAAGATCTAAACAAATTTAACAAGGGAAGTAATAACTATTTATCTTGTGTTTTTAACAAAAGTGTATAATATTTTTGTAAAATAAATTTTTTTGTTATCTCAATACAAAAAAAAAACAAGTTTTCATTGCACATGGGTGGCCCGCATTTAAATAAATGACACTGTATAAGTGGTTAGATTTTTAAGTCAAGCGGGGCTCATAATTTTTGGTGATTGATAAAAAAATTTCACTTTCATTAAGTGGCTGTATAAACATACCTGATTGTTCCACTGATTCGAACCGCCTTCCGATTTTATTAAGGTGCTTGCCATTTTGTGTATTTTTGTTTTTGCCAACCAAAAAATTTTAACCAAATACATATTTAGCGAATTTTCTTATTTAGTCCCTCGGCATTTAATATATAAAATAATATTAAGTGGCTATCTTAATAATATTGCGTAATATAATAAAAACACCTATTTTCTTTCTCCCTGTATATTTGTAACTAGCCCATCGAGATTTAATAGCTCAATAAAAGAATCACACATTATGGTATTCACTGTGTTTTCTGATTTGATTCATAATGTTGGTGACCTTTGGATATCGTGCGGGTTCGACTTTACTATTTTCTCGAAATATAAAACATGGCTCTTCCTCATACTTTGTTTGAAAGTGGTAGACAATGTAGAATGCAAGGGAGACAGGAAACGGAAAGTTTCTCGAATGTGGGCTACGCGTAACAATTAGTCCTAATATTATAATTTTTCGGTTTAAAGGAGGCGTATTCTTCAACTCTGAAATAGATTTAACAATGGAGGTGAATAAGTAATAATAAATCAAATTTACTTAATAACCAACCAAACACATTATTTACACCGTTTCTAACAATGGGTATCTATTGTTACCCGATTAAATTTTTAGGAAATTGTCTGAATATTTAAATTATTTATCACAAAAGACTCCTGTATGCTAATTACCTTTATATTCCCTGTAAATGAATTTTACAGTTTACAATTTACCAAAAAAGCTAAAACTTATTTATTATATTGGTTTGAACTTAAAAAACCTAAATTTAAATATCTTATATTAATTTACATAAAATAAATGAATAACAATAAATTAAAAATATTTCTAATATCTGACCCAAATAATAGTTATAATTCTAAATATTATTAACAAATATTTATAAACATAATAGACCTGAAATTTATAAATTAATAAAGGTTTTATTATCATCAACAGTTAAGTTCTGGGCGCTATTATAAATAAATAAATAAGGCCTTTATTTTGCAAAAATCAAAGTATACATAGTTTTCTAAAATATAATAATTCCAAGTTATTATATCGTTCAACTCCTAGCGCAGCCTAGCTTTAAGCTACTCCATTGAACCAGAAACTTTAATCAGAATAATTAAATAGAAAAAAAAACATTACCTTAAGTTTTATTAAATGGCGCATTTATAAAATAAATATATGATTTTACATGTTATAAAAGCAATAAACGAAAAGATAAAAATCAGGCACATTGGCTAAGACAAAAACGTAAGTAAAACATATTTATAGTTACTATTTTGAATAATTAGTAGATATTTTTTATATTGGTACTTAAAAGCAGAATTACTTTAATGGAGACACTCGTTGGGCAATGAATTATAATGATTAACAATATTAAAGCACTACGATGATGAGGCATTGTCAACTATTCAACTACCGAACATTAACAGTGTGTATATCTGAACGAAACACAAGGCGGCTTTTGAGTGAAGCAGGAGAAGTTGGGTCATATATTAGCTTTAAAATAAAAGAACAGAAATGAAGGTCTCTTGTATAGTCCATCCTAAGCCACTTTTTCCCTTGAAGTTTTAGTGACACATGATCAAACTTTCTAAGGTTAAATATAAATCTTATGCACGCATTCTGTAACTTATGTATCCTACGTTTACCAGCGACATCCAAGCAATACCCATAAACTAAATCACAATAATTAAACTAAGGTAGAACCAACGATTAACATAAGGATATCTTAAGTTGAAAAGGCAGAATCTGTCTATTAGTATAAAGAAGCTTAAGATCGGTAATTTTGTTTTGATTACCAAACAATAAGAAACATGACGTAGGATTTAAATGTAAATTATGATCACGGCATAGAAGGTAAAAGTTATTTAAGTCATTATTAATTATTTCCTGACACTCCAGATAATCATCCCCATCGAAACAAAAATATATTTGGGTATCATCGGCATATGCCTGAATTCTACAATTTTCTACAGATTTAAGAATGTCAGAGGTATTCATTAGGAAAAGCAATGGACCCAAAATTGAACCCTGCGGTACCCCAGACAAAATCGGCACTTGATCCGAAAACCGGTCATCCGAATAAATCTTTTGATATCTGTCTGTCAAATATGATTCAATAAGAGCACAGGATTCTGAAAAAAAAACTATAATTCTTTAATTTTGAAACAATGAGTCGGTGATTGATGGTATCGAAACCTTGGAGAAATCTAACAGTATAAGAGAAGTAACAAGCTTGTTGTCAGATGCTCTAATGATATCATCAATAACGTTTGTTAACGCTACGGTAGTGCTGAAGTTCTTTCTAAATCCACATTGATATTCAGGGATTATTTCATTTTCAACACAAAACAAATATATTAGGTTATTATTATTATCTTCATTTAATTCCTCTATTCCTGATAAATCGCTCTCTTCTGACCCATCCGTTCCATCACTTTCTGAATGGCTATCATTTTCGCCCAACCTAATGGATAATTTCTTCCACAACTGTATCTATTGTTGGTTCCTTTGATATATATTCTCTTTTAAACCGTTTAACTCGCTCACACCGAGATTTCTATTGGTCGGCTGAGAATTCTGTAAAGAAGTCATGGCAATATTTAATCACCTGTTTAAAATTAAAGTTTACGTTATTTTTGGCTACATATTCTTTTATTTCAACCCAAATCCGTAAGTATGGAGGTAGTCGCAATACTTCGTGGCGCTTTGCATTAAAGAGTTCGTCTATTTCATATCTTTTATATCTTGGCTTATGGGTTTTTATTAAGCTATACAGTTGTGGCTTTACCATTTTATTATCAAAAGCTGTACCTTTAACCTGTAACCACTCTTGCGTTTCCGCTTTCTTTGGCAATAATATTGGCGGTTTTCTAATTGTTTGTTATGGTATGAGGCATTGTCAATTACCACAACACTTCTTGGTTGTAAATTAAGAATGCGTTTCTCCGAAACTGACTTTTTGTAGTTGGAACAAAACCATTTTTGCCACCTGCGTGTACTATGTCCGTTGCCTATTGGTTTTTGTATGCCTTCCAAAGAATTATCACAATGGTGATGAGTGAATATCCATCTCGTCCATATGTATTATAGGGCGATATTCCTGTCAGCACTGACGCATTCTTCTAAGAAATTCAATTCTAAGTAATCTAATGGGCTGACGTTCCATTAGTACTTGTCGATTATTCCTAAATTGTTTCCATCGAAAACCGATTTTATGAATTTCCTTCTGCAAATTTTCTGAACAACCTTGTTGACCAATATTTTCTACGAATTTTTAATGGACTTTTTTTAATGTAGGAATCCCCTTTTATGTTACGTGGTTATTGACAATTGTTCTTCGTAAGAGTGCTAAATCTCCATGGTCAAGAAGAGTTTTAACTTTTTTGCTAAATCACTTTTTGTTGGAGAAAGAAAATATTGTTGAATGGCCTGTTTCATATTGCTTCGCTTCGTCTTTGATTCGTCCAATATTCCTAATTTAGACGCACATTGCAGGCGCAATACGTTCTCGAACCTATAAACGGATTTTTAGTATGAAAATCTGCACAAAAACATGTATTGATTTTATATCTATTATTACATCGATACACAATGATTAATTCATAAAAAATAGACGTTAAAAACATTACCTTTGCGAGAGAAATAGTAACTTCTCTAGCAATTGCTTCTGCTTGAATAACATTTAGTAAATTGCTAATTATCTCACGAGTTTGACCACTTAGTACTTTATTCTTTACTTTACTTGTAAATGGCATTTTAAATACGTACCAAATAAGACAACTTTTAAAATTTCTCTACGGACTATACTTAAGCGATGTGAATAGCACGAATGCACAAGTGAAACTGAGCTCTTCAGCGTTAGGCAACTGAGCAAGTATCATCTTCTTGGTTACCTGAACTGCAAAGTTTTAAGGGTAATTTTTGAGTTAGAAGAGGCTTCCATATATTTGGAATATCGACGCTAGGCTTGCTGATATGCCTTGATTCTTTTTTATGAAAGCTGCTTCTATAATCTTTTATTTTCACGAGAGTTGTTCTCTATGCAAAATTTTAGTCTCTGACCACTGTATCCGATGTTGATTTCGCCAGACGTATTCTGCTATGCCCAATCTGGACGTCTCTTCCTTTTGAGTATGATTAAAAAGCTCCTTGACTTTTACACTAATAGGACGTTTTGTCTCTTTAATGTCCACCAAAATCACACGGGATTTGATAAATGCATGTTTTTTCTTGTCGATGTTCCTTTGGCTTTGTTTTTATCAGAAAGCTTCATAACGTAGTTCCTGATTTAAATGAGGTTTTGATGTTCAAATCCCTGGCAATTTTTCAAATCTTTTCAGATGTTCCCTTAATATGGGGTATTGCGAGAAAGAGTGATGTTTCTTGTGGGTCGGAATATATTTTAATATAATGATCATTTTGTAATTTTGATATTGCATTCTTTATTAACCTCTCAGAGTAATCTTAAAAAAAGTATGCCAGTATGTCTAGGATGCATGTCAAATATATTGAAAAACTACCTGCTACGTCTTGAGATATACAATTTTTTTAATATTTTTTTATTTATTGTTTTTAGTTAAAACAAATTAAAACTTTATTAAAATATGCTGATTTAGGTATAAAATTACTGTAATCTAATCACACTTTTCTCTACTGCAAGTGATATTTTTAAGATTTAAAAAACGTCATAAGAAACACAGTATTTATGAGACGTATTATGTATAGAATATGCCATCTAATTATTTTTGTTCTCAAAATAAGCTTTACAAACTTATAAGCTACCTTAGAGAATATGAAGTTTCAAACTTTGGAATATTGTTATTAGGAAGTTTCTACACTACTGTTTAGTATACTCGTATATTAAGACACAATATAAGACAACCGTTAACCCACAACATAATTAAAACAGTGTTTTTACTGGTTGTTAAAATGAAACTCAATGTGCTTATATATCAAATTCCAAACGTCATTTTCTCGAGAATTAAAATGTTTATCGAACTTCGGTAAAAAAATGTATATTTATTATTTGGAGCTGAAATGTAATTATTTACATCCACGATAAAATTGACACTGTTACTAGCATAAAGCGTCGCGACGCGACGCCAAGAAAAAGCGAAACAATTGAAAAAAAATCATATTTAAAACTAAATATTTTTTGTTATTCATACTTGATTACTATACTTGTTACTGAGATATACTTTTACATAAGCCCCAAAAGATGGTTTCTCGGGAATTAAGAGGGATATCAAAATTTGGTGAAAATTGGTTATTTCTTTAAGTGAAATACAATAATTAGTGGCAAATAAAATCTACACCGTCATTAGTATGTGTAGGACGATGTGTAGCGACGATTAAAGTAAACAAACCAATTGTAGGTACTTTAAAACTTTTTGTTATTTGCACTAAATTCATTGCTATATTAGTGTCTAAAATATATCGTTTTTTTTTAGAAGCGTGCACTTCTGTGTAGCCACTTGTAGTGATTTGCTTAGATTGGATAAAAATATAGGAGTATAAAATAAAGGTTTTAAGGCATTAAAATTGTATTGCAAAAGTTCTTGAGTTTATGGGATTTATAGGGCGATGTTTTTATTTAAAACTTTAAACTGTTTTAGATTTTCACTTTTATTCACCACTTGTGACATACTCAAACAGTCTAGCTTCGTCAGACAAACGGTATTTAAACTTACAATTTGATAAATAAGCTTTATTTTTACAAAAACATATTTCTAGGTAGTTTTTTTATCAAAACGTATAATTTTGCATATTAGGCAAAATGATATCGTCCCAAAAAATGTCGATGTGCCCAAAAACGTAGAATAATGTTGATGATTAATCAGTAAGGGTTATAAATACGAACAGTCGATGCGGAATGGAATCGGCAGTGAGAGTCTTTCTGGCGTCTGAATAGAGAGATAGAGACTCTCTCTTCACTCACAAACTTTATAATTAAAAATATACGAATAACCGTACGGTTTTATTTCTTACACACACTACAATTGTTTTGCTATGATCAGAGAAATTCATAAAATCAAAGAATCGACACAGATTAATTGGGCACAACTTAGCAAACATCTATGTTCTATGTTTGACTGAAAATCACTATGCACTACGCTTTTCAATTTTTTTTTTAATAAAATCGTTTATTTTCATTTTAAAATGTACAATTTTTGCTAACAATTATACTACCTACTACCTATTCTACAATAATGTGATATACATATGTATTATATTTTTATCTTACAGTCAATACTAAAAGAAAAATATTTTTTTTAGAAAACAGCTCTATTTTACCCGAATTTATTATTTTAAATCTTTCATCAGGGATTAAGTTTTTGAAGTCTTCTACATTCCCAGTTTTTAGTTCGGCATTATAAAAGAACAGTGCGCATATAAGAAAGCACCACCCATTATTGTCTTTTTTTGTCGCGAAAAACCACCTTAAACAGTTGTAAACAATTCAAGAAGTTTTCTATATTTTTACCCAATTTATGTAAAATAATTGTTCTCAACAAGTTCCAGATTATTTTTGCCGTGACACATTCCTTAATTTGAAGCCATATATTATCTACAGTATTACACTGTTATCAATTTTCAGAAGTAACTAACCCGTGTTTAAATAATTGTTGTGCCACCGGGTACACACTATTACCAGCTGTATGATAATTATAATGTCACGTTTTGTTGTAGTTGGATTGACTTATTGATATTACAAAATGAATTCTTCATTTAACTAATTTTTTTATCTGTCTGGATAATCTCAAGAATATTTTCCACAGGTAAGGAAAATTTCTGTAAAAATCCAAATTGGCTTTATTCGAAATTTTCCTTGTAGATTCCACCACACACATATTACATAGTTTATATATATAGTTATTTGGTAATAACTATACACATTATGTAAATATTAATATGTATCACTTTTATTGATAAAGAGAATATTTTATTATGAGAAAAATTCTGCTAAAGAGCTTTACCTTGTTTTGAGCCAACCAAAATATAAACTTACCTTCTAGTAATATTCTCGTATTATTACAATTTATAAAATATAAAGTTATTGTCAAATAAATATATGTACAATGTTATCTGTATATCGTGGATTTCATTAAAAAGGTCAAGCTACGGATTTTTTAAAATTAATTTTTGTTCATATTCATTTTGTATATATTTTCTACCGTATTTGCAACATTTTTTGAATTTTTAACTTGCGCAAGCACAAATAAGAAATTATGAAAATACATCTGTTTTATTCACATTTTCTTCAGATTGAAACATATTCATTTATTTTTTTTTTCTACATTTAATTTGGCCTCAATTTTTTTCCCTGTTTTACACTTGATTTTTGTGCAAAATCTGAGCGAAATCGGATAAGTAGTTCTTTAGTAATTATTTTTTTAACACTTAATTTTTGTACAAAATTTGAAGTAAATTGTATAGTTAGCTTTTTAGTAATATTTTTTAACATTTCACCAGACCGCAATTTTGTACCGTCATATTGGATATTTACCAAAATATTACCAAGTTATCCCTATAACACCCTTAATTTTGATTAAAATCTGGTATAGGTAAATCGGATAAATAGTTTTTTACCTCTATCGCGCACAGACAGACATATAGACAGATCGACATGCAGACCGACGGAATTGAGAAAACCTGTTTTTAGGCATCTAGTTGATTTAGTAATATTTTTTTGTAACATTTCACCAGCGCCATATTGGAATTTTATCCAAATGTTACCAGGTCATCCCCACATGATAATTTTTGACAAAAATTTGAAGTCAACTGGGTAAGTAGTTTCTAGATATGTCGCGAACAGACCGGCGGAATTGAGAAAACATGTTTTCTGGCATTTAGGAACCCTAAAACGTGAAGAACTGTAAAAACCTGGGAGGGTGATTTTTTCTCAATTACAATAAGGGAGTAATAGCGTTCATATTAGCCCAGTCAATATAGGTTTTTACCTAAATATAATTTCAACAGTTTTGAAATTTGGCTTTGAAATTTGACACACTTATCTAGTGACGACTCATAAATCGAAAGTTAGCTCTAGCCACAGTGACGTAAAATACGTGTCTTCGAATTTTCGTTTTTATCTGGGAAACTGTTGGTCCTAGTAAATATATAATAATATATTAAAATAAAGCTTATAAAAAACAAAGACATTATTGAAAATTACCCTTAACAGAGCGAGATAAAAACACGCATTGCGGATTTGGGTTTGGCGGGTATCTAATACCTCTAATGGTAATTTTTTTCGAATAGTTTTCCCAATTTTCTCTGCACTAACGACGAGTCAAAACTCATTGAAAATCTATATAAATGTCTGATCAAAAAATTATATCTATTAGTAAATTCTGATTATAGACATATTTACATTGATGCTTAATACAAGTTAAAAAAGTTTTTTGCCGCTATAGGGACCAGTACGGGAAGTCTAATCTGAAAACAATACTCTCATATTTATATCCGAGATACTTGTGATAAAACAATTTTATTTATTTCATGAGCAAATCCTGATTATAATCTTTATCTCTGGAAAATATTAGACACGTAAAATTTTTACTAAAAATGCCTTTGCAAATCCCAGACACTGCCTTGCATTTAAATAGCTCATTTAATTATATGATTACTCTAACTTAGTCTCACCCTTGTCGCGTCTGCCAGTGACATTTATATATTCTTACAAAACGATATAGCAACGTGTGCTCACGAGAAATATTGTAAATAGAATCTGGGAGTTATTTTTGTTTTCGAGACAGACTTTACGAAGTTACAAGCTACCTTAGTTCCAAAGTTTGGAATATTATGAGAACGAAGTTTCCAGACCACTGTTTAGTAAATACTCAGAATAAGAAGCACCTTGGCCGGAAATTTAATTTTGCATGTTTCTGTCATTTTCAGTTATGGAAAACTCAGAGTAAAATGTCATAAAACAACTAATTACTTCGTTTCCGTTAATTGTCATATCTTACTTGGTTCATTACGTGACTTGTAAATTCAAAAAATAATAATAGTAGAAAAAATTATCTAGCGCAGTATTTCTATTTAACTTTTTTATTATTACAAGGTTTTATTTAACTTCACTTGTCTGAATAAAACCTTAAACTCCAATTTTGAACACAACTATAAATAAAAGTGATAAAACAATAATTAGGTAAACCTGATCTTAACCAGGATCTTCATAATCTTTGAATTTAATTTGAATCACTGCGACTTAACTTGTTGCTTTTAAATTTTGTATACATACATATACAGGAACTACATCAGCACAAACATGTTGATTTTCACTTTGTCCATGATCAAAATTCAAATAACTTATTGCTAAAAAATATATAAAGATATGATGAAAATACGGATTATATGACTGATTGCGACCTTGATCAATTTTGCAAGTTATGAAGGTCCTAAGGCAATACAATAATGTGATGTCCATGAATGTATCCTCGGTCAATCCTTCAAGTTAATTTTAAACTATTTCCACTTAACCTGTTCCTGTAAAAATTCGTGCAATCGTCCAATTTTACAAAAATAAAAAAATATGACGAGCTTGACTTGATCATAATCTCTATAATATTTAAAGTCAATTTTAAACCACCTCAATTAAGTTGATGTATTGCTTTGAAATTTATTAAACGTATATTGGTCTGAAGGTAATTGATTTTGCAATATAAGCTCATGAGAAATTTTGCTTGACATATCGCTTTTAAATTTCCGATATATATTCAACAATCTGGTACTCCTCAGTTAGCAAAAAGTTTAAAACTCATTGTGTTTGATATTTTAAGCATAAATTATGATCGTCTCAGCAGACCAGAAACATGTTCAATAAAACGTGGAATCGACTCAATGGGTAGGCCTGAATTTCGAGCAGAATAAGTATATTTCGTATTTTTTCATTATTCACTATCAGACCCATAGTTTGGAACAAAATTTTCCGAAAATACTATTTTATTTTTTTTTTATTTATTATATACAATACAATACTATACAATTAAGTACATTGGGTCGTCATAATAATAGGGTTATAAATAACTATATTTAAGCCTTAAAACAAACTAACTAAACATAAAAATAAAAAAAATATAAAATACTTACATATCATGACTTATAAGTTTAGTCAATAAAAATATCACTAATATTAACACACAAAAATAACAAATCCAAATTTACATTTAACAAAAACAAGATACGCCAATTTAGAAAGTGCCAGATCAGCAAAAACGAGTAGAAAATAAAGAAAAACAAAGAAAGAAACACAAATACTCATTACTCATATCAAATTTAGTCAGTGACTAGAACACAAGTAGTCCGTAATTGAGTAAAATGCTCCGGTCAAGAGAAATGATTTAATGCAATCAATAAATTGTGTGCCTCTCATTGCCCTCATATCGGAAGGTAGTTTGTTATACGAAATTATACAGTTATATATAGGAATGCTTTTAACAAAGACATTCTATGCTTAGGAATTAAGAGAAGATTTTTACCTCTTGTGTTATGAGAGGTTGCAGATCCCAGTGTATCAAATATTTATATATATATATATATATATATATATATATATATATATATATATATATATATATATATATTTATTTATTTATTTATTTATTTCTAAAGTTCGCTGGTAATCCTTTTAAATTTTCGTTTCTGATACCCAAATCTCTAGGGGCAGCCCTCCCACTTTTGTAACTTAGAATTCTGGATGCAAAATTTATTTTTTCCCGCCTAATATGGTCCAAAACAAAATATATCGAATTTTCTCAATTTCCCTTTCCCTTTCAGTGTGATTAAATTTTTTTTGGCCTTGAGAAACAGAATAAATTTTTTCAAAACAATCTTAAAAGGACCATATATTTCGATATGTTCTTAGGTTAATTATTATAAACAAACAATATTATTATAAATAATAGGATAAAAATGGTAACAAAATTAAAATCCCAGGTATTAGGTCTTTAATTCCTATGACCCTAAACAATTAAAGAGAAAGTATGTAATGCAAGGGAAATTTAGACAGGGACATACACTTCCCGCCCTGGTGCCAATGCAAGACATTTTCATAAACACACACAAAATACAGGAGGGTCCAGATAGGTAGGTTGAAAAGCATTTAAGAAAAGGTAGTCGATAACTAAGCAAATAGATCAAACATATTTAATAAACATTTTACAGCTTTCAACAATTCATAAAGATTTTCTCTATACAAGGATCAGTACACACTTTGGGAATAAAGGAAATAAGAATTAAAGGAAGTAAATGTAGTATCAATAGTTCGAAAGAAAGATATGATACCGATTCTGTGTTCTGGAAGCAGCTAAAACATTTATGGTTCAGGTCATCTAATGATTCATTGAGTGGTATGAGTAAAAACGAAGTACCTGCTACTACTAAAAGATTAGTTTCTTCTACAGAAGAATTTACTTAAAAACAAAGTAGTTACTACATTTTGAAGCACTACCTTCAATTTTTCGGAAATTGCTAAAATGAAGAGCATTTTCCGAAAAATATTAGTAGCATGTACTACGACTTGAGGTAACTACTTTTTTACTAGTAGGTACTTTGATTAGCAGTATTTGCTCCGTTATTAGTGAAGTTGATATCATAGCAGCTTCACTACGAGTGCTACAAAGTGGTTATTTAAAGATGGTTCAAATACGTAGGAATAAAATGTATAGTACAAGAAGACATTACAATGATGATACCCTATATCGTCAAATATTCAGGTAAAGAAATAAATATCATCGATTCAGAATGTTTCACTTTTATATTTTGTATTTTTTATGTAGATTTACTAGGGAAAACGTTACATTCTTAACCAACGAAGAACTAGAAGGGCACATTTTTTTTACGGGAAAAATGCAAAAGTGCCATGCTTGAAGTTAAAGAAACTTTTTTTTATAGGTTTTAAAATCAGTGATACCCAGTTATATATTTTTTGTTTTTTTAATGCAACAAGATGTTGGCTTGGATATTGGGATCCACCAAACAACAGTTTAAAAAATAATCCATTATGTCTCGAGTGCAATTTGCCAAAAGAAAAATAAATGGATTACATTTCCTGCTTCAGACGATGCTCTTAATGTATCCAATGTCACTGGGGCAATTGACTGCACAGACGTAAAAGTTTTAAAACCTCACATTTACGGTGACAAATATATCAATAGAAAAGGTTTTTGCTCAATAAATGTGCAAGCAACGTGTGACCATAGAGAAAAGTTTACCAGCGTGGATGCATCGTGGCCCGGTTCTGTTCACGATAGCAGAATAAGCAAGTGCTACACATTTCAAAGGATGTTCTACACTTATTAAGTAGATACTTCATAAGATAAAGTATCTACTTTTTCGTGAAGCATGTTGTATGGCAAGTAAAGTAAATACTACCGAAAATTGGTAAATGCTTTATTTGAAGGTAAATACTATGTAGAAAATACTAATACTCGTAGTAGTAGCAGATCCTTTCTTTTTATTCATACCACTTATTGTCACATAAACATAATGGGTGGTATGAATCAAAAACAAAGTATCTGCTACTACTACAAGTATTAGTATTTTCTACGTAGTATTTACCTTCAAAAAAGCATTTCCGGTAGTATCTACTTTACTTGCCATAGAACATGCTTCACGAAAAAGTAGATACTTCATATTATGAAGTATCTAGTTAACAAGTGTAGAACATTCTTGCCTTGCTGCATTCAAGGATCCCCTTAAAAAAACAAAAAATGTATAAATAGGTATTGCTGACTTTAAAACCTATAAAAATAAATTTCTTAAACTTCAAGCATGGCACTTTTGCATTTCTCCCGTAAAAAAAATGTGAACTTCTAGTTGTTATATTTATCATAAAAAATATATAATTTAATTTTTCTTTTGGGGCTTGTTAAACCTATGGATATATCAATAATTGATCTATCCAATTAACATATAAACAATTATTGTTAATACAAAACTAAAGTTCTTAGAAATACTTCCATTTGCTGAATATGTGACAGAACACCACCTCTAGTTTCATTGGTCTCCTTTAGAAATTCGTTGGCTAAGAAAATAACGTTTTCTCTAATAAACCTACATAAAAATACAAAATATAAAAGGAAATGCCCACTGAACTTGCTTTATTTGCTGCTTTATTCGCTAATTCATTTCCAGAAAGACCTGAATGACCTTTTGCGCAAACGAATTTAGTATTAGTTTTTCTAGAGGAAATTGAAAAGATTAAATTCAAAATACTGACAATAATAGGATGCTTGCAGTTAAGGTTAAATTTTCAAGAGACAAATCACTCTCTTATCATTATTTTGAGTATGTCAGTTAGCCAGGGCCCCCGTTTGCTAACCTTAAAATTGGGGAGAGGGGCATGCTTGTCAACAGATTTTATTTTTTTTCCTTAAAGGTAAGCACCTTTTTATCAATATTCCTATGGTAGTAGAAGCTATGTCAAGAAATGTGCCCAGGTTTTGCGTCATTCTAAAATTATTAAGCTACGTGCTAAATGAATTATCTAGATTGAATAGGTTTATATTCAGATCGCCTAGTGAATTAGAATGATCCATAGTAAATAATATATCATTTGGCTGCTCAATTCAGTTGCAAACTTACTTATCAGGGGCCTATAAACAACTCCCAAGTCTGTCCATGAAATGCAAGTTCAAAAAGGAAATATTGAAAGCTACAGATTCTGTCAGTATTCAGTTTCGTACCTTTTAGTTTAAGGTTGTTTATAGCAACCCCCCACTCCTAGAATTTTCTTTCCTTTTCTCCTTAAAACACCACTGGTTTTAACCAGGTTTCTGATACAGAAATTATGTTAATGAAATTCTCCATCATTAGGTGCTTTTGACTATCAAATGAGGTATAATTAACTGTACAATTAAGCGAGCAATTTTCATTCAATTTGTTCTACATTAGTTACTTGTTAATATATATATATATATATATATATATATATATATATATATATATATATATATATATATGTATATATATATATATATATATATATATATATATATATAAATATATATATATATCTATATATATATATATATATATATATATATATATATATATATATATATATATATATATATATATAAATATAAACTATATATATCTATATATATATATATATATATATATATATATATATATATATATATATATATATATATATATATATATATATATATATATATATATATATATATATATGTATGTATATATACGTATATATATATATATATATATATATATATATATATATATATATATATATATATATATATATATATATTTTACATTTTATATTTATTACAACTTATTTGCAAATTTAATCATTTTATCTTAAAAAGAAATCAAATTATCATTAGCATTATTTAATTTTCTCGAAACTTAGCTACGACCATGCTTATCACATAATTAAGGAAATTCAACGTGTTATGTACGGCACTGTTGTTGATATATTCGATACGCCTAGTGGATGGAATATTGGTTCAGTACGTTAGAAAGTACAATTTTGTTTGGAGATATCTTGTTATTTTTTGTGGATTTTGAACTTTATTTATTTTTGCCGGCCAGGATCGATCTCCCTCTTTTGCTTGAATTTCAGGTTGAGCAAGTTGTCGGCCATGTTTAATTAGACATTTTTTTGTGATTTTTTTGCCGTATAAGGCAGCGACAATGTCGGATTAGTTCACAAGTAATAATGATATAGTTTTCTTTTAATCTTCTGTATATGGAAGGAATGCAGTCAGAAATTATTCTAGTTGAAGTATAAGCCAGGACAACAGGCTTTTATTCCACGTTTTTTTTATCCTACGATTTTTTTATTCAACGATTTTTTTATCCTACGATTTTTTTATTGCATGTTTTTTTTTTGTTTTACGAATAATCCCCGAATGAATAATTAAATAAAATTAATTTCCGAACTAATTTCCGAACTTCTTTCTGATGTTAGAACAACCAAAATTCTGATGTTAGAACAACCAAAAAAATTTTAATGTTGGATGATTTTAATTAATTACCTTCAACATTTCTTAATTTATATTTGTATTAACTAAAAGATTTGAAAGTACCGAACTTATCATGATCATTGTACGTAAATTATCTTGGTTTGGAACTGGAAAAGGCTGACGAGTCTACAGTGCAGGTGTTTTTTTACTCCATCTCCCAGAGTTGCAGAGTACTCCGGAGAAGATTTTTTGGATGTTTAGGAGAAGCTGGGATACTTTTCTTTCTGTCGTGTGGTGATTTGCTGTTCTCCTAGACGTTTTGTGTTGGGACCTTTCAACTGGCTAGATGCCGCTGCTGTTTGAGACGCATTAGGGAGGTCCAGACGCTTTTGATTCCTTCGTAATATTGCAACTTAAAAGATGAGTATTTTTTCCTGATAATTTATTATTTGATTAGTTTTCACTTTTGCTTAATTTTATATATTCTTAGTTTTTGGTGTAAAACGATTTATTGATATATTATTTGGGGTATTGAGATCAGATGAGTTGACTAATAAATACTCTAGTTTCACTCTAATTTTCAAATTCAAGTAATAGAGCAAACATTAGCACAGCTAAAATTTGTAGTACTGCTAATACTTTACATTAGTTTACATATAACCACCGATCGTTACTTGAGTTTTAGTTTTTTATTAGCCTATGCTTTCAATTTTTATTATATCCATGATGTAACTATGCTTAAATGTTTTATTAATTTTTTAGTTCCAAAACCACCGAACATATATTGGGTCCTAGTTATTATTAGCATTTGGCACTCAATTAAATTAGATTATAGACACAGCTTAAATGTTTTACACTAATTTTTAGTTCAGAAACAACCTAACATATATTGGGTTTTAAGTTATTATTAGCCTTTGGCATTCAAGTAAATTGAATTATAGACTTCTTACAGCTTAAAAGTTTTTTACTAATTTTTAGTTTAGAGTCAACCGAATATTTATTGGGTCCTAAGTTATTATTAGCCATTTGGCATATACATATTGCAATTTTTCATATATTGTCATTCTGTTTTATGAAATTACATAATTAACCTCTATGTAACAGGTTATAATTTTTTATAGCTGAGCGTTTACAAACTTTGTTAATTTCATTATTGTCATTCTATTTCATAAAGTTACATAATTTACCTCTATGGAACTGGTTATATTTTTTTATAGCTGAGTGCTTACAAACTTTGTTAATTTCATTATTGTCATTTTGTTTCATAAAGTTACATAAATTACCTCTATGTAACCTATTATTTTTTATAGCTGAGTGCTTACAAATTTTGTTTATTCCATTATAGTCAATTCTGCTTCAAATAGTTACATAATTAACTTAATGTAACTGGGGATATTTATTAGCTTAAGGCTTACAAAACTTCTAATCTAATTAATAATCTAAACTAATGTCATTCTGCTTAACTTTTTGTTTAAAGATTGAGGAGCTAGATAAGTTAAGGCCTAGTCCTTTATATCTATTGTAAATTTTGGTTAAAATTTTATTAAGTCCATAAATCACAGTTATAAATTTATTATGTGTATATCTGGAAAATAAGTAACCACATACTGAACTTTTGGATTACAATTTGTAGTATTTATTATTTATGTAACATACTTTGATATTTTGGATATTTGAATTAAACAATAATTTTTTTATAAAATTTGACCTATCATATATATTGAAAGTAAGATTGAATACTTACGCCCTTTGATTGGGTAGATTTAAAACTGGTATAGCTAGAACCTTTTGTCTTATGATTCATTCTGTCACTGTTGAAATTTCATGTCTTTAAATAATGTACATTTACAGATAATAAATCGGATGTGTTTTTAAAATTATCTTGTTTCTTTGAGTTTTTTTTTGACTTTTCAAGTTATGTTAATTAAAGATTACAATTAAAGCCTAAATTATCTGTGATTCATAGAACTCTATACATAACACTGTATTGATCTATTATCTTTCCTTTTTTTATGTCTAACTACTATAGTTAATGGCGCCCATATTAGTCTGAATATCCTAACTGAGTAGCCGTGGTAACCATTGTAATAAATTAATAATTAATTATCAAATCTAAATAACAACAATTAAAATAAAGTAACATCAAATAAATAACAATAATTATATATTTTTAATTTCTTTATTTTATAATTTATTACAGATTGACGCCCAACTGTCTAGGGCCTCGAAATTCAGACTTTCGAATCCTCTATTCTAATATCTAAAAGGTTAGTGGAAATCTAGTTGCAAAAAAGATTTTCAGACAAATTTTATGTTTCTCCGTCTAGCTGTACCAAAGTAATTGGTTTAGTTTTGCTAATTTGTATTGTTTTTGTTTTTTTTTTTTTGATATTAGGTATGTTTTGATATCTGTTGAAAAACGAAGTACTATGGGAGCTAAAAGTTAAAGGTATCCACACTGATGATAAAGTCAATTCCGATCATTTGTCTACATAACTGCAAAATTTGAGATGGTAAATCGCAGGCGTGAACCCTGTTGAGCCGGTTTTTAACCGAAATGTATTTTAAGTTGCCTATAGACAGCATAATTTTAAAAGTTCTGACGTGAAGGAAACGTCTCAAATTGAGTTATTATGATACACTGAAAAACTATGACCAAAAATATATAAATATATTTAAAAGTAATGTACAAGTGACTTAGTAAAATAAAAGAAAATTTCTGTTAATTAAAAATAAAAATGTGCAGAAATATAAAAACAGGTGGAATATTATGATAAAAAAATATATTTACACTACGCCTTTTAAATTCTGGAAATAAATATAATTCCACTACTTCGGTGATCGACTCGACCTAGAAATAAGCATCAAATCTATTTTTAGGATTATAAGAAAAACAATATCCTGAACCGGCTGCAAGGAAGAAGTGCGATCCGGTACACAGTCGAATTATTAACGGTAGTTCGAAAGACACTTGTTTGAACGTCTGATGTAAAATATTAAGTTTTATTTGTTTGTGGCGTATATTCTTCATTTAAGTTTTGTTTGCGAATCGGGGTGCTTTATTAACGAATTAATGTAAAGATATTTTACAGTAAAATTTAGCCCAAATTAAAAATATGTCGAATCTAATTCAATCTGGATATAACTGAATTGGAACCGATTTCAAAAAAGGAAGTATTGTAATACTGAAATAATCATCCTCCGAGATTTTTTCCGATCTTCACGTTTCAGTGTCCCTAGATGCTAAAAATATGTTTTATCAATTCCGTCGGTCCATCTGTCGGAGTGTCTGTGTGTCAGTTCGCGGTATAGCTTAAAGATTATTATTCGGTGGAGTTCAAATTTTGATAAAAAATAAAGGATCACCTGGGGATGATGTAGTAATATTTTGGTAAAAATCCAATATGGCGAAACAAAATGGCACCCTAGTGAAATGTTAAAAAAATTAATATTAAAAAACTACTTATCCAATTTATCTCAAGTTTTGCAGCAACATTAAAGTAGTATCTTGTAATCAAATGGTAAAATTTTGGCACGAATCCAAGGTGGCGGAACAAAATGGCGGACTAGTGAAATATTTAAAAATTGAAATGGATTGGTTTCAAATTGGGTGCCATAAATTGTGGTACTAATTAAAGAAGACCGAATAAAATGGCGGTCAAATAAAATGCTCGTAATCGTCTGTCTGTATAGCTGTCAGTTCGAGGCATATCTTAAAGACTACTTCAAATTGACTTCAAATTTTGATAAAGAATTAGGAGTCATATGAGGATGAGCTGGTAATATTTTGGTAAAAATCCAATATGGCTGAACAATGTTAATAACATTATTACTAAAAAAACTAATTATCCAATTTTGCACAAAAAATTAAGTGTTACATAGGAATGAACTGGTAACATTTTGATATGAATTCAAAATAGCAAAAGAAAATAGCGGCCTAATAAAATATTTAAAAAATCAGCCTGAAAATACTATTTATTAAATGAACTTTAATTTTTGTGCAGAATTAAGTGTGATATAGAGATAAACTGGTGCAGTTGTGGTACGAATTTAAGGAAAATTAAATGTGAAATGGGATAAACTGGTACGAATTCAACATGAGGTAACAAAATGGCGGTATTTGACAATGTAGAAACTACCTATTCAGTTTATTTTAAATTATGCCCCAAAGTCAATTGTAGCATAGGTAGAAAAAACCTGGTAAAATATCGGTAGGAATTCAATATGATGGAGCAAAATGGCGCCCAATAAAAATGTTTGAAAAGACAGTATATGTAACACATATATACTGTGACTATTTACTGAACCGAATTGGGTCCCATTTCACTCATACTTCACTATTCCCAACAAAAAATCATAACGAAAGAAGTTCCGGGTAAAGGAAATTTACCGATTATATATCAATATATTTGAATACATGCACTGAAAAAAAAATGGCGGCATAGCGCCGTTTTGAGTCCCTTCCTGCGGTAACTTTAAATTGCTTTATTATATTGCCTTAAAATTTAGTGCATGAAAGTGGGGGTGGGATTTATTACTTAGTAATGATATTTCTGGTGTCATAAGTTTGAATCTTTTTAACATAGCAAATAACTTTTTTCTTGGCACAAAAGTTTATGCGGAAAGGGTAATCTAAAAATATCTATTTTCATATAGTTTTCGTGCTTTTCAGGTACACAAAGTGCAATTTTACTATTTTAATTTTTAACCGTTGGGATTGCTGATTTTGTATGCATGTCAAGATATCGTTTATGCATAATATTAGTTAATGTGATTTTAAGTACACCGAATAGGGCAAAGGCAGGAGAGTTGCCGCACTTTTTGAAAAAAATCATAAAACCCAAAGTATTAACTTTATTTTGCTAAAAAAATAACAAGGTAGTTCTACTATTCTAAAACAAACGTAAAACATTATAGGATAAACTAAAAAAAAATAACAAAAAAGTAATTTCTGGTGGGTAATCTATGGTGGGAGAGATGCCAAGGCTAGTCCGGAGAAATGCCTTATTACAATTTCCGTAAAGGAAAGATGCCTCACCCTGAAAAATTTTTTGTTTTCAGTTTTAAGTACATAGTACAGGTCTCGTGTAGCCATTTTGCACACCTTATGCAACAAATCCAGTCCACAGATTTCTTTGTAAGATGATATTCCTCAAAACATTCAACACAGTAATATCTTGCATTAGTTGGATTGTTGCTGTTAGGTGAGAAATAGTCTTTACAGTTATCAATACCCGATGTGACATCATTATGAATCTTTGCAACTAAGTTAGCTAGTGATTCGTCATTACTTTCTTCATCTAAAGGTTTTGTAATGTTTGAAGCTTTTTTTTTTCATCTGTTTTAACTTTTTCCTGATTCTTTTACAGATCTGACATCTTTCGAATTTCTTTTTTTTCTCGCATTTGTTTATTTTTCTCAATGTTTATGTTTTCAGGTGAAGTAAGCACGGTAGCTGACTGCTTTCTTTTTTTTAATGAAACTGGAACTTTTGGAATTGATCTCATATCATGTAACAATTTACTTGATGTTATGTCATTGTCATCTGAATGGTATGTAGAGGTGCTAGGTTGTGGTTCGCAAGTGCTTTCTTTGTTTCCCAATTTTGATTTTCTAGGAGGTGTGATATTACCTTTATTTAAATGATATGTAGAAGTACTAGGTTGGGGTTCCAAGTTATTTGTTTTATTTGCTGGTCTTGATATCTTGGAAAGCGTTTGATTTAAGCAACTGTTTCTTCTTGACCAGGATCACTTGTATTATTATTGTCCGCAAAGTATGCACATCTTTTACTCCTTCGGGAGCAATAAACTTAGATGGTTTATTAATAATTTGGATTCCTGCTTCATTTATATTGAAAATATGTGATGGACGATTAATTAAATTGTTTTCATTTAAAACAATGGTTAATAGCTCAAAGAAGTTGGCGACTTCTAGTCGAGTCATCAATTGAGCTCTTGCTAACGATAGTCCTTCTGACTGTCGAATGGATAGGTCCGGATTTCTTTCTATAAAAGATCTAAGCCACTGTTTTCCAGCTTATCCATCCTGAACTGAAAATTTGTGTTTTATGTTGAGCTTTTCTGCAAAATTATATTTTAAGTCCAAATTGTTTTACGATCCGGGGCAAATCCAGCAGCGCAGAGTCTCTTGATACGAGCAACCAGCCTTTTTTTGTTCTTATGGCCCAAAACACCTAAAAAAAGTACTCTATTTTTCAAACCAGTTCAGTGGCGCATGCAGATTTTGATCTGGGGGGAGGACTAAACCCCGTTTACACGTTGTGAGAAATGGAAAAGTGGCACAGATGAAACATTTTCTCTTGCGCATTAAAAATAACGCAACAATTTATTAAGCTTATGTTCGTAATTTATTTTAAATATAAAAATTACTGTTTACTCAGATAGCGTAGAAATCTATTTTAATGCAATCACAGTAATTTTAATATCAGGTGTACTGAAAATTAAAAATGTTTTGCTACCTAATGCAAAAAATCGATCCTAGGGTCTTGGGTGAGCTGCAGCCCCATAACCCCCCCTAGTTGCGGCCTTGAGGTAGATACCGCTAACACTTATTTATAATATCTCTACATATTCCTCCTGCATTGTAGAAGTTACAATAAAAATAAATATTTACCACCTGGGCCAAGAGAACCTTTTGTCAATTTTCCAGATTTCAGCTTCTTGCTTAGATATTTCACCTTCTTTGACCATTTCTATAGCAATCCTTAATTGCTCGTCTGTATAATTGCCCCTTAATTTTGCTGTGGGTTTGCGGATATATTTTCTCGGCATTCTGATCTTTAAAAAAATAATTTAGATTAAAGCATAATATCTTTATGCTGTTCGATAAAATCACACAAAACCCCAAAATAACTGCACATAACATGCGGCAACTCTCCCACCCAGAAAGCACATAATATGTGGCAACTCTCCCACCCAGAAAGGTCGGCGCCTATCCTTTTAGGTACGGATAGATGCGGCATCTGTTATCTAGGCACCCAAATAATTTTCTTTAAAATGGCCTATATAATAAGAAAAAGGTAAATAAGGACTGACTTATTAGAAAATACGGTGGCTACTACAGCCAAAAACACTAGCTGTAAAGTTTTAACGTAACAAAATGCAACTTACAATTTTTAATGTGTCCTTTTGCTGAAAATCACTGCCGACACTCTTGGCTGATTAAGCTCACAAACTGTACTGACTGATACGCTTCTAGATTTAATGGCGGCGTTAGTCGAGCGCACTCACAGCAAGTACCACGTGACCTGCGACGTGTATACCACCGCGGCATCTCTCCGGATTTTTTAAAGAAGTTTTTAGTGAGGTACCGGGGTTATTCCATAGAAAATATATTAACAAAAGTATAAATGGAGTAATGAGGCCAGTTTAAATTAATTATTATTATACTTTTAAATGCGTTAATCTATACTGAAAGTTGAAGCATGAAACTGTAATTAATCAAAAAATGTAATTTTGACATAGCTGGAGGTAGAGCCCTGATCTAATGTGAGGCAATAATTTTCCTGGTCAGGTTATTTCGCTAGGTAATTACAAATCTTAATGAATGTTAATAATATTAGATAAGTTTATTCTGGACATAAAACTTTTCCTATGTCATATCTGAGGTGCGTGGTGGGGGACGAGTAGAAACTAAAAAAATATATCATGTCTCATATTTTTCGTAGTTTTTAAGAAAATGAACTTTACATCTACTAATCATATTAATTTGTGGCAACGAAAATTTATATGTATTTTCTATAACTACGTATATATATATATATATATATATATATATATATATATATATATATATAATAGTTAACGTGATTCTGGTAGAATTTTAAGTTCATTGGACCGCAGTACCTAGATTTAGGCTTCAGAAACCTTGAGCCTGACATTTACAATAGAACCTTTTTTAAATGAAGGATTAAATAAAAAAAATTACAGAAAAAATAAAACCGATTAAAAAAACACTGAAAAGTAAAAATAATACTTAATTAAATCTTGAAAATTTAACTTCATAAAATCGGCGTCAAACTAACAAAAACAGTAAATTTTGATGGTGACATTAAACACCAATTAGATCTTAGTTGGAGTCAAATTTTTGTGATGGAACAAAATATAATTTTTTGACTTCTCAGTGTTTTTTAAATAGTTTTATTTTTTACAGTTATTACTACTATTATAACTACTACGCGGGAGAGCTTTGGATTCATAAGAGACATTTTTTTTCTAAACTAGCAAAATGCTAAACAAAGCCTTATTATGTTATGTAAAAAAATATATACAAAAATTAAACTGACCTAAAAAAATAAAAAGTAAGAAATATTTTATTCCATGTTAAAAATTTGTCGGCGTCAAACTAATTCTTCATTACTGCACAACAAGACATATATGTATGGGTGTCTTGAATCTAGTACCATGAGTATAATGTCTATTTGCTGTCTTTATTAGTTTGACTCCGCTTTCGAAAAGTTGTTATAGAAAATCAGCAATAGACATTGTCAAAAAATAAAATTATTAACGAGGTTTCTTTCAAAGCCTAGACATCTACTAAGGAAAAAAAAAGAGTTCGACATGTTACACCGATTTTTGTATAATGTATCTTGTTTACAGGACTACTCTGTATAACGGACAAAACATTATTTTGCATATAAAAAAATTGACGTGTTTCGTCATTTTTTGACACACACACACACAATTTTTCAATGTCAGAACATTAAACCCAACTATTCATAGTTTTCAATTTGACTGTTGCGTTCTCATGTTATATGTTTTTTATTATTGTTTTATTATTGTTATTTATTTTTAAACCCCTAAAAATATCGAAAATCTACGTCCGTGACATAAAAAATTTAATCCCCGCGAGACACTAAACTAGACTACTTTTGGTTCAAATTTTAAGCGAATCGGTTTGACCGTTCTCAAGTTATCGTTGGTTGGTGCAAATTTTGTTTACACACAGACGCACACAATCAAACAGATATCATTAAATTTTGTTCTAAAAATATATTTTTCGTATTCTAGGAACACCAAATCGTCCATTAAACCGAAGTTATATTTTTTAGACAAAAATTTTGCAACTTCAATACTTAATCTGTATAACGTACATAGTGTATTGATAATACAATATATTAGCTTTTATATGGAGCAATAAAAAAAACTCCCTTTTATTCGCTTAGGAGTGGAATTTTAAAAAATTCTGAAATTTATATTTGGGTAATTATTTTTAAAAGCCATTGACGAAAGAATCGTCGTTAAATATTTTTTAGGTAAAGGGATATTGTAGACAATATACAAACATATAACCCGTAAGAAACTATATAACATAATATAGCTTTTATTTTTTCGATAAGGTAAAGCATAATCGAAAAATGAGGGAGGTCTCAAATTGCAATGATTTCAATTTCACCCTCTATCTGAGAATCGAAGAGGGCTATGAAAAGTTTGTTTATGGCGTCTTTCATTTTACAAAAAAGTAAAACCCCAATTCTCTCTCATCACGAAGGGCATTACGCCGTAAAACCATCGAAAATCGGTAACCCTGATGTCCATTATCTAATATTCTACCATAATATAATACTAAATACGTACTTGCTTTAGTATATTCATTTTTCGTTTTAAACTTTTTCGTCTACTTCCAGGCGTAACTTTCAGTTACAATATTTACGTGTCGTGGCATGATTATAAAAATCGCTAAATTTCATTTAACTTTGCTCGATATAAATCTTTCCTTTTATTAGTAATAATGAAGTGTGACCCAATTTAGTTCCACACATAGTTTTTTATTAACACATATATCCTGTCTTTTCAAACATTTCTATTGTTCCACCATACTGGATGGAAACCAAACAGTTTCTACCTGTGCCACCCTTGATTTTTGAGCAAAATCTCAAATAAATTGAATAAGTACTTTTTACACTGATTTTTTAAGACCGCAATTTTGTCCCATCTTCTTGAATTCGATTAGTTTGTCCCTATATTACATTTAATTTTTGTGCAAAATTTGAAGGCAGTTAAATATTAATATGTTTGTTAAATATTTTATTTGGCCGCCATTTTGTTCCGCCATCTTGAATTTGTACCAAAATTTTACCAGTTTATGTCTAAGTCACATTTAATGCTTGCATAAAGTTTGAATTCAATCTAATAAGTAATTTTATCATACTGTTTTTTTAAATATTTTATTAGGCCGGCACTTTCTTTTTCTATCTTGGATTTGAATCAAAATGTTAACAGTTCACATTTGTGAACAATTTGAGGTAAATTATATAAGTAATTTTAATTTTTTTTTTAACATTTCACTAGAGGGCCATTTTGTTCGGCCATATTGGAATTTTACCAGAATGTTATCAGGTCATATTATCCTTAATTTTTGACTACCTGAAGTCAACCGGGTAAGTAGCTTTTAGCTATGCTGCGAACTGACAGATATACCGACCAATAGTCCTACCGAATAAAGCAAACATAACTTTTGGCATATAGGGACGCTAAAACTACAGTGACGGCTGGTCAGGGGCGGCAGGATCGGCCGGGCCGTATCAGAAAATATACAGGGAAAATCTTTTTTTTTTTTAAAATAAATATATTTCAAAAATAGTTTTGCAAACATCCTAAAAACGCTCAAAACCAAAATATAGTTTATTATTCACTTGACTAACATACAAATAATGCCACTAACAGCAGACCGTGGGCCACCGTCCACAGGTATTCTAATATATTTATTACAGAGTACACATCTTACATGCAATACTTCATCTACTAGTTCACGCGGGACGTAGTACGTTCGCCTACTTCCCATGCTATTACCAAAGTTTACAGAATGTTATGTTAATTCTGTAAACTTTACTATTAGTACCTCTGCTTTAACGTTCGTCGTAGTTTATATCACCCAAAATCGGCCCATCTCGATGTGGCCGTATCCCGGGAATTTTTCTCAATTGAATACTACGATTTTACAGGTATTAATTGTAATTGTTATAAAATGAGGCTACTTATTTTAAAATTAATTTTAGTTAGTTCTTTGCTTTAGTCATGACTAAAATGTTACATGTTTAAATGTAGTGACGAAATAAGTGCAAGTGAATATTTTAAAATATCATTTGCAATTTGTTTTAGAAATCGGCCGGTCACATCGTGATTCTTTCTGGACAATGTGCTTTTTTGGTTGTGTATGTAGCTTCCACTTTGTTTGCCATCTATTTTATTTTTCTCTTGACGCAAGATAAAAGTTTGTTAATATATTTTATTATAAATGGTATGAGAACAACATAAATACCTATATTTCTATCATACTTGTGGCATAAGTGAAAAAGCCTCTAATAAATAGTTATAGAATAACGTCCAATTTTTTTCCTGCAGCAAATTTATTAAATACGTTGTTTATGTTTACATCAATACTCTATCTATGGATATGCATGAGACTCAATCCAACAGGTCATTCTTGTGTTATAATGTTTCGTAGCCACGTTTTTAATCATAATTTCCACGTAAAAATATGTAAATTACACATGATGTTTGATCGGTCTTTGGCGGGGGAGAGGGGGGATTACCTTGTTACATCTTAGCTGTAAAACCACTTTCGATTGGCCTTGAGTCTCGGCCGACCCTAAATTTACGAGCCGTCACTGCAACATGAAGATATGTAAAATCTGGGAGGGTGATATTTTCACGATTACAAACACATTTGGCCGACAATTTTTTCCGCCATCTTGAATTTTTACCACAGTTTTAACTGTTCACTCTATATCACACTTAATTTTCGCACAAAATTAGAAATCAATCCAATAAGTAATTTTTCATTTAGTCAGTTATTTTTAAGTAACAATTTTTTTAACGCTAGGTTGCCATTTTCTTTCCCCCAATATATTACCAAGTCAACTCCATTGAACCTTAATTTTTGACCAACATTTGTCAACAAGTCAATCGGGTGAGTAATTTTTTAGCTATGGTTCGAACAGACAGACAGACCGACGGAATGAAAAAAATATGTTTTACGGCCTCTAGGCGAAGAGTGCAAACATTTTGGAGGGTAATTTTTTCACGACTACAATACCTCTCTTTTACGAGGGAAGTAAAAATCACAAAAATACTGATGAATTTTATTTAAAATTCGCAAATCGCAGATCGAAAATCAAACGAGGGAAAAACGAATGACGATCCGCACATAGAAATCAAAACTGATAAATTCACTGACGGATTTAGATGGGGTGAAAGGGGCATCGCATATAATGTTATGTATAAACGAAAGCACTGGATCAGTTGAAAATAGTAATTCGCCCCCTCCCCCTGAACGAGATCTATAGATCCTCCCTTTATATGTTTTACATGTTCAATTATCATCCAGTCTCCACTTTATATAAATTAAAATAATTTGGCCCCCATCCCACGACATCATCCTACGGACAGCCATAAGCAAGTAAATTGCTAAATATTATCTGAGGCGCCGCCGCTCAAATAAGAACTGTAATTTATTTTGTTAGACGCAGTTTCTTTCAGTGTTATATTTGTATTTTCCAATACGTCAGTACCTTTTCATATTACTTTCAACGTGACTTGACCTTGCTTGACGTGCTCACTGTCGAACATAACTCTACCATTACGACTCATCAACAGGTTCAGATGGATTTTTGAGAACAAGTAGCCATTTGTCAAAGAAAATTATTCACCTTAGAAGGAATGGTAAACAATTTTCAATCTGATAAGAAACATATTGATTTCAAAAGAATTATGTCACGCCTGTTGCATATTAAAAATAGAATAAATTATATTGTCTCTGAAATTTATGAGGAAAATCAATTAAAAAGCCATATTTTGACTCGAACAAATACTCTTATTAATAATCTTGAAAAAAAAAATATGTATATAGACATATATATATATATATATATATATATATATATATATATATAAATATATATAAATATATAAGTATATATTTATTTCACAAAACAGTCATCGAGTGATGAATTTGTGTCTGGTCGCCTTATTGTATCGATTTATGATATATACACCTGCCTTGTCACAGGTAAGACGTATCTGTTTATATTTGCATATTGTTGATCCTGTAGGTCCATATTTTGGTCATCGATTAGTAACTATTTTTGTGGTTCAGGTTTTCCAAGTATTCCTCTATATTATGATATATAAAATGTTCTTTCTTGATTGGTCGCGGTTTGCATAATGCTGTAATGTTTGCTTTTGTATTTGATTTGTGGTATATCAATATTGCTATTGTTGCTTTAGATTTTTGTCATGTTTTATGTTTTTTTTTCGAAATATTATTCGCAGTCATTTCTATTATAATTGTCTCCATTACATGTGTGTGTATCCTTTTACAATTCAGTTTTCTATTACGTTACTTAAAATGTTTCACTCAGTATTATGATGACCAGGAGTTCAATATTTAGATTTTCAATTAATATTAATATTTCGTCGAAGTTTTTCTGTACGCTCCTTATACTAAGATGCAAAATGTTTGTAAATTTTAAGTAGTTCAGTATAGTATTTTGCATTATTTGTACCATTATCATTAATTATACTCAATTTTTGTTTCCATTATTTTTAAGTAGAATTTTGTTGATGGGCACTCTGGATCGCTTGTAGTACGGTTTGTGTTGTATTTAGTTTTTATGTAACTTTTGTTTGAGGCTGTGCAGGTATTTGTGTTAAGTTTTTTTCCGCGTTTTCCACACGTTGTTTTGGCTCTATTTTTCCTAATATTGTTTTATTCAACTGTGTGTAGTTTTGATTATTTTTTGGTTTCATTATTAAAATATATAAATATATTAGAGTATGTGCCTCTTCTAGCTTAAACCAGTAGCAACATCGGGTTTCTAAACGGAATGCCCTGTATATTATTGCAATTTTGTATTGTCCGGAACATTATAAATATTCCTTGTATGACGTTTCATACACCTAAATTCAAGTGTTTTCAAGAAAATTAAGCTTGAAAATTGATAGATAATAAAGGGTCAAAGTGGGAAGAATGATAGCAAAAAATACATTTTATTATAAATATGCATAGTTATGTAATAAAAAGGAGTATAACCATAGTTTTAATAAAACAAACTTACCTCAAGAAATGAAAAAACACACAAATATAATAATCAAAATTAATTTATTCGAGAACAGAACTAACTAAAAAACTGTCTTTTAACAAAGACATGAAAGAAATATAACTAAGGTTTTGTGGGGTGATTGTAGCATAGTGCCCTATGTATCAATGGAGGGATCATTTATACATAGATTTCTCTATATACTAATTTGCCCAATGTTGGATTTTTAACCAAGGATCTAATATACTACATTCGAAATTTGTTATTGTTTATTTTAGTTAGGTAAAATATGCTTTGAGCGTGATGCAACCTTTAATGATTTTTAAATTATCTCAATATTGCTAGTAGTATAGTTTAAAAATGTATGTTTAATTTTTTATATACAGAGGACTTAAAACTCAGTGGCCTCTTAAAAGTATGTGGAGAACCAATGAATATATTAATGGGAAAATTTGATTGTATTTATAGGTGAGCATAAACTTTCTTCCTAAAATATTCTAAAGTGTGCGGTGTTGCCGTTTCTACTTCAAACCGGGGGCCACATCCGTTTTCTAAAGGGAATGCGCAGTGTAGTATTATATTTTTGTATTTCTCTGTGCATCCTAAATACTTTTTTGTTTTTTTTTTCTATACCTAAACTCAACTGTTTTCGAGAAAATGGCGGTTAAAAATTGATTTTAAGCCCCTTAACTGCCAAACTACTTAACTTGGATTTCACTTTCATATCTTAGTTTTTACTCTCCACACACCATTTTCCAATTTGACAGGACATCAAAATTTAACATTCTGTAAACAGGACACGATGCTGGTCTGAATGTTAGGAAGCTTGTAAATATTACGTTTGTGTATGAGGCAAAGAAAAAGAAGGCATGAGAAATCATGGTTCTTGGGATTAGACCGTGTCAAAATGGTGGCTTTGGTGAGGTGAGGCCACGCACGTCGCGCTGGCTAAAATCTGAAATAATCGCGTTTTATGTATAAAAATGAGACAAAAATAGGAACCGAAGTTGGTACATACCTCGAAAAATGTTTATTGTTTACTTGCCGGTTGCTAATTTGCTTGCCAACTAATTTGTTTATAAATCAACACTTAAGGAATATGTTTTTTTCCCTTTTTTTTATAAGGCTTAGTCAAGGTAGAATCAGTAATTCGAGATAACGATTTAAATCTATTGTAAATTAATAAATATAGGTGATGGAGAAATTATTTATATTTTGTTATAATGCATGTATTAAATTATGGAGAATTTGGTTAAGATTTTTTACGTCTTGCGTGTCATTAACAGCTTATTTTTCTTTTTTTATATGAAGCATTTCTTTTATAATAAGTTTATGATATTTATTGTTAGTATCTAATATTTTGGTACTGGCGTAATCAAATTCATGTTTTTCTGTCTTTACCGTGTTTATGTAAGACTGTCAATGCATTTTTTGTATAGTTGTGTCCCTTCAACCTATTCTCTAATAGTTGAGTGGTCATGCCTGTATATTTTGCTGGACAGTTTAAACAAGGTACTGAGTAGATTAGATTAGATTTATTTATTTTTTGGTACTTTACTTTTTTGTGTAGTAAACAATGAACCATTTAAGTTGTGTGCAATTAAGCTAAAGGAATTTACAACTTTAACTTACAACGATTTTATAGAAGCATAAAATATCGTAAACCTAAATAACTACTTCCAATATAAAAATATTTTTGACCAACAATTAAACGGTTGCGCCATTGGCTTACCAATTTCTTCCACAGTGGTACAAATAGTAATGGAGTTTCTAGAAGAAAGAGTTCTCGAAAAATTGGATTTTAATATTACTTTTTAAAAGGTACATTGACGATTGTTTGGCTTTAATTCCAGAAAATATAATCGACAATGTATTACTAGCTTTTAATAGTTTCCATCCTAAACTTCAATTCACATATGAAGTAGAAGAAAATAACCAAAAAAATTTTTCAGATATAACCATAATCCTATATATATATATATATATATATATATATATATATATATATATATATATATATATATATATATATATATATATATATATATATATATATATATATATATATATATATATATATATATATATATATATATATATATATATATATATATATATATATATATATATATATATATATATATATATATATATATATATATATATATATATATATATATATTTATATATACATATACGTATGTATATTTATACATAAGTGTGTGTGTAACTCTTTTCCTAGTTTTGGTGGTTATTATAGTGCCTTGAAACGTTAAAAAAGGAAAAACTTAACATAGGCGAACACATTAACTTTCAAATGGCAAAGATTTGAAACAACGTATCAATAACCCCCATCCCTTGAAGAAAGACAACCTAACAATAGTAAAGAAGATCTTTCAAAAACTCAACCAACAGCTTTAATGGAACATAAAAATGCAATTGTTAGATGAGATTATTCTTATAAATGATATAGATAAAGGAGAATACAATTTTGATTATTAAAAACCCCGTTTTGAATATATCAGTACTGCATATTTCAATGTAATAGAAAAAATTAAATAAATGATACGATTTAACAAAAACAATTACTATCCACATGTGATTTCTAACAATAAGATAAAAAGTGGGCAATCTCCTTTTTCTGATAACAGTGATAAATATATTGGTGAATATATAATTACATTTTGACATGTGAAGTTTTACTTCGATTTTACCTACGTGTTCTTAGTTTTTACCTCTTTTTTAGTTTTCGATGTCCAATGTTTTCAAAAATGTTACCACTTTGTGTACATCCATATTAAAAAATTTCAATTTAACCATTTGATATTATTGCAACTAATTTATTTTCCAAGCAATAATATTTTGGTGTGGTTCATATTTTGTTAAACCATGTATTTTTTGTGTATGTTTAGCTTATTGGGAAACGTAATGACAAACTGTGACACGGCGACTGCTTAATTTTGTTTTTAATTTTGAAATCCTATCTTATATATATATATATATATATATATATATATATATATATATATATATATATTCCCTTTTTTCTATAAGGCTTAGCCAAGGCAGAATCAATAATTCGAGATAACGATTTAAATCTATTGTAAATTAAAAAATATATGTGATGGAGAAATTATTTATATTTTGTTATAATGCATGTATAAAATTATGGTAAATTTGGCTTACATTTTTTATGTCTTGCTTGTCATTAACAGCGTATTTTTTTTTTTATATGAAGCATTTCTTTTCTAATAAGTTTATGATATTTATTATCAGTATCTAATATTTTGATACTGGCGTAATCAAATTCATGTTTTTCTGTTTTTTTCGTGTTTGTGTAAGGCTGTCGATGCATTTTTGTATACTTGTGTCTCTTCAACCTATTCTCTAATAGTTGAGTGGTCATGCCTATATATTTTGCTGGTCATTTTAAACAGGGTACTGAGTAGATTAGATTAGATTTTTTATTTTCTGGTACTTTACTTTTTAGTGTAGTAAACAAGGAACCAATTAAGTTGTGTGCTTTGTAACATGCAATTATATTATGTTTTCCTAAAATGTACTTTATTTTTTCTGATAACTGATTTGTGTCAGGTATTGCTATATATTTTTTTAAATTTTTTCTTGTTTTGATTGATTAGTTTGGTTAATAATATTTGTGGGTTCTTTGTTTAATTATTTTTTGGATAAACCTTTCATGAAAATTATTAGATTTTAAGGTATTTATTACTTTGTGAAGAGTTTCTGGGCGATATTCAGGTGACGTGGGCTATAGCACGATCAGTCCGACCAATTACGACACTTCTTTTTTGGTTATTGGGATGATGAGAATTAAAGTTAAGGTAATGTCCAGACCATGTTTCTTTCGTAAACCATTTTGTTTTTAAATTATTGTTAGTTTGAGTGATTATGGTTAAATATAATTTATATATTTGGTTATTTTCTTCTACTTCAAATGTGAATTGAAGTTTAGGATGGAAACTATTAAAAGCTAGTAATACATTGTCGATTTTATTTTCTGGAATTAAAGCCAAACAATCGTCAACGTACCTTTAAAAAAAATTGCATTAAAATCCAATTTTTGAAGAACTCTTTCTTCTAGAAACCCCATTACTATTTGTGCCACTGTGGAACAAATTGGTAAGCCCATGGCGCAATCGTCTAATTATTGATAAAAATTATTTTTATATTGGGAGTAGTTATTCAGGGTTACGATATTTAACACTTCTATAAAATCGTTGTAAGTTAAAGTTGTAAATTCTTTTAGCTCATTCCATTTTTCTTTTATCCCTGTAGCTACAAGTTCATTAGGTATATTAGTATATAAAGAAATTACATCTAAAGACACAAGTTTGGAGTTTGGGGGTAAATTTACTGAATCAATGAATTGCTTATATGGAATGAGCTAGAAGAATTTACAACTTTAACTTACAATGATTTTATAGAGGCGTTAAATATCGTAACCCTGAATAACTACTCCCAATATAAAAATATTTTTTACCAACAATTAAACGGTTGCGCCATGGGCTCACCAATTTCTTCCACAGTGGTACAAATAGTAATTGAGTTTCTAGAAGAAAGAGTTCTCGAAAAATTGGATTTTAATATTACTTTTTAAAAGGTACGTTGACGATTGTTTGGCTTTAATTTCAGAAAATATAATCGACAATGTATTACTAGCTTTTAATAGTTTCTATCCTAAACTTCAATTCACATTTGAAGTAGAAGAAAATAACCAAATAAATTTTTTAGATTTAACCATAATCACTCAAACTAACAATAGTTTAAAAACAAAACGGTTGACGAAAGAAACATGGTCCGGACATTACCTTAACTTTAGTTCTCATCACCTTAATAACCAAAAAAGAAGTGTCGTAATTGGTCTAACTGATCGTGCTGTATCCCTCACGTCACCTGAATATCGCCCCGAAATTCTCCAAAAAGTAATAAATACCTTAAAATCTAATAATTTTCCTGAAAGGGTAATCCAAAAAATAATTAAACAAAGAACCCACAATATAACCAAACTAATCAATTAAAACAAGATAACATTAAAAAAAATATGTAGTAATACCTTACACAAATCAGTTATCAGTAAAAATAAAGTACATTTTAGGAAAACATTATATAATTGCATGTCACAAAGCACACAAATTAATTGGTTCTTCGTTTACTTCACTAAAAAGTAAAGTACCAAAAAATAAAAAATTTGATCTAATCTACTCAGTACCCTGTTTACTGACAATAAATATCATAAACTTATTATAAAAGAAATGTTTCATATAAAAAAAGAAAAATACGCTGTTAATGACAAGCAAGACGTAAAAAATCTAAGCCAAATTTACCATAATTTAATACATGCATTATAACAAAATATAAATAATTTCTCCATCACCTATATTTATTAATTTACAGTAGATTTAAATCGTTATCTCGAATTACTGATTCTACCTTGACTAAGCTTTATAAAAAAAAGGGCAAAAATAAATTCTTCAAGTGTTGATTTTTAAACAAATTAGTTGGCAAACAGATTAGCAACCGACAAGTAAACAATAAACATTTTTCGAGGTATGCACCAATTTCTGTTCCTGTTTTTGTCCCATTTTCATTTAAATTTTAAAATGTATTATCCTTTTTATTCTAAGATCTACGATATTTTAAATTTAAGGTTTATTCAATGTTAACAATTTGTAAAATTTTAAAATTATTTTAGGTTTAACATGTAATTCAAAATAGGAAAAAAACTTAAATAATATATATATATATATATATATATATATATATATATATATATATATATATATATATATATATATATATATATATATATATATTTATATATATATATATATATATATATATATATATATATATTGGAATATACGTTTCTGGAACCTTTAACTATATTCTTATATATATATATATATATATATATATATATATATATATATATATATATATATATATATATATATATATATATATATATATATATATATATATATATATATATATAGCAATATATATATTTTTAACATATTTCCATACACCACGGTTCGTTACAATTAATGCTAAAATTAAAATAATACATATATGTCACATAGTACAGAGCATTTAAACGTATTACACCGTAAACAAGTATACGAACAGTTAAAATGGTACTAAATTTATATTGGAGTAAGAAGCTATTAGCACTGATTTTATTTGTTTTGATGCTTTTTTTTTTCGTTTGAACCTGAACGAAAGGAAGTATGTGAACGTACATTTGATTTTTTTTTTTTTGGTTATTTTGATGATTATGTTACACAATTAAGTTGTTATATATTTTACTTAAATTTTTAATGTCAGTTTTATCGTTGATACTATTTTTGTTTATTTTAATATATATCATTTCCAAGAACTCCCTTTTCTGTTGGTTTTTTCAGTTTTAAGCATCGTAGTCTCTTGAAAATTAAATGTATGTGATAATTGCTGTTCGTGATTAGTTAAGGCTGTTTTATTTTTTTTTATCGTATTTGTGTCCATTTAATCTATTTTGTAAGTATTGGGAGGTTTGACCAATGTAGACACTAGGGCAGTTGTTACATGGAATTTCGTATATTGTATGAGATTTTTTATTTTTATTGGTTTTACATTTTAGTGAGCTGAAATTTTGTTGTAATAGATTATGACCTTTGTGACAAACCGATATATCATATTTATTAAAAAGTTTTTGTAGATTTTCAGATAGGCCATTTATATACGGGAGTGACAAGTAATTGTTTTTATTTCTGTTTTTTTGTGGTGGCAGGGGATTGTTTATGAGATTTTGCAGTCGTGACTTAAAGATAGAATTAATGAGTTTAGATGGGTTTTTTTTTATTAGAATATTTTTTTGCTTTATTTATTGCTTTATCCCTGTATATTGTGTCACTCAGTTTTATAGCACGATCTGCAAGTTCAATTACGACCGATTTTTTTTGGGACATTAGATGGTTTGATAAAAAATTCAAATATCGGCCCGACCAGGTAGTTTTGGTATACCACTCTGTTTTAATAGAATTTTTCTCACGATGGATGGTCATATCCAAAAAGTTAATTTTTTGATTATTTTCTATTTCAATGGTAAACTGAATTTTAGGATGGTAAGAATTTAATGTTTTTAGAATATCGTCACACATGTTTTCCGGAATTGCAGTGAAACAGTCATCCACATATCGATAAAAAAATGGTAGCTGATAAGGTAGTTTTGATATCATAGTATTTTCTAGCTCCTCCAAAACCATTTGAGCAATTACGCTTGAGATGAGAGACCCCATAGCGCATCCTTCAGTTTGTTTATAGTATCATCGGTAGAGGTCTCTATAAAAAAATTACCGTGTAAGAGCAAAGACGAAATTAGAGCAAGTTGTTGCAATATGTTAACAAATTTTAATAATAAGTTAAAATCAGGTCAAACTTTGCGAAAACCTAACACAATGCAAAATCACTTATGTAAAAAATTAAAAAAAACTCGCACATTCTTGAAAGAAAGTCCCAATTTAAAAATACTTAGACTCGATAAATCAAATAAAACAGTAATCATGGATTCGAATCAGTATAACCAAAAAATAATCTGTCTACTAAATGATGAACAAACGTATAAAATAATAAATAACGACCCTACAAATATTTGCCAAAAACAAAACAATGACATTGTGACGCGCTGGGAAAATAAAAACTATATTTCACCAAGTGTAGCTAAAAACTTAAAGATTCACAACGCCCAACCCCCAAAAATGTACGGACTCCCCAAATTAAATAAGGAGGGAATTCCAATGCGTCCAATAGTAACTTGTGTACAGTCCCCATTACATAATTTATTGAAATTTTTAAAAGACATCCTTAAAAATATAGTAAATAAAACCACATTATACGTAAAAGACTCCTGGCATTTTAAAGAAAAAATTAACGATACAGTTCTTCCTAATGGATATAAGATAATATCGCTTGACGTAGTTTCTCTATACACCAACGTCCCAATACAACTCGCTCTAGATATTATAAGACAAAAATGGAACTCAAACAGTTTACTGACATACCTCTGGAAGAATTCCTGTCAGCAACTGAATTAACATTAAAGTCTACTTACTTCTCACATAACAACACATACTATAAACAAACTGAAGGATGCGCTATGGCGTCTCCCATCTCAAGCGTAATTGCTCAAATGGTTTTGGAGGAGCTAGAAAATACTATGATATCAAAACTACCTTATCAGCTACCATTTTTTTATCAATATGTGGATGACTGTTTCACTGCAATTCCGGAAAAAAAGTGTGACGATATTCTAAAAACATTTAATTCTTACCATCCTAAAATTCAGTTTACCATTGAAATAGAAAATAATCAAAAAATTTACTTTTTAGATATGACCATCCATCGTGAGAACAATTCTATTAAAACAGAGTGGTATACCAAAACCACCTGGTCGGGCCGATATTTGAATTTTTTATCAAACCATCCAACGTCCCAAAAAAAATCGGTCGTAATTGGACTTGCAGATCGTGCTATAAAACTGAGTGACACAATATACAGGGATAAAGCAACAAATAAAGCAAAAAATATTCTAATCAAAAATAGTTACCCATCTAAACTCATTAATTCTATCTTTAAGTCACGACTGCAAAATCTCATAAACAATATCCCTGCCACCACAAAAAAACAGAAATAAAAACAATTACTTGTCACTCCCGTATATAAAAATCGAAGAAATTGTCCATATTGCTCAAAGAGACCTAGTTTTAATAACAAACATAGAAAAAGACTCCAAGTCTCGGTTTCATTAAATTATTATTTTACAATCTACAACAAACATGACACGTATTTCGCCCTTTTGCGCATCATCAGACCTACAAACAACAGAGAGAACCTTAGTAAATAATCACACTCACAAATCCTAAAACAATAACTTACAAATAGAATAAAACACACTAAAGCACAACAAAACAAACAACTACTTATACATATTTGATGGACATTAAAATGACAAAATAAAATATTAAAAGAGTATTAAAAAATATTCATGTCTCTAAGCGCGATCGAACCCAGACCGCCCGAGCGAGACGCCGAAGCAACCACCCACAGACCACTTGACTAGTCAAATAAAACAACCAACAACTCTCACTCTATGAATTAATGAATGAAATGAAAGTTGTCTACAATTATTATTACATTAAATTGTTAAATATTAGGGTTGGCTCAAAATTAAAAACATCGTTAACGCAAGTGAGAATGGGACTTTTTATAGCTTTGGTTATTTCCATTTTTTACTTTTTATATATACTCCCGTATATAAATGGCCTATCTGAAAATCTACAAAAACTTTTTAATAAATATGATATATCAGTTTGTCACAAAGGTCATAATCTATGACAACAAAATTTCAGCTCACTAAAATATAAAACCAATAAAAATAAAAAATCTAATACAATATACGAAATTCCATGTAACAACTGCCCTAGTGTCTATATTGGTCAAACCTCCCAATACTTACAAAATAGATTAAATGAACACAAATACGATAAAAAAAATAAAACAGCCTTAACTAATCACGAACAGCAATTATCACATACATTTAATTTTCAAGAGACTACAATACTTAAAACTGAAAAAAACCAACAGAAAAGGGAGTTCTTGGAAATGATATATATTAAAGAAAACAAAAATAGTATCAACGATAAAACTGACATTAAAAATTTAAGTAAAATATATAACAACTTAATTGTGTAACATTATCATCAAAATAACCAAAAAAAAAATCAAATTTACGTTCACATACTTTCTTTCTTTCAGGTTCAAACGAAAAAAAAACATCAAAACAAATAAAATCACTACGAATCGCTTCTTACTCCAATATAAATTTAGTACCATTTTAACTGTTCGTATACTTGTTTACGGTGTAATACGTTTAAATGTTCTGTGCTATGTGACATATATGTATTATTTTAATTTTAGCATTAATTGTAACGAACCGTGGTGTATGGAAATATGTTAAAATGCCGACATTTAATTCTCGGATAGTGTTTTAATTTCTAGGTAAGCTGAAAAAAACTCCTCTTTTTGATTTTGGTTAAAAAAAAATTTTTAATTATTGTAATTTTCTGTGCCGTGACTTATCTATTTCTCATTACAGACAACTGATGAAGACCAAAATATGGTTGAAACGTTTTGAACTCAAGCTATGAAATAAATATTTGCCGATCTCTAAAACTTGCCAATTAATTCAGTGAACCAAATACCCAAGAAAATTCCATAAGTATATATATATATATATATATATATATATATATATATATATATATATATATATATATATATATATATATATATATATATATATATATATATATATATATATGTATAGATGTAGGAACTTCTATTTAGAAAAATGTAGGTTTCTACAGTAAGCTGTCATGTTAAAAAAATAAAATGAATTATTCAACCAACCAAAATTTCATTTTATTATCTTGACGAAGATAAAAATTAAAAGGTCGAGCCACTTATTTGTGGCATCATCTGATTCTCCATTCATCTGGGTTCGTATGCTTTTCTATATTGCCTTATATGCATTAAAAAACGTGGATCAAGTTATAAAAAGTCCTACGTTACATTGTTTTTACATTGAAAGGAAATTTCGGAATGTGTATGTAAAACGTGGATGATGATCACACATACACTAGTTTCGTAAACTAAAAATATGATTATATCCTAAAGCTGATTTTACAATATTACTTACCTCCGTTTCCATAAAATCTCTTTTACGAAATGGCAAAACAAGAAAAGAAAATAAACTTCCTCTAAATTCAGTGCAGGAAATAACAGTAAAAATGACGCAAATGGTGCAGTTTCTCGAAAGGCCGTCGGAGCTTTAGATAGAGGATTGAAAATTTTACGAAACACTTGAAGTTCCTAACTAAGTGATGCCGTGTTACCAATTTTATCTTGGAAGCCAACTTTACTTTAAGAATTATTGTATCGTTACACATAATTGTGTTCTATTTTTAAGTATTTAAGGTAGAAAAAAACTACATGTCGTGCAAGAAAGATGGACAATACCAACACTTATAATCTGGTACGATCTTTTTTATGTTTTGTACTAATACTAGTTTTAATTTTAACACACTAACTCGTATCATTAGTTAAAAAAAGGCTAAAGTTTTTTTATTATTTTTTAACGAAGTTAAACATTGTCACCATCGGTAACGGATGTGAGTTTATAGCTTCTTCTTATTCAAAATAAGACCTTGGTTATTTTGATAGATGTTTTATATTATGTTCATGGTTGACGAACGACCAATGGTGCGTTTTTACATAAGTTACTTATGTAATATAGTAGTATACTTATTACATCTCAGATATTGCCTAATCTATGTGCACACCCGAGTTAAATTAGTACGGTACTCCTAAACATAGATATAATAGATTCATGGACGGGGCTTTGCGATACTACATTGACTCGAACGCAATGCGAGAGAGAAGGAGCTAATTAAGGAAGAAATTTATCTCTCTCTCAACTTATACCATTTCCGCGCTAAAATGTTGTGTATATGTGATGAGGCGAATCCATATAACCTATTATGTCTTAGACAGTACTACATATTTAAATGTAGATACGCAAAGCCACCATCGGCATTTTAAAAATTATTACCCAAAGTTAAATATAGGATTCGTTATCACCCCCGCCTAAATAGAGCTCTGCGTTGGGATTCTGTATCTGTTGTTAGGCTGACACCGAGTTGATGACGTCAAAGTCCTTCTTATGTAGCTCAAAGAGCAGAGCGATCACTAAGCTAAAGACATTCTTGGAAAAGTGGAAAAGGCATTTAAGTAGTTGTGCAAAATACAAATTTCGAGACTCGGCTATCTCGATAAAACCCCGGTATTACTTAAGGTAAAATATATCTTCAAGTACATCAAGGGTTTGTTTTCAGAACACAATGAAATCAACAAATAATTAAATTGAAAACTTTGCGAAAACTAAATTTAAATTAAATAAATATCTTAGCACTTTGAAGTACGATTGAGGAAACATAAATATAATTCATTTTAGAGGTTGAAGAAGCAGAATTAATATTCGTCCTCCACTCCGCGTTTAAACATCCACTCCCACCTATGTCAGAGCATTAGCGACTATGATTTTAAAGCATTGCTTTAGGTAGAATTATAACGCGATATTAGAACTTTGAATTAAAAACTATTTCTTTAGATTTACTAATTTACTGATTTATCCATATAAATCAAAGGCTCAATGATACAGAAATGTAGCTTAAGATTTATAAAATCTGAGTACGTTTTTTTGATCACGGGTAAGGGAAAGCTTCTCTTGTGGCGAATTGGGCTTGCAGTGCTCATCAGCTAAAAAAATCCTAACTTTTCCATAGATCGTCCCGGAACTGCCAGGTTAATATCTCATCAGCATGGCTGTCAAAGAGTTAATGACCGTGTATCTGAGCTCCGTCATCTGCCTCTTTTTACTCATTATAATTTTTCATTGGGTTCTGTATATAATACATCCTAATATTGAAGTAATCGTATGTCTGTCTCTCTTCCATTTTATGAAATAGAACAGCATGTATTCTGCTATATGTCACCGCAAAAGATACACTTATCGCTCCGTACTTACCTTATTATTTTTAGGTAGAACTTGAGCCATTATTGCCCCATTAATATCTGCGTTATAAGAGTCTACTTTACAGTCTCTAACAACAATGCTGATTTTCTTGGTCCACTAACCGGTACTCTCATTTAGTTCCACGGTCTCTGTCATTTTCCTTTTGTGTTCAGGCTCACTTTTTGTCTTGTTTTTTGTTTTTCTGCAGGGAGTTCAATCGGTATCTTTCCAGTAAATAATCTTGGAATGCTTTTATGGTCACTGTTTTTTAAATAGATAATAAAACATTCAGTATGTTTTAAATTTTCACATATATTCACAACTTGTAACGATCGTTTCGCTAACACTGTAGCTTCTTCAGACAAGAGGTACTTCTACTTACATTAACAGAAATTAACTAAATCAATTTCGAGACATAATAAATACATATTTTTCATGAGTCTAAAATTACTGACCTATTTTTACAACACTGGGTCTGAGGGTTTAAAGCTTTAGAAAACCCAAGTGTTTTACTTAAATAAATTCAATAGAGATGAACCATTTGTCTCTGTTTGGTCATTTAGGATATACTCGGTGTTTTTAATTTTACTGATTTCGAAGGATTCTAAAAGGGTTAATTTTTTGCTTTGCTTATAGTGTGCAAAATCTTAAATTCATCATTAAACGTATGTTTTGTTTTCTAATAAATATGAGGCGTATGTGGTTTTGTTTTTAATAAAACTTCTTTTAAGTTCTTGAATCCTTACAAACTTTTGTTGAGTTTTTTTTATAAATATTATCTTTTTGAAATTTGTTAGTTTTAAATGAAATTTTAATATGGTTTTTGTGTAAAGTTGCGGCTACTTTCTCAACTGGTTTACCAATATAAGTTATGGTCTTATATTTAATTTTTTCTTTAATATGTTGAGGGAAAATTTCTAAAAGTGATTTTTTATTAATTTTTTGTTTTAAGATTGGTTCGATAACAGAGGCTGAATACCCATTGTTCACTGCAATTTGTTTAATTATGTTAAGTTATTTTTCAAAATTTTATTTTGAAATAGAGAATGACAACGCCATTAATTTTTTAGATTTGACAATATCCAAAATAGGTAATAAACATGATTTTTCAATACTCTACAAACCTACACACACTGACACGACTATAAATCATCTATCGATGCATCCAATAGCACATAAACTAGCAGCCTTTCACAGTATGATACACAGACTAATTAGTATACCCCTTATACCCCTAAATAAACAAAATTCCGAAAAAGAACTTAACTTAATTAAACAAATTGCAGTGAACAATGGGTATTCAGTCTCTGTTATTGAATCCATTTTGAAATAAAAAATTAATAAAAAATTACCTTTAGAAATTTTCCCACAACATATTAAAGAAAAAAACGAAATATAAGACCATAACTTATATTGGTAAACCAGTTGAAAAAGTAGCCGCAACTTTATGTAAAAACAATATTAAAATTTCATTTAAAACCAACAATAGTTTAGGAAAATACATATAAAACAACAAAGAAAAAACTCAAAAAGATTATATGTCCGGGGTATACAAATTAAACTGTGGGTCATCCCCAAAAGTTTATATAGGTCAGACAGGCAGAAGTTTTAGACAAAGGATTCAAGAACATAAAAAAAGTTTTATTAAAAACAAAACCAAATCCACATACGCCTCACATTTATTAGAAAATAAACATACGTTTAATGATGAATTTAAGATTTTGCACAGTATAAACAAAAGCAAAAAATTAACCCTTTTAGAATCCTCAGAAATCAATAAAATTAAAAACATCCAGTATATCCTAAATGACCAAACAGAGACAAATGGTTCACGTCTGTTGAATTTATTTATGTAAACCACTTGGGTTTTCCAAAGCTTTAAACTCTCAGACCCAGTATTGTAAAAATAGGTCATACAAAATAAGTATTTATTATGTCTCGAAATTCATTTAGTTCATTTCTGTTAATGAAAGTAGAAGTACCTCTTGTCTGAAGAAGCTAAGTGTTAGCGAAACGATCGTCACAAGTTGTGAATATATGTGAAAATTTAAAACATACTGAGTGTTTTATTATCTATTTGATAATGAGTTTTCATCAAGTAACGATCCAGTCAATTAAATCACTGATTTTTAGGTGGAAGTTATTTTCCTCTAAACTAAACCCACTGCAATTTTTATCTGGATCCGTTCCATCTAAGCACTTCATATGTTAAGAAGCCAGACAGAGCAGTATTAAGTGCACCATCTCTAGAAGTATTTTTAGTAATGTGTCTGCTTAGCGGTCAACCAATGCTGACCAATCTTAAGTTAGCTACAATGTTTGATCCTCTGCTTTTTCTGCCACAACGCTTCTTTGCTCACGAAAGATGCAGTTTTCACCCATCAGGATTATATAGCGTATTGCTTTGCACGGTGATTATATGGTACTATAAATTTGCCACTAATTGAAAATACTGCTACCGTTTCTTCCATAGATCTTAAACAGAGAATGATGTTTAATAAATCGCGGGATTTACAGCGAGACTTCAAATAAAATTTAACAGCTACTGGGCTAGTGGGTGAAGAGGTGTTTTAGATGTATTTTAGATTATTCCACTTGAATTTGCTAATCCTTTAGGTTTGCTAAAAAATAAATGTTCACTTGAAATAAACGGAATCGGATCTATGAAATCTTAAGTAAATAATGGCAGTATTATGATCGCTAAAAGATATTTAGGATAAAATCAGATTGTATTTCTAAAATTCTTTAATAGTCCCATTTCAGGTAATTCCAATGAACCTGACGCTCTTTTGTTTGCTTTTTTTTGCAGAACTTCTGAAATTAATTCTTTACTTTAAAGTCATTTTTGGGAAAATGGAATCAGTCCCCACCAGTTTTTTCTCATTCGCCTGAGGATAATTTATGTAAAAAAATTTTTGTTGAGACGCATACACATGCTAATTTTGGAAAGTATATCGTTTAGCTTCCTTTTAAAAACACTTTGCCTTATTTTTCAAGGATGCGTGATTTGGCAATAAATAAGTTTTATTCGTTGGAACGAAGACTTAAAGAAATCCAGATAATTAAAGAAACTAAAAAAGCCCTCGTATTTTTTGCCACATTAATGCATCCTTAAAACAGATAGTTCTACTACTAAATTTAGAGTTAAATCAAAGGGTAGTGCGAAACTACCTAACCAATTACCTCTTAATGACCATTTATATGTAGAAACTGGATTGCAAAAGTATAGCTCCACAGTTTTGCTTAATTTTCGTCTTTATCCTTTTGTTTCTTGCGCAGGTATTAAACAAATGTACTGCATAATTTTAGCGAGGCCAACTCACCGCGATTTTCAAAGGATACACGATTTTAACCATATGATCTACCAGACGTTTGACAAGAATAACATGCGGTCTCTCTTCGGCATCTTTTTTCACTTTACGTATTCTCTTAATTTAGCGTAAATTAATGATGTTACAGAAAACAGAAAACCTGTTTAAGATATTTTTTTGTTTTGTATTAACCCGGAAAATCGTCCTTGCACTAAGTGTAATCTCTTGACCGAATTAGCATGCGTATTTGATACCCTTGAACTTTTATTACTTGTAACATTTTCTACTACAGTACTGATCCAACATTTATGAACTTGTGGTTTGAAAAGATTTATGCGGGTTTGGGCGCAATATAAACAAGAGTTATAAGTTTTAAGTAATTTAAACCTCCGGCGAAAACTATTTGATACTTTTGAGTGCATTTACGAGTTACATCTATTTTGCGACGCTTCTGAAAAAATTATAAGAGGTACTTGTTTGTTTGCGTATTTTGATTCACAATATAGCAATTAATTTTGATTATGCAAAATCTAAAGTGCTCCGCTTTCAAAAATAACTATTCCGTATTTACAATTATGCTTACTGTTTTCAATATTATAGTGCTTTGTTTCAAACACTTTTAAAGATATCTATATTCTACTATATATTACTATGAAAAAAATATTCGCTTGGAGCGATTCTGAAACTTACTGGTATTGGATTATATCGTCTTTACATCGCGCATCGTCTCCAACGGTGTCTCTTATATTTAAGAGAGTGAATCTCTTTATATTGTGGTTTATCGCCCTCAAAGTTTATTTCAAATTCTTTATGATCTTTTGCAATATATTGCAATATCTCTACTTTGCAGTAATAATCTTGATTCGAATATTTTAAATAATTTATTAATAATAAATAAATAAAACGATTTGTTGTATTTATTTTGCACTTCAAATGCAACTTCAAAGGTAAACACGATAAGAAATTAAACTGATTCATGACTGGTATGGTATTTTACGAGTAGGTGGTAATTTTTTTGTTATCCCAAAATTGTACTTTAATAATGCTTTTAATCAGTTTTCATCATTAAAAGTATTTGCTTGCTGCATTTCATATCTTACAATTTTTGCTTTTTGATTTAATCTCCAAAACGAAAATAATTAAGTTATTTCCAAGTGAATGACTTGCTCGAAAAGTAAGCAGAAGTCATTTCAACCCCTTATAGGTATCTTGTTGCCCTCGGGAATTTTACAAGCAAAATGTTTTTTAAATACGGGTGATGATTATGCTAATCATTACCTTATTTCTTTCTATCATCATCGAAGAGCAAAATCTTGTACGGCTTACAGTTTTTTATTTACTTGTCCATTTTAGCTGCTCTGCAGTGTTTTATATGGCATCGCGGTACTTGTAAACATTTATTTAGTGATCAAAGTACTAATTTTAAGGCTGCTTCGAAAGAAAGTGATCTTTTCCTGCAACAGGCAACTGTCCCTTTATGAGAATTAGGTATCAAAACTATTAATACTCACCTCAATCCTGTTATAGAAAACCAAATTATCACCTACGAGTAGGTCTTCATGCTTCTAAATTTGATAAAATCTGTTATAAATTCGCACCCTTTAACCGCAATGAGTTCCAATTTTGATGATCTAAACGCTTTGACTCCACTGTGCAACCCCTGACGACTTTACTCAGTCCTAATTTTTCGGATATTTTAATAAATCGTTTGCTTCGCTGGCAGCTCCTCCAGCATTTAGGTCAAGACTTGCGACTGCTGGCACAAAGAATATGTTCATTCTTCACAACAGCGTGCAAAATAGCTTAGTCCTACGACTAGGCCTGAAACCAAGACGCTCGTATTAATAAAAACCAAAAATGCCTTAACGTGTGATGGGTCTTTAGCGCGCATGGTTTCGATATATTCCGCATCTGATGAGATTGCTCACTAAAAAAATAAAAACCAAGAATGATACCTTAACACGACTTGCTAAAGTTCTTTGCTTTACCAATTGATGGGAGTCACAACTAATTATTACTTTTTCTTATATGTATTTGTATTTTTTTTTATTTTTAATTTCTCTCCCTCTCTCTCTCTCACCGAGAGAATTAGTTTTAAAAACAAAAATTATTTAAATACTGACAACATGACAAAGATTATAATAACCACCCGATAAATGCAAACAACTGTAAATGTACTTCAAAGTGATAGCCTTTACTGTTTAAAGTTGTTATGGACGAGATAATCAATAAAGTCCAAAGCATCTCTAGTGGTTAATGTCTTGGATATCATAAAATTAAAGTCCTCTGCTACGCCGACGATGCTGTGCTGATCTCAGAATCCCGGATAACCTCAAATGCCTTTTCCATACTTTTAATGTTGAAGCACAAACTCTGTGACTGTAAGATATAAGTCTATTACTCTATGCTGCGAATTCGCTCTAAATGACTTAGAGAACAAGAAATACGGTTAATAGAGCCGCTACTATTTCGAGTCACCTAAGAAATCCTATATGGAAAAATAAATGCGTTAGTCGGATGGTGCCATATGGCACCGAGGCAATAGCTGATAATTCAACAACACAAAGACTTCTAAAAACAAGTGAAATGAAAGTCTGAAGATCAGGCATTACCTATCGGGATAAGGAAATAAACTGGAAAACAAGAGAAAAGTATGATATGACATCCGATGGACCAAAAATCGTAGGAGGAAATAGAATGAACACGTTTCCAGAATGGCAGCTGAAAATAAGCCTAAAATAGCAAGAAATGAGAAACCACATGAAAGACCACTGACTGAACGGCCGACTAAAGGATGGAAGGGAAGTTGCAATCTTCTGTGTTTCTGACTTAAGATCTTCATTAATACAGTCAACTGGTTGAGAGACGAGTACAACTAATGCCAAATCCTAACAAACAAAACCACACCAAAACCGATATTTGTGATTACCAAGAGACCGCCGGACAATTACTACGGAGCACCATAAAGCCACATGTGGGGAAACTCTTACTCAAGAGTAATTAAATTAAAACAAGGAAGGTAATAAGCGGCAAGAATTATTATATAGTAGAAAAGGATTTTTTTGGGACGACCGCTAAAACACATTGAAATTTAATTACTTTAAATTATTAATAAACATTTCAATACCCTTGGGTAATGAGTTTTGCGACAGGTGGCTATATGCTGCTCCGTGGTAGTAGATTATCGAGTCCGGCGAAGATTTCGGATGTTCTCTTGGAAACCACAAATGCCGGTTTTGCTCCGTTGTGGTTTCGTTGTATTACATTTTGGCGCTAGCTGTACTCGTATCTCAACTAGCTGATTGTACTGATGAAGACCTTAAGTCAGAAACACTATCTATATTTCGCCAAATTTCAATATGCTTTAGCAGTCATAGCAAAAAAATCTTTTTTCTATTATATAATAGTTTTTTTCTGCGTTAATATTTGCTTACTTTAAATTATTGTGTTAGGAGTTTCGCCACAGGTGGCTATATGCTGCTCGGTGGAAATAGAGTGTCAAGTCCGGCGAAGATTTTGGATGTTCTCTTGGTAACCACACATGTCGGTTTTGGTTCTGTTGCTGACTCTGATGTGGTTTTGTTGTATTAAGTTTTGGCGCTAGTTGTATTCGTCTCTCAACAAGTTGACGGTACTATGAAGACCTTAAGCCAGAAACACTTGTCTATAGTGGGCCAAATGCCAATGTGCTTTAACGGTCGTCCCAAAAAACACCTACTATATAATAGTTCTTGCCCCGTTGATCTTCTTGTACTTTTATATAATATATATATATATATATATATATATATATATATATATATATATATATATATATATATATATATATATATATATATATATATATATAATATATAAATAATAAAAAAGGTGAAATACTTTATAATTAATTTTAATTAATAAACCGATCAGAAAAAAAATTAATTTATCTTTTTTATGACATTAGCGATTTTTCATTTCTCCTATGTACTAGTCTACCTATTGATTTGTTAAATCAATTTTCATCCCTTAAAAGGTCTTTCAGCTTGTTTTATTTCTATCCTGTTACTCGAATACATCACTCCGCTCAAGCAAGGTATAATCAGCTTAATGTATCTGTGAATAACCCTGTTTTTTGCAATTACCTTAACAAGAATATATTTTTGCTCGTTAGACGAAGTCTATGACTATAATCAGTATCAGCATGAACACGAGTATGAAAATGTATTCATATGCAACTAATCTGTGGTCACGCTAGGTGGTAAAATAGTGGGTTGAGGCAATATGTTTAAGGATATAAAGTGTGTCCTAAATTCGATCTAATTCTTTTTGGTGCAGTAGAATTTTTAATTATAAACTACTAGATGATTTCTAGAACTTTTTTTGGTGGATGATAATAGCTGTAACTGTTACATATAGGCTCAAGATGATTTGTATTTAATTTGGTTGTAATAAACTAAAGTTTTAATATAGACTTCACTGCGTTTCTTCGAGAATATATTAGTGCAAAGGTTTATTAAAATGTTCTGTTTTTATATATTATATTCGTTTGGTGCATAGCAAAACCGTTTTAAATAAAACATTTTATAACTGAGACTGAGACTTTGAATTTGATTCACAAATTTGATTTTTTTATATGTAAGCATTTTTAGAGTTATAATTCTTCCGTAATCTAGCCAATTTCAGGAAAACACAACACAAAAACGTTCTTAAAGTTAAATGTGTTAGATCATAGGTACTACTAGCAAATAAGGAACTTCTTGCTCAAATTTATACGAAGATGGACAATCCCACATCACTGAAATTAATTACTACTTTAACAAAATTATATTTATTCTCATATTCCCATACACTATCAAGTAATTTATACGTATTGCAATTGCAAAATTGGTAAGAAGGATAAAATTGTGCTAAATAAAGTTACACAGCCAATAACAATCAAGAAAATAAAATTATAGAGTGTCTCTAGAATTATTCTAACATTTATTAACACAATTTATTGAATATACAAGATACATTCGTTACCCTCCTTCACTACAAAAAAATAGTAAATATGCTACACATTTTCAAGGCGAAATCGGTAACTTGCTTTTTTATAACTTCATCATTCTGAATATAGTTGTTGATTAACAAATATTGTTATTTTAGAGATAATTGATTTTTTGCAGCAAATAAGAAGTTATTTTCATAATTCATTCTCCAAGCAACTAACTCTGAGGAAAACTAAATTAATTGTTTTTAGTAATGTGGCCTGAAATATTGCTTAAATTTTTTCAAATCTCACTCATTTTTTTCCATGTAGTGTATTGTATACTTCTATTTAATATGTAGAACTATTTATGCATGTTTAGGATGTATTTTTCTTAACTAAAACAAATAATACATAGATATTGTCGCACTCAGATTTAATATCTTTTGAGGGTGTTTTAGATCATAACTGATGTATTTTCTATATATGGAGGCAGGTTTGTATCATAATCTATACATTATATCATAATTAACAGTTACTTCCAATTAACCTTCGAGCATTTATATGTAGTTACTCTGTTAGTCAAATCTTTTGTAAATGCTTATGTTATAATTTTTTTTTCAAAAATAAATCATTTAACGGGCACAGTTGTGGCAATGTTTGAAAGCAGTTTTTCCTGAAGCTTTGTTCCAAAATAATGTAAATTTAAACGGTTTGCTAAAATTTAAAGAACCTCCAGAAAGAAAAACCACAGTTGCATTCTAAGAAACAAACTATTGTAACTGAGCTGTCCTCTTCTCTCCTCATTTTCCTGTGAATTGGTGTGTACGCATTTCAAATTTTTCTTAAGGCTGAACTGCACACAGCAAACAAAATATCAGCGACAAGGTCAAGTCACGTTCAAAGTAATATGAAAAGGTACTGACGTGTTGAAAAATACAGATATAACACTGAAAGAAACTGGGGCTAACAGAATAAATAAGAATTATTATTTGAGCGGCGGCGCCTCGGATAATATTTAGGAATTTACTTGCTTATGGCTGTCCGTAGGATGAAGCCGTGGGAGGGGGGCGAAATTATTTTAATTTGTATAAAGTAAAGACTTTTTTTGGTTGTTGAATTTTATTATGTTAATTGAACATGTAAAACAGATAACGGGAGGATCTATAGATCCCGTTCAGGAAGAGGGGGCGAATTACTATTTTCAACTGATCCAGTGCTTTCGTTGATACATAAAAATGTATTCGGTGCCCCTTTCGCCCCCTCTAAATCCGCCAGTAAATTTATCAGCTTTGATTTCGATGTGCGGAATAACGTCGTTTTTCCCTCGTTCGATTTTCGCTTGATTTTCGATCTGCGATTTGCGGATTTATAATAAAATGTATCAGTGTTTTTGAGATTTTTACTTCCCTCGTAAAAAAGAGATACCTATTGTAATCATGAAAAAATTACCCTCCAAAATGTTTGCACTCTTCACCTAGAGGCCGTAAAACCTATTTTCTTCATTCCGTCGGTCTGTCTCACCCGATTGAGTTGTTGACAAATGTTGGTCAAAAATTAAGGGTCCATGGAGATGACTTGGTTACATTTTGGTATAGTATGGCGGAAGAAAATGGCAGCCTAGCGTTAAAAAAATTGTTACTAAAAAAATAAATGACTAAACAAAATGGCGGCTTAATAAAATATTAAAAATATCAACCTGGAAAAACTACTTATTGGATTGATTTCCAATTTTGTGCGAGAATTAAGTGTGATATAGAGCGAACAGTTAAAATTGTGGTACGAATTTAAGATGGCGGAAAAAAATGGCGGCCAAATGTGTTTTTAATCGTGAAAATATTACCCTCCCAGGTTTTACATATCTTCATGTTTTAGCGTCCCTAGATTCCAAAAATTATGTTTGCTTTATTCTGTCGGGCTATTGGTCGGTATATCTGTCAGTTCGCAGCATAACTAAAAGCTATTTACACGGTTGACTTCAACTCAAGTCAAAAACTAAGGATAATATGGAGATGATCTGATAATATTCTGGTAAAATTCCAATATGGCCAAACAAAATGACGCTTTGGTGAAATAATTTACCTCAAATTGTTACAAAATCAAGTGTGTAAACTGTTAACATTCGGTCCAAATCCAAGATAGAATTCAAACTTTATGCAAGCATTAAATGTGATTTAGACATAAACTGGTGAAATTGTGGTACAAATTCAAGATGGAGGAACAAAATGGCGGCCAAATAAAATATTTAATAAACATATTCATATTTAACTGTCTTCATATTTTGCACAAAAATTAAATGTAATATAGGAATAAACTGATCGAATTCAAGATGGGACAAAATTGCGGTATTAAAAAAATCAGTGTAAAAAGTACTTATTCAATTTATTTGAGATTTTGCTCAAAAATCAAGGGTGGCACAGGTAGAAACTGTTTGGTACCCATCCAATATGGTGGAACAATAGAAATATTTAAAAATACAGTATATGTGTTAATAAATAACTATGTGTGGAACTAAATTGGGTCATACTTTTTTATTGTTAACAAAAGGAAAGATTTATAACGAGCAAAGTTACGGGTAAAGGAAATTTACCGCTTTTTATAATCATGCCATGCCACGTAAATATTCTAACTGAAAGTTACGCCTGGAAGTAGACGAAAAATGATTATACTAAAACAAGTACGTAATTAGTATTATATTATGGTAGAATATTAGATAATGTACATCAGGGTTACCGGTTTTCCATGGTTTTACGGCGTAATTCCCTGAATTACTCCCTGGGAGAGAATTGCGGTATTACTTTTTTGTAAAATGAAACACGCCATCAACAAACTTTTTATAGCCCTCTTCGATTCGCAGATACAAGATGAAGTTGAAATCATCGCAATTTGAGATCTCCCTTACTTTTCGATCATGCTTTACCTTATCGAAAAAATAAAAGCTATATTATGTTATATAGTTTCTTACGGGTGTTTCAAAATTTAACCCTGATAGGGGTGAAATATGTCTATATATATTGTTTACACAATTACAAATATAAATTTCAGAATTTTTTAAAATTCCACTCTTAAGCGGATAAAACGGAGTTATTTTTATTGCCCCATATAACAGCGCTAATATATTGTATTATTAACACAATATGTGTGCTATACAGATTAAGTATTGAAGGCGCAAAATTTTTTTCTAAAAAATATAATTGAGCTTAATCGACGTTTTAGAGTCCCTAGAATACGAAAAATATATTTCTAGAACAAAATTTTGGGTGTCACGGGCGTAGATTTTCGATATTTTTAGGGGTATAAAAATAAAAAACACATAACAGGAGAACGCAACAGTCAAATTGAAAACTATGAATAGTTGGGTTTAATGTTCTGACATTGAAAAATTGTTTGTGTGTCAAAAATGACGAAATACGTCAATGTTTTTATATGCAAAATAATGTTTTGTACATTATACAGCGTAGTCCTGTGAACAAGATACATTATGCAAAAATCGGTGTAACATGCCAAACTTCTTTTTTTGCTTAGTAGATGTCTGGGCTCTGAAAGAAACCTAGTTAATAATTTTATTTTTTGACAATCTATATTGCTGATTTTCGATAAAAACTTTTTGAAATCGGAGTCAAACTAATAAAGACAGCAAATAGACATTATACTCATAGTACGAGATTCAAGACATACATATATGTCTTGTTGCGCAGTAATGAAGAATTAGTTTGACGCCGACTTCAAAAAGCCAAATTTTTAAGATGGAATAAAATCTTTTTTACTTTTTATTTTTTTAGGTCAGTTTAATTTTTTTGTATTTTTTTTACATAACATAATAAACTAATCCTTTTTTTAGCATTTTGCTAACTTACAAAAAAAATGTTTCTTATGAATCCAAAGCTCTCCGCGTAGTATTCAATAACTGTAAAAAATAAAACTAAAAACATTGAGAAGTGAAAAAATTATATTTTACTCCATCAAAGAAATTTGACTCCAACTAAGACCTAATTAGTGTTTAATGTCAACAACAAAATTTACAGTTTGTATTAGTTTGACGCCGACTTCATGAAGTTAAATTTCCAAGATTGTATTAAGTATTATTTTTTAGTGTTCAGTGTCTTTTTAATCGGTTTTATTTTTTCTGTATTTGTTATCCTTCATTTAAAAAAAGGTTCTGTTGTAAATGTCAAGCTCAAGATTCCTGAGGCCTAAACAAAGGTCCAATGAACTTAAAATTTTACCAGAATCACGTTAACTGATGATATATATATATATATATATATATATATATATATATATATATATATATATATATATATATATATATATATATATATATATATATATATATATATATATATATATATATATATATATATATATATATATATATATATATATATATATATATATATATATATATATATATATATATATATATATATACAGGGTGGCCCATCGAAAACGTACCGCAAGGCATAACGGCCAGGGTAATTTTTTTTTCAAAAAATCCAAAAACACGTCAATTTTGTTTGTGAGGGGGACAATTTTTGCCCTTAAAATGATCGCAAAATTTTCAATCCTCTAAGCGGGGGTGTCATCCCCCAAACTTTTTCAAATGGGAAGAGGGGTCAAGTGGTACCGCAATGAAAAGGGCTTTCTATTCTCTATACATTCCCGCTTTGGTTTTTATAATGAGGAGGTGAGAAAAAACAGACTTCTAATGAGCTATTTGGTCGATGTTACGTGTCACCTAGCAAAGCAAGAATTATCTTTCAGAGGCCATAATGAAAAAAGCGATTCCGTTAGTGCGGGAAATTTTCGGGAAACTTTTAATCTGTTAATTAAACGTGATAACGAAATACAACAACATTTAAAAAAAATTGGAAATATTTTTTCTGGTTTATCAAAAACTATCCAGAATGATTTGATATCCTGTATTTCCGATTACCTTGCAGATACAATTCATAGGGAGATAAAAGAGTCGTTGTTTTTTGCAGTGCAAGCTGACGATACTACGGATATTTCTGAGAAGTCCCAATGTGCGATTTCAATTCGGTACGTTAATAAATACGGTGAAATCAAAGAAAGTTTCTTGGGTTTTCATGACGTTAGCGAAGACAGAACAGCGGACGCAATGTATGGATTAATTGTTACAGTCATAGGCAATTTCGATTATAAAACAAAATTAGTTGGGCAATGCTACGATGGTGCTAGTGTGATGGCAGGTTCATTGAATGGTTTGCAAAAAAAAGTTAAAGATGATGCTCCTTTTGCTTTGTTTACGCATTGTAGTGCGCACAGATTGAATTTGGTTTTACAAACTGGTTCAAAAAATATATAAAAATTGCCGAATTTTTTGCGTCCTCGATTCCCGGATTTTTTCATCAGTCTGCAAAACGGACATTTACTTTAGATTCGACGATAGGAAAGAGGATTTCTTCCAGTTCAGACACCAGGTGGGCTTCCCGTTCTAAAATCATTCAAATCTTGCACTCTGAATGGGAAGGCCTAAAATTAGTTTTTTCTAAAATTATTGACGACCAATCATCATCGGCTGAGTCAATAAACGGGGCCAAGGGATATCTTAAATTTATGAACGATTTAGAATTTTCGTTTCTTACCGCTGTGTATAAACATATTTTTGACATAACTGACCCCCTTTTCAACATTCTACAGAAAAAATCATTGGACATCGCCTATTGTAAAAAGCAAATATTTATGGCAAGAGATCGTATCAAGTTATTGAGAAATGAGACAATGTTTAATACAATATTTGAACAAGCCCAAACAAGGATTTTTAATAATAGGGACTCAGGGCAATTGTCAAAAAGAATTAAGTTATCGGACACCATTAAAGGCGATGAGCAAAGTTCTTTACGCATTTTATTTTATGAGATAATTGACAATATTGTGACTCAAATAGAAGTTAGGTTTGCAGATATGTCTCAGTTATTATATTTTTCTTTAGCGGATTCCTCAAAATTCGAAGAATATAGCAAAAATTTTCCGCTTGAATTTGTGACGAATGTGACCAACTTTTATAAAAATTTCTTTGACAAACAAAAATTAATTAATGAGCTTAGTGTAATATATCTCGATGAACAATCGTACAAGTGTCCAAAGAATATTGAAAAAACACCATTTCCACCCGTATAAAATTCAGTTGGTACAAGAACTCAACGAAGACGATTTTGATCGCCGCTTGCAATTTTGTGAAACTATTAGTGAACGAGTGGCCAATAATAATAATTTTCTATTCAATGTGTGTTTTTCGGATGAGTGCACTTTCTTTATGAACGGTGTAGTTAATCGGCATAACTGTCGGTACTGGGCTGAGAACAACCCCAGGGTATTTCACGAGGTGCACACACAACATCCTCAGAAATTGAACGTGTGGGCTGGTATTTTTGGAAATTCTATTGTGGGTCCTTTTTTTCTTCCTGGAACTCTAACAGGTGATATGTACTTAGATTTACTGGAAAATACCATCGACCCAGCCCTAACTGACATCATCGAAAATAATCCTGGATACGTTGAAGCGGAACTGATATTTCAACAAGACGGTGCACCTCCACATTACTCTCAAAATGTGCGTAATTATTTAAACACTAACTTTCCCGGGCGGTGGATAGGACGAAGGGGTGCCATTGAGTGGCCTCCCCGGTCACCCGACTTGACCCCTATAGACTTTTTTCTATGGGGACACATAAAAAGTAAAGTGTATAGCACTCCACTTGCCTCATTAGAAGATCTGCGAACACGAATTATTGACGTTTGTCGCGAAGTGACCCCTCAAGTTCTTCAGAATGTTCGAGAACGATTTGAAGCTAATTTGTATTACTGTATGGAGGTCGACGGGCAACATTTTCAGCATTTGCTTCATTAATACGGTAAGTTTTTTTTTATTTAATTCAATTTATGCGTTTTTTGAAAAATGTATTTTTCAAATTTCAATCCTTCATATTTTCTAAATGACTTGACCGATTTTCAAAACCAAAGCGGGAATATATAGAGAATAGAAAGCCCTTTTCATTGCGGTACCACTTGACCCCTCTTCCCATTTGAAAAAGTTTGGGGGATGACACCCCAGCTTAGAGGGTTGAAAATTTTGCGATCATTTTAAGGGCAAAAGTTGTCCCCCTCACAAACAAAATTGACGTGTTTTTGGATTTTTTGAAAAAAAAATTACCCTGGCCGTTATGCCTTGCGGTACGTTTTCGATGGGCCACCCTGTATATATATATATATATATATATATATATATATATATATATATATATATATATATATATATATATACATATGTGCAGTCTATACGTAGTTTTAGAAAATACATACAAAGTTTCGTTGCCACAAAGTAATATGATTAGTAGAAGTAAAGTTCGTTTTCTTAAAAACTACGAAAAATATGAAACATGATTCTTCAGAACATATATTTTTTTAATTTCTACTCGTCCCCACCACGCACCTCAGTTATGACATAGGAAAAGTTTTATGTCCAGAATAAACTTATCTAATATTATTAACATTCATTACGATTTGTAATTACCTATCGAAATAACCTGACCAGGAAAATTATTGCCTCCCATTAGATCAGGGCTCTACCTCCAGCTATGTCAAAATTACATTTTTTGATTAATTACAGTTTCATGCTCCAAATTCCAATATATATTAAAGCATTTAAAAGTTTGTGCGAAAACTCTCTGGCAGAAAATAATTTAAAGTGGCGTCATTACTCCATTTTTACTTTTTCGAATATATTTTTATGGAATAACCCCGGTATCACACCAAAAACTTCTTTAAAAAATTTATGTTGGCCACAATCCCCCCGAAGTAATCGGTGTACTTCATCACATTAACTAATATTATGAATAAACGATATCTTGACCTGCATAGAAAATTAGCAATCCCAACGGTTAAAAATTTAAATAGTAAAATTGCACTTTGTATCCCTGAAAACCACGAAATTAATATTTTTAGATTACCCTCTCTGCATAAACTTTTTGTGCCAAGAATAAAGTTATTTGCTATGTTAAAAACATTTAAACTTATGACACCAGAAATATCATTACTAAGTAATGAATCATAACCCCCCCTTTCATGCACTAAATTTTAAGGCAATATAATCAAGCAATTTAAAGTTACCGTGGGAAGGGATTCAAAATGGCGCTATGCCGCCATTTTTTTTCAGAGCTTACTATATGACCACCCCGGTACTCTCCTGAATACCTCCTGAAAAATGTATTCAAATCGGTCAATGTATCACTAAGTGTAATCGAGGTTCATACATAAATGATCGGTAAAATTCTTTTACCCGGAACTTCACTCGTTATGATTTTTTGTTGGAAATAGTGAAGTATGAACGAAATGGGACCCAATTCGGTTCAGTAAATAATACTGTCGTTTCAAACATTTTTAATGGGCGCCATTTTGCTCATATATTGCATTCCTACCAATATTTTACCAGTTTTTTTTCTACCTATGCTACAATTGACTTTGGGGCATAATTTAAAATAAACTGAATAAGTAGTTTCCACATTGTCAAATACCGCCATTTTGTTACGTCATATTGAATTCGTACCAGTTTATCCCATTTCACATTTAATTTTCCTTAAATTCGTACCACAACTGCACCAGTTTATCTCTATATCACACTTCATGCACAAAAACTAAAGGTCATTTAATGAATAGTATTTTCAGGCTGATTTTTTAAATATTATATTAGGCTGCTATTTTGTTTTGCTATCTTGAATTCATATCAAAATGTTACCAGTTCATTCCTATGTAAACAGATTTTTTGTGCAAAATTGGATAATTAGTTTTTTTAGTAATAATGTTATTAACATTGTTCAGTCATATTGGATTCTTACCAAAATATTACCAGCTCATCCCTATATGACTCCTAATTTTTGATCAAAATGTGAAGTAAATCGTAAGTAGTCTTTAAGATATGCCGCGAACTGACAGCTATACAGACAGACCGACAGACGAGCCGACGGAATTAATAAAACATATTTTTAGCATCTAGGGACACTAAAACGTGAAGATATGTAAAACCTGAAATGGTGAATTTTTCACGATTACAAACATTTTATTTGGCCGCCATTTTGTTCGGCCATCTTCAATTAGCACCACAATTTCACTAGTTGGTCCCTATACCACAATTATGTATTCACCTGCCATTTTGTTGCAGTTGATTCTAACATAATATTTTTATTTTTGTGCAAAATTTGAGGTAAATTGGATAAGCAGTTTTTTAATAATATATTTTTTAACATTTCACTAGACCGCCATTTTGTTTGGCCATATTGGATTTTTACCAAAAATTACCAGGCTCTCACCATGTCAATCGATTAAGTAGTTTTTAGCTATGCCGCGAACAGACAGACAGACCGACGGAATGTTATAGCATCTAGGGACCCTGAAACGTGAAGATGTGAAAAAATCTCGTAGGATGATTATTTCACGATTACACTACTCCCTTTTTTGAAGTCGGTACTAATTCAGTTATATCCAGATTGAATTAGATCCGACATATTTTTAATTTAGATTAAATTTTACTCTAAAAATAAAAAAAATTGATGATGGCATTCCACCTGTTTTACATTTTGCACCATTTTTATATTTCTCCACATTTTTATTTTTAATTAATAGTAATTTTCTTTTATTTTACTAAGTCGTTTGTACATTACTTTTAAATATATTTATATATTTTTGGTCACAGTTTTTTCAGTGTATCATAATAATTCAATTCGAGACGTTTCCTTCACGTCAGAACTTAAAAAATGATGCTGTCTATAGGCAACTTAAAATACATTTCGGTTAAAAACCGGCTCAACAGGGTTCACGCGCTGCAGAAATACAAAGACATGAGTATGATTTAGCATCTCAAATTATGCAGTTATGTAGACAAAGGATCAGTGCAGAGCGGTATAGGTCGGTATCTGCGTCAAAAAATGATCGAAAATGGACAACTTTGCCACTAATTTTTTCATTCTAAATTCGAATAAGAATTCGCATTTAGCGCCCAACTATACATATTTCCCTATTAAAATCACGTTGAAGCTAATGCATATCTCTTATAGTTTTAACACAATATTGCAGCGGCGCGGAAGGCTTGCAACTGATCCGTAATACTGCGTGCAGTCCAGCTTTAAAAGTTAAAATTTATTTCTATTTTTCGTTTACTTTAGATTTAATTTTGGATGTTAGGCTTTAAGCTCGAACATACCATTTTAGATAATTCTAATATAACTTTAACTGATTCTTAACTAAAGATGACATCGCCTACTGTAGCAAAATAAATTGTGTATACTCTGAAATATTTTACTGGTAAGAGTGAATGCTTAGAATTTCATACGGCTAGTGTAAATAAGTTTTATGAGAAATCTCTAAAATAATTAGTTTTGCATCTATTTATTTCAAGATATTTACCTCATCATGTGATTTCTTACTGTGTAGACCAGATCTAATAACTTGGCCTCAAACTTGGCACAGGAGAGCGTGTAAATAGATACTTTTATCACAACAACTTAAACTTTTAAGTGGGAACGTGTTTTGGATTTTATTCAACGTATAAAAAATATTAAAACATCGTATAAGCTTAAACATTTCTGTTAAGAATACAATAAGTCGTAGCTGAAAACTTTCTTTAACAAGCTTCAGTCATATTTCCCGAATCTAAACAATATAGTTCCTAGATCATTCCAAAACCAATTGCCAAGCTTTAGTAGTAGAAATTTTACCCTAAAATTCTACTTTTTTTACCCAGGCTATAAATATAAAAAGTAGACCAGTGCATCATCATTTTCTAACAAAACGACAAGGTATGGTAAATTAAAAATTGTGTATTAAAGAAAATCATACGAGCTTGTAGCTCATTTGCTCTATAAAAATAACACACTCCCACTATATATCTATATAAAAATATATATATATATATATATATATATATATATATATATATATATATATATATATATATATATATATATATATATATATATATATATATGTATGGACGATAGGAACATAAAAGCTGTTTTAAAAAATTTTGGGACCACAACCTTAAACTTCAACTCTGAATTTATATGTAAAACACTTGAATTCATAGGTCAACTTATGACATGTTAAAAAATTAAATCCCAAGAAGATCGAAGCAATCCAAAAATACGTTCAACACCTAAAGAAAGAAAATCTTTTCTGGGTTTAACTGGATATTATAAAACAATTATAAAACATTTTTTCCACCTAATGAACCCCCTGCCTAACGAAAAATTATAAGCTCTAATACATATACACGAAGATCTAGACAGCTTTGAAATTAGCAAAAACATCCTTATCAAACCTTTAACACCCAATTATTCACAGAGTTTTAGACTTACCTATAGTTTATGCTTCACTCACTTTCACTCCTGCAGAAATTGCTAGTCATAGTTTGGGTTACAATATATTTCTGACCATGGCTTAACTCGATTTAAAATGATCACCGGCCATAAACTCCTTCAATGGGTATTCTTAGTCAAAGAGCCTAACTCAAAATTAGTGCGATGGCGTTTTAAACGAAGAAAGGCAAACAGAAGACAAATGCAGACAGTTTTTGACCAATTCAAGTTAATCTTATAGAAGACGCCCAAATATCCCTACTCCCAAACTTCGACCCTGGCGAAATACTAGAACTACCATCTCAAAGAAAGGTCCCGTACATTTCCTATTGGAAATAGCAGTTAATTTTTCTGAAAATTTGTTATATTGTAGTACTCGAGCTCTTGATCAAGAGCTCTCATGGCTACAACTTAATTATGCAACTAGTTTCTGTCGTACAGGATGTCAAAGTGGAAATTTTACATTTTCCATATTTTATTCAAAATTTTTAATTTTTTTCATTTTCAATACGTGTTCAAATAAGCCAGCCGCTAAGATTATTTTTGATTAGAAGTTAATGTATTTATTAGTAAAAATGAACTTATACATGGGATGTATTTCAGAATATGATATATTATGATAAAACAGTCAGCTTTTGCTAAATTTGTGATATGTTTATCAAAATTAAATAATTGTATTAAAGTTTTTTGTAAACAGCTTACATTACATTGTTCATGAATTTTAATGTACATGTTATGTAACGTATTGCATTATCTGAACATATAGATATTAATTATATATATATATATATATATATATATATATATATATATATATATATATATATATATATATATATATATAAATATATAATTTCTGCAGGTGCAAAACGGCCTACAAGAAGAATTGCTTGCGGAGAGTAGATACTAAAATCAATAAAAATGCGCTTTATAAAGGTGTGTGAAAGCGCATTTTTATTGATTTTATTATCTACTCTCCGTATGATGGTGCTAGTGCATACTTTGCCAAATTCCTATGGGATTGCAGCCGGAAACCACCGGAGCCCCAATAGGTGGCGCTAAGTGTTATACTTAGCATGTAGTACTGTTTCAGTATGATAGACGTTTTGTTTTCGATTTTGTCATATCGACCAATCTGTTATTTCAGATCTCCCTGGGTACAAGCCTACCTGATGAGGGTAAAGGCCCAGAAATCATGATCGCAGGAGGGTACCCTGTGACATAATCGAAAGCAATTCTTCTTGTAGGCCGTTTTGCACCTGCAGAAATTATATATTTCTGCTATTCTACATATATCTTTTCCGGCCAAGAACTTTTGATAAAGGTGTGTGAAAGCGCATTTTTATTGATTTTAGTATCTACTCTCCGTATGATGGTGCTAGTGCATACTTTGCCAAATTCCTATGGGATTGCAGCCGGAAACCACCGGAGCCCCAATAGGTGGCGCTAAGTGTTATACTTAGCATGTAGTACTGTTTCAGTATGATAGACGTTTCGTTTTCGATTTTGTCATATCGAGCAATCTGTTATTTCAGATCTTGCTGGGTACAAGCCTGCCTGATGAGGGTAAAGGCCCAGAAATCATGATCGCAAGAGGGTACCCTGTGACATAATCGAAAGCAATTCTTCTTGTAGGCCGTTTTGCACCTGCAGAAATTATATATTTCTGCTATTCTACATATATCTTTTCCGGCCAAGAACTTTTGATAAAGGTGTGTGAAAGCGCATTTTGATTGATTTTAGTATCTATATATATATATATATATATATATATATATATATATATATATATATATATATATATATATATATATATATATATATATATATATATATATATATATATATATATATATATATATATATATATATATATATATATATATATTGGCAATTGGCAATTGGTTTTGGAATGATCTAGGAACTATATTGTTTATATTCGGGAAATATGACTGAAGCTTGTTAAAGAAAGTTTTCAGCTACGACTTATTGTATTCTTAACAGAAATGTTTAAGCTTATACAATGTTTTAATATTTTTATACGTTGAATAAAATCTAAAACACGTTCCCACTTAAAAGTTTAAGTTGTTGTGATAAAAGTATCTATTTACACGCTCTCCTGTGCCAAGTTTGAGGCCAAGTTATTAGATCTGGTTTATTATTTAGTTTAATAAGGAATATAAGTAAATTTCAAATATGTCGCTTAAATATTGATGATTGACGAGGAACTAATTTAGAAATTCATATTCCAAGTAATTTAGCTTGCATTCACAATTACAATTTTTATACATCAGACGGTAGGGCGTAAACCGGACGATGTAAGAATATATATTATTATGTAAAAATTATCTTAAGAGGTAATAAAAGATTATAATGAAAGCAACGAATTTCTTTGGGTAAAATTATCATTAAATAAAGTAAAGATCGTCGCAGTAGGTTGTGTTTACAAACATTTTAATGCTAATAATGCTATTGCTATATTAGAAAACATACTAATTGACATGCTTTTTCATCTGGAGAGATTGGGGTTAGAAATCTATGAACCCACCCGCATAATAACTAGGTTTTTCAGGTCTAGTTGATCATATAACAATATCCGCACATATGAAAATAACGGAATCAGGCACCAAACCTCTTGGTATTTCGGATCATGAACTTATTACGAACATTATTAATCTTGAATCATTGTATGCGTCTTTAAGGATACTTTCATAGAAAATTATTATGATTACAATAACATTGATGACAAGGTTTCATTTTACAGTGGTAAGATCGTGGCACTCGTGGACTTGCACGCCATATTAAACGCAAGTGCAAACTGATTACTGACAACAATTAAATTAAGAAATAAGGGGAAATTTAATTTTAAAAAGAATAAAAGTCCCAAAGTTTTAATCAATATAAAGAAATCTTGCAGCTGTATTCGTCACCAAAAAAACCCGAAAGCAAAATTGTACGGGACAGCCTTAACAACCTTACCACATTTAAGAAGAAAAACAAACCAAATTATTCCAGAACTATTGGTAAAGTCTAACGATATATAATATACATTCTTTATTAATTTTATACCAAAGAGTAATATTTCACCAAATATACATTAGTACAATAAGAATGTATCTCCAAAGTTTTAAAACTTGTGAGCATGGTATCTCAAAACTTCTTTGTCAAATCTAAACTAGAGCTATCCTCGCAGATAGTATCAGATAGTATTCATATTAACTTTATTATCTCTTGTTGGCCGTGTATTTTAGAATATACTGGCCACTTAAAGAATGTTGGCCTTATGACTTCAGTTTTGCTTCAACGTGGAAGTTAGCTCACATTTTGCCACTTCCTAAGACAGATAACCCTCAAGCTTATGTGATTTAAGGCCGGTTTCTAGGCTATCTACATTATAAAAGATATTAAAGCGGGCATTAAAGGGCAAAATATTTGAATATATAGAGAAAAATGACTTAACAGATGACACTCAGTCCGCATATGAATGGCCATAGTTATGCTACCGCTCTTTTGAATGTTACCGACAATATACTCAAAGCAACCAATAGAATCGAATGTTCTTATGTATTATTCCAAAGCGTTCGATACTGCTATAGCCCGCTAGTCACTATTTGATTCGATTTTCTATACTAGCTAGCTCTTGCGTCTTTAATGTTTTCATCATAATGAAGTTTTTCAAAATTGACATGAAAAATTGTCAAGGTCATGGTCATGGTGAAAACTTCAAGGTAATAAGTAAATCAGAATCCCAAAATATTGTAATATCATCGTATCATTAGTTGTATAAAATTTTGTATCAATATTTGATCCAGACACACAGGCAAGTGAAATTAAATAAAAGCTAGTAACAAGAGAATTAATGATTTCGCATTTGAGTATATCTGAGCATTCGGCCCGAATGCTCAGATATACACGAAGCTTTAGAATTAAAATGTGGGGTATATTTAGGCAATGGTACCAGTGTGTAGGGAAATATCTGAAATTCTCTGAGTTGTTATTCATGTTTGTTATAGTGTATTATCCGTAAAAAAATATGCAGCAATATATTGATTTCGAGCCCGCGACGCCCTTATATAAGGGTATTTTGCTATCGACAAATAAAATTCAGTGGAACACTTAATTGAATTTTCATTGTTCGAATTGATCTACAGACTCTTGGCTTTTGCATGGCTTATTTTATGTTGCCTGACCCAGATTTGCAAGGAATAATTTATGGATTTTAAAAGACTAAAAACGTAGTTTATAAAAATTATTAATATTCATAACTTTTCTTTCGCCTATCTCTTTTATCGCATTTATCTTTTAGTATTTTAGGTAGTAGTATTATAAATGACAGATTATTCTCTGAGTAGATGATCCATCCAATATAAAATAAAATACGCCCTAAATGGATCCCATTATTAAGAGAGCACCTGAAAGAACCAGATGTTATAATTAAAGTTTTGACCAGCAGTAGCGAACCATTTGAGGTTGTCTGGTACGAGGCAATCAGTAAATTCTCTAAAAGAAGATCTAATTGGCACTTTATGTGCATTTTTGAAACTAAATAGAGATACAAGTAATATGTTAATCTAGATGGATAAGTGTGCCAGTCAAAATAAAAACTGGACATACATTTGTGTCAACAGTTTTCAACTAACACTCAATTAATTCCTGAACCCGTTTTCATTCTATGTTCGAATAAACAATATCCAATCATCCTTTCATTTATAAAAAAAAATGGAATTCCTTATGGACCCGTCCTAAGTACCACTCTCTTCTTACTATACGTAAACAAGATAAATGCTTATATTTCACCTCTAACTCTTACACACTTTTTGCTGATGATCTTTTAATATACGACTCTTCACAGTTCCCGCGAACTAGTAAAAGGAAACTTCCACATGTCTCAACCGCCTTTATAAATGGTCCAACGAAACTGGTTATTTCTTTTCACCAAATAAATCTGTAATAAAACATTTCTGCAAGAAACTGTCCTAAACTAAACTTTCTTCACAGAAACTTGATACAGATCCCAATAAAAGAACATTTGAAACTTTTGAATATGATATTTAATAATAAATTAAATTGGAAGGAACATTTATCCTATATTATTTATCGCATACAACATGGGGATCCGGATATAACTCATTTATAAAAATATATAGAACTATAATTTTACTTAAACTTGATTATGGTGATATAGTATATGACTCAACCAGATCGTCATATAAAAAATGCATCGATACAATACAAAACCAGTCTTTTAGACTAGCAGCAGGTGCTTTTCCTACTTCACTCATAATATCACTCTTGAAATATATATTGCTAATAAAATTCAGATTTTTTATTTCTAATTTCGATACCTTTTTTGAACCTACGAATATACCCGAAAACTCCAGACAAACTAAAAGGTTTAAACTTTCGTTTTTTAGAACTAACTCAGAACCTTAAATTGTTGGTTAACAACCTTAACATATTTAAAAAGAAAAACAAACCAAATTATACCAGAACTAAAGTCCAACGGTATATAATATACATTCTTTATTAATTTTATACCAAAAACAGTAATATTTCACCAAATATACATTAGTACAAGTTTTAAAACTTGTGAGTATGGTATCTCAAAACTTCTTTGTCAAATCTAAACTAGAGCTATCCTCACAGATTGTATCAGATAGTATTCATATTAACTTTATTATATCTTGTTGGCCGTGTGCCACTTAAAGAATGTTGGCCTTATGACTTCAGTTTTTCCTTCAACGTGGAAGTTAGCTCATCACTTCCTAAGACATAACCCTCAAGATTTTAAGACCGATTTCTATCAAAGATATTATAGCGGGCATTAAAGGGCAAAATATTTGAATATATAGAGAGAAATAACTTAATAGATGACACTCAATCCGCATATGAATGGTCATAGTTATGCTACCGCTCTCTTGAATGTTACCGGCAATATACTCAGAGCAACCAATAGAATCGACGGTACTTATGTATTATTCCAAAGCGTTCAATACTACTATAGCCCGCTAGTCACTATTTGATTCGATTCTCTATAATAGCTAGCTCTTGCGTCTTTAATGTTTTCATCATAATGACGTTTTTCAAAATTGACATGAAAAATTGTCAAGGTCATGGCTCGGGTCATGGTCATGGCGAAAACTTTAAGTTAATAAGTAAATCAGAATTCCAAAATATTGTAATGTCATCGTATCATTAGATGTATACAATTTTGTATCAAAATTTGATCCAGACACACAGGCAAGTGAAATTAAATAAAAGCTAATAACGTAAGTAAAGAGAATTAATGGTTTCGCATTTGAGTATATCTGAGCATTCGGCCCGAATGCGAATAGAGTATATGACTCAGCCAGATCGTCATATAAAAAATGCATCGATACAATGCAAAACCAGTCTTTTAGACTAGCAACAGGTGCTTTTCCTACTTCACTCATAATATCACTCTTGAAATATATATTGCCAATAAAATCCAGATCCTTGTTTCCTAATTTCGATAATTTTTTTGAACCTACGAATATACCCGAAAACTCCAGACAAACAAAAGGTTTAAACTTTCGTTTTTTAGAACTAACTCAGAACCTTAAATTGTTGGTTCCTCAATTAAACCTTCTCGCTTTCACATATTCCCAGCCTTCTTTAGAGGTTAAGTTTGAACTGCAAACATATGATAAATTACAAAACATATTAATTAATTAATTCTATACTGACGGATAGACCATAGATGAAGTTGGCGCAGCAGTTAACGCTAAGGAGAATTCCCTTCTTTATAAATTAAACCCTCTCTGTTCAATATATTCAGCTGAACTAATAGCTATTTTGCAAGGGATGAAATTTATTATTTCCGAAAATATTTAAGGCAAGTATTTAATAATCACATATTCTAGAAGCCCTCTTCTTTATTTAAAATAATTCTGGGTCACTCACCCAATAATTACAAAAATCAATGACTTAATATCAATAAACTTTCAAAGAAACATAATACTCTTTTTCCTGTGGATCCCGAGCCCCACTGGAATTGAAGGAAGCGACCTAGCGGATAAAAATCCAAAAGAAGCCATCCTTTCAGGAACATTCATAAATATCATAATTGTTCGCAAAGAATTTAATCCATATACATATCTATTCCTTCATAAAAACACTAATCTAGAATGAATGGTAATTACATGAAGGCAGTAACCAATTGTTTGAAATTAAGGCTAGAAAATCTGATGTATTGCCAAATGTCAAATGGAAACGACTAGCAATTGGACACACGAGAATAATCCATTTATATTTGCTAGCGGGTGAAAATCAGCCATTTTGTCAGACCTATCAATGTCCATTCTCAGTAAAGCACATCATATCCGAATGTCCTACTTTAAACTTTTGTAGACAACACTCAAATAAATAGGTCTGGTAATCTTCCAGATGACAAAGCCAAGTCGCCAAAAAGCCAAATCTTTTCTTGATTTTTTAAATAGGATTAAACTATTGAACTTTATATAATTTCTCTAGTTACTTGATCTCTCTCAAATACCAAAAGTATACACTACTATAACACTAAATTATCAAATTCTACTATTTTGAAAATTAACACACTATAGAAGGCGCTAAATGTTCCAAGCAACTGATGCGCCTCAGCCCAGCGATAGTTTTATAGTTTCATGGGAAGCGGTTTGAAGTGCTTTAAAACTGGGAAAACTATACCTCGCAGACAAAGAAAAGGTGGGATTTATCGCTAAGCGTGGTACGTATCCTATAATATAAAAAGACTTTGATGGTCAATAAAAACTTTAGATTTTTTTATATATAAGGCAAGAAAAAATAAATACTCGAAAAATTACCCCTCCTCAAGTGTCATGAAGATTTATCCAGGAAAAAAAATGATATCTTAGAACAATTGCGTAAACTGCTTCCAGCAAATAGGAAAACTTTTTGGGGAAAAAAATATCTATTTTTATTTCAAATCTTGTAGATTTTCATATTCAATAAAAAGTTTTGTTTTGTTTTTGTATTCCTTAATTTGCAAATATCATTCAGATTGTCATATTATGTAACAGAGTTATAGAGCGGTTATTTACAATATTTAAAATTATTTATTTATTTTATTTATATGATAAGTAAAATCAAAGGCACCTTGTAGGCTTTTTCGTAAATTATAAATTACAATGTTATCAAATTTAATTGTTAGTATTAATTTAATTAAACATCTTATCTCACCAATTCAGCGGCCACTTATAACGCGAATAACAGCAAACTGGAACAACAATGGTATCTTCTTCTTGAATATATTTGTTTTAACTAGCAGGTGTTTTATTTAAATAAAAGATTTTGTTTTTAAAACAACTTAAAGATCTATTAACAAAAATAAAGAAAGTGAATTACTGTACAAAAATATTACTTAAAACTAATAACAAAAAAAAAGTATTTAAATCTAGAAAATGATGGAATTTAAAATTCCCAAACTTAGTGCAAAAGAAAAGAAAACAAAAATACTTAAATAAACCATAAATTTAACTCTTGAAAATAGGTTACTCCCCAAATAAATCATGGTATGAAAATAAAATATCTTTCATAATCGCTCAACTTTAATAACCCACTGTATATGTAAAGCCCCATAAACCACCACAAAAGAAGAATTTGAAATCAACTGTAACAAACAGAACTCTGGCCCAGACGGACTCTTATTTTAGAAATCAGAGAAAAGGTCGACACCTAATTTCACAAGAACTGCCTCTGGTTAGCAAAAATGCATTGCGTCGTCATAGACGCACCCTGAACCCTTATTTAATAAATAATTCATAGGTATCGCCAAGAGTTCTACTTTATGTATGTAATTAAAAAATAATTTACATTTCCGTCTAAATAGGATTAAAGTGCTTTCTATATAAAGGTCTAAAACTTAAACTAACTTATTGACGTTCTGAATCAAAAAGACCATGGCGAAAAAAGGAAAGCCAAAGAAAAACTCTCTCAGCCAATCTTTTCTGAAGGGAAACAGTGCTTTCCGAAGAAAAACTGGAATTTTTTAAACGTCTTCTATTATAAAATATTCCATTGTATTTAACATAGTAAGTTGATAATTTATTATAATTGAACTGAACCAAATAAAATGCTTATTATTAGCTGTAACTTAAATGAAAGCTTCCTACGCCACAGGTCCATATGGGACCAAGAACCATTACCTAAATCTGTCTACACAATCTAGCAGATAGCGTTTGAGATAAGTGATATTTATTGTTTTGATTAGGTTTTAAAAACTCCTATTAGATAGCTTTACTTTAACGACTTCTTTGAAATACTCATGTTTAACGTATGTCGTTAGAAAAAATTAAATTAAGTATTTATGTACTGTGTTCTATTGATATAGATTAAACCTATATTCCGTTACAATTGTCAATGCGATACCAAGATATTTCCTCGTTGCAGCTACAATTATATTTTATATTATTATGTAAAATGACGTTATTTGCACATAATGTAAGATTTGGCACGGTATTGCCAGTAGCGCGATTTAGGACTACTTATTTGTTGACCGACCTCTTTAGATCTTTTTTAGGAGTATCAGGTTCTACCCTAATTGCAAAAACTTTCATTGTTGAAACTGTCTTTAGAAACAGTTACAATTTTTGCGTGGTTGATTTTCACCCATTAACAAATATAAATTGGTTAGTCTCGTGTGTCCATTTGCTAGTCGTTTCCATTTGACATTTGACAATACATCAGATTTTCTAGTTTTAATTTTGAACAATTTGTTACTGCCTGTTTGAAATTTATCAGAGATATGAGCGCATATTTTAAATAACATGACAGTTTATATAAGTAGGCTCGAATGGGTTGTGAAAGAAAACCTTATAATTACTTTTTATTCGTGCAAGTTAAGTACGGAGTTAACCAGTCTTTATAGAATACTTACTGCTGTGACAGCCTAATGCTCGCTTAGACATGTTCGCTCTTGGAAATTTCAAAAACGATTTAATCAGCTTAATGTATTTGTACAGAACACGAGTAACCCCGTTTTTGTTCCAATTACAGGAAATAAGAAAATATTATGTTCCTTACATTAAAGCTAAGTCTAATGCCCTAATCAGATTAACATCATGAAAACGGCGTATGAAATGAAAACGTCTGCATGGGATATAACGTGGTTATAATTGGTCACGCTATATGGCTAAGCCACGGTCTTGTGGTTTTACAGAGGATACAACTATCTAGTATTAAAAGCTTTGAACGGCCATAAAATGTTAGCGCTTATCAGTTTAGGGCACAAAATAAGACGAGAATTAGGGATATTTATCGTACTGATTTCAGGGCATTTGAAAATATGATGAAATGCAGGGTATTTCAAAATATGGTCTATGAGATAAAGCACACGCACAAACCTTATAGAAAATCGGTTTCGTTGAAATAGGCTGATTTTTTATATTGTAGTTCTTGATCTCCGGAGCAAAAGATACCATAGGCACAACCTAATCATATAGTTTTAGATGAACATAGGTCCGCAAATGCCTTATTCACGATATGCAGAGTCTTATATTGTAAATCTTTTTCGTCCTATATCTCGGAGCTAAAGGTTTTCGAATCTATATTTATATAAAACTGTTTTCTTATTTTAAGAAGTAGTATACGTTAAATATGTTGAAGAAGCTAATTTAAGGACACCACATGTTTTCCATATGTATTTTATTTGGAATTTGGACAATGTTTAACACCCTCTATATTAAAAATTACCTATAGCATTAGATCGTGCTCTGGGTATTTTTTGCTCAGAAGGTCAAGAACTTCAACATATAAAAAATTCAGCCAACTTCACCAAAACCGATTTTCCGTGAGATGCGTGCTTGGTCATTTGTATAAGAGCGTATTCCGTTTTCAAATCTGGTTAACCGGTTAAAATGATAGACGTATGACAGAGGTTCCTGAAAAACCGTTAAAAAAAACGAACGCTCGTTAAATAATTGCCAGTTTAGATATCAGTTACCCACAAAACACCATTTTCAGGAACCATGTTCCGCATATAACCAATTTTTCAACAAACCTGTAAATATAGAACACGAAACGGAAGCCAGGATTTCAAACAGAAAAGAGCCAAAAATAGATACCTCTCTGAATTGTTGGGTGTGGTCGTGATGGTAATTTGTCTTGAGGAAATATTTTTAAAATAACGCTGTTGCTAGTTCTATCAAAGTTCAGTAGTAACAAATCCATTTTAAATAGAATACTGTAGACTATTTTATATTTGGATTCTTCCCAAGGCTTTAAATGCATTCTATATAGCATAGTATATAACTAATAGGTATTGGTATTCAGACAGAGAACTAATTATATATTATTATACTTTTTATTGTTTTCATATACATTATTTATTTTTTTATTAGAAGTAAAGAATGTACCTACATCAGGTGTGGGAAGAGAGTGACACCATAATAATGGAATTGAAGAAGTAACTTGGTCCTGTAATTTGTTTTGTTATGAGTCAAATTGTTAGATGTTACATATCAATATAGAAAACTATTAATACTAGGATATGTTAATAAATCTTATTGGAATCAAAAAGATAAACAATAGACAGGCTATTCCATCTAGAATTTTAAAGCTACGGTCAAGAATTGGTACATCTGTTAACAACAGCACTTTCTTCAAACAAGTTATCGTCTATCTTAGCAGCAGTTAAAAATTGAGAAAGTTGTCTAATTTTACTCAACCTCAAAATAGGAAGAAATGCTATGCTAATGTGTATAGACCTCGAAATACACCAAGAAAAATTTCCTTTTTCTCTAACTATATTTATCTAGATGAGACAAAAAATTACTAGAAAACTGAATGTCGTTACTTAAAAATACTAAGTGCCACTTTTAAACTGTCAAATCATTCCAATTAATCAATGTCACTCAGTATCAAAATATGAAAGTTTATTTAAATATAATTGTTTGAATTTGTAAATTGAAAATAGTAAAACGATTGAACGGTCAAATTAAAAATATAATTTTAAATGTTCTTTCTTATTTTAAGGCCCAAAAAGGCAGTGTAAGAAGCTGCCGAAACAATTAAGATTTCCGTGAGAACTATTTACTAGTTAATGAATTCAAATTCATGTTTTCGCAAAAAAAAAACAACGAAGATTAGATCAAATTAACTCCAACTGTGACAAGTAATACATAAAATGTATTTCAAAAATGAACATGTAGTTATAGAATCGATCGAAGCGTTTTTCCGAAGAATGGCCCCATTTATCCTGTACCTCAAGGCCTGTTTATGCTTGAATAACTTGAATCTATAAAATTGCTTTTAGTTTTAAAAGATCAAATAACCAAAACTTCCTAGTAGAATTTCCATCTATTACGCACCGTTTTCCTCAGAAACTATATAAAAACACAATCTTAAACCAGTGTATTTTGAGGAACCTTTGAAGGGTTTTTAGAAAGAGTGTTAATCTATCTCTTTTTGTATATATTTTGTCTGTCCTTATAGACATTCTTTGTCCATTTTTGAGAAAAGCAAAACTTTATGAAGAATATATTTTTCGTCTAAAATTAAAAATAAAAAAGTTGTCCATATATGACCCATTTTCCTCTAATTGATTATTAAATTAGCTGTTCATACGTAGCTAATTTGATGGTTATTTTTAATTTTTAACGGTGCAATTTGCCTAATAAAACTGAGAGTCGAAAAAGTTACAGAACAAGATGAGAACTTGGGTTTTGTTGTAACAATCGACAGTAATTTCGTAGTAAAAGCAAGCCACAAAGAAAATTAACAAGCTGTCAGTATTTCTGAAACGTAGCTTTAGTGACATTAGCCGTAATATAAGGTGTACCAAATTTAATTTAAACAAACGAAGAAACATTTGGAAATTCTGTGTCTCGAAAATCAAGTGTTTGCGCAAACCTAATTTAAATAAACCTTCTTTCTTATTTTCCCGTGTATGTAATACATATATATTTATTCCAATACACGTATATTTGTCAGCGCATGCATCGCTGTGTACTAGCCTATACGGGGGAACTATATGGTGACATGTATATTTGCAGGGTAAACGGTACAATTATTGGTCGCTTAAGGCATTTTCCGAATATTATTCGAAGAGACTAATTCAGTCTTATTGATATAAAAAAATAAATGTTATTATATAAGTAGTTAATAATTTTTTGATTTTTATTACTAAGTTAATATATATTTTCCATCATTAGTAGACATTTATTGGTTATATGCTTATAGATATTGGCATACTCTAACCGTTATTGGCCCTACGTTAAATTGGAGAATTTTTAAAATATAATCTTTAATGGGATTTTTTTAGTGTTTTTGAGTTAAAAAATAACACGTTAGAGCAAATTAAACATTTTTCATTTTTCCTTCGATAGAGGAGGAAAGTATCGTAATGATGGAAAATCACCCTGCGAATCGGTGTATCGGTTTGTCTCTACGGGGCAAAGCTAAAAAATTACTTATCTGATTACTTCAAATTTGGCTAAAAACGGAAGGTCATATGGAAACAAGATGGTAACTTTTTGTTAAACATTCAAATTAGTAAAACAAAATGACGGCCAAATAAAATGTTAACAAAACCATAATTAAAAAACTTTACATTCAACTAAGCTCAAATTTTGCACAATAATTAAGTGTGATGTAGGTATAAATTTACGTTGATATTTTCAAAAAATTAGTATTAAAAACCTACATATCCAATTAATTGACCTTAAATTTTGCATAGAAATTAAGTGTAATAGTTAAATAAATTGGTAAAATTTTAGTGCAAATCCTGTATGTAAAGCAAACTGTTCAAAAATTCCATTTCCTCGAAAAAAACTTTGTTATGGAGGAAAATAATAAACGACATAATTTGCTTATTTAAAGTGTATATTAATAACTTTATGAAAATTAAATAATAATAAAATACTTAAATTAAAAAAGAAAAACAGATAGAAACAAAAGTAAAAATGGTATACTGGAATAAAGGCAGTGGGTTCATTTGAGTAGATATGGTATGCAAATGAATGTGTATATATATGTATATTCGATCTAGATTAAAAAAAATACAGACAGAAGGTAAAAAGATGAAAAATATTTAGTCGTCCCAATTGAAATGAATCTTAGACATATGAATACAATGGATGTATTATCAGAAATCCTTATTTTCGCATGCGCAAGAGGACTATTTAAGAAGACAGTGACTTTCAGTTTGACAAACAACATAAACATGTAGTATATTAAGTACCTATATATATTGCTATGTCTTTCTCTTTTCTTTAGAAAACGATTTATTATAAGGTAAGTTCCGGGTACTTAAATACTAAATATTTAGTTGATTTTATTTTCCAAAATTATTAATTGCATCATTATTAATTCAATAATTAAAATTCTTGTTTAAAATAAACGCAATATTTAAAAAAATATATTTGACCTACACTATATCTGGTAACTCGGAATGAATCTTACTTGCCCCTCAAGTTATTTTTGTTACTTTAAACGAAAAAAAAATCCGATGTTAAGAAAAAAAATGTACCTATTTATTCGTACTCTGAGATTTGTGCTATAGTGATATTCTTGTGTATGTAGATTTGTATCACTATCAATGCATACGAGAAACAGGAAACGTAAGGACCGCGAACTAATTTTCTTAAATTTTTGTTTTTGCCTACCATGAATTTTGTAAAAAACTTGGCTCGTTGTTGCCATTTCGTAATGAATTAGTGGTTATTTAAAAAGATTTAATATTTATTTTCATTTTGGATTTTGTGGATATATTTGTGATTTAGAAAAACGCTAGAAATTGCGAGCTCTAATTCTGGCATGCTGAGGTTTTTATGATTACACTCTTGCATAAACATCTTCCATAATAAAATCCTGTTAAATACCCGAAACGGAACTTTTATACATCTTTAAATTTATTTAATAAAAAAACTTTCAATATTAGATAATATTTTCATTTATTACCTAAATCCAGAACATTTCCGTACCAGTTAATTAAAAAAAATAAAACAGTTCTGCCAGGTTTAAGGTATTTCATTTCTAGTTTACGATATATAGGTCTTCCATCTGTTTCTATTAAAAAATAAACATTTTTTCGACTAAACGGGTGGGTTGTTTGTTATAACTGTTTTACTCATTCCATCTAAATCTGTTGGCTAGTCTGACCTTGCTCAGAAGGAAAAAGTGTGTGATAACTGTTTAACTGCAAATTAAGTCTTGTTATGATGTTAAAAGGTGATATTAGTGATATGATTATAAGTAGAGTTGAAAATGAACAAGAAAGCTGGAAAAATAAAGAATTATTTTTAAATCTCTTAGTTTCCTTATGTGTGAAGTGAAATTATGCTATTTTATTTCTATTATTTTCAGTACCTCTTGGAGGTATAAGTATAAAAATGTTTTTATTTGTAATTTCTCAGAAAGTTTTATTCTTTATAAAGGTCTAGCACTTAATTTCCGGTAATCAAATTTTAACAGTGGCGTTCCGACCAACAGCATATCATTACTTCGAAGCCTTTTACGCGGAAGAGTAAAATATCTATTTTTTGCGAGATGTATGTAAAGTTTATTTGAAAAAGTTGCTTTTTTTATTTTGCTCAGATACTGAATTTGGTTGGAAATATGCGCAATACAAAGTAGTATATTGTGTGTTCTGATGTGATAATGATATTTGAATAGTTCAATTATATGAACTTATTATCTTGTGATAGACTAAAAATAAACTGTAAGAACCCATTATTATATTACAAAAACAATAAAACAAATTTCATTTTAACGGAAGAATTTAAATTAGCGGGCAAAAAACAATATACATATATCAATAACAAATATTCTGTGTGTGTGTGTGTAGGGAATATCAACAGATCCGGAATTATAAATATTCTATACCTTATTGCGTTAAATGCTTAATATCGGAAAAAGAAATAATAACCAATTAAGACTTATATAATCTCATACAGAGACTCGCAATCAAGAGTAACGAAATACAACAGCAAAATATTACACTGAAAGATGAACTTATGCAAGAAATCAGAGTTATTAAAAGTGATTTAACCAAGGATCTTGAAAAAGTAAATAAAGATATTTAAGTTTTAAAACAAGAAAACCACAATTTAATGGAGAATGTTCACTATCTGGAAAGAAAGAGCAAGAAATATAACATAACAGTCTATGGTTTGCAAGAAGCTGAAACATAAATAGGGGATATACAAAGTTTCCTCGATATTGTTAATAGCAAATTTAGATTAGACTGCCAATTTGGTGATATAAGAGACCTATTCAGATTTCAACAAAAGCAAGCGGAAAAACCACGCACTATTTTTGTTGAATTTGTAAAATATAAACTTAAACTAGAAATATTAGAAAAGGCAAACGAACCGAAGGGATAAAAGATATTTATTGCCCAAGACTATACTTAAGAGGACTATCAAAAAAAACTTTTTGTCAGCATCTTAAGTTGGCAAAGGAAAAGAACTGTTAAGCGATAATTAAGAGGAACATTTAGAGAACAGGTAGACAGATAGAGCAATATAAGAACCGGGGATACTTACTGAACCTGTGGAACACCAAGCAGGTAATCAACTAGAAAATACTGAGGTTTTTCAGACATAACAAATCCAAGGAGAACAAATATAAGAAAATAACAATAACAATTTTTGACTTTTTGGTACTGTTTTAAGAAAATTTAGTTTTTAGCTGTATGAATAGAATGTATCCCTTTATAAAGGAATGTGAGAATCCCGACGGGATACATATAGTAGATAGTGTAGAGAATTTTGAACAAATCTTATATAATTTCAAAAATATCGAGATTAAATTTTCCATTGGTCATAACAACATAGGAAGTTTATGTTTTGTGATGATATTAGAATCTTTTTGTCAATTTTCAAATCCCTTTGAGTGTGTTGTTTTGAATGAAACATGGAAAATACCTGACATATTTTTTTTTAACATACCTTAATACAGTATTAGATATAATGGGGGAAATTATATTCAGTCAATGATGGAATGATAGTGTTTATTAAGAGCTCTATTTTGTTTTCTTATCGGGTTGTAAACGTTGGGGAAGTCAGTTTCCTTGGAAATAAGTTTAACTATAGGGTACACACTTCAATTTCTTTAACTGTTAAGTTAGGCTATGCTAATAAGTTATAATAACACACACTTTAGAATATAAATAATTTTAGTCAGTATATATCTATAAAGTCGTGCGATGCACGACGCACAGCGCTAGAACTTTACTTAAATTAAATGAGTATAAAATAAACCCTCACAAAATGTGTCAAATTTTTTGTTTAGTCGCTGATTTTCATGAACGTTTGAAAAGCTACCGAGCGACGAAAAGCAAGTATCATTATTTCTTTACCCGCTTGTTTCAGTTTTTCCCTTTTTTTTTCATTTTGGATAAAAATAAAATAGCCTTGTATTTGCATGAAAGCGCCAATTGGGCGCAGACTTGGTTTCAATGTCGGTTTCGGTTGCTAGTACAAATTATTTGCATGTAAATTTGTAATAAAATTATCAGTAAAAAGTTGTAAAAAAACTTCATTTGTATTTATGTCCTTTTGAATAAATTTTACCTTTAATATGCTATTAGGATAAATTTTTAAAAACAACCTTACTTAATATAGAATTTTTGTAGGTTGTGTATTGGACATAGGGGCAAGGCAGTTTTGTCAAAAATATGTGTGTGTAAAACAGCGTTGGGTGTAAAATTGTGTTTTATTTTCTTGTAGTTTATTTGTCAATTATGTTTCCTGAATTTTAATTTCATACGAGTTGAAGTGAAGTTTTTTTAAATTTTCGTAAGGGACCATACTGATGGTTTATGTATCGGCCATAAAGACATATTCAGTTAACTCTACTATTGATACAGTTTTTATAGGGTAATAAAATAGTTCTTGTACAATGAATAAACCAATATAAATATGCTATAGAATCTTTATAATTAAACACAACTTAATTCTATATTAAATGCGTTGCATCCGTCTCGTTTGTATGATTTAGTAAAGACTAGCTAATGTAGTATGTCATAATGTAGTGCAGGCGAATTTCTTAATAGTTTGTGATGTTTTAAATTTGCATTTTCGTAGGTTTGGACTTCAATATTTTCCTGTTTTGGAAATTGGTTAATGTTAGGTGACTTTTTTTTCTTAGCCTCAGAAAGCACACATTTCTAACTTTTTCACAACTCAGATTTATATGTACTTCTAAAACAAACTATTATTTTTTGCGATAAAGTACTAGTCATCTGATCGAAATAAAATTTATAGATATTCTAGTTGCATCTTATACATAACGGGTGCGTTATTGAGGTCTTATGAAACTTGACCTCAACGAGTCACTTAAATTGTCACTGAAAGTACGATTGAAATATTTGGTTTAGCCATTAAATATTATAGCACAATTTTTTCGATAAGCGATGATTAAATTCATGAAAGAGTGACATATTTTATACATTTCGGAAGACGTTAATTTATTGGTTCCAAATGTATAATAATTATTGTACGGGGAATCTAGTAGTACAGCAAACTGATCTTTTATTGTAAGATAAGTGTAATTCCTTGATGAAAATATATATTATATTAAAATTAGTATTAAACATTTTATAAAAACCTTTTCTTATTCAAACTTAAATGATCTGGTAGTATAAGAAGCAACACTGAGGTAGTTTAAGAGTTGTTATTTAATGTTTATTGGGTATTTATGGTTTATTATGTGCAATAAAAATAATTTTACAATTTGTATAGTACGCACTTTGCTTTAATAATATATTTAAATGTTTAAGTTACGTAGTACCTAGTAGTAGACTTATGATACTTTGTATAGACGATCCATCCAATGTAAAGTAAATTTATTTGTACAGTACAGTTGGAATTCATGGATAGATTTTCTCGTAGCAAAATACCCAAGGCCGAAGCTATTGGCCTCGCGCAATGCCTAGGTGGTTAATTTTGCCATGATTGTAATTAAATTGTAAGAAAGTTATAAATGTACGTCATTTTTAAATGGCGGATTTTTTGAGACGTAGTTCGAGAAATCACAATCAGTATTGAAAAAATTTTGCCGGACGTTTTCGCTAGAACACAGGGGGTGCCAGACGTGTCAAAGTTCCATTTTTATACCTGTTATGTATGACACAAATTTTAAACGGGGTTCACAAGCTTTATTTCAAAAAATGTTAAATTTAAAATATTTAAAGTTTCATCTAAACTATCAGCATGTGCTAAAAAATAAACTGACAATTAAATAGTAGAAAATGAATATTAACTTTGTTATTGTAAATAGAACACTCTTTATAATATAATTTCATTAAATGGTTCTCCTTTTAACGGTTATAAATATATATAAAATTATAAATTTATATATATATATATATATATATATATATATATAAAAGGTTTGATACCTTTATATTTGAAGTCAACTGACAAAATTGACAAAGACCCCGCAATAAGATGCAATGCGTTAAAAACCTACAGAACCTTCTAACACGTAAATGTATGTGCCTCTTAGGGCAGGATTTTTGTTAATTTTGTTGGTTGATTTAAAAAATAAAGCTTGTTCAAAATTTGCGCCATACGTAATAGTGAACTGGCACTATAGAACATTTGTTCTAAGAAGAACGTCTGGAAATATTTTTTCAATACATATTTTGATACAATACAAAATGGAATCACAGAAATAACTATATATTAACATATCGTGATCATAAAAATTACTGGCCAAAAAGTCGCCTATTTAAAATTCTCCCTCGTTCTATCGCCCAGTTGCAAAACGATGGATTTCGAAAAACTCTGGATACACAATTTCCATTACTTCTAGTTTTACCTATTTAAAAATGATCTAAATAAAGCGTTCCCTGGCTCATTGTAGCGTTATAAATTTTAGGTCCTGGTGTCTAATAAAACAGTTAAAAACTGCCATTCAATTTGAAAATTGAATCGTCGGAAGTTTTTCTACAAACCGGCCAGATTGGATTTTTTAAAGGTTTTTTTTTTACTCTTCAAAAGTTATTTTTTAAATATGAGCAAATTTTATTTCATATTTAAATCAATGTTAATCATTTTTTGATAATAAAAGACGCCTTAGTATCTATTTGGTTTTCCTTCTAAGTATAACCGCTTTAAATATAGACAAATTTAATTATAACAATAAATATTAAAAACATAAAAACCAAATTTTGAGAAAATATTTTTTTTTCTTATTTAAAAAATACTTTTTAGTGGCATTAAGTAAAGAATGAAAAACCTTCATATAAAGAATACAACATTCAATTTGACCGGTTTTGCACCAAAACTAAATTCAAACTGAATTCAAGTTTTTAACCGTTCAATTAAATACGAAGACCTAAAATTTTGTATGCTTATTAGTGACCGCTAGAAGTAACTTTTTACAAATTTTCATCAAAATTCATCAAACGCAAGTTAAATTAATAAGAAAATTCGAAAAATTTTTATTTCATATGGTTTTTGTTGTTTTGTAGGTTATGTACTAGATATAGGGGAAAGCAGTTTTGTCAAAAATTTGAAAATAAATAATTTTTTTTCGATGTGACCGACCAATATTCTTATGTCTGTGTTCAAAAATAATTGTCAAAAACGCCATTTTGTACAAAATACAAGAAATTCATGGCCTCCAGTCGTTGTGTAACGCAAAAACTCAACAGTCCCTTTCTTTGTAATCTCACCAAGTTTATACCAAAAAAAAAAACACTCGAGGGAAAGAGGAGCAATTCCTTTTTCACGAAAATTTCCGATGGATTGAATCCACCATAGCATTATATATTAACTTAAATTTTATTTTGGCAAGAACAAATTTAGTTTAATCGTGTTTTTTATATAAAGAGTCAAGCTCATCAAATACTATTAAAAACCCGCTAGATGATTTGCAACACCAGAAAAAAATTACTTATTTGGAAATACATTATTTTAAGAATGAAAACAATATATATTAGAATACTGGAACTTTCTGTTTCCTTTTAAGCATTTAATCCTAGTATACACAAAAAATATTTCTGAAATATCCAAAAGCGTCAGGAGTTAAAATAGACACTTTAAGCATCTGGTCCGAAAAGTCAGAAACTAGGACCGCAGAGACTTCTAACAGAAGAAACTTAGCCACCATTATTCCTTCTTATATCAAAAATTTTCTTATGTTTTCAATCCAAAAAAGAAATCTTAAAAGCAATTTGAAAATGTGAATATATTAAAAACTCACTTCGCATAACGAGAAACAAAAATAATAGCATTGTAATTTTATTATCTTCATTTAATTTTTTTATTTAAGTCGTGAACTTAAAATTATTGAAAAATGACATGTAATAGAAAAATATTTCATTTGCTTGACTACTAAATATGAACGGCATATCTGCCTTAATGAATAATTATTTTGTATGTTGTCATCAAACAACTGTTCTTTCTATGGCAACAATAAAGCTTCTTACATTATTTTTAATATATAGCAAACATATTACAAGGTCCCTATATATACCAAGCCTTGTTTTTTTTTGTTATAAATATCACAAGCAAACGTTCTCCCCAGATAGCTGTTGGACCCGTAATGGACTTATTTTGACAGGACCGCCCTTATTTCATGCCGTAACATCACCAAGACGAATAGCCGAGGTCTTTAGGTCATTATACTTTACGTCTCTCCTCTCTTGGGACGTTATAAATCTCGACTCCAATTAATTATAGCTTAGGGTGAATTCATATGCCAAATTAAATATAAATTAAGTAAAAACCAGTTTTATGGAGTTCGTTATCTTTAAACTCTGGTTTATAGAGTTAGAATTAAATAAAAATTTTTGCATGATATGTTCTTTAGAAAATTAATACTTAAACTCACACCTTTCCTGATAATATCTAAAACAGTTAAACTATTGGTTTTTTTGTCTATGACACATACATAATAGAACTCTATTATATCATTCGTTTCAAAATGATTGAGTTCTGTAATGCTCTTCACTGCAACACTATAATTTTTATTGCACATGTATGATATAATGCGCTCACTACGTAACTCAATAAAAAGACTGAAAATGGTAATGTAAATAACTATTACTTCCCCATATAACAGCCCATATTGTATTATTAATATAGTCTATGGGATATATAAAGGAAGTATCGTAATAGCAAAAATATTCGAAAAATTCATGTTGACTATTTTGTTTGTTAGATTCCTAAATACATTTTAGAGAAACATGTATGATGTTCGTACGGATGTGTACGTATATACAATCAAAATTTGGGCGGACAATAACTTGAGAGCGGTCAAACCTGTTCGTTTTAAATTTTCACCTAAAATAGTCTAGGATAACGTCTTCTGAGGATTATATTTTGAGAGTCATGAGCGTAGATCTTTGATAATTTTTAGGTGTATGAAAACGTAAAAAATCTTAACTTAAAAACGCACAAACCGATAACAGTCGTATTAGAAACAGAAAGAGTTAAAGTAAATGTTTTGACCAAAAATTGTGGAAGTTATTGTTGTAGACACGTAATATTTGTTTATATATATATATATATATATATATATATATATATATATATATATATATATATATATATATATATATATATATATATATATATATATATATATATATATATATATGTGTTGATTTTTACTCCTTCACGGATGGAAAAATACAATGTGTTTTCATTCCGGGTGTACATCCGTTCACTACTGTCGTTCTGAAAGAACAGTTTTGCTGACGTTTCACCAAAATCACATTTGGCATTTTCAGAAAGCTTTCTTTTTCGCGTCCGAATAGAGACTGTCTGAGAGAGTCTCTATAGGGACGCGAGAAAGAAAGCTTCGAAAATGCCAAATGTGATTTTGGCGAAACGTCAGCAAAACTGTTCTTTTCAGAACGACAGTAGTGAACGGATGTACACCCGGAATGAAAACACATTATATATATATATATATATATATATATATATATATATATATATATATGTGTGTGTGTGTGTGTGTGTGTGTGTGTTGATTCTTAGTCCTTCACGGATGGAAAAATACAATATGTTTTCATCCCAGGTGTACAACCTCACTAGTTGTGTTGTTTTTTTTTTTTTTTTTTTTTTTTTACGATGGGGATTGCTTTTACGCACGAAAGACAGTGTGGGACTCGTTGCTCTGTCAGGTTTTCACCTGTCGGAGTCAACAATACCCACTAAACCCCAACGGGCCCCCATCAGATGGACGATCATTGGGCTAGCCAAGGATCCTTCGATGGGGTTGATGCCGTCCTTTCGGGAGAAACTCCTATGAATCACATGGTTCTCGCTGTCATGGGGGGGGAGGTCCTCACTTGGCAGGATGTTTTTGCCACCTCTCGATACTTGTAGTCATCTGAAATAAAAAATATTATTAATAGGGAAAGTGTCGTCTTACCAGGTGGGATATTTCTCTGCTGTCCTCCTTTCTTCTGTCCGGTTTGCCGCTGCCTACGTCCTACTGTCCCGTGGTCCAGTCTGCCGTTGCCAGTGTCCCTCCGTCAGTATACCTGGTGGTCTTCGAGTTTTTGGTCCTCTTCTGTGCCCTCAGCGACACTGCTGTTCCGTGATCCGGCAGTGTTGAGGCTGAGGTGGGGTGTTCTTTTACCTCAGGTTCAACTGCAGCTCACGCCGGAGCCAGTTGAGGTACCTGGGATCCTCTTCTTTTACCTCAGGTTCAGCTGGAACTCACGCCGGAGCCAGCTGAGGTACCTGGGAATCCTCTTCTTGGAGTTTGATGGCCACTTGTTGATACTTTTAGGGTTTCAGTGGGCAAAATCTAGTTCCTGAGGAGCACGGAGACTCAGAAATTTCGATTAGCCCACTTCCATCCTAGAGCATATTAGTGCAGGAGCCCGTATCTAGGTCTCCTGTACCTTGTCCAGTTGTTGCGTCTCGGAGCTACCGGATCATAGTCTACCAGGTCCCGTAGGTTTTCGTTGGGGTGATTTTCTGCTGCCCTGAAGACTCGGGTAGCCTTTTGCCCCATGAAGTCTTCGATAGGTGTCCATTGAAGATCACGCTGCAGGTCCTCAATCCTAATAAACCATGGGGCGTCAGCTGTCATCCTAATGAGTTTGTTTTCTGTCCTCTTTAGCTTCATAAGGTGGGATTTAGAAGCATATCCGAAGGATGTGGAGCCATATGTGAGTTGGCTCCTGGCTACTGTTTGGATCAGTAGCAGCTTGGTCCTCAGTCCGATTTCACTTTTCCTACAGAGCAGTGGATAAAGTTTACACATTGCTAGTCTGGTTTTTGTCCTCGCTGCGTTGATATGGTTATTCCATGTCAAGCTTCTATCCATGGTCATCCCTAGGTACTTGGCCTCGTTTGAACAAGGGATCTCGACATCTCCAACTCGGATTCTAGCTCTTGGAGCCAATCTCCTACGTTGGAATAGGATTGCTTGGGACTTCTGGGGGTTGATCTTAACCTTCCATTTGACACACCAGTCATGAAGGTTATCAATGTTCTCTTGTAGTCGTCTGCCCATTATACGGGTGGTTCTGCTTTGGTGTAGGATGACTGTGTCATCAGCGTAAAGTGCCATTAAGCCCTCTTCTCCGATTGGGACAACGTGAGAGAAGATGGAGTATAAAATGGGTCCCAGCACAGACCCTTGTGGTACTCCAGCTACTAGTCCTCTTGGAGCTGAATGAGAGTCATTCACCTTGGTAGCTCCTGATAAGCTTTATCTTTCTTCTCTCGTATACAGCCACCGACATTTTGTGGATCAGGCCTTGGTGCCACATTCTGTCGAAAGCTCTTCCGATGTCCAGGAAAATTGCTCCTGTGGCCTCTCTGTTGTTGAATCCTTTGATGATATACTCTGTGGTTCTGAGTACCTGCTGCTCAGATGAGTGCCCTGCCCTGAAGCCGAATTGTTCATCTGGGATGGCATCTAGTTCTTGGGACTCCTCTTTTAGTCTTCCGGCTATAGCTCTTTCAGCTACTTTACTTAAAGCAGGGAGTAGAGTGATGGGCCTGGAGTTTTGTGGTAATGTCCTGTCTTTTCCTGGTTTTTCAATGACGATGACCTTTGCCTTTTTCCATGTGCTGGGGAAATGGCATGTTCTTATAATGGAGTTTAAGATGTTGGCCATCGCACTGTATCCTTTCTTGGGGAAGTATCTCAGCAGCTTGTTGGTGATGCCGTCGGCTCCAGGGGCTTTCTTGACCTTCGGTTTCCTGATAATGTCTCGAACTTCCCTGGGTGAGACAGGATGTGGATTTTGTTGAGGTAAAATCCAAGCATCCAGGTCTCTAACTGAGTCCTGGACCTCTTCGGTGAGCTCTTCGTCTTCCTCTGGATGTTGGTTTAGCTGACCTTGTTGGTCTATGGCATCCGCTAATATACACCTTGGAGAGGAGGGATAGGACGTTTGTCCATTCGAAGAGCACGTTGCATCTGCCAGGCTTTTTGGTGATACGTGTCTAGGGATTTCAGCTTTACCTGCCACTTGTTGTTTTGGTGTTCTTGTAACCGGTTTCTCAAATTTTGAGAGTGTCGGTTTAGAGCAGTCCTGTCCTCTTCCTCGTGGGATTTGGCGTAGATCCTGCGGAGGCGTCTGTTGGTCCTGATCTCATCTCTGAGATTTTCAGGAAGCTCCTCGGTTTGTCGATGATTGCTTATGTCTTCCACTACTGTGTCTTCATGGAAGGCATTCAGGATGGCTGTCTCTAGACGTCTTACGGCCTCATCTAGTCCCCGAGGAGCGCGATCTCAGGGATTTCGATTGCAGCTTTCAGATGTCTTTGATAGGCCTTCCAGTCGGTCGTCTTCTTGGTGTTGTGATTTACTCTGTTGAGGTTTACTCCTAATTACAGGAGTACCGGGTTGTGGTCGGATGTACCCTCATTCAGAGTGTTTATGTCCAGCTCTTTCCTGATTTTTTTAGGAGTGCGATGTCCAACACGGTTTTTCTCCCGTTTCCACGGGGAAGGTGTGTTGGTTGTTCTGGTCCTATTATGGCGAGTCTATGGTCCTCGCATAGTCTGGATAATTTGCGACAATTTGAGTTGGTATGTGTGCAATGCCATTCTTCGGATTTGCAACTGAAGTCACCAATGATGATTTTGGCTCTTCGTCCTCTTGCTAAATGCTCGATATCCTCATCCAACAGCTCCTGTGTTGGGCGCGATACGCAGAGGTGATTTTGATCGGTTCTCTACGAGTGTTGACCTCTATGGAGATGGCGTCTAACTCCACATCCTCAACCCCCAGGAAGGAATGTGGAACGCCTTTTCTGACCAGGATCGCGACTCCTCTCATGGCTCGGTAACCAAGAGGGTCGTATCTGTAGCTGTGATATCCTGGGAAGGTCATTCTTATTTCGGCTGTTAGTTTAGTCTCCTGTATTGCTGGAACATCGGGGCGATGTTCTTCCAGGAGTTCTAGGACGTCTATTTTCCTGGCCCTTAGACCGCAGGTGTTCCAGGAAATGAGTTTTAAGGTTTCATTTTGTTGTTCTGGCATCGCTTATTTTAGTCTACGGAGCTGTTCCTCCACGGCTTTTGCTATTGTGGGAATTATAGTTTCCACAATAGAGGGCATCATTCCGGTAACGGCTTGCAAGATTGCAGCCTGGCGATCAAGAGGAGGGGAGCTCCCCTTCTTTTCCTTTGGGGGAGTAGGGACAGTTTTGGCCACTTCCGTGTAGGTGGTTTTAGCTGCAGGTTTTGTGCGGAGTTTTTGAAGTTGACCCATGGGGCTACAGGTGCCTTTTTAGGGGCAGGATATTTCGGGCAGCCCTTGTAACTGGCCGGGTGTCCTTTTTGGTTGCAGTTAGCCCAAACTGCATTTTTGGTGCCATCTTCCTCCTTTTCAGGGAGTCGGCATGCGTCCGATCTGTGCAGTCCTGCACATTTTACGCACTTATCTGGGTAGGTGCATAGCGATTGTGTGTGCCCGAATCGCTGGCACTTGAAGCACTGTTTTACAGTGTCGTCCTTTTTCTTATTTTCCACTTTGACCACACGATCAAAGAGGGTGCTTATTTCCAATATTTTGTTGTTCGTAGTCTTAACTAGGAACAACGGCATGGGCTTTTTAGTAACCCTTTAAGTCATTCTGATGACGCTAGCATCAGTGATGCCGAGTTCATGTAGCTCTTGGGCTATCTCCTCTACCGGGGTGCTCATGTGTAAACCACGGATTACCGCGTGGGTCCTTTTTTCCTCCGGAAGTTGATACGTGTGATAAGGGCGATTGGCCTCTTTAAGGTGGTGGGTCAGGGCCCTGTGATCGCTGGCTGTTTTCGGGAAAATTTGAAGCCTTGAGCCGGAGGCCTTTGCTTTGTTGAAGCCTATGTTTGCTCCTTTGATGTTACGACGGACTTCTGTCCACGTCCGTCGTCCTCAATTACTACAGGGGGGATTTTTGGGGTAGGTTCTTGGGACACTATATTTTTAGTGGCTTCAGTTGTTTCCATTGGCACACCAGTATTTTCACTGTTTTCTCTATTTTTGGGGTTTTCACTATTTTCGCCACTGGGGAGGGATTTAATCCTTTTCCTCTTGGTTTTGGTTTCGGCGGCTGTAGTTGGTGGTTCGCTTTGCGGAAGTTGCCGAGTCGTCTTACCTTCTTGTTGTGTAACAAGCAGAAGATTTCCTAGTCTGTCGAGCCTGTCTGTAAAGCTTCGATTTTCCTCGCGTAAGGTTTTCAGGTTTTCGCTTAGGCGAATGTTTTCTTCCTTGAGTCGGAGGATTTTCTCGGATTTTATTTCTGAAGAAATTTAGCTAACTTTGGTTGATTTCATCGTGTTTTAGCACTTTCACTGCACTAATGACCTCACAGGTGATACTTCCAATAAAGGAAAAATAACCACTTTTACACTTCACTGTACGGAGCCGGGTGAACCGAATCAATCCGTACTGTTTCGATGCAAAAAGCGAACTGATGAAGTGTTGGTGAATGCGACGCTTCCTTTTATGCCCACACTCACGGCCGAAGGTTATATCTGCGCGGCCGTTGGTTGTTATTTATGTTTTCCGGATGGTGCTGTTGTTATTGCGCTAATTGCGCTTGAGTTTTTGCGATTTTAGATTTGCCGATTATTGTCTTCCATACTGTTGGTAGTTTTAATGATTCGTCCCTTTTATTCAAATCACCTTGTTTTTTAATTTCTATGGCTTCTCGGATTATTCTGGCTTTATAATGTTCTATATTCGCAATCTCCCTACACCCATCGAAATTTATTTTATGGCCGGTTTCCTGCTGATGTAGGAATAAAGCTGAGGTTGTTTGTTTGTTTCTGATACTAAGTTTATGCTCTTCCACTCTTGCCGATATTCGCCTGTTAGTTTGCCTCACGTACAACTTTTCACAGTCCTGGCACGGAATGCTGTATACTCCTTAATTTTCCAGTTTGATTTTATCTTTTGGGTAAAATAAAAAGTTCACCAATAAACCACGAAATTCAACAAAAAATCATACCACGGGAAAAGGCGAGCAGATGTCCTAAGCTCTATGGTTCACCAAAAATACACAAACCACAGGCGCCCCTATTGTTAGTGCTGTTAATTCGCCGCTACAAAAACTGCAGAAATATCTTTCTGAAATGATGCAACCAGCTGAACAAAAAGCTAATTCATTTGTAAATAACTCGGAACATTTCACTCGAATTGTACGAGACATCGTTCTTGAAAAAGACGATATCATAGCAAGCCTAGATGTCAAATCGTTATATCCCAGTATTTCCATCGACAAAGCATTGGACAAGATTGCTATGAACGAGGATTTCCAGGCACATATAATACAATCGAAGCATTGCCTTAAAAATACTTATTTTTCATTCAACGGGCAAATGTATAAACAAATGGATGGTGCTCCAATGGGGTCCTCGCTATCACAGTAGTCGCAAATTTATTTATGATATACTTCGAGAAAGAAGCTCTTAAGAAAGCAAGTTTAAAGCCCAACTTATGGATTCATTATGTGGATGACATATTTATTATATGGCAACATGGTCATGCAGAGCTCGAAAAATTTCTGAATCACGTAAATTCAATCCACTCCAGAATGCAATTTACTCTAGTTAGATGAAAATAACAAACTACCATTTTTAGATGTTCTGGTCACAAAACTGCATAACGGACATTTCGAATACATGGTGTACCGAAAACCAACATATACAAACAGATATTTAAGTGCAAGATCACAGCATCACCCAGCACAAATTCAAGCTGTGGCAAATACCCTAATATCCAGATCCGGGCGATTAACTGAAAAACAGACGAGACAAAGCAAACTTAAGGTAATATCTAGTGCTTTAAAGGAAAATGGCTACACAAATCGCACCATAGAGAAAGCTATTAATGCACAAGGTTCCCGAACAACGAACTACAAAAAATATGAACCGGGAAAGCAACAAGTAGTCTTACCATATGTAAAAAGCACAACAGACAGAATCGGAAGAATTCTTAGGTAACACAACATGCAAACAATACACAAGTCATAAACAAGTATAGGTAAACTACTTGGAAACCCAAAAGATAAAATCAAACTGGAAAACCACGGAATATAACTGCATTCCGTGCCAGGACTGTGAACAGTTGTACATGGGGCAAACTAACAAGCGAATATCTGCAAGAGTGGAAGAGCCTAAACTCAGCATCAGAAACAAACAAACAACCTCAGCTTTATTCCCACATCAGGAAACCGGCCATAAAATAAATTTCGATGGGTGTAGAGAGATTGTCAATATAGAACATTATAAGACCAGAATAATCCGAGAAGCCATATAAATTGAAAACCAAGGTGATTTGAATAAAAGGGACGAATCATTAAAACTACCAACAGTACAACTTAAGCGCAATTAGCACAACAACAACAGCACCATCCGAAAAACATAAATAACGACCAAAACTTCAGTCTCTATTCGGACGCGAGAAAGAAAGTTTCGAAAACGTCAAATGTGATTTTGGCGAAACGTCAGCAAAACTTTTTTTTTCAGAACGACAGTAGTGAACGCATGTACTTCCGGAACGAAAACATATTATATATTATATATATATATATATATATATATATATATATATATATATATATATATATATATATATATATATATATATATATATATATATATATATATATATATATATATATATATATATATATATATATATATATATATATATATATATATATATATATATATACAATGGGTTTTTCAACAGAACGTATAGGATTTTATTTGACATGAGGCAACAATGTTCGTTCATTGTTATTGATTATTCTTGTCTGAATTCCAGTACAATTTAAATCATGGAGCGATACACTGTTCAAGAACGTATTCATATAGTGAAAACTTATTACGAAAATGAAGGTTCTTTAGTAAATACCTTTCGAGGACTTCGAGATTTTTTCGGTCCGCATAATCGTTCAATAGAAAAAACAATTCCTAGTTGAATGCGTAAATTTGAAGAAACTGGCTCTATACAGAATGTTAAGTTCGTCCCCGGCCAGGTCGATCAGCTGAAAATATGGCCCGGGTTCGTGATAGTGTAGCTGAAAATCCAGGAATGTCAATTCCACGCTGTTGGCAATTAAAACTTATTCTGACCACCATGTGGCGAATTTTGCGAAAAGATTTGGCTTTAAACGAATATAAAATTCAGCTGACGCACAAATTGAAACCAGCAGGCCGTAGATAGCGGCGTATCTTTGTTGATTGGGTATTTTAAGGAAAAGCACTAAATAACGATTTTTGCCAGAAGATAATTTTTAGTGACGAAGCCCATTTCCACCTGAATCGGTATGTTAACAAGGAAAATTATCGCATTTGGGGCAGTGAAAGTCCTCGCCAAATTCATGAAAAGCCGCTGCATCCACAACGAGTCAATGTCTGGTGTGCTTTATTATATTTATTATATATCGGGCCCAGGGGCGTGCGGTGAAATTTTAAGAAAGGGAAGCAATTTTTAGAAACTTACCTATTTGTAATGTAATTCGATTAATCGATTATTTTTTGCAAATTCGTCAATGATGTCATCATAAAACCGTCGATGGTCCGACATATTTTGGAGAAGTTTATTTTCAATGGACAACAGCGATGTATGCGAAAGTCTCTCCTGCCCTGTTCAATTTCTCACGAACTTTTTTATACTTTAAGTGTTGAAAAATTGCATTCTACTGATGAACTTGTGGCAGGTATTGTTAATACTAATTCACACAATTTCGACACTTCGGTGTAGGCATCTTCCAGCTCCTTGTCTTTTAAAAATGTATGTATTAGTTCCTTAGCGTTATTTTTTGCGCTAATGTCATCAGTTTCGTAAATCACTTTGAGTTCAGATCACAGTAACATTCGGTCGAAGAACTGGCCATAATGAAAAAGAAGAGATTTAAACACATCTTCTGGAAAAGTTTTTCCTTTAAATGCATCAAAATTGCAGTGCTCGAGGAATTTAAATTCATTTAAACCGTTAAATCTATAGTTTATTTCTTGCTGAATTTGATCGATTATTTCATAAAAGAGGCGTCTGTATGATGTTTGAACATCTCACACCTTGTCTGTTCGAAGACACTTGGCTTGTGGCTCTACATTTAACGTCATCGTTTTCTCCCAAATAAGGTCAAAGTCATCTCTTTTTTGGCTTAACATGGACTTAAAATCATCCACTTTTTTTCGGCAAAAAGCAATATCATTTGTTTTAGTTTGTAATATATTAAAAACATTATCCGAGAACGAAAATATTTCTGAAAATATGTTCAACACATAATTAAAATTAAAATCTCGTTTCAAACAGTCCAAAAACCTCCTGGAACTATTTATTACTCCTGAGTCCCACGTTTCATTGTTTTCTATTATATTCTCAAATAGTTCAATCAGTGATTCACGATTTTCAGATACTGTTAACACAAGTCTTCCATTATAGTTCCACCTAGTAGGAGCTACTTTGGGCAATCATTTGTGGACAATGGAGTCCAAAGCTTGTGTACGTTTTGTTGACTTGGAAAAAAAACAGTTATGCCACTTAAAGTAACGAAAAATACTTTATACTCTAATGTGATTGATGGACTAAGATAAAACTAAATTTAATTTATGAGCAAGATAGTGGACAAACACAGCACTTGGGAAAGTTTCTCGAACTTTAGCTTGCAGACCCCTTAATTGTCCCGCCATCACTGCAGCTCCATCATAGCTTTGAGCAACTCATTTTTTCTCTCCATTAATTTCTTTAGTAACGTTACAAACTACGGTATATAATGCATCTGCTGTACGATTTTCAGACACATTTTTAAAACCTAAAAATCGCTCTTGAATACTTCCGTCTGTTTTAACGTAGCGTATTACTATAGATAATTGGCTAAAATTAGTGATATCAGTTGTTTCATCCAGAACAATAGCAATGAACCGCGTCTTCTTAATACTCGAAGTCTTCTTAATATTTGCCTATTTTTATCGATTAGTTCATTGTGTTGGCGGTGACTAATTTCGAACTGTTTATTAAGGGCGTGTTCAATTCTGGTTTTGCCGAAGACGAAACCAGTTTTATTCCAGACACCTTTCACACCCATTCATTTTCAAAAAGTAAACATGGTCGACAAAATAATTTACTTTTATTTTCACACCCTGTTAGCCATTTAAATTGTTCGTATTGTTTTTCCGGATAAAAATGTCTAATACAGTTTTTCATTTTTGTGGTTAAATTTTTCATAGGCGGTTTTGCCCTTCCTTTGGAAATTATTTGAAGCTTATCACCGAAGTTTAATGTTGAAAATATCTTTATTATTAAGACACACACCACACATTCACACACACTCTTCTTACTAAATTTGCCAACATTTTCAACGTTATTACCGACAGCCGAAGTTGACGTTATTTGCATATCCACGTCCGTATTATTGTCTTCCATATCGCACCATGCACGACGCGACGTACGTATCACACAACACACGGATAGCCGTTCAAACAAAGAACCTACTCCAACGATAGCTTCCGCCACCACTTAAAGCACGCGACTATAATGCAAAAATTGCAAATAGCCGGTGGAAAGTTCAATAACCTCTGGCTCGATTCACAGGAAATCAAGCATACAGGACTTGGCTGCAGAGAAGCTAGCGGCCCGCATAGGTTCTATTCGATATTCTATTGTGGCTGGGTCGGAGTCAAGGCTCCATTTTTTATGGGCTTGATAATTAAGATAATATTTTAGCATTTTTAATATAAACTAAATTAATGGTTTCTTATTTCAAAAATTACATTTTAGAAGATGTTTTGTAATTTTTTTTTTGGGAAGCACTACTTCCGTTGCTTCCATGGACTGCACGCCACTGATCAGGCCGTACTTTTTTGAGAGTGATGACGGCCAAGCGCTGACGCTTAATGGTGAACGCTACCGATCCATGATAACTGATTATTTATGGCTAGAATTAATTAATATGGATTTAGATGATAAGTAGTTTCAACAAGACGGTACGACATGCCATACCAGCAACGAAACTCTCCTGTTATTAAGAAGAAAGTTCAAAGGTAGAATCTTTTCAGGAAATGCTGATGCTAATTGGCCGCCTAGATCATGTGACTTGATGCCACTGGACAATCCGCAGACGATCAAGGAACTCAAAGACGAGAATCGACGAATAGCATGTGAGATTGAACCACATATGTGCTCAAATATTATCGAAAGTTTTAACAAAAGAATCATATCGTGCCAGAGAAGCCGCGGTGGCACAATATTGGAACTTTAATTTTTGCCCAAGTCAATCGGGTTGTAGTTTGCTAGCTATACCGCGAAATGGCAGACAGACAGATAGACCGACAGAAAAACGGAATTGAGAAAACGTGTTTTTCGGCACCTAGGGAAACGTGAAGATCTGCAAAAATGTAGGAGGCTGATTTTTTCACAACTAAATACTTTCCTCTTGCGAGATAAGTAAAAACGGCATCAGGAACCCGAAAATTCCAACGAACTTGATAAAATGTTTCAAGACACAGATTGGGCAGCAAAAAAAATGACAACTACACAGCAAGTACGTTACCTCACGGTCTTTTCGAGGTATTGATTCAGTTAAGAGGTGGCCGACGTCAAGGAGAGACCGAGCAACATGAGGTTATAGAAAATTCTGTATTTGAACTAACACAAAATAACATGTGAAACAAAAATCCAGTTTAGGATTAGTTTATTATTTATCTGCAGGCATACAAATTTGGCAGATATTGTTTTTCATGCATAATTATAAATATGTATACTATTCAATAAAATAAAGATTTGTTAAAAAAAATAATTATAAGTGTTTTATATTTAATCAAAATCCGGTAGATCTTTTGTATATATATATATATATATGTAAATATATACATATATATATATATATATATATATATATATATATATATATTATATATATATATATATATATATATATATATATATATATATATATATATATATATATGTATATATACATATATATATATATATATATATATATATATATATATATATATATTCTTCTCAGATTATTCTGGTCTTATAATGTTCTATATTGGCAATCTCCCTACACCCATCGAAATTTATTTTATGGCAAGTTTCCTGATGATGTAGGAAACACACTGCTCGAATTTTCTGATAACGGGTCTGCAGTTTTCATGACGTTTTCAATGGTGTTTCTTGGTGAATGAGTGGAGACCATATTCGGAGACTAGCAATATCTGGAAAAAAAGTAAAACATACAATAAGTTTTATAATTATTTAACGTGAAAATACAGTATAATTATTAAACAGTTTATGGCATGTGTGGTAAAGCAACATATATAATATCTAATAAATCTACCTAACAGGACTAGAGTTAAATAATACTATTATAAAATCCACTCTATCACATTTATAGACGAGTTGTAACTAGTTTTGAAATAACCAAATTGATTTCATATAGGACAATTCTGTACTTTTAAGAATCCACGCTGCATAAATTTATAAAAGAAATACAGAAAAAAAATTAACGAATTAGGACTCGTTTGAATGTGACTATACTTTTTATACGTAGAAGTTTTTAATAAGATACTATGAATTTTAAAAGTGTGTGCAAGATATTTAGAAAAAGCATATATATTTTAAATAAATAAGACTAAGGAACAAGGTCTTGGCATCATAGTTTATATTTTTTTCTTGAAAATAGATATACCTAAAGATTTTATAGATATATAGGGTGTCCGAGAATATGTGGGCAACCTCTCGGAATTGGTAATTTTAGAAAATAAAAGTTATAAGTTCATACAAACTTTTTTTCTAATGTGCTCCTTAATGGAGATACAGGGTGTAAAACTGAAATTTTTACTTTTGTTTTATGTGAATAACTTTTAAAGTAATCGTGGCATTTGAATGAAAATTTGTGTCTGGGGTTTTTTTTAATATGAGAAATTGAAATAAGGATATAATTTTTTTGTACGCGCTTGTAATACTCTTTTACAATTTACAAAAAGATGTTTTTTGTTAAACTGCCGCTACGAGCAACAGTTCTCGAGGTATTTGGATTAAAAAGAATTGACGCATTGGAATCGAGTTTTAAAACAGTTTTCAAATAGCTCAGATATTTTACTCTAAGGAAAATATGGTCATATATGGTATTTTATAAAATGATTCTATAAGTCGGTTCAACATGGTCTCCTTCTAATCTTGTGCATTCCCTACCTCTGAGAATTCAAACCTTTAGACTCTCCATGATGCTGCAACATTGTCCCTCATTTCATGACAATAGAAATTAATCATTTCTAATAAATTCTCCTTGTTGTCAACTGGTCTGGAATACACTTCTTTTTAAAGTTCCCACAAAAAAATTCCAATGTGTTAAAATCCGGTGATCGAGGAGGCCAAGCACTTGATTCTTCTCTTCCTCTCCAACGATTTTCATAAGTTATATTTAGGTCCTCTAGTTGCTCTGGCAAGTTGTTTTTTAGGAAAATCAAATAATGTTCTCCATAGAACCTTTTTGGCGAAACAAATGATCAAATCAAATGCTGGAATCATTCAAGCCCACAAGTTACTGGGTTCAAATTGGTTCTGATGGTGCATCACGATAGTAGCATGGGCATTTTTATCTCCTCATACATGCAAATAATGAGAATTTATGATCCAGTTTTTCGAAAACTCGGCATTATCCGTCAAGGTGATGAGTATGTAAACTTTGCTTTTTAAGAATTGTGAAACAGTCAATTTTTGTGGAATGAAACTCGGCCGCCAATATCCGAATACTTTAGAACGATCTGCGGCTATGGCATTCAAATATTTTCTTTAATATGCTCGTCTCAAACGTTTTGATCTTCACAACTATGACTGGCTTTTTCAAATTTTCTAAAAACATTCCCATTTTGTTAGAGTATGCCCACACAACTGATAAATTACCATGTCGCAATTCTTATCGGTCTCTCTTAAGCGACGATTTACTCTTTCTGGGGAATTATTCTACGTATAATCTTCTGGTTTCTTAGGCATTGCCTAATGCAGACCCTTACATTAAAAGCATATCTGCATATTCATTGAACGTAAATTCCATGTGGTCAAGAACACAGTTAAAGAACTTTACTCTTTCCTAAAAAACATTAATGCCTGTTGCTCTTAATTCTTTAAAATTTGTTTAGTACGTATAAATAATCAAACACAAATATATTATCTTATATATACATTATACATCTTTGCATGGACAAGCGTGTATAAAGCATTAAAGGTAGTACACAATTATGTATAAAGGAACCCTGAAAGTGAAAAATTAAAACAAAAATGTAGATACTAGACGGCAAATAACAAAAAATTTCAATTCCGTTTTTATCGTTGTTCTAGTTTTTCTGAAGAAGGGAAAGGTCGAGAAAATCCCTCGCTGTAAAGAAGGAAAATCGATTTTAATTTTACCAGTAGAAAAAGCCCATATTTTTGTAACCTAATCCCGGTCGACGTTCTGCAAAGTGCGACGTCCCCTTAATGATTTACCGAATCCGCTTTGCAAAACATCAAGCGTGACGTCTGGATTAACTGTTTAGCTATTAACTTTCCATAGAAACAGTGGATTCAGCGATATATTCCAGATAAATCAGTAAATGTAACTAGATCTCATAGAGACATACACATATAATAAATATTACATCAGATTTTAATCCTTTAAAATATTTTTTAATATAAAATTGTTTTTGACACAGGACACTTAAAATATTTCCTTTTAGACAGCGCTGGATTAAGCCTCATTCACGAGAAAAAACTAACTAAATTTAAAAAATTAATTAAAATATTTTATAATAAAATATTTAGAGTTACTTAATTTCGACTTTGTCACCCATAAATAAACTACTTAAGTATATTTTTCTCACACCCATGTTTACATTAAAACAGACTGAAATAAAGGACCACCATGCACAGAACACATTGAAACACGGTTTCGGTGAATTTGTATAATTCTTCTATATGATCTAATCTCCAACCTATAGTTTAGTTTTTTGAAAACCTTTTTCGTCGCCAGTGTAGAAATGATATGTTTTATTTAAAATTAAAATTCTCAAATGGTCTTTTTAACTCTCTAATTAAATATAATTATTCAACTGAATTATTAGTCCCTCTGCCTTATATTTAAACGTATAAATGATATGGGTCACACTGAGACCTGCCGGGTATATTAGATACCTAACAAAAAAGTTAAGTAATTAATATTAAGGCATGCCTTCTACTAGTGTTAGTGAGTATGTAAATATAAATATCAATTAATAAAATATAATCTTATTTAACTACGTACACCTTGAATGTTAATTTCCAAACCAGTATAAAACTTCTATTGTTTCTGGTATCATTTAAAATTTATCAAAATTTAATTTTTAACTATTTGTTATGTTTTGGTTCTGTTGATAAATATGTTAATTTATGACTCCACGCCTGTGAACTGCCATTGCGCGTGAGTCTCCAATTTTTTGTTTTCAGAAAACCAAACTAGAGTTTGGGAACAACAACATATAAAAAAATTATAAAAATATATGTATGTGTGTTTGTATTGATGTATGTATGTAACATCGCTAAGTTATCATACCATGTTGACGATTTGTCCAGATTAAATAACGTGTATGACCGATATCGCTTTTCCGCCGCGACATTTTATACCGTAACGCCAGGGGCGTGCGGTGAAATTTCAAGAAAGGGAAGCAATTTTTAGAAACTTACCTATTTGTAATGTAATTCGATTCTTCGAGCGTTTTTTGTAAATTCGTCAATGACGTCATCATAAAAACGTCGATGCTCCGACATATTTTGGAGAAGTTTATTTTCAATGGACAACATCGATGTATGCGAAAATCTCTCCTGCCCCGCTGAATTCCTCACGAAATTTTGTATACATTTAATTGTTGAAAAATTGCGTTCTACTGATGAACTTGTGGCAGGTATTGTCAATACTAATTCACACAATTTCGACACATCGGTGTAGGCATCTTCCAGCTCCTTGTCTTTTAAAAATTGCAGAGCTCGAGGAATCTAAAATCATTTAAACCGTTAAACCTATAGTTTATTTGTTGCTGAATTTGATCGATTATTTCATAAAAGAGGCGTCTGTATGATGTTTGAACATCTCCGACCTTGTCTGTTCGAAGACACTTGGCTTGTGACTCTACATTTAACGTCATCGTTTTCTCCCAAAATAGGTCAAAGTCATCTCTTTTTTGGCTTAACAAATATTTCTGAAAATACGTTCAACAAATAATTAAAATTAAAATCTCGTTTCAAACATTTCAAAAACACTCTCGAACTATTTATTGCTTCTGAATCCCACGTTTCGTTACTTTCTATTACATTCTCAAATAGTTCAATCAGTGATTCTCTATATTCAGATACTGTTAACACAAGTCTTCCATTATAGATCCACCTAGTAGGAGCTACTTTGGGCAATCATTTGTGGACAATGGAGTCCAAAGCTTGTGTACGTTTTGTTGACTTGGAAAAAAAAACAGTTATGCCACCTAAAGTAATGAAAAATACTTTAAACTCTTTAATGTGATTGATGGACTGGGATAAAACTAAATTTAATTTATGAGCAAAACAGTGGACAAACACAGCACTTGGGAAAGTTTCTCGAACTTTAGCTTGCAGACCCCTTAATTGTCCCGCCATCACTGCAGCTCCATCATAGCTTTGAGCAACTCATTTTTTCTCTCCATTAATTTTTTTAGTAACGTTATAAACTGCGGTATATAATGCATCTGCTGTACGATTTTCGGACACATTCTTAAAACCTAAAAATCGTTCTCGAATACTTCCGTCTGTTTTAACGTAGCGTATTACTATAGATAATTAGCTAAAATTAGTGATATCAGTTGTTTCCTCCAGAACAATAGCAATCAACCGCGCCTGGCCAATCTCCTGCTTAATTCTTTTTAGAATAATGGTTGCAACAGCGGAAATTAAATCATTCTGGATTCGATTGAACGTTCCGCGAAAAACGCTAGACTGCTCTAAATGATTTTTTAAGCAATCATTATATTTAGCTATTAAACTCAGTAAATCTCGAAAATTTCCTCTATTTGAAGAAACCATTGTTTCGTCATGACCTCTAAATCCCAATTCGTGCTGTCCGAGAAAACAAACTACATCGATAAGTCTTCTTAATATTTGCCTATTTTTATCGACTAGTTCATTGTGTTGGCGGTGACTAATTTCCAACTGTTTATTAAGGGTGTGTTCAATTCTGGTTTTGCCGAAGACCTTTTCTTTTACGACGGCCTGCAAATGCGCTTTGGACATAATGTGTCTCTTTACAGCTTTATGGAAATTGTTTAAATCGGAAAAAACAGTTTTATTCCAGAGACCTTTTTCATTTTCAAAAAGTAAACATGGCCAACAAAATAATTTACTTATATTTTCACACCCTGTTAGCCATTTAAATTGTTCGTATTGTTTTTCGGGTAAAAATGTCTAATACAGTTTTTCATTTTTGTGGTTAAATTTTTCATAGGCGGTTTTGCCCTTGCTTTGGAAATTATTTGAAGCTTATCAGTGAAGTTTAATGTTGGAAATCCCTTTATTATTAAGACACACATCACACATTCACACTCACTCTTCTTACTAAATTCTCCAACATTTTCAACGTTATTACCGACAGCCGAAGTTGACGGTATTTACATATCCACGTCCGTATTATTGTCTTCCATATCGCACCATGCACGAGGCGACGTACGTATCACACAACACACGGATAGCCGTTCAAACAAAGAACCTACTCCAACGATAGCTACCGCCCTCACTTAAGACACGCGACTGAAATGCAAAAATTGCAAACAGCCGGTGGAAAGTTCAATAACCTCTGGCTCGATTCACAGGAAATCAAGCATACAGGACTTTGCTGCAGAGAAGCTAGCGGCCCGCATAGGTTCTATTCGATTTCTATTATGGTGCGGTCGGAGTCAAGGCCGCATTTATTATGGGCTTGATAATTAAGACAATATTTTAGCATTTTTAGTATAAACTAAATTAATGGTTTCCTATTTCAAAAATTACATTTTAGAAGATGTTTTGTAATTTTTTTGGGGAAGCACTGCTTCCCTTGCTTCCATGGACTGCACGCCCCTGAACGCCTAAGTAAACTAGTAATATTAATATTCATAGTTTAAGTACACCTTACTATAACAACAGTTTATTATAACTATAGTTAAGCTGAGGTTCGAGTACATGCGACATACAGGCTGCAAATGGTATACTATATATGTAGTCGCTGACGCTTGCTGTGCAAGTAATAATATATCACATAATATCTAGAGTGTGATTGATTGATGTGGACCACGAGATAATGTTCAGCCATATATAAAATAGGACGGTTGATCTTAAAAATGTTTCGATGTTTGGTACAAAAACTATTGTTTTTAAATCAAAGCTAAAATAAAATTAGTCTAAATATTTTCAACAGAATATTCTAAAGTCTGCAGTTTTTCAATAAACAAAAAGTTCATTTTTAAAAACATAAAAAAATAAAACTTGAAAACACAGACCTTCCCATAATTCTTAAAAAACAATATACCATTACTGGCGTTTCTTCTTCTTCGATTAATAAGACGTTTTCGAGTTACCGCGAGATCTTCTTAACCACAATAGTGTCTGGTAAAGTTAGTGAGATGTTGTACAGAAGCTGGGTTCAAGTTGCATCGCAGTAGGTCTGCCCTAAAATAATACATCGACACAGATTTTCATACCATATTGAATTTTATACCATATCATATACGACTTGCAGTTCAACACGAAGTACGAATCGTTGTAAGGTGCGTAGAGCAATTAGACATATTACGAGCTTAAACCATATCGTATACGGCCTGCAATTCAACACGTAGTAGACATAATCTACTAAAAATTTCATTTTATAGTTCAGACTGGTTAATGATGATTTTACTTTTAATGTAATTACAAAAGACATTGAAAATATACCTGAATTGTTAGTGTCGTTGTGTCCGCACTTAGCCCATAATTCCTAGATGTGACGTGAAGGAAAACATTTCACAACAAAAACACACACACACGAGAAACAATTCTTTAATCCAAACGTAATAAGGCTACGTGTGGTCAATAAAGTACTGATTTTTTAGGAAAAGAGACAGCTGAGTTGATTGCTTTTTTGATTTTTTTCACTAGTTGGTTTTACGGTGATATTAAGAGTTCCAACTAGCGTTATTACGCTAGACTGTTCTGAATGTTGGCGAGCAAAGTTTAGGCACAATTACACTTTTATTTGTATAGTAATTACAAGCTTAGTTAAAATAGTTAAAACAAAACAAAAACGAACAAAACTTGTAGTTTTAGTTATTTAAATAAAATCTATTAAAACGAACTGCAGAAAAAATACGAACATAAATAAATATTATATGATGTTTGTTACTATTTATTCCCTTTTTTTATATAGAATTATAGATATATGATATTATTGCCCTATTACCTATTTTTTGTGTTTTTGTTTCCATTTTTTAAAATGTTTGTATATATTGCACTAAACCCTTGTGAATCAGTCCTGAGGTTTATGGTGTCTGATAAATTAATGTGAATCATTTCGCTGATGTTTTGTTTGTACCAGTTGGTCTCTCTATCCATAATTTTAACATGATTAAATAAGAAGCAGTGGCCTGTCTCAAAATGATTAGTTGACAAAGCAATTTTATCCTTCTTGATATAGTCATAATTGCCACAATCGTACTGATGTTGATATATTCTATTGCTTAAATATTGTTTTGTTAAAAAAGTTGCCAAAACAAAACAAAATTGTAAATAAAATTGTTTTTCTATGGGTGTTGTGTCTTTAATTTTAGAAAATAAGATATTTTTTATAACATAAAATGCTATTTAAAAATTCGATCAAAACATTGACTTATTTTTTGTGAAAACTGATGAAAGGAAATAAATAAATATTATTTGTTATTTTGTGTTGTTACAACAGTTTTCATTTTATTTTCCACACTTTTTTTATATAGAATATTTTAATATTTGATATATGATATTTTTAGTTGCAATCCACTGATTACCTTTTTTGATTTTTTGTGTTTTTCTTCCTGAACTTGTTGGCTTGATATACCAGTTGATCATTACCTCACTTCATCATTATCACTTCAGTGTCAAGATATGATAGTTTTTTGTCAACTTCTTTCTCAATTGTAACTTGTATTTTTGGGTGATAACTATTAAAACAATAAAGAATGGTACTATGATATTTTATTGGTATTGCTGTAATGGAATCATCACCGTACAGATAAAAAAACGGCACGATAAATGGCAGCTTATCTAAAACGGTTGTCACCAAATTGTTCATTAAAATATTAGCAAATATAGTACTCATTGGATTGCTCATGGCACTACCCTCAAGTTGGATGTAAGAAACGTCTTTAAAAGTAAAATTACTGGATTCAAAACAATATTCTATCATTTTATTTATGAAAAGGTTCTTAGGAATATCTGAGATAAATTTCCAGTTCTTTATTATAATAATAATTATTAATTATTTAGGCATGTTCGTGAACAAAAAAACCACGTCCAGTGACACTAACTGGTTGTCCGAGGATATTATTATGTTTTTTGTATACAACTATTGCAATTTTATCCTTATATTGATATCAGGACAGCCTAATCTTGCTTATGTGTCTTTCTTAAACCATATATTCTCGATGTTGATATATTTCTTTCTTGGATTTCTTAAATATAGTTTTCTCTTAAAAGTTTGGCTTTTTCATGGATCTTTTGTTGATATTTGTTATATATATATATATATATATATATATATATATATATATATATATATATATATATGTGATTGTAAAAGTTTCTTAAAATGTTAGTAGTGTTTTCCCTTATTTGGTTCTTTTCCTCATCATTTAAGGGTTGTTGGCTAATGCAATACTCAAGATCTTCAATAATCGTTGGAATAGGTACTTCAGATTCCAATGGTAGAAAACTTTGGACCAAGGGCAAGATTCTTTTCACTTGCAATGGTAAATCTATTTTATTAAATACTTTTGGAATCGTTAAATACAACGTTACTTGCTTATCAAAATTCTTTAACCTGTTATTATATCAACATTTGTTTTAAAATCTCATATTTTCCTCTAGATGAAAACAAGCTGAAATTATGCCACTACTCAAAATAAAAAACAGCAAACCTTCCAAATTTGTCAAATGTTCTGGAGAAAGTATTTTAACGTTTCGGTTTAATTAAATACTTTTTTTAATTAGCAGGTACCAAGAATAAGAAATATACAAATACAATTTTTAGTTTGTATTGTAAAACCAATAGATATTTACGATACAGTGGGATAAAAGCATTATTAACATACGCGTGTGTAACCACACAAGTATATTAATAACGATGTATCACAAGTATATCGTACAAAATATTATCTACGATCGTTAAAAATCTTATCCGAGTTATAATATAATTTACAGTTTCGTAAAGGAAAAGATTACCTATCAAATATTTAAATACAAATTACCTCTGTTACGTGTACTAACTATACCATGGCAACCAAGCAACTAAGTATTGTTAGAAAATATTAGAAAATAAGGCAGCCAAACAATTTGTAACTTGTAACAAAGTTCGGAATGAGTTTCATAATTGTTCAACATGATCAATTCAGATCTTCCATCCGACATCGAAGAAGTGGCTACCGGCGTAATTTCACGGCACAAAATATGAGTTGGCCTACTCCCGGTATCAGATATGGTGTGAAAAAAAGAACATAAAAACTATCTCCAACAAGAAGGCATTGTTAGCCTATTTTAATGATCTATCCAAAATTCAAAAACCATCCTTTCTTAGGGAATACTATTCAATGTTGCGGAGTGTGATGTCTATTACAAAAAATGTAGATATTAATAAATACTTGCATTTAATTGCGATTTTAAAAAGAAAGTCGGAAGAACATAGACCTACAAAATCGAAGATATTATCGAAAAACGATATTGGTGTTTTTCTGCAGGAAGCTGATGAAAGGAAGTTTTTTATGGCGAAAGTAGCACTTATTGTTGGACTAGCAACAGCATATAGAAGAGAAGAGCTGACAAACTTGCCCTTGGAAAATGTGAAAGATGAAGGTACGTGTTTTCAATTTGCAAAACCATTCACGAAGATAAAAATAGCTCGAGAGTCTTTTGTAACAGGAGACGTTGAAGGTTTAGATATCGTGGAAATTTTCGGAAATTACATCATGTTATGCCCTAAACCTGTTGATCATGGTTGTTTCTTCGTGTGCTGTAAGAACGGTAAATTTACAAAATAGCCAGTAGGAATAAACACTTTTGGAGGTAGGCCTAAGACTATTGTTTTGTTTTTAAAATTATCCAATTCAGAACAATATACCGGCCACTGCTATAGAAGGTCTTCTCTTCATAACTCACAAAAAGACACGGGGGATGGCGTTCAAATACAGTTGCAGAAGGATACATTGAGGCATCGAAAGAAAACAAAAAGAAAAGTGCTCGGTAAGAAGGAAAATGAAGCAACTAAGTGGTATCCAAAAACTGAACATATTTAATGCAAGTTCATCGCAGGTTAAGTCGATTTCATCAAGTACTTCTGGTATTAATTTAAATAACTGCAATAGTTGTGTAATTAATATTTACAATAAATAGTTTGTAATGCTGTATTTTAAACAAAAATAAACGTATTTTCTTTAATTCTGCTTTAATTTTAATATTAGTAGATCTTATTACAGGTTAAGTCGAATTCATCAAGTACATCTGGTATTAATTTAAATAACTGCAATAGTTGTGTAATTAATATTTACAATAAATATTTTGTAATGCTGTAGTTTAAACAAAAATAAACGTATTTTCTTTAATTCTGCTTTAAATTTAATATTAGTACCGCATCAGTGAGATAATAAAATCACTACCGCATTAGTGCGGTAATATCTGACATTACCTATCTAAAATCAGTGCGGTAATGGCTTCTTATCTCACAATCGTAGATAAACTAATTTAACTTATTTGGTTTCAGGTAAATAAAAAGCAGCTAGTCGTTGACATTACGTTGAAAACTGGGAGCTATATGGTAAGTAATAAAGTGGTCTTCTCCGATTGGCATTTTTATTTTAGGGCAGCAACATAGCGAAGATTAAAACTAAGGCTGAATGTTCCCAATTTTATTTAAATTAAATGTATAAATAATTTGCCTTACAACAACATGAGCTATATAGTGAGGACTTAAAGGTCGGGCGCACTCCTACAACTTTTAAGGTGCTTGAAATATCGCCGCGAAATTTGGGACATAGATATGAGACATGAAACTCTAATTTTTAAATCAAAAATTACAGCTCTAATTTATTTACGCGTAATTTAACCCCGAAGTTTCAAAAACTGTTTTCAAATGGCGATCATTAAATATAAATATAGGTTAGTTTTACGTAATAGACGAGGGGTATAACGTCTGGCTACCGTACTGGACACTCCAAAAGCCTCTCCGACCTATACATCTTCTCTGATATTTAATTTGATTTAACAACTGACATCTCCAAAAAAATAGGGAGGAGTGTTCAGTCTTGTTGTAAAGTAATGCCTATTCAGAACTCACACGGATTTTCGATAACACCTTAGTAATAAGGCGACTTATTGTATTTTGCAGCATCTCTACCTAAAGATGGCCATTCAAAGTTTTTCCAAAAATTTAAGACTATAATATGATTAACTTTCTGGGGATATTGATATTTGTTCACTCCAATACCTGCAATTTTGCGTGTTGATACTGAACGTCCAAAAACTTCTCTTTACATTTAGAACCCTATGGTCAGTTAAAGACGATCCAAGATCCGGTAGACCGAAATTACCGGAGAGTGCAAATCCAGGCCGTAGTAATAGTGGTTACAAACTCCTTGATATTCTTCCAAGCATGCGACTAAAATATGTGACGTTTTAACAGCGTCCATTAAAAATATTTTAAAAAGGAACACATTTTGTAACTCCAAGTTTTAAATAGTAGATGATTCACTGGCGCATAATCCAAATAAACGACTTGATTTTTGCGAAATTATATCAAACAGATTGATAGCAAGCTTAAAATATGTAACCTTATTTGCTTTACTGACTCAAGCACATTCTTTCCTGAATATTCCAAATTGCAGGTATTGGAGCGATGTCAATATCCACAGAAAGCAAACGTTTGTGTAGACATTTTAGGAGATCATATTATAGGTCACATATTTTTGGAAAGAACATTAAATAGCCCTGTTTATTTTCAGATGCTGTAAAACACAATCAATCCACTTATTGCTGAAGTTGTTGCCGCAAATCCGCGGGAATTCCAAATAGACATTTTTTTCGAAATGACAGAAATTATTTAAATAATCTACATTTAAGAGGCTGAATAGGTCTGCGAGTCCTATAGAGTGGCCAGCACGGTCGCCAAACCTTGCACCACTCGAGTTTTTTCTCTAGAACTACATTAAAAGAAGATGTTTAATATATTTGGTGGAAAAAGTTGAAACACGAATCCGCTGTAAAGCTAAGCCTGATTTAATTAATCGTCATTTGGAAATAAAATGTTTTGAAACTGTGGAGTTAGATTACGCAGAAAAACTCCTTTAAAACTAGGTTTCACTCGAACCCCTTTCTATTTAAAATAATATATTACCGGACGACCGGGCGCCATTTAATAATATTTGGTTTACAAAGTAGAGAGTATATCAGATATAGATATATGTCTCAAATTTTGAGGCGATATCTCAAGTACCTGGAAAGTTATAGAGGCACGCCCGGAATTTATGTTCTCACTGTATAAACATTATTGAATGAAAAGGTTACTTAATTAATTTAAACATATTTTGTTAATAAGTTTCGTTTTTTTTGAAAGAAAGTATATTTGCAGTACGTTAAAAAGTGTATCTTATTTAATCTTATAACAATAAAATAAATATAATACAGAATGTGATAACGTAAGTATTAGATTTTATTTAAACCAGTAAAAAATAGATTTTCTTATTTTTCCATAGTAAAAATTCTTAAAAAATACAAGCCGTGCATACTTTATTATCGTTTTTAAATTATAATTTTTATTGGTGGACTGTGATATTGGGAAAATATTTAAAACATGTAGGTATATACACGGGGAAGTTAGTTATTTCCAGTGATTATAGGCATTTATTTCTTGGTATTAATTTTAATATTTTATTCGACGAGCGGGTGCAAACTGTGTTGATTTTATATTACTTAAATCAAATCGGATACGAAAAGAAAAACAAACTTAGTTTCAATACATCTTAAACTACCCATAAAAACAAGATATTAGTTCTGCATACATCTTTGATATATTTTTAATTATATATTTTTTTATTTATTTTAGAAATACGGCCATCCAACAGACAGTCGTAGCTATCCTATTACTGGATGACACAAATTAAGTATACAATATCAACAAATATCGGTGAATCGAGTCAAACTAATACATATAATATAATTTAAAAAAATAAAAATACGAGCGAAGCAAGAAAGCAAATATTCACCAACAAACTGCCGTAACCATTCTTTTAAAAAAATCTTAAGTAATTAGCACATATATCAAGATTGTCGTATAATTGAGAAATATATTTATAAGTTCGTGTACATCTGATCAGAGGAGAATTTGAGAAGTAGTTAGAATGAAAGATTTTAGTGTTAAAAAGTCACGAAGTACATAAGGATTTCCATTACAGAAAAGGTAGTTTATACAATATTCAGAATCAACAACATTGATAACACTGGCCGACAAGATTTTTCTAACACAGGCCAGCTCATTATTTTCACAATGGAAATACCCTCCCAATAATAAAAAAAATATTCGGAAAGCCCTAATACGTACCATTTTTAATAGCCTAATTAGAACCTTTTATATTGGCAGGTAAACAATTTTATTGTGGGGCGGCTAACATGGGTCCATTTTACAACGGAAAAATTACCTAGACTGGGTTGTTTACAACATTAGGCATAAAATAAACGTTAAATATCCCTCTTCTGTTGAGTTTCGAATTGAGTGGTTCTCTGTGCATCGATAAGCAAGTGTATGTGAAGACGAGAATGTCGAGCCAAACGCGTCGAAGTTGCAAAATTTCTCCTGACAAATTTTTTTATATTTGTGGAGAATTTCCAAAAATGTAAAAAAAGCCTACTTTAAATATTTTGGTGTTTTAATTGGGGATCAAGATAAGCGGTGTGCTCGTGCTGTGTTAGTTGTAGTGTATCATTGGTGCTGCGAATAAATGGAAAAAGAAAAAGTATGCCTTTTGCAGTTCCAATGGTATGACGAGAACCCACCAATCATTCTGACCATTGTTATTTTTGCCTGACAAAGACTGAAGTTTATTCCAAAAAGGGAAAGCACAATATAGAATATCCAAATTTGCAATCTGCCATACGACCTGTTCCTCATAATGCAAATTTTCCAGTGCCGATTGCGCCTTTAAATTGGCAAGCTATTGATTTGGGAGATAATGGAGATAACACATCAGGCAGCCCAGAAGAACAGTGCACCGATTCCCCTTTTACCACAGGTCCCAGTTCCGGCGAGCCACATTTGATTGTTCAAAGTGAATTAAATGATTTAGTACGTGATTTGGGGTGATCCAAGCAACAGTCAGAACTTCTGGGTTCCCGTCTTAAGGAATGGAACCTATTGGCCAAAGAAACAAAAATTACGAATTTTAGAAAAAGAAATGCTATGTTTTCTGAATTCTACAGTATGGAGAATTCGTTGTGCGCATGTACTGATATAGACAGTTTAATGCAGGAACTTGATATTGAACATTCTCCCCGTGAGTGGCGCTTATTCATAGACTCATCTAAATATAGCTTAAAAGCTGTGTTATTGCATAATGGAAATTTAAAACCCTCTATACCAGTTGCCCATTCAGTTGCAATGAAAGAAAATTATGAAAATATGCGCATGATTTTGGATAAAATAAACTACAATAGGTATAAATGGTAGATATGTGGGGACTTAAAAGTTATAGCGATTTTAGTGGGACTTCAGGGGGGATTTACAAAATATTGCTGTTTTCTTTGTTTATGGGACAGTCGTGCAATAAATCAGCATTATGTAACAAAAATTTGACCATAAAGAAACGAATTTCAACCGGGATCTCAAAATGTTAAATTTATACTTCTTGTTGATCCCAAAAATGTCCTTTTGCTTCCTCTTCACAATAAATTTGGGCTGATGAAAAACTCTGTGAAGGCTTTGAATAAAGATGGTGATGGATTTAAATACCTAAGACAAGTCTTTCCTCAGTTAAGTGATGCCAAATTAAAAGAAGGCATTATTGGGCCACAAATCAGAAAATTGCTGGACGATGTGAATTTTACGGAAAAGCTTACCAGGCAGGAACTCAGAGCATGGAATTCATTTGTTAATCTAGTAAGAGGGTTTTTAGGCAACAATATGGATGAAAATTATGAATAATTAGTTAATGAACTCTTAGATGCCTATAAAGCGCTTGGTGTCAGAATGTCGTTAAAAATTCACTTCCTCCATTTCCGTCTGTCATTTTTTCCTAAAAATTTGGGACCTGTTAGTGACGAGCAGGTTGAAAGGTTTCACCAAGATATCAGAACAATGGAAATTCGGTACCAAGGACGATGGGATCCAGCCATGATGGGTGACTACTGTTGGTTTTTGAAGAGAGAAGATAGGACACTTCATAAACGGAAAAAATAAAGTTTAATTAGTGTTTTAAGTTAATATTTTTCTCGTTTGCTTTTCTCTTAGATGTATGGTATGTTTAATAGGCGAAAACTGTAAACATAGTCAATGAACAGGGTTAAGAATTTTCTGAAATCATTTGTTCTATAGATATTAAGTATCGTAACATTCGATATGGTTCTACAACTCTAACAAGAAAACCCTACATGCTACAAGTTTCTATTTGTCATTTTCGTATTTGGATAGGTCCATTCTATTAGATTATGCTATTCTGATTTGTGTTACAACAAAAAAATTTTTTTTGTCGGCCAGTGTAATTCCTTAAACAATAATAGAACATCAAAGTATTTCAGTCGAGATTCGAGGGTTTGTAGCTTGTAAAATAATAAGTTATCAACGTAAGGTGGAAAATGCCTTCGCCTGTTAAAACGAATGTTAAGAGCATTAATAAAGTTTTTCTGAACTTATTCAATCTTATTTATATATTTGTGATATAATGGACTCCAAACCGTAGATGGGTACTCCAAAATAGGCCTGACTATAGCATTATATAGATTGATCAGAGATCGAGCGTTATTAAAGCTTTTAGTCACCCTCAATATAAAACCTAAGTTTCGTTGCGCCCGTTGAACAATATTTGCTATATGAGTCTCAAATAACAATTTGGCGTCCAAGATCGCACCTAAGTCTTTAACCGTATTGACAAATTTTAATTTGACATTATTCAAAAAAAGATCCAGTGCGAAAACTAGCACGGTATTTTTTTTAGAAAGATAATATAAATAAATAAAGTTTTCTTATCAATGTCGGATTATGAACTTTGTCGAAGGCCTTGGAGAAATCGGCGTCCCAACCCTCCTCCATACTTTCACTGACTCTCTAAGTGAGAGGTTTGTCAGAACAGAACGTTTCTTATAAAAATCGTGCTGATCACACATCAGATTTAATCTAAAAACAGAGCTGACTCAAAATAACTGACTCAAAAACTTTCGAAAAGTGATTTAGTAGTGATATTGGGCGATAGTTGGTGATGTTCATTTTGTCCCTAGATTTCTAGATTGACACAATTTGTGCAATTTTCCATTTAACCCATACGAGATACATTTATTAAATATTACTCCAGATAAACCTGTAGGTTAGGTTAAGTGTAACATAAACCGGTAGGTTTATCTGGGATATTACATAAAGGGGTCGAGATAGGCCTGGACATGACTTCAAACAAATAGCGGGTAACCCATCAGGACCTGGCCCCTTCTTAGAGTCAAGATTTTTTAGACGTTCTTTAATCGTATTTTCAATTATATTATTTATGGTAAATGTAAGTTTAGAATCCACAGAAGTTACAAGCGATGGTGTATGAGCGGTCTCAAATACGTCACTAATATCAGCCCAATTGGTTTATTGTGTTATTTACAACATCTATCAACATTGATACGTAAATAGTTTGACATAACAAGGTCCAATATTTTATTATTTTGATTTAAAATATGGTTGTACTGTTACTTACACGCATCTATTGCGTCTAAGGAACGCAAGTCATTTACCACATACCTATTACGAAAAAACATTGTTTGGATTTTTAGAGAGTATATCCTCCAGTTTAGATTAAAAAGCTATATAGTTATTTAGAGTGGCATGAGGAGGAATGTAAACAGTACTAATATATAATTTCTTACTTCCCTTCAGCACAACATATACCCATAAGTCCTCAACCACGCTTTTCACATTGCACCATTTCGAAACAAGCTCAGCCGAAAATTGCATGTGAATCGCAGTCAACACACCACCTCCATCACTTTTACCACTTATCAGACGTTGTATTGTTGGGCAAATAATTCCGATGATAAGATTACTATTTAACCATGTTTCCGTAATACAAATACAGTCGTAGTCCACTGAGTTTACAGATTGAAAGTAATCTACACATTTAGTCCTGAGGCCTCTTGTATTCTGAAGGTAAACGTAGAAGTTATCCGTTGAAGCCATTTGTAGTCCATAGTATCACAATTACTTGTAAATAATGGTGAGAAGAAAAGAAAAAAAATACCAACAAGAATTAGGAGTGAAGTTTGGTGAGTTTACTTTTATTTTCAATATACACTGCTCCCGAAGTTTCATCCTTTTTGACGAGTATTTTTATATTCTTGATCCAACAATATTGGTAGTTTGATTGATGTCTTGAAAAATTCCCTGGATTTTATCCATCCTTTATAGAAAGGGGATAAATGTTTGTTTATATATGTTTTCGTTATATTCGTTGTATATATTAGTCGAAGAATCGCCTGAGAAACGTGGTACACGGTGACTGGTAATGATCTCCTGGTCGTTCAAAGATACACCAATTGTATCTCCAATTTCTTTTATTACAGAAAGTACATTTTCGATCCTTTTCTCAGGTTCCCACAAATTTATAAGTTACGCTTGCGGTCCTGCTGATGAAGGAACTCAATATCACCTCTAAGACGCGTACACTCCTTTTTCACAGTCGATAACTCTTGCTGTGGCCCATAGACTGATTTAGCCATTTTTTTAAAAGCCTCCATTTATTTATTGAAGTCATCAATTTTGATGAATGCAGCAAAATTAGATTGTTTATTTTTTTACTTTAGACATGTCGGTCATTATTGCACTAACCTTAGTGACCAGCCCCTGCAAAAGTTTAGTGGAATCATCTCTTGACAATTTATACTTAGAGGTGGTGCAACGCCAGATAATACCCGAGTTACCGGACAGCTTGGCGATGGCGGCACACACTTCAGGTGGAAATCCTTTCCGCACTTTGACATTGAATGTCCAGGCTCGTACGGCTGAAAACAGACGTACAGAGAGCGCAGGCACCCGGCATGACCGGAATAAAAAAAGGTGTTTATTTTAAACGTGAAAAATATATTTATTCTTAACACAGAACACCATCGGAATTTTAAGATCTGTCACTTAATGAGCCACGAAAATTTAATTATACTTGTATCAAACAAAAGGGCGTGTTATGACGAAAAATACTACATAAGTTTCACCAATTAAATATCGCTATAACACACCGACAAAACTGGCTAAGCATAGAGCACCAAACACACGTCTAGTTAAACTCGTTCACTATTATCAATGTTTTTTTGATGTGTAAGCTGTTATTTTCTAACTGAATAAAATTTTCCTCACACATAGTTTATACATATTGAAAATCAGTATTGTCAATTTATCCACATGATATTGAAATAGTATATAACTGAAGTCTTGGGAATCAAGTGAATTGCCAAAAAACATCATGGAAGATGAGAAAAAAAATATAAAATGATCAGATAAAAAATTGCATCAAATATAGTATCCACCGTTATATGCAAAAATGTCTCTAAATTGAAAATATTCTATTCCGATTCAAGACGCCCAAAAATTCCCATGGAAATTCTATGAAATTTTATAAGATCGCTTGATAAATTAAGAAATTGTTGGCTCAATAATGATCTCGTTAAATCGCATTTTTTTACGTTACGTTTCTGTGAGTTTGAAACATATAAACTGCTCCTTATAAGTTAAAAATATTAGAAAATGTACCTCCGACTATTTGGTTTATTAGATATTGCTAGAAATAACTCTTCGTCAATAGAGTTACAGAACGCAACAAAGAGTATGCGTGTACAAGAGTATTAAAAAAGAAAAACCTGAAAAGTTAACCTGCATCTATAATAAATTACTGGTGACATCCCTTCTAAAACTAGGAAAACCACCTGCGGGTGATTGTTTTTCCCAACGGACATATGCCTAATTTTGGAAAACCGTGATATTTTTAAGTGTTACTGGAAATTTTATTTTGTAACGTGGTAATAGAAAATATTGAAAATCATTGTTGGTCACTAAGCTGATATTCAGGTTATACAAAGTTGAACAAAAACTATAGCACTGCAATTTTTCACAATACGATTATGATGTCCACATCAAAAAACCAAGATTTTGTCAGATTTAAGACCAAGGCTTTATGATGTAGATACCATAGAAATATTGTGAAAATTTTATTTCTATTTTAAATAAAATTGGAAAATACCATAAAAGCACGTTAATTCATTTTCTTGGTCGGCAGCATCTTGGCATGCTATTTAGCATTTATCAAATATTTTTTGGGATATTTCATTCCAGCGATGGGGTAAATCGGCTCTTAGTTTAGAAAAGCTTTGAGGTTTTAACTGCAAGTCTATGAATATTCAGCTTTCTTTGGGGTATAAAATCATATTCAGTGCAACTCAAATCTGGTAACAGTGGGATGCAGGAAGAGTGGACTTCGACTAGAAGCGGTTTTGTGAGGTCTCACATTATCATTCAAGAAATAAAAATCTTAGTCAGAACAACATACAAATTTGGCACAGTGTAATTCATAAGATGCCGTCTATACTATTCTGCATTTACTTTTCAATGGTATATGTAAAGATAGGTAAGGCCAGGATGTGCCACCACATACAATGATTATATATCTTCCTTAGGATAAACTGTTTGCACCGAACGTCGTTTTCGTGGTACTTTAGACAATGTCCAAACTTTCACTCTTTGACTATTCGAAAATCCTTGGTCTTGGGGTTAGTTTTCTAAGAAGTGATACATCTAGAAAAATAGAATTGATTGAGCGTTTTTGCGCTAATTTAGAAATGTTTGCGCTAGTAAAAATTGTACTATGCGAAACCCAGCATCTAAATATTTTATGTGAGGGTATTTAGCTTCATATTTAAGAGCTGAAAACTAAAGACGAAATCCGAAGCGTAAAATACGACCTATAGGATCAATAACATTTAATTTGTGAAAGGATTGGAACCTCACTATTAATTTTGATTTTAAAAGAATTTTTCTGCGAAAATTGTAATAACAATAACAAATCATCGTAAAAACAGTGGAAAGCGCACACAGTGTTTTATCATGTTACTAAAGAGTGCATTTTTTTGTCTTCGGTAAAAATATGCAGGATTGGTATATTTGGAATTAAAATTGTTTTTAATATTTATCCAAGAGATAAAAAAAACTAGGACCATTAGACCATGCCCGTAGTAAACCACGTGAGGCTATATCAGCAAGTTTTCAGAAGAGCAGACATGGTTGCAAAAAAAAGATGAAATACGTTCCCGTATGGGATACATTCTGCAACGATGGGTATATAGGCGTGAATTTTACTGATAGAGATATTATTCCGGTAATTATTTGGAACAAAAGCCAGCAAAACTACCAGTAAAACAACATAATTCGAGAGGTGGAATTGCTATTTCAGAGTGCGGAATAATTTTGGTTTTAGAGCAAACGAATTTAGTACAAATAATATTATACATCCTTGTTTATAACTAACTGCGGCATAACCTCACTCGGAGGCATCGCAAAAACCGTGGAGCTCATATAATTTTCAAAAATTTGTCTTCCGACATTTATATTGCTTAAAAGTGGTGACTCATTAAAACATTTCATCCAAGTAAGAAAAACTTCAGAGGAAGGTTCTTCGTCCAAACCTAAACCACATAACCACAAGTTTTGTGTTAAAGTTTTGGTATATAAGGTGACCGGAGCTAAAACTTGCGTTAATGACTAACAAATGGTTACATTTTTTATAGGAGCGATCAATAAAATTAATTGAAAATAAGAAACAATCTCTAGCGGAATTCCACTGTTACCCTAAAACATTTATGGTTGTTTTCGGATTTGAAATTAAATGAGCGAGAATGAGTTTATAAATGATCAGAGTTTAGGTGGCTCGGTAGTAATGGTTCATTACTTGTCAACTCGCGTAATTCAGGAACGCCACATTTAAGTAAAGAAATGAGTTCGTTTTGAAATTGACAAGCGTTATTTAATGAGAAACAGCAGGCGCTGATATCATCAGCATTGGTTAGGTTTTTTATTGTATGCTCGGCTAAAGGTAAGCTGTCCTCCTTATTCTTAACTAGTTGCAAAATGACGTAAATGCTATAAGAAGCACCGAAAAAATACCCTATTTAAGAATAGTCTAACGTTAATCCTAAAGCGGCTCGTTAGGGGAAAATCGCCAATAATGCATTGATAATCACGATGGATTGGATTTAGTAATACCGCGGCAGATAAAACAAACGACAATCTAACTCTAGTTGGAGGGAACGTTACGCGTCGTCCTCGCCGCGCAACGCTGTTTTGGTTTATAAACCCGTCAGTGACGGCGGCCGGTTTGGAATATTTCGTTCCGTTCAAAGGCCAATTCTCACAGGCGGAGCAGTTTTATTAGGCCTCCATTTTGTTTTGGCACCTTGGATTCGTACCAAAAATGTTACAAGTTCATTTGTATGTAAATGAATAATTCGTTTTTTAATAATATTTTTTTTTAATTTCACTGGGCCGCCAATTTTTACAAAAATGTTACCAGGTTATCCCCATATGACCCGTAATGTTCTACCAAAATTTGAAGTCAATCGATCAAGTAGTTTTTTAGTAGGCCTCTAACTGACAGACCGACCGACGTAATTGACAAATACTGGCATCTAAGGGCGTTAAGACGTGAAAATATTTAAAACCTGAGAGAGTGATTTTCTCACGTTTGCAAATATTTTATTTGGCTGCCATGTTGTCTCGCCATCTTGAATTCGAACCACAATTTTACGAGTTCATTTATCACTATACCACAATTTTATGAGTTCATCTATCACTATACCACAATTAATTCTTGCAAAAAATTTAAGTCAACCTATTAAGCAGTTATTTCAGACTGATATTTTAAATATTTTATTAAGCCGCCATTTTGTTTCGCCATCTTAGATTCATATCAAAATTTTACCAGTTGTTTCCTTCATAACACTTGATGTATGTGCAAAATTTGAGATAAATTGCATAAGCAGTTTTCTAGTAATGATTTTCATAACATTTCACTAGACATCTATTTTGTTACGCCATATTGGAATTTTTACGAAAATGTTACTGGTTCATTTCCATATGACCCTTAATTTGTGACTAGGATTTGAAGTAAATCGGATAAGTATTTTTTAGCTATGCCGCAAAATGACATACAGGCTGACAGACAGACTGACGGAATTGAGAAAATATATTTTTTGGCATCCAGAGACGCTAGAACATGAAGATGTGTAAAACCTGGAAGGCAATTTTTTACGCCTGCGAATATTTGGCGGTCATTTTGTTCCGCCATCTTAAATTCGTACCAAAATTTTACTAGTGCATCTATCCCTATACAACAGTTAATTATTGCACAAAATTTTAAATCCATCGCGATCTTAGATTCATATCAAGATTTTTTACCAGTTGATTTCTACGTAATACTTGATTTTGTGCAAAATTTGATATTTTTAGTAATAATTTTTTTAACCTTTCGCTAGGCCGCCATTTTGTTTCCCATATTGAATTTTTACCAAAATATTACCTTATTAAATGTATCAACAATAAAAACTATACACTCGTTTATAGACAGACAGACGAGCCGACAAACATGCCTAATTACAAGCAAAAGGATACGGCCGGACGGACAATTTACTTATTTTTTACTTATTCAAACTGTTTTTTCAATAAGATGTCCCACTTATAAGTATACTAACAAAAGATTATAAAAGTAATAATGTTGTGGTCCTCTTCCTACTTTCTCGTCGACTGACAGTATTATGGTTTCTATCCTCGATTGTGAATTTATGTTGACTGTTTGTAAGGTATGAGAATACTATTTAGTTGAAAGGGCGGCGTGGCATAAATTAAGGTGGGGCTTGTGCTTACATGAGCAAGCAGTCTTTTGGATTTTTGAATCTGCTTCGTTGGGCTAAAAATAATAAATTATTATTACATACCATTCATTGTTTTTTTTTAATGTTTATATCGGATCAACTATAATGAGGACATAATGTAATATTTAATACCTAATATTTTATAATAGGTGCCTACATTACTGCCCTGTTTAATGAGTATTATTAAAATCAGATACTAACTGTAACAGTCTGTGTCAGAGATCTAAACCGTAATGGCGGTATCAAGGTCAAATTTAGGTAGTTGGCGACAACAACAGATTTTCTCGGGAGATATATTGCCGTTTGTTTTATCTGCCTTAGTAATATCATACGATACATTTTTTGATGTCTGCGTAAATAACATGGGGATAAAGACGAAAAAAGAGAACGCGCTTTTGGGTTGAGACAGGCAAACACAGAAACCCAACCGGGAGTTTCTAGTATACTGAACTTGCTGTTTGGCGATGTGTATTGTAGTTTTTTTAAATCCGAAACAAAAAATAGATGCGTCGAATTTATTTTGCCATATAGACTTTTTAGTAAATTAAAGAAAAAAGTATTTATTTTATAAATCGGAACAGTTACTTTACATTAAGCCTGATTAACTTAGGGACTTATGCTGTTATCCTGTCTTTAAGCTCGTTTTAAATTTTATTTCATTAATAGGTTCGTGTTTTTATTATTGTCAGATAGTAATTTTAGGTTAACTTTATTGCCTGTATTTAATATATTTGACAACATTTTGTTAATAGAAAGTGTAGTAAAGACGAAAAAGTTTTAAAATATGGTACGATACAGGCTTAAATACTTATTATTTTTTTAAGTTATCTATTTAGACGTGGATCGTACTAAATAAGACGGGGAAGCTTAATTACTTTTCTTTTGCTAAAATTATTTCATTCCAAAATTTTATCCATTTATATCATTACGTGGGCCAATTACAAACATTTTTAAATTATTGCACACCTTCCAACATTGAATTAAATTTTAATTCTTGGACCATTTCTTTCAAGATATTAGATGGCGCTTCAGTCGTGATTACACGCTTCAATTTCACTCCAAAATTTTTAGTGATTAAAGTAGTTTCCCTTGTGAAATAATTGTAAATTTTGTGTGCTAAACAAGGATAAGTGTCCCTGTTTTCCTTGAGTGTGTCGACCTTTTGTTTTGGTCGCTATTTCATTCCTGATTTGAACCATTTAGGCTCCTGCTGTCATTCTCGCCATTATGGGTCTGACAAACACCGACTTGGAAAAGATCAAGGGTATTATTACAAACACTTTTAACGAAAGATTTTTAAAAGAAATATCCGATAAAGTCGTATGCATATTGGAAAAAAAATTTGGAGAACAATTTGAGCGGCAAGAGGTAACGATTAACGCATTATCTGCCAAAATAGAGTCACTTGAATACAAAAACAAGGAACTTCGGCATTTGGTGGACAACCAAGAGCAAACCTCGCGCAGTCTCAATGTGCGAATTTTTGGTTTAAAAATGGAAGACGGTGAGAATCTTCGATGTAAAATAATAAACGTTCTTTCCAAACAAATGAAAATAAATATTAAAGATAGTGACATTAAAAAGTGTCATCGGGTACTCGCAAAAAATAGTGGCGATAAACCGCCAGCAGTACTAATACGTTTTTGCAGTGATAGTGCGAGGATCTCAGTTCTCCGGAATCGTTCGAACCTCAAGGGCAGCGGCATTATAATTAAAGAGGATTTGACAAAATCCAGGCTGTCCTTGCTTAATAGTGCGGTGAATATGTTTACCAGCAAGAATGCGTGGTGTCTTAACGGGAACATCTATGTGAAACACGATAGTTTAGTGCACAGAATTACTTCCGAGGATGCTCTTCAGGAATTAAATAGCAACTAGTCTGAAAACATGTAAGTTCTTTAATGTGATGAAGCTAGACAACAAATTAAAATTTACAAAATTTTGTTAATTTTTGTAATACCGTTTTTTTTTTGTTTTCTTTTTATTAACCCTATAATAACCTATTGTAACTCTCAAGGAAAACACTTACATTTTATGTTTAAAAATCTAATATTTACTAACACGTAGGTATCTATCTATTTTAGCTTTTTGTGGACTCTAGACAAGGTTTGTTTATCAATACTAAAATGTGCAAAATTCCTTTATTTTTTTTTAAATACTGTCGTTTTTAATTTTCATGGTAACCTATTGTAATTTTTATGGGACAAACTTGCATTTTATGTTTAAAAATCAAATAAATTTACTCATTCTGACATCTAATATTTACTCATTCTTGAAAGAATACCGTCAGTTTCTTGTATATACATTTTTTTTTGTAGCATTACTAATTTTTGTTAGCAGAAAAAAGTTCAGTGATGCACAATTTTCGAGAGTTATTCATACTCAGATTTAATATTTATTTAAATACTTGGGAACCAAATAATACACGTATTTTTTTTTGTTTGTCGGGTTCTGCTAATATTGTTTATTGCTTGAATGCAAAAATGCAATATTAATGCTGGTTTGTTTCAACGGATAAACTTTTCTGTTTATTCATACATAATAAGGAAATTATTAAAAATAACATTTGCAAAAAGAATGTTAACTCATTTTTATTTTTCTGGAATTTGCATTTCATAATTTAGGATTATTTAATTGCACTCTTACCGCCAAAATCATTAAATATTTATTAGATAAATTTCATTTTATTTTCATCACACCTGTTTATGAGATATGTAGGGTATTGTATAATCTTGTTTGCAGCTATTACATTTTGCAACTATAGTTTAGAATGTATTTGTTTATAAGGGAATATCCGTTTTTTCTTTCTTTTTACGATTTTGTAAATTAAAGGTTTTCAACATGTTTGGGAGTGAGGCAGAAAATGTATTCGTTAGTCGATTTTTTTTTGTTGTATTTCTACGTAGTTAATTAGTGTTTTGATATTGAGTGATTGCGAACACCTTTTTTTTTCTTCCTTGATACACACACACATATATAAATATATATTTTTTGGTTTGAATAATTTTAAATAATGAAGTTGGGACATCTGAATATACGATCAATGTTTACTAGTTTTAATGATTTTAAATACATTTTGGAGAGTCAAAATTTTGATATAATGCTACTTTCTGAAACATGGCTGCATAATGGTGTTGATTCCGATGCATTTTCAGTACCAGGTTATCGGTTTTATAGGCGGGATCGACAAAGCAGAGGAGGAGGTGTGGCGGCCTACCTCAAGGGATCATATACCCCTGAATTTTTTCATTTTGATTTTCCAGTTAATGAATCACTTGAGTACTTGATTTTTAAAATTAAAGTTAAAAATAAATATACAGCAATTGGTGTATTTTACCGTCCACCTAAAACAAACATTAATAATTGTATTGAAGATTTTGATAATATTTTGTCCAGTGTTGCCGCTTCTGTTGATGAGGTCGTTATAATGGGGGATTTTAATATTGACCTTTTTAATTTAAATAATCCATTGCTGTCTTGTTTTGAAAGTTATAACCTATACCTAACCTAACCTAACCTATGGCAAATTATTAATGAGCCTACTAGAATATCCGAAAATGCGGCTACGCTACTTGACCCAATTTTTGTTTCAGATAAAGAACTTGTTTCAAGCCATGGTACGATCTCTGCGGATAATATATCCGACCACAGAATGGTTTATTGCAGTTTAACTATAAATAAAGTCCGTGTTGTACCTAAAATTATTAAGTTTCAGTCTTATAAATCTTTTAACTATCACAATGTTTGTCAAGACTTGAACCATTTGGAATGGAATAATATTTTTTATGTAAATAGTATAGATGACAAAATTAATGTATTTAATAACCTTATTTTAGATTTGTTTAACCGTCATGCCCCAATTAAAGAAGTTCGAATAACAAAGCCTAAAGCACCGTGGCTTACTGAAAACCTTAAATTATACATGAAACAGAGGGATCGGGCTTTACAGACTTTTAAAAGAACGAGTGATCCAGATGATGAAAATTTGCAGAATCCCAATTTAATTAGTGATTATTTTGAACCTTTTTTGCAGAATGTATTAAATTGTGATAATAAAATTGAGTTCTATAGTAATAATTTTTTTAAAAATAGTATTAGTTTTTCTTTTATGTTGACAACAGTTGAAGAGGTACATTTAGTGTTAAAAAATATTAAAAAAGATGATGCGGGTGTAGATAGCATTAAGGTATCAATGCTACAATATTGCAGCCCTTTTATTGATATATATCTTGTTCATATTATTAATCTCTGCATAGAAAATGGCTACTTTCCTTTTTTTTACTTTACTTTAAGTCAGTGATTTAAGGATTATTAGTATTTTACCAACCCTCTTTAAAATTTTTGAAAAAATTTTATATGACTGTATATATATATAACTGTATATTTTTGTTTTGTTTAATAAAATTTTACCAGATTTTCAATGTGGTTTTAGAAAAAATTTTAGTACTTCGGTGGCGTTATCTACGGTAATAGATGACGTTTTAAGAGCTTGGGATCAGCAGAAATGTACCGTGCTAGTACTTCTCGATTTTTCTAAAGCTTTTGATACCATCAACCAAAAACTTCTTTGTTCCAAATTAAAATATTATGGCTTTGATGAGGCATCCCTTAATCTTATTAATTCTTATTTTGAAAACAGGTTTCAAAAGATATATTGTGCAAATAAATTCTCAAAACAAATTTCGATTCTCTCTGGAGTGCCTCAAGGATCAATATTGGGCCCTTTACTATTTCTTATTTATACAGCTGACATTCTGAAATCTACAAAATATTGTCAAACACAAGCGTATGCTGATGATACTCATCTTTACTATTCTTTTAATATTCAGGATTCCCTACAAGCATCAGATTTAATTGATTATGATTTAAACAATTTAAAAATAATGCCGTCCGAGCAAAGCTTACAACTGAATCCCACAAAATCTTTAGTTATGTTTTTCGGAAATAAAAATCAGGTAAATACCTTAAAAGAAGAGTTTAATGTTGCTCTGGATGGTACGACACTACCTATAGTTGAGTCAGCAAAGAATCTTGAAATTATCATAGACTCAAATTTAAGATTTAAAGAACATGTTAAAAAACTAATGCAAAAATCATTTTTAGCTTTAAAACTTTTGTACAGTAACAGACACATCCTAAATTTACGCTTACGCAAAAATCTGTGCGAATCCTTAGTTTTATCCAACTTTAATTACTGTGATTTTATTTATGGTAACTGTATCGATATTTTGGATAAAAATAGGATCCAGAAGGTTCAGAATTCATGTTGCAGGTTCATTTTTGGGACTCAGAAAGTTATATCGCATACATTTGAACAACTTAAATGGTTAAAAATGGACAATCGGAGACTTCATCATATGGCTACTTTTGTATTAAAAATTTTAAATAACCCTGATGCATCTATTCAACTAAAAAATAAATTGGTACCTCGTAATAATATTCATGACAGCACTCGTTTTACCAATCGTTTAACTATGCCGCACCATCGTTAAGCCATGTTTCAGAGGTCATTTACGTATAATGCCGTTAAAACATATAACTATTTGCAACATAACCTTATCTCACTTAATGAAAGTCAGTTCAAAAAATAATTTAAAATTTTTTTATTGACATTTCAAAGTCTTTAGTGTCACAACTTCAAATTTCTCCATAATTTTGTTATATTTTAAATTATAACTATGCAATTACTTGTGAATTATTTTGGATATATTGATTTTATCTATATTTGTTATATATTTGATTTTCTTTTATTTATATACTTATACATTTTCTGCATTACTTTTGAGGTTAAGTAGAGTAGCCGACTTGTGCTAGACTTCGCCTCATCGTGGTGCCATTTTTTTTTGAATATTATTACACTGTCTATGTAAATATGCATTTCTGTAATATAAAGGCGATTATTTATTTTATTTATTTATTTTATTCTATTTTGACATATTTCATGGCACATTGTGTATTTTCTTATACAGGTAAACTGGCATTCTTATGCCGATAAACGAAAACGATTTCAACTTTATGGCAAGAAAGGGATCAAAATATATTTCTGTAACGACATTTGTAGCAAAGAAGACGTGATGGGTCATTTTTATTAAAAAACGTTTGATTTCATTATGTAAAATATGTTTTATTATTATTATCTGAAAGTCGAAAATAGCAAAACTCTACATTTAATAAATAGAGCCTCTGTAAGGGAATACGACTGCAGTCATACAGATCGATCGTATACAGGCGGCTAAAAATAAACCAAATTTTGTGGACAATGGTTTAGTAATTAATTGCAATCAATCATTACATAGCGTCAATGACGCGCAATCTAGCACGACCAAACGTTATCGACGGGTTTAAAATTAACAATGTTTATTCTTTAGTCAGCGCTCGATGATTGTCATAACAACTGTAGATGCTCGATGGTATTCGACAATGCCAGTTACACGTTACTGAAGTTAAAAGTTGAGTTAGGTTAACTCATATTTGAATTATAATCATGGTGGTAAGAAAACAAGGTGTACTCGCTAGCAAGTGCATCTACATCAGATGTGAGGTAGCTTTCGAAAAAAATTAGTAGGCCCTGGAAATAAATGTCAATAAAAATTGTAGGTTAGGTTACTAGTTTGACAACACTTTTTATTTTTTTTTGTGCAAAATAAATTTTACTTTGGAAGGAGAAAAATTAATAGATTCATTTAGGTATTAAGAATCAAGAACAATATCTCTTTTGCGGTTACTGGGTGCTTGACTCACAATAAAACGGAAAAGGACCAATGTAATATAAGGTCTCATAGATTTCCTAAAAACCCTGATTTCTACAGTACAGATGTTTCATGCTTGCAACAAATATGACAACTTAACGGTAAATATTTGGTTAAACGTTCCTAAATCAAATAATTTTTAGCTGTTATATACTAAGCTAAGCATTTTGAAAATAAAAAGAAAAATTAACGATGCTACAGAGAGCAACCTGCTCGAGACTTGTTTAAAAACCAATAATTAAAGAAATATTACACATGAGATTGAGGATCAAATTTTGGCAGCCTTACCTAATAACAGAAAATTTGAGTAGACTAAATCAGATAAAGATTCAGCTAAAATGTGTATAAATAGTAAGATACATTTTTCTAAGGTGTTCAAATACTTGATATTCTCACATACCTAGGGTAACCGTATGTCCTCTTTTTAAGCATGTGTGTAGGCATCTAGTATATATTTTGCAATTTATCCCAATTTTCCCTTTTTGTTTATGGAAATTACATTTAAAAAAACATATAATTATTTTTTTACATCTGATATAAAAGATTATTAATGACCTTACTCTGAACAAAAGGACATTTTCTTCTATTCATTGGTTAAGATCATTGTTACTAGTCCTCAAACACAAAAGGGGTGATCTTTTTTTAGTCATTTGATCAGATTAGGGGAATTTTTCTGTTGTAGATAGTATTTTAAACACTTGTCCGTTTGAAGTTATTAGAGTCTATTAACTTATAAGTCTCTAGTCCTATAAAAAAATAGCTAAACAGTTACCAAAAAACACATTTTAACATTTTGTTTTTAATCTGTTCCATTTATAATCATTTTCTTTCCTTTTTCTCTTTTCATTTGATGATTTAAGCTATATTTATTTTTTGTTTGTCATCAGTTGGTTTTCATTCTTTCTTAGATATCCCAAATTGATATTTCTAAAAGCTGTCAACCTTAATGTTATTAATTAATGAATTAAAGATTTTGTTAAGTATTAACACTTATACCACTCCAACGTCAACCTTACTAGTGTATGCAAGATACAAGGTAATAGCCATCAAAAGTTTTCCTTTTGGGATTCAGCAGATAATACATCTGCAATTTCATTTCAAAGTGTAAGCTTGAAGACATATAGGTATTTAAACAGAAATGGCTATCCGTTGCCAGCCTTAAGTACTCTTCGAAGGTGGGCTTTAAATATTCAGCTGAATCCCAGAGTTTTGTCACATATTATTTAAGATAATGAGGCAAAAGTCTGCAGCATTAACAGATTTGGAAAGGTTATGTTCATTATCATTTGATAGGTAGGTAGGCAATTCTTAAGTTGACATGACTTTCACTTTCAAAAAATGTTTTCGACACCTAGTTATATACTTCTTAAATTAGATATACTTTTGTACAGTTAATTACTCAAAACTAATTTCAACTCCAGAAAATGCTTAAACTGTAGTACTGAGTGTAGGTTTCTTAAAGCATCAGGGATTCTCAACCTCAGGTCGTGACACAAATTAGAAATGTGAGTGTAACAAAAAACATTCATATATGCAACCTTTTGTTGTTTTTTTTTGTAAAAGTAAAATAAATTTAACATACCTATTTTCATTTATTTTTAACATTTACTTTAATGAGGTAATTGCTATAGTTCCTACAAAACTAGTAAATATAATACTTTGGTTTGTCTAATAAAAATGTTTTAGTCTTACCTAAATCTAAAAGGTTAGGAAAACTAGCCATTATAATAAGAGATCCTTAATCACTAAAATACAACACATATAAACCGTAGCAGTGATTTTACAAAATAACATCTGACTTTAACACAACAGAAGTAAACAAGCCTTTGGACGACTTGAAAAATATCAGCAGTAAAAAAAACTTCTTATACATGAGAAATCCAGTGTGTAGAATAATGATACTATGTCGATTCACAATTAATTAAAAAACGTATACTTTTATTTAAAAAATTTATCATTTTGCTGCCCAAGTTAAATAGGTATATTCTACTGTGTAAATGATTTCTACAGAATTTTATATAGAACTCGAATAAAGTTCAACTAAATGCTTATGGGAAGTAATCATATTTTTAAGCCGGCCTATTTTTATTCATTTTCTTTACCTATAATAGACTTAACGTGTGGTTTACAAACTTCCCAGAATGATATACATACATGGAGGCCTTGAGGTAGTTTACAAATAGTAGGAATCAGAAAAAAAGGTACTGAAAAACTCCTATATTGTCAGATCCACAATTAAAAACAAAAACATTTTCTTAATCTTAATTAATTAAATGCATACCATGCACTGTTTATGTAAATTGAATAATACAGTTAATACCACTTACCACATAATTGGTAGAGACATAATATTGTTCTGAATTTTCCAATGCCAGTAATCTAATTTAGTTTTAATATGTAGTTACAAGTATTTATCAAAATTTTCACATTGAGTATATCTTCTTTAAACATAATTAGGTTTGTGCAGTCAATGCTAAAATTTTATCAAGTTCTTCTATACAGAAGCTAAACATTTCCTAGTTTAAAGAATACAAATTCACACAGAAGACTTAAAGTAGGACTCTTACATATACTTATTATGATAATTTGAGGTTTTTTCTTTTATTTATTTCTGCCTAGAAGTTTCTTCTGAATGAATGGTAGGCTCGGGGGTTTTATTTTTTTTAGTTTTATTATCTTTATTTTTGTAATTACGATCATGACATGTATGTTGTTTGTTATCCGTAGTGCATTTATTAGTCAGCATTCTTATGTATCAGCTAAAACAAAAATATCTAGTTTGGTACATATAAAAACTGTTGAAACATACATATGTATGCTTAAATAAGATTTTAATCTACATAATAGCAAAAAATATGTTTTATCTACTATCAGTTGTGTTATGTAAGTTTTCGGGAGTCTGGTTTCAGTATTTGTCAAAGTAATTACTCAAGTACCTATAAATATTACATAACATATTCAGCTACACGTAGGATATTTGACTTACTATACCATTTGAATCCAAACATTTCTTAAATTACTTGAGTTTTAAACGTGTAGCTTGAACTAGTACAAATAAAAATATTTCTAAAAATTGTCTTGAGTTCTTTTACATCAGTTTAATGACTATTTGTGTATTTACAGTCATCATCTAGTGTTTTTAAGAATTTTTTGAAATAACGATTTGGTATGCCAATCCTAACGAACTACATAATTTTTTTAATAATATGTATCACTAGAAAACCATATAATACACACCTGCACTTCAAAGGATATATAAGTTTATTCCAATAAACAACTTAACGATCTGCCACTATTATACGTCCGAAATTCGACGAAAACACACAAATACGTACGAAAAAAATCACATAAATATATTTAACCTCTACTGTCAAATTCACGTTGGCTCATAATCACAAAAAATAAAACTGATAAACAAGGTCTAGGATAATTTTATAATTATTAGTTATTTAAGCGATAGAAGTTTTTCCGTCTCTGTTTTCACCGTAATCATAAAAGAAGATAGAATTATGACCGATACATGAATTCCGTCATCAAAACTTGCGCGTAGGCACACCTTGTTTTCTTCCCACTATGATTATAATTTGTATTTCGGCTTTAAAATTTGAATGCCAATGTCAAAATTGACAAATTTAAACGACTGGTGGCACTCAGTGTAGTATAAAAACCTTTTTTTAATATGATTTTCATGCGATCAATGACGCTTGATGACGATCCTGTGTGACTGCCACCTTCCCAATGCTATTTATTTTATTTTTCGGTTTAACCCTTTATTTTGAGTAATTTAATATTAAACCATTTTTTAGGGCTGATGTGAGAATTATCATTTATTTAGAGGACTGTAGTAACTTGCAATGGATAAATGCAAAAAAATGCGGTTATTTTTTGTAGTACATTTTTAACATATTAAAATTTATTTTATATGTAATTAAAAGATAGAGAACATATGAAAATTAGAACAACAGTTGTTAGAGTTGGAACAAATGTTCGTTTAAAAGTCATATTTATATATTATGTTAGTTAGTTAGCGTGTGCGAGAAACATTTAGCTAATATACTATAGGCTACTATGTGACCATCTGGTGTAAAAATAAATAGGTTCTTTCAATTGGAAAGGAAAACCTTAGAAGAAACCTAAGTAATGGAAGGAATAATGCAAAGTACCGATATACATAATAAATAATGTACATATGAATGCTATGCTAGTATCTCTTAGTGAACACTGATGCAGTGATGAGATTTTAAATTATATTGCTTTGAAAATTTATAGATTTGGTACCTTCCTCCTATAGACCGGGCTATATCCACGGTGCCTCCTGTATATATGTGCGACAAGATGTAAGAAACTTGACGCCGAAGTTTGTGCCATACACTTTTGTCAGAGTGTGATTTCTATTTCAACATTATATAGATCTTGTTCTGGTTGTGTTGACACTTTTCTGCAGTCCCTTGATAGTCTGCTTCTCGGTCTCTAGGATAAATATAGAATTGTCATTCTTGAAGATTTTTAACATTATTTTCTAAAAAGATCTGCGAATTTTACAGATCTTGTCTTGATAGCTTTGATATGAGTGCGATCATCTCTAATTTTATTAGAAAAAGTAATAGCTCCGCTATCTACATAGATGACAAACATGAATGAACATCCGGTATTGTTGATCCATGCCTATTAGATTAATACGAGCAAATTTTTGAATTTGAATTGTTATGTTCACATAAAATCCAACATATTATAAATTAAAAAAAAATAACTAGAAAGTCGATTAAAAAATAAAACACGATCTCATTAATTTAGATTGGATTACTATGTAATAACAGTAGATATCAAATACGGGAACTAATTCACCCCCCACCACTACTCCTGACCTTGAGAGCCCAGGTGTGCTGTGTAGTTTGGCCTTGAGGCGATGTGACGTCATATGACCTTGAGCGCGCATCACGCTTTTTCTTGAGCGCACACCTGAACTTGAGATTAAGCTCCGCCCCATGACCATGAGATTAAACCCCGCCCCAATGACCATGAGATTAAACCCCGCCCCACGACCTTGGGGAATTGCGCATACCACGTTTTCAATATTTGTCCTTGAAGCGATGTGACATCATCATATGACCATGCAAACCATTTCATATAAAGCTGTGTAGTTTGGCCTTGAGGCGATGTGACGTCATATGACCTTGAGCGCGCATCACGCTTTTTCGATACTTGTCCATGACGTTGAGAGGCCAGGTGTGCTGGGTAGTTTGGCCTTGAGAGGATGTGACGTCATGCGACCTTGAGTGTTAGCTATTAAAACCAAGGCTGACGCCATTCAAAGCTAAAAAGAGGTACACTGTTTGTGCGGTCACAAGTGATTTCATCATTAAAAAGTTATTGTGTGGTGTATTCTGATTCAATTTTTTAAATTTACGGTAATACTGTGTTTTTATATTAAATCTTTTACATTTTTTCAACAATGAGTGCAAAATTAAACTTGGGTGAAATTAACGAAATGCTTAATAAGGATATAGATTTTGTTGAACAAAGAAAATTTTCATCATTAACAATTGGGAAAGTTTTTATAGTTCAAAATATTGCTTTAAAGATGACACGGTTTGGCAAAGCTTTTCATGCAACATTGTACGACAAAACGCATGATAAAACATTTCAAACTTTTTTACCAAAGCGTGTTGTCGAAACCATTTCTGAAGACATTATCGAAATTATAAATAAGTCGGGTGGGATGTATACTTTAACTTATTTGGGGCAGAGCTTGCGAGTAATCTCAGGCACTAATACTAGTAGATCAATATTTAAATTTGGGTGTTTAGAATAAGCAAAATTTAGAGATATTTACTTATTTGGTATTATTTTCATCTTTTAATTTTGGTGCTTAATAGAATAAACAAAATTTAGAAATATTTACTTAATTTGGTATTATTTTCGTCTTTTAATTTGGGTTCTTAATTGGGTGTTTGGGTTAATTAACAATTTGGTAATTATTTTACAAATCAGAATACACAGACATTTTAATAATTAGTGTTTGAAAGATGTGTGACAGCAATAGTACCATCACACCAAGTGAAGACCTTGATTCTCACATTATGTGTTTGTCGCATAAGTTAAGAAATGCGGCACAAGAGATATTACATTTTGCAACCTATGATGGGTCGGCGGTTGAATCAACAGTCAGTCAATATAGAAAGTACATGAAAGATGTAATTAATTTCATGTCAGGCGCTCATTTGTGTGAAAGATACCTGTATGGTTCCATCAACTTAGACGAGTTTTGCGTGGAAATGATCGACGAAGGTCTCCAAAGCTATGTTGTCGAAATACCAAATTTACCCAAGGAATTGTTATCAAAGTATGGTTTGGTCTCAGCGGAAAACATCAATGAAGTCGTGAAAAATGGTGCAGATATTTTGGACCGTGTAGACAATACCGCAGATGATACTGAAGAATGGGAGAAAATGGATGTTGACGATATAGAGAATGAAAACTGTGAAAAACAAATAGGAATGTAAACAATTATATGTATCATGCAAAAATAATTTTGTAAATAAATAATCATTTTATTAATGTATTTGTGTTATTTGTTTATTCTTAAATTTATCAATATAAGTATAGAGTATTTTGAGAATCAATTAGTTCTAATTAAAGATGGACCTTAAAATAAATGTAGTCTTGTTAAAAAAAAAAAAAAAAAAAACAAAAAAAGTCTCCGAGAAAATAACACCCAAATCCTATTCACATGCATTCTGTGTGTCCTTGTAAACGCAACCTTGAAAAATCTATATGTACACGCTCACAAACGCAACCTTGAAATATCTATATGTACACGCCCCCAAACGAATGTACACGCCTCATAACTGTGTGACGTTGCAAACTCAACCTTGAACAATCTGTATATATACACGCACTTAAACAAGCAAATTATTAGTTCGTCTTCGTCGTTATTTAGCTACGTGTAATAAAAAAGAAGTTTAAAATGTCTCAGTGTCAATCTCAATCTAGTTCCACAAAGAATGCAGTACCAGAAAAGCCGATAGCGATTGTCCAGCCATTTTCGATAAATGGGATGCAGAGGTGTGCTATGTGTGAGCACTATGATGTGCTAGTTGGAACGAGGGGTCTTTGTAATTGGTGCAATAATTTTGTGATGTATGAGCAAATAACATCGCCAACTTCGTCACCACCCAGTGCTAGGAGAAGGCTTAATACGCCACCGCAAGAGGATACAACAGCAACTACCCCAGCTGATCCATCTCCGCACATTTCGCAGACAGCAGGACCATCGGGGATTTTGCAGGTCCCCGATCAAGCTGGCCCTTCTGACATTTTGCGGTCTCCATCGCCGCAGTTTAGTCAAGAAGGGCAGTAATGGGCGGTTGCGGCTTCTCCATCTTCTTCTTCTTCCACAGCATCCAACCTAGAGGCCCCCCTAGACACGTCTGACGAAGAGGACTTTTTTGGGGACTTTGGGGAAGAAGATGAAGATTTGGAAGACATTGTTAGACATATATGTCTAACAAAAGAGGAAATGAGGGTGTTTGGGTTTGAACCATAAGTTTTTTTAAATAAATAGTTTTAGGAATTTCTAAATAAATAGTTTTAGGAATTTGTAAATATTTAGTATTAGGTAAAAAATAAATTATTATTATTATTATTACCTTTCTTTTATTTCTATTATTTTTAACAGTTTTCAGATATAAATTCAAACATTTTTAAATTTTACATCAGTTCTATGTAAGCATGGGTAGAATTAACATTACAATTGATAAATTTGGTCGTCAAAAAGCTAATAAAAAAATAGTAGTATACAATCCTCCAGGAATAGGTTTTAAGTTGAATGTTGATCATCAATACGACATTCAAGGAAAATCTTTAACTAACATAGCAGATCCTTCACAAGGTAGTGATACTGTAACCCGAGAATATTTCCTTAAAGAAATTCAAAAACTTCGGATATTACTGGTTGAATTATTAAATCAAACTTATTTTAAAATTAGTGAAATACTTAGTGTTATTAAATCGGAAATAGAATTTGCATATGTGTACTCGATAATAGAAAAAAGAGAAGTAATATTATCCAACCTTGAGCAAAATGTTGATCGTTTAATTAGAGAAACTCATAGATCTGGGATACATTCAAGGAAAATATCTAACTATGATAATAGAAAACTATTTAACATGATACTAGAAACAAGTGATGTCATATTATCGAACCTTAATGAAAATATGTAAGCAACGTCGCAGAGACTACAAGTTTTATTTTATACCTTATAATGCTGCACTTTGGTGAAAAAAAATAGTTTTAGATAAACATGGGTCGTGGTAACAACACAATTGATAAATTTGGACGTCAAAAGCCTGGTGAAAAAGTGCATTTATTGAGGGGATCACCAGGAATTGGATTTAAGCTTACGCCGGACGGTCAATATGACATGCGGGGAAAATCTTTAACCAATGTCGCCCCACCGACTAAGGGTAGTGATGCTGTTACCCAAGATTATGCGCTTAAAGAAATTCATCGATTACGCGTACAAATAGCAGATATACTGAATACAGATCTACTTAATAAGGTTCGTGTCGATATAAAGCAGCTTGAAGCGAAAATTGTTAATATTGAAACAATAAAAATGGATGTACTCGGGAGAATTGAAAAACATGAAATCAGAATGAGCGATTTGGAGAAAAAAGTGGTCAAGCATATAATGGAATAATGTATGAGAAATAATTAATATAGCCCCAGCTTTATGAGGATTACTCATATATGAAGATAATATCAAGATTGCTGATTGGTATAAATATAATCAAGAATGATGATTGTTGTGAATAAACCTAGTTTATAATTGTAATAAACACATATTTAAATAAAACAAAGTTGAAGTTCATTGGGTATTTATTTTAATAGTAACCTTAACCAATATACATATTTAGATAGGTTTGAATGTATTACAACATATAATATTTTAAACAATATCTGTCTCATCAATCCAAGAATTAAATTGATCTGAAAATCCTAACCATTTTACAAATAATTGATTAATATTATTTTTCTTGCGGCGACGAAGTACTTTTTCCACTAAATATACATTCGGACTACTTGTTTTTTGCAGCTCAGCTTCATAAAAACATCCTTTTATAGGTTGACCTTCTATTGATTCCAATAGGTATGTTGGTGGATTGGTAATGTTAACTTTTGCGATTTTAAACTGTTCCGTGGACCATGAGGGCGTATATCCTTTATCAAAGACACTTTTGTGTTTGCTTATACGAACTATATCGCCCAAACGAAATTTAAACTTTTTGGGTACTATTTTTATCCAATTGTATGCGTTAATGCGTGTGGTTGATTTAACGTTTATAGGTTTCATACCAATAGTACGATGCTCTGTGTTATTATAGGTTTTCGTTATGACTGGTAAAAGTTGTATCCATTTGTAGGAACCTCTAGCTGAAAACTCCTTATAGAGATAATTTTTGAGTGTACGTATGACTCGTTCAACTATCGCAGCTTTTTTGGTGCTGTACGTCGAATAATGATTAATGTTATATTCCTTAACAAGATTTTGGAATATGTTATTAAAAAATTCTTTTCCCTGATCGGTTTGTAGATTTATTGGTGTATATCTTGCTTCTTTAAAAATGTCTTTCATTGCTTTAGTGACTTCAGCCCCTGTCTTGTTTCTAATCGCCCTAGTATAGACAAATTTGGAGTAGCAATTTATGCACACCAAGATATAGCGGTATCCATCGTTTTCATTTGCATACTGTTGCATTTCCGCCAAATCTGTTTGCCACAAGTCTTCATATCCTTTAATGATGGTGTGTCTTCTGGTATTTCCAAATTACCGAAAATTTTTTCTTGCTGACCTATGAAGTTCATTGACAATTTTTATTTTTTCTGTGCTAGTAGTCATAGTTCCAACTCACGTCTCTTGAGATACTGATCAAATTATGTGATTACTCAATAAATTATACCTTCCTCACGAAGTTCTTCTATAATTGACATTATTTCATTATCGTGTCCGGTATGACCAGCCATCTTTGAACTCCATAGCAATCGTAATCGTTCTACCAACTCCTTCGGGTTATTCCAATATACGTAGCTAGGAGTTTCCGATAAAACACGTTTTTTTAATGGTAACACTACTTGAGCATATGTTTTTTTACCTGCGATCCCACTCCCCATTCGATTCCCTGTCATTAATGGTTTTATAATCTCTAAATATTTTTTCCGCCTGGTTTCCTGTAGTCCCCGCTTCTCGTCATAGCCCTTGTATGCTGCATTTGTCAATCGCAGCATCTTTTTATAGTCTTCTGCCACTTCGGGAGTCATCTTTTCGATATGCTCTAATACCCGCGGATTTTTTAAGAATATCAAATCGTAAAGTTCCGCATTCCCTTCAAAGGTTGCAATATTCTTAGAGTTGTGCCATAGTGTCACTTTACCAGGAGGAAAACGTATTTCCAAATTACCCATAAACTTTTTGTTTTTTACTTTTGATTTATGATGTACTCCATAAACTGTATCGAATTGTGATGGTTTTGTCTTTAAACCGTTCATATATGTATTAATGATAATATCCGGAGATGAGCGATCTTTTAATGTGACAGCTGACATTGTAGATTTGTTTGATGGAGAAGGTGTTGCATAAATTCCATCTAACGTCTCGTTTTTTGGGGTATCTATCGATGTTTCAGCAGTGTACTTGGACCTTTCTGTGATCGGTGTTGATGTTTCTACGGGAAACTCCTCTGACATGAACATGGTTGTTTTATTTAGTGGCTCCTCTATGTATGTGCTTAAACTTTTCGGTTGTGATTGTATATGTTTACGAGACTTTTGTGTTACTTTGGTGAAAATAGTTTTAGATAAACATGGGTGCATCGGATATAGAAGTCAAAGGCTTAGCAATCGGCTCATAAAATTTGTCCAATTCAAATTTATCTTGTACATTAGCAGCTCTAATTTGTTTAAACTTTTTTCGAACGGCATCTGTAACCCCAATCAATTGACGTTTCAGATCTATATCATTATTCATCATGAAGGTGATGTTGCCAGACACCCTTTAGGATTGCGCTTTGAAAATGTCTACGTATATTCAAAGTCGCTGTATCAACCCAAATACGAATATCTCAGGAAAATTTTCACGCCGATTAAGGGTCTTGGTTATTATACTTTTAGCGATACAACAAATATCGTGGAGCCATCCGATGCCAAACCAAATTCAATTTTCATATTTGACGACGTAATGTGTGAAAAACAGGATGTTATACGATCATATTTTAGTATGGGACGACATAAAAATGTAGATAGTTTCTACCTAGCACAAACCTATTCCCGAGTTCCCAAGCAATTAGTACGTGACAACGCCAATTTAATTATAATGTTTAAACAAGACGAAATGAATTTACGACATATTTTTTCGGATCATGTATCGCCAGATCTGACTTTTACACAATTTCAAGAGATGTGTGCTAAATGTTGGAATGACAAGTATGGGTTCCTCGTTATTGATAAGGATAGCGATTTAAATTCGGGAAGATATCGCAAGGGGTTCGATAACTATATATACACAGAGTAAGATCAGTGAATTCGCATTACATAGTTGTGTGATACTCTGGCAACATCACCTTCATTATGAATAATGATATAGATCTGAAACGTCAATTGATTGGGGTTACAGATGCCGTTCGAAAAAAGTTTAAACAAATTAGAGCTGCTAATGTACAAGATAAATTTGAATTGGACAAATTTTATGAGCCGATTGCTAAGCCTTTGACTTCTATATCCGATGCAGTAACACAAAAGTTTCGTAAACATATACAATCACAACCGAAAAGTTTAAGCACATACATAGAGGAGCCACTAAATAAAACAACCATGTTCATGTCAGAGGAGTTTCCCGTAGAAACATCAACACCGATCACAGAAAGGTCCAAGTACACTGCTGAAACATCGATAGATACCCCAAAAAACGAGACGTTAGATGGAATTTATGCAACACCTTCTCCATCAAACAAATCTACAATGTCAGCTGTCACATTAAAAGATCGCTCATCTCCGGATATTATCATTAATACATATATGAACGGTTTAAAGACAAAACCATCACAATTCGATACAGTTTATGGAGTACATCATAAATCAAAAGTAAAAAACAAAAAGTTTATGGGTAATTTGGAAATACGTTTTCCTCCTGGTAAAGTGACACTATGGCACAACTCTAAGAATATTGCAACCTTTGAAGGGAATGCGGAACTTTACGATTTGATATTCTTAAAAAATCCGCGGGTATTAGAGCATATCAAAAAGATGACTCCCGAAGTGGCAGAAGACTATAAAAATATGCTGCGATTGACAAATGCAGCATACAAGGGCTATGACGAGAAGCGGGGACTACAGGAAACCAGGCGGAAAAAATATTTAGAGATTATAAAACCATTAATGACAGGGAATCGAATGGGGAGTGGGATCGCAGGTAAAAAAACATATGCTCAAGTAGTGTTACCATTAAAAAAACGTGTTTTATCGGAAACTCCTAGCTACGTATATTGGAATAACCCGAAGGAGTTGGTAGAACGATTACGATTGCTATGGAGTTCAAAGATGGCTGGTCATACCGGACACGATAATGAAATAATGTCAATTATAGAAGAACTTCGTGAGGAAGGTATAATTTATTGAGTAATCACATAATTTGATCAGTATCTCAAGAGACGTGAGTTGGAACTATGACTACTAGCACAGAAAAAATAAAAATTGTCAATGAACTTCATAGGTCAGCAAGAAAAAATTTTCCCAGAAGACACACCATCATTAAAGGATATGAAGACTTGTGGCAAACAGATTTGGCGGAAATGCAACAGTATGCAAATGAAAACGATGGATACCGCTATATCTTGGTGTGCATAAATTGCTACTCCAAATTTGTCTATACTAGGGCGATTAGAAACAAGACAGGGGCTGAAGTCACTAAAGCAATGAAAGACATTTTTAAAGAAGCAAGATATACACCAATAAATCTACAAACCGATCAGGGAAAAGAATTTTTTAATAACATATTCCAAAATCTTGTTAAGGAATATAACATTAATCATTATTCGACGTACAGCACCAAAAAAGCTGCGATAGTTGAACGAGTCATACGTACACTCAAAAATTATCTCTATAAGGAGTTTTCAGCTAGAGGTTCCTACAAATGGATACAACTTTTACCAGTCATAACGAAAACCTATAATAACACAGAGCATCGTACTATTGGTATGAAACCTATAAACGTTAAATCAACCACACGCATTAACGCATACAATTGGATAAAAATAGTACCCAAAAAGTTTAAATTTCGTTTGGGCGATATAGTTCGTATAAGCAAACACAAAAGTGTCTTTGATAAAGGATATACGCCCTCATGGTCCACGGAACAGTTTAAAATCGCAAAAGTTAACATTACCAATCCACCAACATACCTATTGGAATCAATAGAAGGTCAACCTATAAAAGGATGTTTTTATGAAGCTGAGCTGCAAAAAACAAGTAGTCCGAATGTATATTTAGTGGAAAAAGTACTTCGTCGCCGCAAGAAAAATAATATTAATCAATTATTTGTAAAATGGTTAGGATTTTCAGATCAATTTAATTCTTGGATTGATGAGACAGATATTGTTTAAAATATTATATGTTGTAATACATTCAAACCTATCTAAATATGTATATTGGTTAAGGTTACTATTAAAATAAATACCCAATGAACTTCAACTTTGTTTTATTTAAATATGTGTTTATTACAATTATAAACTAGGTTTATTCACAACAATCATCATTCTTGATTATATTTATACCAATCAGCAATCTTGATATTATCTTCATATATGAGTAATCCTCATCAAGCTGGGGCTATATTAATTATTTCTCATACATTATTCCATTATATGCTTGACCACTTTTTTCTCCAAATCGCTCATTCTGATTTCATGTTTTTCAATTCTCCCGAGTACATCCATTTTTATTGTTTCAATATTAACAATTTTCGCTTCAAGCTGCTTTATATAGACACGAACCTTATTAAGTAGATCTGTATTCAGTATATCTGCTATTTGTACGCGTAATCGATGAATTTCTTTAAGCGCATAATCCTGGGTAACAGCATCACTACCCTTAGTCGGTGGGGCGACATTGGTTAAAGATTTTCCCCGCATGTCATATTGACCGTCCGGCGTAAGCTTAAATCCAATTCCTGGTGATCCTCTCAATAAATGCACTTTTTCACCAGGCTTTTGACGTCCAAATTTATCAATTGTGTTGTTACCACGACCCATGTTTATCTAAAACTATTTTTTTTCACCAAAGTGCAGCATTATAAGGTATAAAATAAAACTTGTAGTCTCTGCGACGTTGCTTACATATTTTCATTAAGGTTCGATAATATGACATCACTTGTTTCTAGTATCATGTTAAATAGTTTTCTATTATCATAGTTAGATATTTTCCTTGAATGTATCCCACATCTATGAGTTTCTCTAATTAAACGATCAACATTTTGCTCAAGGTTGGATAATATTACTTCTCTTTTTTTCTATTATCGAGTATACATATGCAAATTCTGTTTCCGATTTAATAACACTAAGTATTTCACTAATTTTAAAATAAGTTTGATTTAATAATTCAACCAGTAATATCCGAAGTTTTTGAATTTCTTTAAGGAAATATTCTCGGGTTACAGTATCACTACCTTGTGAAGGATCTGCTATGTTAGTTAAAGATTTTCCTTGAATGTCGTATTGATGATCAACATTCAACTTAAAACCTATTCCTGGAGGATTGTATACTACTATTTTTTTATTAGCTTTTTGACGACCAAATTTATCAATTCTAATGTTAATTCTACCCATGCTTACATAGAACTGATGTAAAATTTAAAAATGTTTGAATTTATATCTGAAAACTGTTAAAAATAATAGAAATAAAAGAAAGGTAATAATAATAATAATAATTTATTTTTTACCTAATACTAAATATTTACAAATTCCCAAAACTATTTATTTACAAATTCCTAAAACTATTTATTTACAAATTCCTAAAACTATTTATTTAAAAAAACTTATGGTTCAAACCCAAACACCCTCATTTCCTCTTTTGTTAGACATATATGTCTAACAATGTCTTCCAAATCTTCATCTTCTTCCCCAAAGTCCCCAAAAAAGTCCTCTTCGTCAGACGTGTCTAGGGGGGCCTCTAGGTTGGATGCTGTGGAAGAAGAAGAAGATGGAGAAGCCGCAACCGCCCATTGCTGCCCTTCTTGACTAAACTGCGGCGATGGAGACCGCAAAATGTCAGAAGGGCCAGCTTGATCGGGGACCTGCAAAATCCCCGATGGTCCTGCTGTCTGCGAAATGTGCGGAGATGGATCAGCTGGGGTGGTTGCTGTTGTATCCTCTTGCGGTGGCGTATTAAGCCTTCTCCTAGCACTGGGTGGTGACGAAGTTGGCGATGTTATTTGCTCATACATCACAAAATTATTGCACCAATTACAAAGACCCCTCGTTCCAACTAGCACATCATAGTGCTCACACATAGCACACCTCTGCATCCCATTTATCGAAAATGGCTGGACAATCGCTATCGGCTTTTCTGGTACTGCATTCTTTGTGGAACTAGATTGAGATTGACACTGAGACATTTTAAACTTCTTTTTTATTACACGTAGCTAAATAACGACGAAGACGAACTAATAATTTGCTTGTTTAAGTGCGTGTATATATACAGATTGTTCAAGGTTGTGTTTGCAACGTCACACAGTTATGAGGCGTGTACATTCGTTTGGGGGCGTGTACATATAGATATTTCAAGGTTGCGTTTGTGAGCGTGTACATATAGATTTTTCAAGGTTGCGTTTACAAGGACACACAGAATGCATGTGAATAGGATTTGGGTGTTATTTTCTCGGAGACTTTTTTTTTTTTTTTTTTTTTTAACAAGACTACATTTATTTTAAGGTCCATCTTTAATTAGAACTAATTGATTCTCAAAATACTCTATACTTATATTGATAAATTTAAGAATAAACAAATAACACAAATACATTAATAAAATGATTATTTATTTACAAAATTATTTTTGCATGATACATATAATTGTTTACATTCCTATTTGTTTTTCACAGTTTTCATTCTCTATATCGTCAACATCCATTTTCTCCCATTCTTCAGTATCATCTGCGGTATTGTCTACACGGTCCAAAATATCTGCACCATTTTTCACGACTTCATTGATGTTTTCCGCTGAGACCAAACCATACTTTGATAACAATTCCTTGGGTAAATTTGGTATTTCGACAACATAGCTTTGGAGACCTTCGTCGATCATTTCCACGCAAAACTCGTCTAAGTTGATGGAACCATACAGGTATCTTTCACACAAATGAGCGCCTGACATGAAATTAATTACATCTTTCATGTACTTTCTATATTGACTGACTGTTGATTCAACCGCCGACCCATCATAGGTTGCAAAATGTAATATCTCTTGTGCCGCATTTCTTAACTTATGCGACAAACACATAATGTGAGAATCAAGGTCTTCACTTGGTGTGATGGTACTATTGCTGTCACACATCTTTCAAACACTAATTATTAAAATGTCTGTGTATTCTGATTTGTAAAATAATTACCAAATTGTTAATTAACCCAAACACCCAATTAAGAACCCAAATTAAAAGACGAAAATAATACCAAATTAAGTAAATATTTCTAAATTTTGATTATTCTATTAAGCACCAAAATTAAAAGATGAAAATAATACCAAATAAGTAAATATCTCTAAATTTTGCTTATTCTAAACACCCAAATTTAAATATTGATCTACTAGTATTAGTGCCTGAGATTACTCGCAAGCTCTGCCCCAAATAAGTTAAAGTATACATCCCACCCGACTTATTTATAATTTCGATAATGTCTTCAGAAATGGTTTCGACAACACGCTTTGGTAAAAAAGTTTGAAATGTTTTATCATGCGTTTTGTCGTACAATGTTGCATGAAAAGCTTTGCCAAACCGTGTCATCTTTAAAGCAATATTTTGAACTATAAAAACTTTCCCAATTGTTAATGATGAAAATTTTCTTTGTTCAACAAAATCTATATCCTTATTAAGCATTTCGTTAATTTCACCCAAGTTTAATTTTGCACTCATTGTTGAAAAAATGTAAAAGATTTAATATAAAAACACAGTATTACCGTAAATTTAAAAAATTGAATCAGAATACACCACACAATAACTTTTTAATGATGAAATCACTTGTGACCGCACAAACAGTGTACCTCTTTTTAGCTTTGAATGGCGTCAGCCTTGGTTTTAATAGCTAACACTCAAGGTCGCATGACGTCACATCCTCTCAAGGCCAAACTACCCAGCACACCTGGCCTCTCAACGTCATGGACAAGTATCGAAAAAGCGTGATGCGCGCTCAAGGTCATATGACGTCACATCGCCTCAAGGCCAAACTACACAGCTTTATATGAAATGGTTTGCATGGTCATATGATGATGTCACATCGCTTCAAGGACAAATATTGAAAACGTGGTATGCGCAATTCCCCAAGGTCGTGGGGCGGGGTTTAATCTCATGGTCATTGGGGCGGGGTTTAATCTCATGGTCATGGGGCGGAGCTTAATCTCAAGTTCAGGTGTGCGCTCAAGAAAAAGCGTGATGCGCGCTCAAGGTCATATGACGTCACATCTCCTCAAGGCCAAACTACACAGCACACCTGGGCTCTCAAGGTCAGGAGTAGTGGTGGGGGGTATATAAATATACTGCGCTCTTTCTGTTGTCCAATTCCCAAAATCTAATTCGCAAAAATTTTCGTTTTGAGAAAGTTAAGGGTAGTCAGCCTCTATAACAACGAACCCAAAAGAAAACTGGAAAAAATGACAATCTTTAAATTTATACTTGATACAACTGGCAACGAAAGTTATAAAAGACTGTATACATGTTTGCACAAAGATTATAAAAATCTATCATGCAAGCAAAAAAAACAAGCTTATAGTATTGTAACTACTATAAAATATCAAAAAACAAATCTAAAACATCGTGTCAAATGTAATCTGGTAACAGACGATTAAATGCAATTGATTTTAACAATTATTTTCTTAGTGTAACATTCCACATAATTCAAAAACTATTAATTTGCGATACTTTACAAAAGCAGATTTCCTCATATATACCGTTAGTACTCAAGTCTTTTGAGTTTCTGCCAGTTACCGAAGATAAAGAACTAATGGCTATTCATTGTCTTAAAAAGTCAGCATCTTATGATATCTACTACATTAAAGCAATTATTTTACAGCACTGGCCGGCTGATATTGCCAAACCACTTACGCTTTTATTTAATTTGTGCATAGGTCAGGGAATTTCTCTGGACAAGACTATCCAGGCTTGAACAGTCTATTATGCCAATTTTTGGAATATTTTTAAAATTATCATTGAAGTCAATATAGCTAATTTTTTTTGAGTCAAATAACTTGATCGATATAGCAAAATATGGTATGAGAGAAGAGCGTTAAACAGCGGTTGTTATGATAGTGCAGAACACGCCGATGGCCTTGAAAAAGAAGATAATGCAGATCTAGGTAATTTTTAAATTAATGTGTATGCAATTCTCTCATGGTTGTTAAATCTAAGAAGTTAATGTAGCCATTATCTTGAACCTCTAACGTGAATTTAATATTCTTGTGAATTCACAAATGCAGATCTCATCTTGTATGATCTCAGCAAAACCTCCGTACTACTTATTGAAAAATAATATCGGTATGGATTAGAGGGGCATCCTAAATCTTTTAGAATTTACCTTTCGTTAGGAAGGCAGTAGGTTTGCCTCGAAAATGATATATCAGACCTTGGTATTTTGGAGAGTACCAGATGGATCCGTTCTTGGGCCTCTTCTCTTCATCATATCTATAAATGACATACTTTCCCCCAGGGATGTGCCTTTACGCGTAAAGAATGAATGTTTCATTGTTTACATTCTTTACGTGTAAAGACGTAAATAATGTAAATATTAGTAAAGAATGTAAACTTTGTTTACATTGATGTTTTTTTGTATTGACATCATTTAAATTGTTTGTAGTCTTTGCCTTGCCAGTTGCGACAAGCTAAAACGTTTTTCAATACTCTTTTTAACCTTGTGTTCTTCACAATTTAAAGAATAAATTCTTAATAACCCAATAACATAATATGGCAGGCATGAAAATAAATAGTGATATTTATGAGGAGTTACAGTTCATCCTGGTCAAAGAAAACAATAAAATTTATTCTGCAACATGCGAAATATGCTTAAATAGCTTTGCTAATACTGTAGTTTCTAGTTTAAAAGCTCACAGGTAAGTTTATAATGTTAGTTACATCTCTTGAATAGTTATTGAACAGGGTGTCATATTTACGATGTTTTTACAGGCTGTCTCGGAAAATATTAGAATTAGGCGAAAACGAAATGATTTCTTTTTGAGACAAATAAAAAATGCCTTAAACAGTTTTGTTTCTGTCAGTTATGTAATACATATGCCTAACATGTAGGTTGATATTAAAGAGTAACAAGTAACAAGATATTTGTTTTATGTAAATGTCTTATTCTCTTATTTTTCGTTTGGCATATACTCTTGATTTCAGAGATCATAATATATCTAAAAACTTGTATTTTTAGTAATTTTTACTTTGTTTTGAATTGTTAACATTCTTTACGTCAAAATATGCTGATGTAAAGAATTGATTCTTTACACGTAAAAAATTACGTAAAGAATACACGTAAATTATACGGCACATCACTGCTTCCCCTTACAAATGTGTTTATTACGCGGATGATACATCCTTATTGTGTAACAACAAAAGCGTCCAATATTTAAAAAGCCACATTAAATAACTTGCTCTTATGGCTGACCATTGGTTTTCACATAACTATTTAAAGTTGAATGCAAGTAAAACGAAGGAGATTTCTTGACAAATAGAGATCATAGAACATAAAAGCTCTATAGTTTTGGGTTTAACACTCGACGAAACTCTCAGTTGAACTTATATATAAGATAAGAAAATTGAAATCAACACTAGACAGTGCGATAATTTTATTTATTACGAGACGTTCTGCTCAAATTTTTAAAGTGCAAAAAAAGCTGTTCGGGAGATTGTGGGATTTGTGATCGTGACCACTCTAGTCTTTACAATAGTATTAGTTTGAAAACTTTTCCTTTATCAACATTATATATCATTCATCAATTGACAAAAATACCCTAGAATACGTTTCTTAGTAATTCGGAGGTACATAATTAAGGCACAAGATCGGCAAGTTCAATTAGATCGAACAGATACAGATTAAATAAATCTATAAAAAATTCCTTAAATTTTTATTTTATAATGTCTTGCCGTTGTACATTAGAGGTATTTTTAAGCATAAATATAAAATTGTAACTAAATCATCTTAGGTTACATGCGTTTTGCAATATTTCAGAATATTTTGAAATTACAAACCATCCATTAGACAAGTTTATTTAAAACTTAATTGTTGTTTCTTATAGATATCGTATAGGCATCTGAAGATGTGCTATTCATATTTTAACTTACATACTGTACTTAACTTTGTACAATTGTAATTTATAAAAAGTAGTCAAATAAAAGATATGCCTATGACCGAGCCTATGACTATGCGAAAAAACTATTCGGGTGATTGTGGGATCGGGTAATCGTGACCACTGTTGACTTAACTTTCATAGTTTAAAAACTTCGACTTTATCAGTATTTTATATAATTCATCAATTGACAAAAGTCAATAGATTGTAAATACGTTTCTACGTAATTCGGATGTACATAATTATGGCACAAGATCGGAATGTTTAATTACACCGAGCAGATACAGATTAAAAAAGTCCTTACATTATCATTTTTATAATGTTTTGCCGCTAAGAGAAATTTATAAGCAAAAATTTGAAATTTTAATTAAAACATATCATACGTTATATGCATTTTACAATATCTCGGAATATTGTAAAATGACAAACAATCTTTTAACAAACTTTATTTAAAACTTAATTGTTGTTTGTTAAATATATAGTATAAGTATCTGGAAATGTGCTATATATTTTAACTTACACTACAATTGTAATTTACAAAAGCAATCAAATAAAAGATATGCATATGTCTAACTGTCATAATATAGAGTAGTAAATCGAGAATAACAATAAATGAACTGACATTGATTTTTAATTTTTTATCTTTCTTTTAATGCAATTGAAATATTAAAAATCCGGATATACTTACCCTCAGCACTAAGACCGGTTCTTTATGAAAAAGGTTTACCAGCCACTGGAAGCAAACTTAAAATATTTAGGAACCGTAACTAGGCTCGTTTTCTACTATGCAGAATGTGTGTGTTACTTAAAATAGCGCTATGGAACAATTCGGCTTTGCACATACCCGGACGAATGGCGCTTATTTATAGATTCTTCTAAAATAAGCATTTCTGCTCCATATTGGCAACAAAAGACCCTCTATTCCTCTTGCATATGCGGTTAACATGAAGGAAATATAAGAAAGTATGTCACTTATTCTAAATGCAATAAGCTGTAATACACATAAGTGGCAGAAGTATGGTGACCTTAAAGTCATAGGGTTTCAGGGTGGATTTACCAAGTGTTCTTTGCCTTTAGGACAGTAGAGCAATACAGAGCAGTTACCAACTAAAAGAATGGCTTCAGAAAGATCAATTTATTCGATGCCAGTAAACGTAAAGAATGGACCTCTTATTGATCCTAAAAAAGTTCTGTTACCTCTATTTTACACTATATTACACATTAAACTAGGATTAATGAAAAATGTCGTAAAAGCATTAGATAAAGAGAGATGTACATAAATACCTTAAAAAAAAGTCTTATTCTTAATGATGCTAAGCTTAAAGACGGATGATTTTTTGTACCACAAATTAGAATAATACTAAGGAATCAACAGTTTGATCAAACATTAAGTGATGTTGAATTAGCTGGGTGGAAGTAATTTAAAAGAAGACTAGAGACGAGCAAGGAAATAGATTCCCCCAAGATATACTACAATGGAGGAAGGCTACCAATGCAGATGGGATCCAGAAATAAAGGGGGATTATTGCTGGTTTCTTATGAGAGAAAGCGATCAGGAATATAAACGAAAGCCAGCATTTGCAAACAAAAATGTCTAGGAAATATTTACTATAAATGTATTTTCATGTGTATTTTTTCGTTTATGTTTACAGATAAAGTTGTCAAGCCTGGTACATTTAGTATTAAGAAAAAAGAGGCCTATCTACTGACAGTAAAATATACAAGGTCTCTCATCTAAAACAATTGTAATTATATTTATATTTTTGACAATTAAAACTTTTGTTATATTCATATAAGTAAAAAAAAAACCTTGGTACCCAGCCGTAGAAATTCTTTCTTGGACCACTTTATTATCAGAATTAAGTATGGGTAAGCTAAAATGATCACATCATTGTATTTTGACACCCACCTGCAGTGTTTAATAACCAAGATAAAAAAATATTGAACGTTAGATGCTGTTACTGGATGGAATACCATTACATGAAGTAAAATACTAATATATTAGTTAGAAAATTCCACGTAATGAATTAACACTTTAACTTCGTCTAGTGTATACAACATACTAATTTTGAAAATAATACTACATTTGTTATTAACAATGTATGTTTAGTCTACGGTCCCTTATTTAAATTTTATAACCTAATTATCATAAGATACCAAAGCTGTGTTTTTTTTACCACCATAACTTTACCTCTAGTAACAATATTTAGAGAGAGAGAGAGAGATATTAATTATAGACACATCAACCCAGTGGATTTTTTAGTGTCTGAGTATTTGTTTCTCATTTTTTTTTTTTTTAAATTTGGAGTTATATGTGATTGATTAAAGTCGATTCTTTCAAAAAGGAAATTATTTTATCTGTATTTTGATAGGAAAGTTTGTTGTTCAGGGAGCCTTTGATGTCAAAACGGGATAGGAGGCTGGTATATTTGTTGCAGTTTGAAAAAATATGTTTGACTGATAGAGCAGTGTTACATTCTAAACATGTAGGTGGGTTTGCTTTTTCCATCAGATATTTATGAGTTAGATTAGTATGTCCGATGCGGAGTCTTGCCATTATTATAGATGCTATTCTGGAACTAGGATGTGTTTGATTCTTCTCATAATAATCTGTTTTGATTTCGTGTAGTTTATTGTCTTGTGGCAGTAGATCCCATTCTAATTGAATGAGGCCGTTTACTAGTTGTGTAGATGTTCTTTGAAGATCCTTGCTCCAAAAAATGTTGTCGATAGCGATGGTGTTTGGAGTTTCTGATTTAGCCAGTTGGTCCACTCTTTCATTGCAAGCTATACCCTTGTGACTTGGTAGCCATAAGAAGGTTACTTCTTTTCCCTTAATGTAAATTTTTTCCAGTTTATTATGGATGTCTTGAACTAGTGGGTGGTTATTTGAGTAGGCTTTTAGGCTTTCAAGGGCGCTAAGGGAATCAGTTGCAATTATCCATTTATTGAGGGATTGGGAGAGTATATACTCTGCTGCTTTTAAGATGGCGAAGAGCTCGGCAGACATAATGCCGGTGCTTTTATGAAGAGTGTAAGATGCTGCGTGAGTGGACTGACAGTATGCGGCTCCTACTCTTGTGCTCGATTTTGATCCATCCGTTGCGATGATATTATGATTAGGGTATTTAGAGGAAGTAATATCTAGGAAAATTCTATTGGTAAATGTATTACTATATTGGTTTTTTTTGTATTCAGTCATGGTGTAGTCAATGATGATGGGGGGAATGTTCCAGGGTGGGAAGAGGTAGTTGTCAACTTTGTATGTTGCGGGATATGTTGTTTGTAATCTTTGGGTAATTTGGAAATATCTGTAATTGGCACCTTTTGTATGTCTGTTTGTTGTTTGAGTTTGGTTTGCATATGGTTGCGAGAAAAATGATTTGTGATGTTGAATGAAGGGACGAAATCTAAGGCTGTCAGCATATTTCATTAAAAGCAGTTCTCTGCGCCAGTGTAGAGATGGGCATTCGGATTCGCAGTATAAGCTTGTTGCTGGGCTAGATTTAAAGGCAAAACCATTCTTAAGCCTGAGTTGTGAATGGAGTCGAGTTTTTTAAGTTGGTATGGGGATGCTGATCCGTAGGCCTGACATCCATAATCAATTTTGGATAAGATGACTGCTTTATGTATTTTAAGAAGGGTGGTTCTGTGTGCTCCCCATTTTAGTCCAGATAGTAGTTTTAGAATTCTGAGGTCGGATGAACATTTTGATTTTAAGTATTCTATGTGTGTTCTCCAGTTTAGGGTTGAGTCAAAGTATAATCCCAGAAATTTGTGAGACGTTGGATTGGGAATAGAAATAGAGTTAATAGAGAGGGTTGAGATTTTGGGACAATTTCTTTTTTTGCAAAAGTGGACACATGCTGATTTGTTTGGAGAAAACAGTTGGAGTTTGCCCAAGGAGAAAGTGCATCTAGGCATTTTTGGATATGTGATTCGCTAAGTTTGTGATCTGCTGCTGTGTGGTGAATTAAGATATCATCTGCGAAGAGTTTTACTGATAGTTGAGGGGGAATAATATTGTCAATGGAGTTTATAGCAATTATAAATAGTGTTGGGCTTATTACTGAGCCTTGTGGTACTCCGTTAGGTTGAGGATAGTCAGATGAAAAATAGTTGTTAATTTTGACTTTAAAGTATCTGTCTGATAGAAATGCAGAGATAAAGTTAAGCATATTTCCAGTGATGTCCCAATTCAGGAGGTTGTTGATTATGGAAGTTCTTTTAACTGAGTCGAAGGCCTTGTTTAAATCGAGGAAGATAGCTGTAGTATGATGATTTTTTGAAAATCCGTTTTGGATGGCCATTTCTAATCCTAGTAGATGATCTATAGCTGATCTATTTTTTAAGAAGCCAATTTGTTCCTTCATTATGAGGTGATGTTTTTCAAGTATCCATACGAGGCGGTTGTTTATCATTCTTTCGTATATTTTACATAGGTGGCTGGTGAGGGCTATGGGTCTATAGCTATCTATTGAGTGTTTAGGTTTGGAAGGTTTATGTATAGGGATGAGTATTGATTGCTTCCAGGGATCAGGTAGCTTACCTTTTTCCCACAGGTTGTTATAAATATCAAGTAGATAGTATATACTTTCCTGGGGCATGTTTTTTATGAAGGGGATTCGGATTTCATCTATTCCAGGTGAACTATCTCGACAAGAATTTATAGCATTGTTAAGTTCTCTAACGGAGAATGGAAGATTGTATGATTTGGCATTTTGGTGAGGGGTAGCGTTGGGGATGTGTCTGATTGAGCAGTCGGTATGAGTATTGAAGGATGAGTGGAAGTATTCCGCAAATTTTCTTGTTAGTGTATTTGGGTTTTCTATATAGCAGTTATTGTCCATGATGCCTGATAAATATTTGATCGGCTGTCCCCTGAGTCTGTTGACTTTATTCCATATTTCTGAACTTGAGGTATGAGGACCGAGAGAGTTAGTATATGCATTCCAAGAGCTTTTCTTGGATTCCCTAATGATTTTTCTTGCCATTGCCTTGAACCTTTTATATTCGATTAATTTGACTTGAGTAGGGTGGTTTTTGAATTTATTTAAAGCTTTTTTTCTGTTTTTAATGGCTTCCTTACAATTGTCGTTCCACCAGGGAATAGGGGGTTTGTTAATTCTAAATTCAATGAGGGGTATACTCTTGGACGCCGCCTCATGTATTGCAGCTGTAAGGTTAGATACGTTGGTTTCGATGTTTGAGGATGGTTTGGGTATGGCCAAAGTGGATTTGTATAGATCCCAGTTAGCTTTTTTGAGATTGTATGTGGGTTTGCAAGGCTGATGATATAGCCAGGATAGGGTTTCGAGTGATGTTGGGAGGTGATCGCTTCCAAAACAGTCGTCCAGGACATTCCACTGGAAATTTGTGGCTATGGGGGCACTACAGAAGGTAAGGTCGATGCATGAGAGCGTACCTGTGGATGGTGAGATATGGGTGTGGGCACCATCGTTTAGAATTAAAAGGTCTAGGTCGTTCGTGATATTGTATATGTCGTTTCCTCTTGTATTAGAATGTGAGGAGCCCCATGATGTATGATAGGCGTTTAGATCTCCCATAAGTATAATGGGGGAAGGAAGCTGCGAGAGGAGGTTTTTAAGTTGAATGGGCTGAAGTGGATATGAAGGGGGGATATATAGGTTACACAAGGTGATCTTTTGATTCAGAAGATGGGTGGATATTGCACAGGATTCTAATTCAGTGTTTAATGGTATTTCGTTATATGGGAGACTGTCTTTTATGAGTATAGCTACTCCACCTGAGGATCTGTTTGCATTAGTTCTATCTTTCCTGACTATGTTGAAATGTTTGATAATAATTTTAGAGTTTTCGTTAAGGTTAGTTTCTTGCAAGAGTAGAAATGATGGATATAATGATTTGATAATTAATTGTAGGTCTTCAAATCTGTTTTTTATGCCGTTTATGTTCCATTGGATTATCTGGGGAGACATGTTTAATTACTTTTTTGTTTTGAAAGCTTTTTTGGGGGTAAGAGTAAGTTCTTGATCCAGTGAGTCTTCGACCATCATTTCTATAAGTGATTCATTTGATGTATTTGGGGTTTTTGTTTTGGAGGAAGATCGGGATGAGCTTTTTGGTAGATGTGTTTTGGAAGGTTTATCGGGAGGTTTTTTCGAGTTGGAGGTGTTTAGGTTTTTTAGAGTAAGTGTTGGAGTTTTGATGGTGGGTTTTGGGGTAGCAGGGGATGTTGGGGGGAATGATTTGGCAAGGTGTAGGTTGGAAGGAAGGCTGGAGGTGTTAAGATGTTTGGAAATGGGGGTTGTGAGAGTGGGTTGATGTTTGGAAATGGGGGTTGTGAGAGTGGGTTGAATATCGCATTGGATTGCAATTGAAACCGTTATTGGTTTAGGTGTGGTTTTTATTGGAGTTGCTGCGATGGAGCTATATGGGGATATGAATGTTGGATTAAGCTGTCGGTATTTTCTTTTTGCCTCAAAATACGAGATCTTCTCTAGGGTGCGAATTTTTTGTATTTCGAATTCCTTTTTGTAGATTTTGCATCCCTTATATCTGGGAGAATGATTTTCGTCACAGTTAACACATGTTTGAGGAAGAGTGCATGTTGATTCGGGGTGTGCTGGATGGCCACATGAGGGGCAGCTTTCGGGGTTCTTGCATGATTTAGAGGTGTGTCCGAATTTGTTACAGTTGTAACATCTCATAGGGCTAGGAATGTGGGTTCTTACCCTGATAGAGAGGTAGCCGGCTTTTATTGTTGGGGGGAGGGAGTGGGTGTTAAAGGATAGTATAAAGGTGTTTGATTTTGTTGATGGGTGTTTGGGGGGTATTCTAAATACATTTGTAACTCCTTGATCACTGAGGTTTGTGAGGATTTCTTCATCACTACAGTTAGCCAGGTCAGAACTGGTAATAACTCCTTTGATCGAATTTAAGGATGAGTGAGGCTGTGTTGTGACATCAAAATTTTGTAGTTTAGTTAAATTAGGTGCATTTAGTGATTGTGATTCATTAGATACCTCTATCATTATCGATCCATCATTTAGTTTGGTAGTGTTCTTAAGGGTTCCAAAAAATCCTTGTAAGAATTTATGAATAAGGAAAGGGGACGTTTCTTTAAAGGATCCTTCAATTTTTTTAATTATAAAATATCTATTGTAAGTATTACTAATAGGCGACTCAACTCTCGGTCTTTTCGACCCGTGATTTGTATTTATTCCAGTAATGATTGCCTGCATCTCGGCCTGGTTTCCTACCGAGGATGCTGCGTGGTAGCTGGCTGACGGTCGAGAGAGGCCCACGCTACTACCTGCTACATCGACCGGAACTGGGCTTCCGACACCCTGCTCCGTAAGTTTTCTTACTATGGTTGTGTTTTCCATGGTAATGAGGTTAACATGAATTTGACGGCACAAGACAAACACAACATGACTGGGGCCCCAGGATTGTCACACCCGTAGCTGATGAGATTTCTCTCATCAGTTCCCCCTGGGGGGACAATATTTAGAATATCAGAAAATGTTGAGTAAAAGAGAATTCTTAAGATCTATTTGGTCGTTAAGTAATATATTTGTATCTTTTAGGCTGTTTATTTCTAAACTTTCCAATACATTTAATTTAAGGCCTTTATTATCTTAAAATCGTCGTTAAACACATCAGATCCCCCTTGATAATATGTTTTGCTAACGTTGAGTCACTTTTATTATGAATAAATCTGCGTTTATATTCGTTTATTCGCTTTTTAAAAGTTCTACCCGTCTGTCCAATGTATGTTTTTGGGCATGAACCACATGTTAACTGATAGACCCCCGAGTTTTAATTTCTATTACTTTTATTTTTTGTGTTATTCAGAAATTTTCCTAGAGACTTATTGGTTTTAAAAAGCGATTTTTACATTCTTCCTGTTAAGAGCTTTCTCCGTATGTTATTATTTAAAAATATTTATTATTATTTCTACGATTGGGGTATGTGGATCATACTGTGAAACGCTGCTAATTTATGTTCTATGGGATGTGAAGACTTGTAATGGATGACAGTATCAATATGTGACGGTTCATGGTAATTTTTAAATTAATGTGTATGCAATTCTCTCGTGGTTGTTAAATCTAAGAAGTTAATGTAGCCATTATCTTGAACCTCTAACGTGAATTTAATATTCTTGTGAATTGAATTCACAAAGTCTAAGAATATGTTTAACTGTCTGTTTGGGGCTGTAAAGCAAGTAATAATGTCATCCATATACCGATACCAGTGGATACATTTATTACTCAATGTATACTAATAAATCAATTTTTCCATGTCATCCATGAAAATCTCTGCGATTGGGAGCTTACCAGACTTTTCATAATCAGACCTTATCTACCATTGTAGTTAACATTATTAAAAAAGAAATAGTTTTGGTTTTTTTTATTAATAAAGATTCAATTAAGTTTATTGTATCTTCTGGAGGAATGCTAGGAAAGATATTTTTTACATCGAAAGAAACTACCTTAGCGTTATTAGCCAAGTGAATATGTGCAATGTTTTTAATTAATTCACCTGAACTTTTAATACTATATTTCGGGCTAAACTTACAGTAATATTTTATTTTGTCTATTAAGATTTCGAAAGTTTGTATGCAGGTGCTGAAAAGTATGATATTTTTGTTATGTATAAGTGTTCGTTCATAGCTATGACCGTGACCCTCTCAGCTCTAGTAAAAATGATATTCTGAGTTTATGATGAATAGATTTAACGACTGCACGTTTATTATTAAAAGTTATCGCTCAATTCAAAAATTCTTTTCTAATTATATCAGTACACTGTTGTTTCATAGCCATATTATGAAGAAGATCTTTTAATGCTAGTTTGGTTTCTACACCTAATAATTCAAACTGATTAATATCAAAGCTCATTTGTATGTTATATTTGAAACTTTTTGTAAAATTAGTGCTAGTTCTGGGTGTATAACTTTAAGATACCTACTATAAGAGTCTCTGTTACTGTATTAGGTATTTTTTCTTCTGTGAAGAACAACGTTACGTCGAAATACATACCTGAAAACATATAACGTCAGTAGAGCAGCACAGAGAGCCACCATACTCGTGGGAAAGATCAACACTTATACATAACAAAAACATTAGAATTCATTCAAGTTCTGGAAGTTTCGAAATATTAGAGAAAGACCCCACGGAGTCATTTCAAAAACCAATTAAAAACACTATTCATCAAGTAGTTAGTAAACAAATTCTGATAAGTAAAAATTATGAACTTTTCAGAACCTGCGTATAAACTAAGCTAGTTTCTTTCTTTTTCTATATTTTTAGACTTTCTAAATTCAATTCACAGGAATATTAAATTCACGAGGTTGAAGATAATGGCTCCATTAACTTCTTAGATTTAACAATTAAGAGAGAAATGCATAAACATTAATTTTAAATTTACCATAAACACATACTGATACTGTCATCCATTATAAGTCTTCACATCCTATAGAACATAAATTTGCACCCTTTCACAGTATAATCGATAGATGGATTAGCCTCCCATTATCAGAAGAAAGTTTTAATGATGAGCTTAATTTAATTAAAGAAATTTTAGTTAATAATGGCTACCCAGTTTGAATAGTACAACAAATAAAAAATAACAAGTTAAGTTACATAACTATTAATAGAACATACCTCAATAGTAAAGATGATAATAAATGTTTAAAAATAATAACATACTGCGGAAAGGCATCTTTAAAAATTAAACGTTGTCTTAACAGGAAGAATGTAAAAATCGCTTTCAAAGCTAATAATTCCCTACGAAAATTTCTGAATAACACTGAAAATGCCCAAAAACATACATTGGCCAAACGGGTAGAACATGACTTAACGTTAGCAAGCCGTGTTATCATGGAGTATCGTGTGTTTAACCAAGATTTTAAAATCATTCATGTAGAGAATAAAGGCTCTAAATTAAGGTTATTGGAAAGTTCAGAAACAAACTTCCTAAAAGATACAAATTTTTCTGTTTAACGACTAAATAGATCTTAACAATTCTCCTTTACTCAGCATTTTCTGAAATCCTAAATATTGTTATTAGAGTTAAAGTTATGGTGGTTAAAAAAAATCCAGCTTTTGTACCATAGGTTGTAAAATTGAAATAAGGGACCGTAGACTAAACAGACATTATTAACATCAAATGTAGAATTCTTTTTAAAATTAGTACATAGTACACACCAAACGAAGATACAGTATTAGCGAAACGCATCGTGAAAAAATTCTTTATACGGAATTTTCTAATTAATATATTAGTATTTCACTTCATAAAAAATTGTTAAAATAAAATATTAGGGGTTTCTTCTGAACCGCCAGAATTCGTTATGAAAAGAAATAAATAACCATCTCAAAGCAATTAATCAATATTGTTTTATTTTCAATATTTATTTAAAAGTCGTTATTTAATATAAACATAGGATAACTAAGTTTTATCGAACCGTTTTGGATATATTTGCATTCTCTTGATTGTTTTTAATATTTTTGGCATTCTTTTACTATAGAACCATTTAGTAACAACTGTATGATTTTTAGTCAGACAAACGAGTTTACATTTTATGCACTGTACCTAATAACGAGAAACACAGAAGAAGCAAAACGACAAAGGTATATTAAAAATGCATATTACAAGCGGGTTTAAAATTAGTTTAGGAAATGACTGGGCAAAACGAAACAAAATTATTAATAAGATCACGGGAATTTTCAATGTCATCCGCTACTATGAAAATCATTTTAACTATTTGCTAGTAGCTTATTATTTATTGTAATTATGGACTCCCTATTTTTTTTATTGTTTTCTTTTTCATCTCTAATTTCTGTTTTAAAATGGGAATCTGTCGTTCTACCCTGATAAACTTATTTTTTTTACTATTTCACAAAAAAATCCAGTGCGCTCAAGTCAGGCTATTTTCAGGACATATTTAATTTCCATGTCTGTCGATTCACAGCCCGCAAGTCATATTTCATTTAAAAAAATCTATAACAGAGTTATTGTCGTATTATAGTATTATACAGTCTTAATGGTAACCACTCTAAGAAATTCTAAATTTCGAATATCAAAAACTGTAAATACAATTCTCCGTTTAAATTTAGATTATAAATAACTGGTCCGATTATGCTGTTATCCAACATCTCCACCATACATGAATAATAGCCCTTCTTCCTTGGATTATAACATAACTTCCGAACTTGTGTAGCTCTAGACATTAAGGGAATGAAAAATCGATATTCCACTATGTCATTATCAAGAGAATCTGAAAGAAGAAGGGCATTCTAAAACTAAATAGTATCGTTTTTACTTGTTTTGGTAACATAAAAAATGTTTAAATAATTTTATTAATAAATTCTGTATACACAGATTAGTTACAGTCATATACAAATAAAATAAGTTGCTAATACATAGCACATCTTAATCAATAGATAAAACTTGTTCTCTACATGAGACAACACACTTAATTATAAATAAATGAAGATACCGTTTGTCAGGTGACATCTTTGTCGATATGAGTCTCAGAGATCTTGTCGCATATCGATATCACTAGAATAAATTTGCAATATGCTGATAGGAGGAGCGAACAGTGTTTAAATGTTTTTTGACCTTAACGTTAAACAACTGCTTCGCTAACATATTGTGCAATACAACAAACATACCGCATTCTTGACAAGATGGTATTTCATTTTGGTGTCTGGTAAAAAGTTTCCCTAGATTTGTATTTGATCTATATAAAATTTTATTTTGAATACTTACATGTTTGAAAAATGTTACCTAGCTTTAATGAAAATGAACCCAAGAAGAAAAATCTGAAGTATCTGGATGGTTGCCATGGATCAGGGTACCTCTCTTGAACAATCTTAGACCTAAGAATATTCGTAAGCTTTTTATTAATTGGCTTGTCTATCAAGGTTATACTATACCCATTATTTACTTCTATCTGGTACATTCTATTATGTTTCTTTATGAAATTTGTAGGAAGCAAGGGTATGGTAAAAAGTTTATGAATAAATGCATTAAAGGCTGCAGCTTTATGTGCAAAAAAATGGAATAACGTGATCAGTCTGTGACTTATTTCGATACATATTATGAAAAAAATTACAGTATGACTTATTTAATCAAGTATATAGAAAATGTATTGTATTGTATTGTAAATTTAATATTCGAATGAAGACTATTTAGGTAATTTCCGAAAACTGACTCCTGTTCCCATCCAACCAGTCAACATATCGTATCCAGAAAACAACATTATTCCCTAAATCGTCAGACTTTTTAAAAAGTAAGTTGTTTTTAAAAATTTGACATAAATATTTTAGACAGGTGACAAAATAGAACGCACAGGAAGGCCTTCTAGCATACTATATAGTTTTTTATTGAATTTAAAATGTGATCTGAGGATAAACATTTCTTTAATAGAGACAGTATACCAGTGGTCTCCTACTGTGATAAAGAATGTTTATTATATAGTAAATCTGCAACAATATTACGGACTTGGTCTCTGAGGATACTAGGTAAGAGAATTACAACATCAAAGAAAACCAAGAGGCAATTGCTTGGTAGTTTATTATAATTAAGTTTTTTTATTAACGGAATGATACTTCTGATTGCATATGAGTCGAGAATATTAAGTTTTTCTCTTAAGGTCCGATTAAGCCATTTTGCCACGAAGTAAGCAGAAGCGAAAATAGAACTTACGACCTGGCTAATTGCTTTGGTATTTTTATTCTTTTCCGTTAGTTTTTTAGTTGCTAAAAATGCTGATTCTTCTCTCGGTCAAGTCTAAGTGTTAAATCATTGTAAAACTGATCTAATGTAGGTGATGGAAACACGGTTACGAAAATGGTAAGAATAAACTTAAGTTGTGTACATAAGTCATTTCGTTTAGCATACCGAACAATATTTTTATTTATTTATAATTAAGTATTTTCTTATGCAAAGAAGAAGTTTTATCTATTGATCGTGATTTATTTGTATATGTATGTATATGACTGTAAGTAATCTGTTTATATATCAGTATTTTAAATTTTATTTTACCATTTTAACTCGACCAAAACATATTAAAACTATTTAGCTTTAGAATGCCCCTTTTTCTATCAGATTCTCTTGATGATGATATAGTTTTGTCTAAACTTCTCCTAATTTCTGATATGATACTACACTTCAACCTGGAGGCCATCTTCGAAATCTTGTGTAGCTCTACCTCGCTCTAATTGACTTTATTTATGTCTTACTATTCCTGCATAATAGTTTTCGGAATAACAGTGAATAATGTCCAATTTTGCATGCTCGCGGTAGGTCATTTCAAACAGCTGTCATAGATTTAAATACTTTCCTTGTCAGCTATCTTACATGTATGTCACCTTTGTGTCAATTAGGCACTACAGGTGATTAGCAGAATTCCCCAAATTCATATCTGCGTAATTTCTACAATGCAGATATATGCTAAACTTCTTGATGAAACATAGACATTTTTTAAATATTTGGAGTCAAGGAAATGAAGAATTCAATTTTTTATTTACTCTCTCTACCTGTAGGTAGGTATCAGAATATAATTACTCATACTGTACATTCAGAGGGTAATTAATTGGTGGATAAAAATAATAATGGCAACTTGGGAATCGTAAATGAAAATGAAAAATGTACAAGTTAATTAAGAGCTGGTTAAATGTCAGATTTTTATTTTACTTTATTTTATTAAGAGAAGTAACAGGGGTTTAACTAGTTAATTAGAATTGCATTTTAAGTGAAAGATATTTTAAAGTTGTCTCAGATATAATTAATGTAGATCATTATTTTAAGTTAAAACCCCGATTTTACTATTTTAGTTTTTCTTGATCCTTTGCTATTTTCAAGAAAAAACGTAACCGATCTGAATTTATATGTTTTTAGTTAGTTCAAACATTAACGAAGTACCAATACAGGAGTCGTATTTATTTAATTAGCGACAAAGAAAACACCTGGGAAACTCTGCGGTGAAACGTGACGAACAATCTTTCACGCTCTAAAGGGTAGTTGCATTTCTTATATATACTTTTAACTTTTTCGTGTAGCGATTGTGCCACGTTCTAAGTTAAAGTTTTCTGCTTAAAGCATGACACTAGCTTTTTCGCATCTTTGTTATTAGTTCTAAAAACTAACTTACGAAACTAAAATAGCGTAAAAGTAATAACTTTAGAAACTTTGGAAGTCTGCGAAACAGATAAGCTTAAAGTTGCGGAACTACACTTCAGCTAATTTTAATGAATCCTTTATAAATAAACAACAGTGACTGTGTACTCGTATTAGTGTATAAAGAAAACATTTGTACGTCTTAACTTTAGGTAAGATGTTAGAAAAAAGATTGATAACTTAAGAGAAATGTTTCGAAAATAAGGACAAAGCTCCCTTAAAGTGGTTTCAATTTTTTTTTCTTGTCTTGTTTACACACATTCTTTTAATGTGGCTATTAAACATTTTAGTAATATATGCTATGAAGCTACTCTACTCGATTGTATCCAGTATTCAAATGAAGTATATGCGAGTAGTATACTCAGAGGACTGGAATGCTGTCAATTTCAAGATGCCTCAAAGAGCATGGCATCGATTAAATGCCACCCAAAGCTTATCGTAATTATGAAACCGTGTCTCATTTTCCTATTCACATACTCTGTAAGGAGATGAATTGCTACTCTCATATTGTGAAGATGTTTACCTAACTGATAATATTGTATAAAATATACGCTCAATATAAATCTTTTAAAATTATCAGATGTTCCTAAAATGTTCTCTGTCTAGACATCTAATCTTCTCCCTCAGTTAATATAATTTATATAAGACCTCGTTAACTGATTAATTCCAAAGGAAGCTACTGAAACATTTTGAGGATGTTGTTCTAATCGAATTGAATCTATATAATTACCTCCTTTTCTTATTTATCCACAATAATAATTGGTTTCCTTGGAGCAGAGATTCACCCCCAAAAACTATTTATTAGTGCAATATTTAATAGATTAAAAGAAGAAATACCTGCATATTTGAAATGTGTGGAGTAGACCTACTACGAATGTTTTCTTTAAAGTTTAATTTAGAAATAAATTTGATACTGTTTTTGGGAATTTTAAAATCATGCACTTAAAATATTTTTATATTTTGAATATTATTGCTTCTTCAAAATTTGCTTGCATGCAGCTACTACCCAATGACTTTTATTTAATTCCAATTTGGCTTTAAAAATTGCTGTAAGTAAGCAAAACTAACGTATGTCAAGTAAATAATAAAACTGTTCTTTATGCTTTCACTTAAATAAATAATTAAAAAAATATATTAAAGTTAGAAGAGCATATTGTTAGATGGTTCAAAAATACGACTGAAATCAATTTGCGCTAAAATTTTTATTTTTTAGGCAATTGTAGAGAAGGTATTGATTTTGAGGTACTAAAGTAATAAATTATGTACTCAAGATTTCAGTTTTTATGAAAAACCTTTTTAAGATACGATATGAGACAATTATTTCGTTTGTAAGAACGATTTGTTAGTGAGTGTAAATAAATCTACCGAACTCAACGCATTAAGTTTAAGCTAAGTATTGTAAAATAAACCTTAGTGAAGAGAAAATGCCCACATGTGTATGTCCCTTAACCACTTCAGATGAAATTTTGTTGAGCAAATTCGTTCAAGTTTCAAACCGACTGGTAATCCAACAAATGTATTTAACACATAGTCGTCATGAAATAAAAATGAAACAGCTACTATTGTGTGACTAATGGGCTTCTGGGTCCCAAGATTAAATAATTTGTTTACTTTGGGATTTTATTACGAATACAGTTCTACTGGGAGGAAAACTTGTATTTGATTGCTTTTCAATTTGTGTGTTAATAAAACGTATTGGTTTCTTAATTTAAAAAATATTAGCTTCCATGTTAGATATTGAGATAAAAAGAGACCTTCCTTAAACGATTTTATCAACGAATTTTGAAGCAGTAGAATAACCAAGCCATTAAATTACAATGCAACTGTTTCTAGAACTGCTTTCTTTATTTTCTCTATTCGGTTTAAGATAATTAAAGTTGCATTGCTCTACAGTATTCAATAATGATTATAAAACTGTTTTAAATAGAGTGTTATATATATGTACGCATGTATAGAGTGAACTAGGAGCACAGAATAGTGAACCTAATAATTTTGAACGTCAAAATTTTGGTCGTTTGGCGTTTGTAGCAAGTTTCCTATGGTAGTGCAGCTGTTAAGTGATCATGACGATGACAAGAATTCATTTAAAATTTAACGAAAAAGCTGAAATAGTGAAACAGTTACAAAAAGGCGTTGGGGTGAAAATTTTAGCCAAAAAACACGGTGTGGCAAAATCCATAGTTCGAAATAGCATGGCGAATTTTCTGAAGAAAGTGAGAAACACATTTGTAGGGCCAGGTAAAATGAAAACTCTCGGGTCTTCCGAAGGTCCTAGAATGTAAAACACGTCATACAAGTGCTTCTTAAACTAAAGAGAAAAACATGTTAATATTTCAGGCTTAATGACTCCAGAAAAAGCCAAGATGTATATATATACAAAGAAACTCTTTCTTTTCATGCAAAGTTCCTACAAAATATAGCTGTCGAAGCATCATATTTATAATGCGCATGAATCCTCTCTATACTGGAAACTGCTTCTTGAAAAAAAACATAAGCAGGTAAAACAGCCTCAAGAAAAAAAGCACAAAAGCAAAGAATTAATTATCTTTCTAGCTTTCGCAAATGCAGCAGCTAATCATTCATCAGTTATCGGAAAAACTAGAAATCCAGCATTTCGAAATTTTTTAGAGAAGTTGTAAGTCAGCCTTGATGACAGCACTTTACAAAATGTTTATTCCAGAGAGGATTCTAAATAAAATTATTTTATTTAGTCAGGAATAAATTACGTACCTGGTGAGTGTAATCATTAACTGTTCCATCATTTTTCTGCTAACTGGTTTTTTAAGTTAAAATTGTTTTGCGTTAGAGAGTCTTAATTAACCAAAATTTCCAGCAAACAAAGCAGTACTTTTGTTGGACAATGCGCCAAACCATTAACCGGAAAACTAGTTAAGAAGCGCTGGTGGTCCTATTTTCATGATATAGATGTCACCCAATCTCACCCCACTAATGCAACCGATAGACCAAAATGTAATACGCTTAACCAAATTATTTTAATAAAAAATAAAATTTCTTTGAAAGATGCCCTTGTGAATTTAGTTCTAGCATAGAATTCATTGAAGTCAGATGTTAATGAAAAATGTAGCCATAATTTACTCTTACCATTAGAGGTAATACTAGACGGTGATGAAGATGACATTCCTTTATCTATTTTAAGGTTACGAATGCGAATAAGATACAGTTCTAGTAAATAATCCATGGATGACAACAAGCAATGCATTAAAATCGTTAAGTGTGGTGATTCAATTAAATAAACTACTTATATAACTTAAGGCGTATTAACCATCATAAACAAAAAACAATTACATCATTTTTTGACAGAAAAGTTTAAAGTCATAACGGGTTTACATATGTTTATGCATTTATGAGATATTAATTGTAGTTGAATACATACAGTGTGTCCCAGATTCGCTTCTCTATACGGGGATCTCGGCTCCTATTATACCTACAGCAAAGGATAAATGAGAAAAGTTTTAGAGGACACTTATTGCATTCGATATCGGCTTCAGATTTACGATCGATCAATTGTTTTTGAAAATATGGGGGAAAAACGGAAATGGCGGATTTCGTTTTTGGCCAGTATACCCAGAACGGTAAATTTGACAGCTGCCAAAATGTGACATTATTCGGACACATTTTTAAGACAAATCAGATGGCGTATACGACAGGCCTTCATTGTTTTTTGTTAACCCGCAACCCGCCTCAACTTTCATTTTTCTTATGGCCGCCATATTGGATTTTTTGATTTTTGGAAAGAGCCTAAAATTTCCAGTCTAGTGATATTTCACAAGTGCATTAAAGATTTTAGTATCATCGAAATATTACATTTTGTAAAGTTAGGTTTCAGTTTTTTCTAAGGAGGCCATGATTTAAAGTAATGTTAGCTCTCAATGCTTTTCTAAGGAGGCCATTATTTATCTGTAACAAAATTGGATTTTGACTTTGACGTTAAGTTAAATAGTTGAAAGTATCAAAGCTGTATTTTAATAAGTAGTAGGTTATTTTATCCCAATAAAATCAAAAATCTGACACATAATTTGTCAAAACCTATAGAAAATAGCCGGCATTCCGTATTTAAATGAAGAAAAGGTTGACATGTTAGCTCTGTACTTTCAATCATACAGAAACGCCGACGTTACCTCAGCAAGGTATTTGGAGATATACCCCGAACGACGGCAGCCTCATAAAACCCAATTCAGGAAAATCGTAGTTCATTTAATTAACCATGGTGCCTTCGAACAACCTAGAAGCGGATACAACAATAACAATGAAAATCGCGATAGAAACATTTTACAAGCTATCAACAAAAACCCTAGTGCATCGGTTAAAACTGTAGAACAGGAAACTAATGTGCCGAAATCAACAGTACAGACAGTTTTAAAAAAGAATAAGTACCATCTATACAAACCCATAATAGTACAAGGACTTAAGGAAACTGATTTTGCAAGACGGCTATAGTTCTGTGAGTTGGTATACTAGGAAATGTAATGAAAATCCTGATTTTGTAAATCATGTCTTGTGGTCCGATGAAAGCAGGTTAACGAATTGTGAAGTCTTTAATAGGCACAACCGTCATCATTGGGCTGTACAAAATCCTCATGAACTGGCAGAGAGACGTCTACAGATCAGATTTGGAAGTAACGTTTGGTGTGGGATCATTGGTAAGTTAATCTAACCAATCTTTTTTAAATAGACACCAAATGATGGTCAAATATTAATTTTTTTTTCGTTTACTTCTTTAATGATACTAAAAGAGTATAATCTAATAAAAAAAAAGTAAAACGTTCTACCCTGGTCAGTCAACTTACTTTTTTGATATTGTATTACATTTTATTCAACAATTTTGTATTGTGGTTTCGAAGAACCTATAAAAATAGAATTGGGTTCTATAAATTTATTAACACTTTATCTAAATTTTCTGCAAATTTAGCTAATTCTCTAAAATTATTTTGATTGTCTGAGTTTAATGATTTATTATCACCCGGGAGGCCTAGTTCTTGCGTTATGAAAAAAATACCATATAAATCAAATGTCGATTTTTTTCATTTTCATGATTTATAGAAAGGCGTTCAGCTGTATTTCCGAATAATTTAAATTTTAAAGCGCAAGGGGTTTGTTCTTTTGATATTTTATGTTTTATTAAGGCACGCTGTACTTCTTTAAGATTATTATATCACTGAAATAAATTGCGTTAGTATTTCCGAAACTAATATGCAATACCAACAAAATAATTTATTACGGCTATTACTTCCCGCTAACCAAATATGTTTTTCTTTTTCATAATAAAGCTGAATAGATTTCAACCGTATACAAGCGCATTCATTACGGGATGTTTCGAAAATTATTTTTGGAAAGAAAATATCTACTTTTTAATAAAGATAATTTTCCCTTTATAATTTATGGTTTCTAGTACCACCCGGCCGACCCTGTCGCGCTTGACTGTTGGGCACCTATTTATAAACTATTAATCATTTCGGAAATCGACTTATTGGCCCATTTTTGATTGACCACAACCTAAACGGGCAGAGGTACCTAGAGCTTTTGCGAAACCAGGTTGTACCAGCCTAAAGAGCTATTCTCACGGAAGATGAATTAAGAAGAACTTGGTTTCAACAAGACGGATGTCCGGCTCACAATACCATTCAAGTCAGGAACTTCTTAAGAGAGCAGTTTGACGAAAGAATAATTTCTTTAAATGGTCCAATATCTTAGCCTCCTACATCCCCTGACCTGTCGCCCTTTGATTTCTACCTCTGAGGTCACACGAAGAATGAAATCTCTGAATTTGATCCCCCTGTGACCATAGAAATCCTGAGACAAAGAGTTCTGGACACATTTAGAAATATTAACAGAAATACACTTACCAGGGTTGTACGAAAAACAGTCACCAATTGTCAAAAATGTCTCGATGTAAATGGACGTCATTTTGCAGATTTGTAAATTAATGTTACCCACTTACAAAGTAGTTAAAGCTCATTTAGATTTTTTAAGTCGTTATTTACGTTCATGTTGTATTGAAAATTCAATGCGTTCAATACATTACTTACTTATTAATGTAATCTTGTGACAAATAAATCATGGCCTCCTTTATAAACATTGAAACCTAATTTACGAAGTGTGATATTTTGATGACACTAAAATCTTTAATGCACTTGTGAGATGTCACTAGACTGGAAATTTTAGGCTCTTTCCAAAAAATGAAAAATCCAATATGGCGGTCATAAGAAAAATGAAAGTTGAGGCAGGTTACGGGTTAACAAAAAACAATGAGGACGTGTCGTATACGCCATCTTATTTGTCTTAAAAATGTGTCCGAATAATGTCACATTTTGACAGCTGTCAAATTTACCGTTCTGGATATATGGGCGAAAAACGAAATCCGCCATTTTCAGTTTTTCGCCGATATTTCCCAAACTTATTGATCGATCGTAAATCTGAAGCCAGACGTCGAATACAATAAGTTTCCTCAAAACCTCCCCCCATTTAACCTTTGCTGTAGGTATAACAGGAACCGTGATCCCTATATAGAGCAACGAATCTGGGACACACTGTATGTAGTTCTGTTTACTAGGCCGATCAAATTTTGAAAAGTTATTGGTTCATACTTCGGCTAAAACTCAAAAAAAAAAATCAGGTCCACTTAAATGAAGAGGGTCCTTTAGTATCATACCGTAGACCATAAACTTTCAGCATATATGTCTATGATCCATAGAGCTTTTTCTGTGCCATTAAAGCTCGTTAAGTTGCAGGGCGCATGGGAAGTGATAAAAATAATAGAAATTAAATCATTAAAAACTTAAAAAATAATACAGACTTTAAAAGGGCACTGAAAAATATGAAGTATAATTTCAAATTATCTTAAAAATTTGATTATTTGAACATACTATGTCTTTAAAAATTATGAATTCGGAAAGAAAACAACTAATATAAAACATTTAGTACCTAATAATCGGATAGTACTTTAACACCGACTTTAATAAGCCAAATTTTTAAGATTATTTAAGAAGTTGTTTTTAGATTCTTAGTAGTGTTTTGAAGTCGGTTTGATTTTTCAAGAACCAATTTTTTATTATTTTACATCAAAAAACTAAATGAAAATTAAAAATTGGAAAAAAAACGAAAAACTAGAATATTAAAAAATCAAGTGAATTATATATTTAGAAATAGCAGAAAAAAAATCAGCAAATTGGATTTTTTCGGAAATTCCCCCATTAAAAAAAATTCCCCTTTTAGCAAGAAAGTATAAACCAGTTAACTTCCGTTGGTAGTTATTTAGAAATACGTAAATATACAAATTAAGTTTCCTTTTACTTCCTTTAATAAATGGAAAGATGCATTACAAGGGCAATTTTCATAAAACTTAATAATACACACATGCATTTAATAAAGGAAGCGAAAGATAACAAAATTTTTATATCTACGTATTATTAAATAGCCACATACGGAAAATACTTTAGTTTTCCATTTACAAACTCGTTTGTATTTAGTTTTAAATTTATATAGCCCCTAGATCCTAAAAACCTTACTTGGGACAGGCTTTTAACAGATTTTTAGCCAACTTTTCAGAGTATTAAAATTACTTATTAAGGTACATAAACATGTAAATAGTTTTTTGCTTGAAGTGTATTTTTTATATTATGCATTGAAAACTTCCGTAGAATAAATCTACATATATGGATATATAATTTTCTTATTTGTTTTTCGGATTATAGGTAGATACATTTTGATGAATTGCAAAAAAGCTTAATAAACTTTTTCTATAAATCAACTTGTATATTAATTACAATTTTTCAAGCATTTTTTTAATAGGGCAGTCATCAAATTGTCAAAAATAAAAGTTTTACAATACAAAAAGTGCAATATTCTTAATTGTGTAGATATTGTGTTGATATTTGATTGTATTATAAATATTTGATAATTATAAGAAGAGAACACTATTCATTTGTGAAAACGGACTTTTCAACTATTAAATATCAGGTTAATAATGTTGTTTTGGAACAATGAAATTAGATATATACGTCTCTAAGGTACATAAGGAACATAAAGCAACTAAATTAGATTTCATAATATATGTCTAACACGCTAAGAAATTTCTGATGTTGGGAATTTATTTACTGTTTGCTGGAATTATGTTTATATTCTCGGCATTCTCTATTATATTTTTATATAGCTTGGGAGCGGATTTGGTAACATATGAAAAACTTTTTTATTATTGATTTTATCAAAAAAAGTTATTCCACATAAAAAGTTTTGTCCATTAAAAAAATAAGTTTGGCTTTAAAAAAATGGCCATATAAAATACAAATACGCAAAAAAACAGGCAAAAGCAATTAGGTAAAACAAAAAAAAATGAAAAATCAAATTTTATAAAAAAATTAAAGTGGAGAGTATACAAATATGAGGTAAAAAATCATTTAATTCTGTATGAGGTGTAGTTTTTAGGAAACTTAATATTCAATAAGTCGAAAAATGGTAACATTATGGACAACTTTTTTATTTGTGTTTAGGCGAGAAAGTTATTCTTCATAAAAAGTTTTGCTTATCAAAAATATAATTATTATTTTAAAAAATATTGCCATTTTATATACATGATACGGAATAAATACAAATTATAAAGTTTGCAAAACAAAAAAATAATAAATTCCGACTTTTGAGGCAGCTAAATTAAAGAGCCTGTAAATACATGTGTAAAAACGTTTAAAAGTTTTTTGATACCAGTCATAGTTTTTAAGAAGATTAACGGTGAAAGTAAAACACCAATAGTTTCCTCAAAAATAAAGTATAAATATTATCAAAAAACTTTAGAAGCTTTTTGACTTGTCTTTGAAGGCTCTTTAATTTAGATTCCTTAAAAGTTGGAATTTCTTTTTGTTTTGTTTGGCAAACTTCTATTTTAGTAATTATTTTATACCTTTTATATAAAATGAAGTTATTTTTAAATCAATCTTATTTACCACATAAGCAAAACGTTTTATTAATAACTTTTTCACTGAAAATCACAAATAAAAAAGTTGCTCATGTTATCCAAAACTAAGCACATCTTGTATATAATAATTTGTTAAGAATTTTTGACTTTTTATTATTCTATGTATTTTTAATTTATTTTATTTTTTGTTTTTTTTTATTATTATTATTGTTAATATTATTATACAAAATAGGTTCTACAACATTTTTTAACTATATACAGCTTCAAATTAAACATGCAAATTATACAAATTTTTAAATTTAGGTATATTAATTTTTAAATTTCAATAGAGCAGTGCGAAACCTCTCTTCTGCGATATCGCATGTTAACCCTCATATTCACTAAAAAGATTTAAGAGTTATACTAGATATAGCTGCCATGGAAATTAAAACTCTTACGGCTGGTTGCAGAAAGCTCAATTAAAGTTTAGAATATTTAACGAAATGTCAAATTCGACAGCGAGTTCCTAGATTTCTGTAAGCAACTTGTCAAATCCGAAAGCTCGGTTAAATATTCTAGATAGCAATTACATTTTGCGCAATCAGGGGTTAGTTCATCAGTTATGTTTTGTCACATTTTTTTAATAATGTCATTTACAAAAATTATTTGCTCCATTGTTGGATATGTCACCTTAAACCAATAACTGTCAAGTTAGACCTGGTCTAAATTGAAACCACTTTACTGAATACGGCCATAAATGTTTTATGTTATGTGTTAACCCACACACCTTCATTATTTATTATCGATATGAGCACTTTCCATATAAGTAATTAAAGCCCTATGTCAGATTTTTTTTTCGTAAATTTGCTGTCACTGCGCATGTGCTTTTAACGACTAGTTTTTTTTACAAAAACCACCCCGAAATGTAGCTTTACAACATGGTAAAAACCTTATTTAAATACGTTCAGTAGTTACGAAGAAAATTGCGGACCTACATACACATATACATATGTATGTAGGGGTCGAAAACAGAACCTTTTTTAATGATGAAGAAAGTATTTTTTTATTCGAAACGTTAGCGCGAAACTTGCTCTTTCTTTTCTTAATTGCCAGTTTATTTAATATTTTTTTCTTCAGTTCCAAAGGGTGTAATTCTATTTAAATCCCGGAAAGAGGAGCGTATAAGGCTCTAAGGCTACTGTAATTATAACAAACTCGAAATAATACAAGCAGATAACAAAATCTTTATATAAACCAGCGTTGCCGTTTTGCCGGGACTGCTATATATAAAAGTATATCGTGGGCGTCTTAAGATGCATCTTACATGTAGAGTGTATCTGCTGCTTTACTAAGGCGCCACCTACACGGAATTCTTGCTAACTAAATTTGTACCTTTTGATATATTTCGCGACATCATCATACCCACCCGCCACAGCCATTGAGGTTATGCGAGATAAAATAAAGCGTGCAAACCCTAATTTTTATGTATGAGTTTAGAAAAAAGGTGAGAAATTTAATTGATCTCAAGGACATTTCTTTGCGACCCAGCTCTCAATCTTGTAATGAATCTTTTTTTTTTCAGAGTTAGTAAAATTTAACCCTGTATAGTTTCCTGGCCAAAAGAAATGATTCACTACGGGCAATTTTCCGTATACATTCCTTAACACATTGGTTTTACACAATTATCCGGAAGTTCCTTTTTAAAGAAAGGTTATAACCTTCCCTTTGATTAGGAAACTGAAAATTAACAATTTTAAATGACTATGTGCGGAACTAAATAGAGTTATATTAAACTATCCCCTATGAAGGAAAATATTTCTAGCGAATCAAATCTTTGTTGGTGGTCTTAAATTTATTTGAATTTTATCGTGATATTTCTGATAGTATAAACCACAATTCAAAATAAATAAATTACATCTGATCTGTAAAAGTTTTGTTATTCAAAAATAATACGAACAATTCCTTTCAAATGTAGAGCAAAATAAAATTTCATCATCAGATTTTATTTCGATATTTTAAAACATGCTTAAAAAACAGTGGATAAAAACATGTTTTAATCTATCTCATAATATTTATCTTTAACCTTAAGGGAGAACTGCACGCAAAAAGTGAAAAACCAGCGACAAGTCTAGTCGAGTTGAAAGTAAGATGAAAAGGTACCTACGCATTAAAAAAACTTCCTGCACGTCCGACCTCAAAAAAATGTGTTACGTATAGGTAATTTAAATTACATTTCGGTTAAAAATTGGTTCAAAAGGGTTCACGCCCTGCAGAAATACAAAGACATTAGTACGATTTATTATTTCAAATTTTGCAGTTACATAGACAAAGGATCAATGTAAGGCGGTAAAGAGCCATTTTGTGGAAAAAAAATTATATGCAAAGGTATGTGCGTCAAAAATTGGTCAAAAATGGACAAATCTACTTTTATTTTAAAACTCTAGATTTGACTTTTTTATAAAAATTCGCCTTTAGCGCCCAAGTATACATATTTCCCTATTAAAATCAGATTGAAGCAAATGATCCATATTACTGCGTGCAGTTCCCCCTTAAACGGGAAAAACAAATTTTCATTTTATTTTTTATAAATCGGTAAATTTACTTTACCCGGAACTTCTGTCATTCCGAATTTTTCCTTTTATTAGGAATAGTGAAGAATGACTCAATTTAAATCCGCACAAAGTCATTTAGTAAAACATGTATACTGTCCTGACAAATATTTTCATTGAGCCCCAATTTATTTCACCATATTGGATTTGTGCCAGTTTATCCCTATATGGCGTTTAATGTCAATTTTTAAAAATCTTATTTCACCAGTTTAACTCTGTCACACTTAATGCATGTTCAAAATTTGAAATTATTCAGATAAGTAGTTTTTCAGGATGATTTTATAAATATTTTAATAGGCCGCCATTTTGTAGTTAAAATAGGGGAGCGCCTCCTCCTCCTCCTCTTCCTTTCTCTCATGTCCCTCATTCTTATTTTCCTCCCCTTTTATTCTCATTCGCATCATATTTTTAATTTTTTCTCTTTGTCCTCCCACATTTGATTTTGCATTTTTCAGTCTTATAAATAGGTGCATCAAGATCATTTTAGTATGCTAAGGTACGAGTGACTGTTAAAAGAAAAAAAAAATGTTGAATAAATCTATTAATAATATTAAAATAAAATGAGTAAATCAGTTGGAGAAAGAAATCGATCCATTCCGCTTCAGACAATTAACCTCGAAGAAATTATATCAGGAGTTCGAGAAGAAACTATACCATTAGTTCGAGAAGAAGAAAATGGGATTGTTTTTAGAAATTTAAACAAAACTGAGAGTGAAGAGAAAAAAGTGTTTTGTGCTATTTGTTTTTGAAATAATCGAATATTATGATTCATGTGGACCAAATACATGTTCTCACATTTTTTGTTTAAAATGTATTTTAAGATGGAATGATGAAAATTGTTGTTCTATAATGGTAAACAATTGTCCTGTATGTCGCACTAGATATTACTATTTGGTACAAATCTTCAAAGATGTAATTAGATATCATTTTGTTGTAGTTTTAAAAAGAGTATTATTTTTCATAATTTGTGTTTGTGGAAACTCTGGTCAAATAAATTTGTAAAAAGTAAATGTAAATATATATATAATAATTGACATACAGTTTTTCTTTTTTCTATATTGAAACGACAATATTCTTTAAGTGTTTTAATACATACTAATTTTCACATTACATAACAAAACAAATGTTATGGTTTAACATTTTTAAAATAAACAGTGGAAATTAAAAGTTATTATTTTTTAATTATACTAATAATATTAATATAATTTGCATCAAGTAAGAGAAAACTCAATTGAATACAGAAACAAGCGTTAACAAAATTTTATGCTAATATATGAGCGCTTATAGTGGCAGTTGACATAATCTACACATTATTTTTACATATGATTAGCTATTTCATTTTTCGTTCTTGTTGCAATAAAAAAAATACAGGGTCAGATGTTAGAATAAAAAGAAGTATTTTGCATATAGCAGTGAAAATATATAACCGCTTATAGTAACAGTTTACATTTTTTAAAATTAATATTGTTGACGTATTCTACTTATTATCTTTACAATGTATGTTTAAAATTAATATTTTTGACATAATCTACCCATTACGTTTATAGCCTATATTTAAAATTAATTTTGTTAATTTTAAATATAATTAATAAATATAATTAATTTAATGTTAATTGTTAAAATAATCTACCCATCACCTTTACAAACTATGTTTAATATTAATATTTAACAACATAATCTTCCATCTCTTTTTTTTTCATTTTTATTGCAGTAAAAGCAAGCATGTTCAGGAATTAGTAGAAAAAGATGTATCCTACAAATAGCACAATGTAAATCAGAAGCACTAACAACATAAGCTCTTTTGTAATGGCAGCTCACATGATCGGACTCCCCTCTCCGTAAATATCTCATGTGAAGTGCACTACAAGGAAGGCAAATAGCAAATGTTCCTAGTCTTCGACTTTCAATTTTAGTGTAGAGGGGGGACGGGGGTAAGGTCGTTGCTCGGCTTGGGAAAACGGTTATATGATTGTCGTTCAACTTTAAGTAGGACATATGTGATCAACTTTTTCATATAAAATCGTCTCAGCGAAGAGACGAATGCAATTGATTTCTGCATTCACACTGTGCAGGGCTCGCGAGTTTTCTGGTGTTTTCATTGTGTCTATTTGGTAATTTTTTAATTTTTATTTATATTTCTTCTATTTCTAACATTTTTATTTGGCAAAATTTAATTCTTATTTGTATTGGTGACATTTTTATTTATATTTGTGACACCTTTATTTGGTATTTTATTTGTTATTACGATTTTTTTCATAATGGACAATTTTTTGGCATCGAGTAGCAAAATTATTGACAATAACTTTGACTTATACACATCTACTCAAATGCAAAACTTTGCAAACCAACAAAACAATGAAACAGACGTATCTAGTCAACAACAAACTATTCAGGACTTGAATGAAATTATATTTACAATAGCCAAGTTCAGAATAATGCCAACAAACAGAATAACGAAAAATATTTATTTACAGCTACTCAACAACAAACTCTTGACGATCTTAATGACATTATTGACAACAAAACGGACTTAATTACTACAAAAACTAATCAAACTCTTGAAGAACTGAATGACATTGACGAAAATCAAAATTCTAGCTATGAGGATATTGTTTGTTTTCAAAAACCTAATCCAAATTATTTAACATTAAAATCGCCAAATAATTCTCCGAGACCAATTTGCTCTCCCTTTTTGTTTAGTGAAAATTCTGATTCGGAAGAAGAACAAATTGATCCAAATTTAAGTTCGGCTATATCTCCTATTAATTCACCATATGATATTGTAAAATCTGATTTGCAAGAAAAACAAATTGAAGCAAAGTTAACTTCGGATATTTCGGTTAATAATTCACCAGTTGAACAAAATTCAATTTCGAAACCATCATTTATTATCAAAAAAAAATTTAAAATTAATAAAAAAAATAAAAAACAAGTAGCAAACCTTAAGTGTCTGGGTTTCGCTATTCAAAATTTAACTGATTTGATCACAATTAAACAGGGAGACGCAAGTACGGTGAATTATGTTAAACAGGCCTTTGACAAATTAGTTGACTCATTTGAAGAAATGGATTCATAAAGTCAATTAATTTCTATTGTTTTTTTCAAAATTTGACTATAACTAAATAATAATGCACAATATTAATTTTATTATTATTATTATTATCACCATTCATGTGTGTAACATAATTGGATAAAATATTAAAAAACTGTTTGCGGATTCCACAACACTCACTAGTTGGTTGAAACAACCAAAGCTTGTTAAAGGTAAGAACATTTTATTTTTCATGTTTTAAAAATATTTTTTCATATAGATTATACAAATATTGTAAAATATTGTAAAGAATATATAAACCAAAGTCTATGGGATGGACATCTTCGATCTAGTGTGCACAAGAACAATTCCAAAATAGGCTTGGAGGAAAGTGTTGAAATTATCAAGTCGGCATTCAAATTTCCTCACCCTAAAACTTCATAAATGTGAAAGAATATTTTCAACATTTGGAATACAAAATTGTACATCTAATAGATCAAGAACTACAGAAACATAAATGTATCAAGCTAAATATGGAACTGTTCGGTCTCTATTTTAACCCCAGCAGCAACAGCTATGATGTCAAATCTTTTAATGTGCCGTTCCAAGTCATTTGCCAGGGATATCAGGCAAAAGAACTTTTAGAGCAAATCTGCACCATTATTGACCAGAAAGCTGACGAATTTGCAGAAAGAGATTCAGGTAACGAATTTATTTTCTATTTTACAACGGCAACAATTATTCATCGAATAAAACAAATCAACAGGTCAATTTATTGTTAATAAGTGATGACGATGAAAAAAACTTTTCATTATTGCTATATTAAAGATTTATCAAAATTAGTTTCGGCACAAATGTCTCATCATCACGGAAAAGAATATATTTGCGACGGTTGTTTACAATGTTTCCCTACAGAAGAAAATTTATTACAACACAATAGCTATGAGTGTGATCATTTACGAATTAACCTACCTCCTAAAGAATTAATAAAAGATGAGTTTGGAAATTATTCATATGATAATATTTTGAAATTTGTAAATTATCATAAACAAATGAAAGTTCCTTTCGTGGTGTATGCAGATTTTGGATGCATTTTAAAGTCTTTAAATAATGACAATGTTGACAAAAATCCTAATACTTCATACACCTTAAAACAATATGAACATATTCCACATTCATTTGCCTATTACATTAAATGTTCCTTCGACGATAATTATTCTAAATTTGAAAGATATAGAGGTCAAAATTGTGATACATTATTTATAAATTCTTTAGAAAGAGACGTGTATAACATATACAATAAATTTCTAAAGGTTCCTAAAAAGATGATTCCTTTGAACGAACTGGACAAAATTTATCATAACTATGAAACAATTTGTCATATTTGTAATAAACCTCTTTTAAAGGGCAGGGTTGCAGATCATTGTCATAGAACTGGTCTTTATAGAGGTCCAGCTCATTCACTCTGCAACATAAATTACAGAATACCTAACTTTATTCCAGTTATATTGCATAATTTGCGTAATTATGATTCTGATCTATTTCTTAAAAAATTATGCTTAAACAAAGAACAACTAACAGTTATCGCACAAAACAAGGAAAAATATATTTCATTTGAAAAGCTTATTCATGTGGATCACTATTTTGATAAAAAGACACAAAAGGCTAAGAAAAAAAATATATCGTTAAGGTTCATTGATTCTTTTCAATTTCTATCCCATTCTTTATCAAAACTCTCTGAAAGCTTAAAAGATGAACAATGTAAAGAAATAAAAAAAAATTCAATGATAAAGAAAGATTTAAACTTATTCGCCAAAAAGGTGTATTTCCTTACAATTATATTGATGATTATTTAAAATTAGAAGAAACAACTTTACCTCAGAAAGAGCAATTTTATAATACTTTAACGGATGAGCACATCAGTGATGCAGAATATCAAAGAGCTGTAAAGGTTTGGCAATTGTTTAAATGTGAATCTCTTGGTCAATACTCCGACCTTTACTTACTCTCTGATACTTTACTTTTGGCAGATATTTTTGAAAATTTTAGAAGCACTTGTTTATCCACATATAAGCTCGATCGAGCTCATTTTTACACTTTTCCAGGTTTATACTGGGAGGCGTGTTTGCGTTATACTGGAATAGAGTTAGAATTGTTAACAGATCCAGATATAATACACTTGCATTTGTAGAAAATCTGAAGCAAATAATCTATTTCTTTTAAATTTTGATCCTTTAAAGCCAACTAAATACATAATTTATTATGAAGCAACAAATTTGTATAGTTATGCAATGTCACAGCACATTCCAACGGGAGATTTTGTTTGGTTAACAGATAAAGAAATCAACGATTTAAATATTATGAATATTTCTAAAAAATCTAATAAGGGATATGTTTTAGAAGTTGATTTAGAATATTCTACAAGTCTACATTCCTATCATAACGATTTTCCGTTTTTGCCTGAAAACTTTAAGCCGCCAAATTCTAAATGCATAAAATTAATACCCAATTTAAATGATAAACATATTCGCTATCAGTTATTAAAACAATGTTTGGAACATGGACTCAAGTTGACTAAAGTTCATAGAGTTTTACAGTTTTCTCGATCTGATTGGTTGAAAAAATATATAGACTTGAATTCAAGATTAAGAAATGATTCAAAGAATGAATTTGATCGTAATACTTACAAGTTGGCAAATAATAGTATTTATGGCAAGACTATGGAAAATGTTGATAGGAGAGTTGACGTAAGACTTGTTACAGAGTGGGAAAAAAATAGAAGAAAAGATGGTGATGAGAATTTAATTGCAAAACCATATTTCAAGGACTTAACAATATTTTCTGAAAACTTGGTAGCTATTGAAATGCAAAAGATTCAAGTTACTTACAATAAACCAATATATGTAGCCTTCTCAATATTAGATATATCTAAAACTGTCATGTATGATTTCTTTTATAATTATAATTTTTTAAAACCTCTTTATCAGGAAAATATTTCACTTTTATACACCGATACCGATTCGTTCATTTAAGAAGTCACAACTCCAAATATTTATTCTGACATGATAAAAAATATTCACAAATTTGATACATCTAATTATGAATTTGATAATATTCATGAAATGCTTATTACAAAGTCAGTTATAGGAAAATTCAAAGATGAATATGTTGGTGAACCCATTACTGCTTTCTTTGGTACTGGAGCAAAAGAATATTGTATTAAAACGGAAAATAGTTTAACAAAAAAAGCAAAAGGTGTTAAGAAAAGTGCCATTAAAAAGCAGTTGGATTTTATTCATTATAAAGATGTTGTTGAAAATCATTCTAAAACCTTTTGTTCAATGTATGTTTTTCGATCTAGACAACACACAATTTTCACCGAATTCATTAATAAATTGGCTTTGAGTTCTGAAGATGATAAGCCGTATAAAATTCCCTATAGTTTTATTACATTAGCTTGTGGACACCAAGATATTGCTTTGTATCAATGGAATGCAGAACATGAAGATTTAGATATATTTATTTAGATATTATAAGGTATTTAAATTTGTTGTTTTTGAAACCAAAGTTAGTCTTCATAAACCTTTCACAAAATGTGCTTAGAAACTTTTGACAAAGAAATTGATAACAGTTATTTTAAAACATATGAAAAACGACTTTCCACTTTTAAGAAATGGAAAGGAAAATTGAGACCAAAAGTGTTGGCTGGACCTGGCTTTTACTATATTTCAATCAATGATAATTGTAAATGTTTTTATTGTGGTATTGAAATTTTTGATTGGTTAAGTTATGATGATCCTATTGTGGAGCATAAGAAATTTGCTAGGAATTGTGATTTAAATAACTATTTATGGAAAAATAGGAATCGAATAATGGTAACCATTCAAAATAAGTCTTCAAGCTACACACCTTATATAGTATTATAATTATCCTTATTTATGAACTTTTACATATCTTTAAATTAAGTATTTTATTGTTATTTTTTTACAACTGTTTTTGCTTTCGTGGTGAAAGTATCTGCTTAATGTTAATAAATTTGGAATATAATTATTAATTTGTTTCAATGACTATCAGTAGATCGCAATTCATTCTTCTTCATTTTATTTTCCAAAATGTTTTTTATGTTCATCATCCCCCTGGCGTAACACCGTGTGAAATATGTTTTTCTAATAAAACAGACGCCACTCTAAGTAAATATTGTAAATTTATGAAAATTGGATTAATTAACAATAGTACAATTAGTTGGATGGAACTAATAAATGGAGATGAAAATGCAAGTAAATTTTTTAAAATTTTGTATCATTATCCAAATCGATCTATTTTTGATACAAATTGGATCGAAAGGTCAGAGTTTAAAAATAATCAGTTACAAATTATAAGCCCCAACTGTACCAATTATTATGACGGATTCAAAAATTATTACTTTTCCATCATTAGTGTTACATTAAACTTTGCATTATTTTTATAAATTACCATTTTAATTATTTATCTTTATCAAATTTCAAACTGGAAATCTATTTTTTCATTAATCCATTTTAATGGAAACTTTAAAGAAAGTGGGGATGAGAATATTTAAGTACAAGAATAACGCAATATGTTTCAGTCTCGTTTAGTCATTATGAACAACGCCGTGGTTCATAAACCTTTAAAAACGCTTCTTAATTCAAAAATTTATTTTTTAAATAATTCTTTGTCAAAATTTGTTCTTGTTGGCATTAGTTTAAATGATTTTTCTCCAAAAATTGTAATTGGTGGAAAAACTAAATTTTTAATCGCACTAACCGAAGAAAATTGGAAAGACATTTGTGTTCATCAAGGAATTATTGTAAACAATTTCTACTTTCCTCAAGTTGATCAAACCAGTGTGAAGATAAACAACATTCATCTGCAGGTCCAGAAAATAAATGATATCCCTGTTTTGCAAATTACAAAAGGCCCACATTTCATATACTTAGGACAAGAGTCTTTGGACAATTTGTGGCGATTGAAAGAAATTATTGATTATAGATTATCTATAATTAAAAGGCAAGAATTCAATACATATTTCAAAATATTTCAAAATAATATTTCAGCTGATTGTGGCGACTTGTGTACGCATGTTTATAATATAATAAGTCCAACACAAAATCCTAACAGTGAAAATGTTTCAACTATGATGGAATTACTTGCTTTATATCCTGAAGAAATGGAAAACAAATTAAAGCAAAACGGAACAAAAAGAAAATATTACGAAGAAAACAATGAAAATGGATCAAAAAGAAAATATTACGAAGAAAACAATATCTTTTCTGAAAGAGAACAATAAGGTGCATGTGCTAGTGAAGTGGAACTTTGCTTACAGACAAGCCCGTAGGAGTAACTTTCAGATGTGGTACTTAGATAGACTCCGTTTTGAAAAAAAAATAAATGATTGTAAACTTATTCTAGATTCGATATTATCTGAGGAACATAGAAATAAAATATATTTGACACGTTTTAATAAAAATTGTATTTGATGTTTTACTTAAAAAAATTTTAATTTCTTAAATGTGAATTTTATTTGAAATTAATTACCACATAAGAGTAGGTACTTTTCAGACATTGTAATTTGTGAGGATAAAGTGAGGAACAGAAATAAAACAAATTTAACTAAAATTTAATTTCTATTTAATTAAACAATATTTTTTTATTAATCCATGTATTATATTTTTTATCAAGTCCTAACCATTTCACATAAACTTTGTTTCCTTTCCTTCTCAAAATCTTCTCAATAAGATACACATCGGTATGCTTTACTTTTAGTAATTCTTGCTCATAAAAACCACCCAGAATGTCCTGATTATCTTCGTCTTGAATTAAATATGTCCAGGGGTTTGTCATCTTAACTTCTTTAATGTGGAATATCTCATTTGACAAATTTGGTGTGTAACCTTTCGAAAATGCCTCTCGATGCTTGCTTACGCGTACGTGATCACCTACTTTAAACTTTGGAGATTTTATATCTAACGTTTTAGCATGAGTAAATGCAGATTTCAAGATTCTCTTTTCATTTGTTTTATTTATTTTTTTGGCTTCATTCCTATTGAAGAATGTTTTATATTGTTATATTCTTTTACAATATCCGCTAATATGTTAAACCATTTGTAATTTCCTTGAATGCTAAATATTTTCGACATATTATTCTTTAAAGTCCTTTTCACTCTTTCTACTATACTCGCTTTCAAATTGGAAAACGTGCTATAATGGTTAATTCAAAATTGTTGAATCAAATTTTGAAAACTTACATTAAAAAACTCTCTCCCTCTGTCCGTTTGCAAGTTTTTTGGTGGAGTTTTTGCACTGAATAATATTTGTGTCATTGCCGCTGTTACGTCTTTTCCAGATTTAGATTTTACCGGTTTGGCCCAAACATACTTGGAAAATACATTTATGGAAATCAAGATATATTTAAATCCCTTATTAAATTTGGCATAGGGTAACATTTAAACCAAATCAGCTTGAAAAAGATCATTTAACCCTTTCACCACCACCCTTCTGCGTTTGTAGTTTTTTCTAGCAGGTTTATGTAATTCATTAACGACATGTTTAATGGTTGACATAACAACAAACTTGTTTATTCAATTTAAAGTTCAATTTCTATGTTTTGTAATAATTCGAAATATAACTTTTATATGTTTTTTCCCATTCATTCAATTTATCAATTTTTATTGTATAACTTTTTCATTTAAAACTTTACTAATTTTAGTAATCTCCTTTTTTAAAGCATTAAAGGAGTTTTTTATCTCTCCAGTTAAGAAAGTAGTTGATCTACTATCACTATTTTTGAATTCCTCCTCTGTTTTATTTAATTCTTGTTCTAATTTCTTAATTAAACTAGACATGATCTTTCCAAAGGAAATATATTGTTGTTTTTCTTCCAAAGAGAGTTGGTCAATTGTTCTTCTGTTAAGAATGCTATTTTGATTTCTTTTTTTTTTCATCATCTAACCTTTTTATAAAAGGTCTTGATTGTTTAATCTTTTCCTTGTGTTTTTCAATTATTACTTCTCTTATATTTGTTTCTATTATTTTATTAATTTTGTTGATATCATCACTTAATTTTTTGTCTTCCTTTTTAACATGTTCATTTAAAAATTTTGATTGAGGTATAACATCCTTTAATTTGGTTTTCATACTTTAAAAAATTTTCATCAAAAACCTTAAGATTTTTAGCAAAGATTTCATTATTTGTTTCATTTTCACCTAATCTCCTTTTTAAATTATTAATGTCACTTATTCCCTCTTGATTTTTTTTAATAAAATCTAACTTAAAATTGTTGAGAATTTTACTTTCAATATTTGAATAAATTATATTTTCCAAAGAAGCAGAATTTATTAATTGACGTTTTGAAATATGGCGTCCAAATTTATCAACTGTCATGTTGAGCTTTCATTAAACAATAAATATGATTATATTTAATACCTGTTATTTATAGTATAACTTTATCTTCTCTTAATTCTTCAATAATAGAGATAATCTCGTGACTATGAGCATTATTTCCCGAAACACTTGATGAAATTAATAAACGTAGCCTATCAACAATTTCGTTTACATTATTCCAGTATACAGGGTCTGTATTTGATCTGTTTGTTTTCAAAATTAATCCCTTTCCTGTTGTTTTGGCTCTAGTTGTTCTAAACGGAGGTTTTGGTTTGGTAAATGTTGTAACTAATTTTTGCAAGGTTTTTGACTTTGTAATCCACTTTCTTTGTAAATATGGTCCTATTATTGTAACATATTTGTGTGATGTATTTCCTTGAACTTGTTCATTTGAATCAAAATTCCTACGATATACATTTGTTTTAGCTAGAATGTTCATGTAATTATCTAAATCTTCCTTCTTATAACCTCTCGGTTCTTTTTTGAAAAGCAATTCGTATAAACCTGGCGTACCTGTCTACGTTATTCCTCCCACTTTAATGTATTTTCCAATAATTTCTACCGGTATCTGTGTTAAACCAAAAGAAAACTTATCCGTTTCGAGGTCATGAACTATTCCATAATAATGGTCAAACTATATGTTGTGTATCTTTCACACCCTCATCAATATTTGATCTGGGTAATTCATGAAAATCTGCTAAGTAATCTTTATATGACGGTTTACCAACATAGGTTTGAATTGTTTTTCTAGTTTGTGCCAATATGTCTGACAAGTTTAAATTTGTTGTTGTGTCACTAGAAGGATCTGAAGTTTCCGCTATAACAGTTGATGTCAATGGTTGTACTACAGGAGAGGAAGAAGTGATACTACTGTCATCTAAAAATGTTGGTAGTTCTGTGGGGAGTAACGGAGTTTTTCCTGTTTTTTGAATAGTTTTCGTCGGAGTTGATGTTTTATAAAGCTTTGTAGGTGTTTTGAATGCTTCATACTTTCAAACTCTTTCTTCTTTTAAATCGAATGGTTCAGATTTACCAATATTTGAATATAGGTTTTTTCTAATTCGGACTGAGCAGTAGAAGTAGCTAATTTCAAGCTTCAATATTTCTGCTTCACGGCTTGTCTCGATTTTATTAATTCTCTAGCTAAACGTTTATCCATGCTGTACAAGTTTTAATGACAAATCTTGTGCTTCTGCGTCTTCTTCGCCTACAATTGATAAATATTCGAAGTATGCAGCAGATATAATAAACTCTTCATACATTTCAGTAACCACTTGCTCCATTGTGAATATTATTAAATTTATTCTTCCTTTTCAATTTCTTGAAGAATAGTATGCTCGTCAATAAATTGCTTCAAGTTTTTTAAATAGTAACCAAAGCCAATATCTTTTAGATCTTGAATAAGTTGAAAAAAATTGTTGAAAATGTTTGAAAGTATTTGATAGAATATGAGAAATAGGTTTTTGAAAGATAACTAAATTTGTCCTCTAATAATTTAACTGCAATCAGCAACTCAGCCCTTTAATTTATTATAATATCTTAAATATGTGTGGGGACGTCTCTTGCGAATAGGATTAACTTCTTGCTGATACCTGTTTTTTATCTTCGTATAATTGAAACCTCTTTTGGCTTGCAATAATAGCAGGTATAAATTGGCAATCTTCTCCTATAAATTCTAATAGGTGGCTTAATTCTCCTACAAAGTATGATTTCCCAAATGTATTGAAAAACGTAGTAAGGCTTATAATTCCTTCTAAATAATCATCACAACAGTCAATTGCTTCCAAATAATCTCGTTTCAGTGGACAAAACAGCTTGGTGTATTCATCTTTCGAAATCACTTCAAAGAAATTGAGATATTTAACTTTTTAACTGTCTGATAGATGTAGCAAATTTTTCGCGATTACACATAATTCACTTATTACTTGACACATTTTTTCTTTTTGTTTTATACACAATTGGCGGAAAAATTCAAAAATAACTTTTTACGCAACTCGAGCACAGCTTATGTGCCTCAGCATACTAAAATGATCTTGATGCACCTATTTATAAGACTTAAGAATGCAAAATCAAATGTGGGAGGACAAAGAGAAAAAATTAAAAATATGATGCGAATGAGAATAAAAGGGGAGGAAGATAAAAATGAGGGACATGAGAGAGAGGAAGAGGAGGAGGCGGAGGCGCTCCCCTATTTTAACTACTGCTATGTTGGATTCGTACCACGATTTTACCATTTTGTTTCTACGTCACACTTAAAGCTTGCACAACATTTGAAATTAATTTTGTTTTGCTATCTTGGGTTGGTCTCAAAATGTTACCAGTTCCTTATACGTAGCACTTTTGTGCAAAATTTGAGGTAACTTGGATAATTAGTTCTTTGGTAATATTTCTTTTGACAATACACATTGACAACACACATATTGAATTTTTACCAAAATAACATGAAGTCATCCCCCTATGACCTTTAATTTTTGTAAGTAGTCTTTAACTACTCCGCGAAGTATCAGACAAACCGACAGACAGACCGATTGAACTGAGAAAACTTATGATTTTTCTACGATACAAAAATTTTATTTGACCGCCATGTTGTTCCACCATCTTGAATTCGTATCTCCATTTTACCAGTTCACCTCTATACCACGGTTAATTCTTGAACAAAATTTGAAATAGATTTTATTTAGCTTTTTATTTTAAATAATTTATCAAGCCGCCTTTTTGTTTCGCCATCTTGGATTTATACCAAAATTTTATCAGATGATTTCTTGTAATATTTAATTTCTGTGCAAAATTTAAGGCAAATTGGATAAATGGCTTTGTATTAAGGGAGAACTGCACGCAAAAAGTGAAAAACTAGCGACAAGGCCTAGTTAAGTTCAAAGTAAGATGAAAAGGTACCTACCTAGGTATTAGAAAAAACTTCCTGCACGTCCGACCTCAAAAAAATGTGTTATGTATAGGCACGTCCGACCTCAAAAAAATGTGTTATGTATAGGCAATTTAAATTACATTACGTTTAAAAATGGGTTCAAAAGGGTTCACGCGCTGCAGAAATACAAAGACATGAGTACGATTTACCATTTCAAATTTTGCAGTTACGTAGACAAAGAATCAATGCAAGGCGGTAAAGAGCCATTTTGTGGCAAAAAAAAATTATATGCGACGGCATTTGCGTCAAAAAGTGGTCGAAAATGGACAAATCCCTTCTATTTTATAATTCTCGATTAGATTTTTTCATAAAAAATCGCCTTTAGTGCCCAACTATACATATTTCGCTATTGAAATCACATTGAAGCTAAAACATATCTCTTCTAGTTTTAACATAATATTGCAGCGGCGGAAGGCTTGCAAATGATCCATAATACTGCGTGCAGTTCCCCCTTAATGCAGTTTTTAACATTTCACTCGGCCGCCATTTTGTTTCGCCATACTGGATTTTTACCAAAATTTTATGTGATCCTTAATTTTTGACCAAAGTTTCAAGTCAATCGGGTAAGAATTTTTTAGCTATGACACAAACAGGCATCTAGGGACCTTGAAACGAAAGGTTTGAAAAAATCTCGGATGGTGATTTTTATGCAATTATAATATATCCCTTTTATGAGTGAGGTAAAAAAATATAAATTAATACATTTTATTTAGGAGCATAGTAAGTATTCATTTTAATTACTGCATTTCCCGGAACATTTGAGGCGGAAAAGTTTGTAAATTTGATCTAATCTAGACGACAATAATTCTATTTGTAAACATGATTAGTTAGGCACTGTAAGCGAATCCGCAGAACTGAAACTAATCTCAGCGAACCTACCCGTCCTTTAAACAGATGAAACTTTGTAAAGCAACTGCACTCAACTTTCAACTCAATTGGTAATCCAACAAATACATTTAACACAGAGTCGAGATCAAGTAAAGTTAGAACTAATATTGACATGACTAACACACTTTTAGGTCTAAGTATTTGTTAGTACTGTTACTCTTTGAATTCATCGAAAATCAATTTATTGCAATATAAGTTATATTAATCTGAACCCAAATAAGAGAATTTAGTAATTTAATTTAATAATTTTTAATGACTATATAGACCGTAATAATATAAAATTGTTTACCTTTTAAATAAAACAATTTATTACCAAACCTTAGAGGTGAATATTTAACAAAACAGTTTATAGAACAAAATATATCGTTTTATATATATAAAAAACGACTATAATGACGTTTAATCATAAAGCGAAAGAATTGGGAAAATATTTATTTATATAAAAGAACCAAATTTCAGTCTCTTGGATTTGTCGAGAAGACAAACATTTTCTTTCGAAATATACGTCGTAAATTGACAAGAATAATATAACAGTCACACAAGAAACAAAGACTATATATATATATATATATATATATATATATATATATATATATATATATATAAATATATTCTTGGATAACGTGGCCAATTAAAAATTTTTAAACAAGCATCTTTAAACGTTTTCTAAAATTTAATAAAGGATATAACGCATACACAAGAAACTAAAAGGTATTTTACCAACAAGGTCGTTCAACAACTTGAATAAATTTGAAACAAGATGCTACATCCCCCATAAGTTAAACATTGCATTTTTAATTAGATGATGAGAATAACTTATAAATAGAAGCAACGGACGGTGTTGAATCACTTGTTAGTACGCTTCCGCTCTGAAACTTTTAAATTTTTTAGTTTTAAAATAAAATTGAATTTTTATAGCGTGTTTTTTCTTCGAGTACAATGTAATTGGCGTAGTCGTATGGATAGTGAAACGTGTAAAAAGCACGGTTTTCCTAAAAATGTATTCACTGAACTGTTCGAATCTTATATTGAAGTAAATAGCATCGACCTAGGGTGAGACAATCATTATATTTGTAACGGGATAAATAAGCTAAAATATATATATATATATATATATATATATATATATATATATATATATATATATATATATATATATATATATATATATATATATATATATATATATATATATATATATATACAGCTTATTTATGCTGACTTACAATAATAGTAGAAAAATGAGTTTTATGTGGGTTTGGCGATGTTTTTCAATTTGAAAATGGCCAATGAAAGTCGTATTATATGGGCACTATCTGCCTCCAGCTGGCTTCAAATTTTTTTCAGATTTCTTCAATTCAGAGCGTTCCCGTTACAAATATAATGATTGTCTCACCCTAGGTCGATGCTATTTACTTCAAAAGATTCGAACAGTTCAGTGAATACATTTTTAGGAAAACCGTGCTTTTTACACGTTTCACTATCCATACGACTACGCCAATTACATTGTACTCGAAGAAAAAACACGCTATAAAAATTCAATTTTATTTTAAAACTAAAAAATTTAAAAGTTTCAGAGCGGAAGCGGACTAACAAGTGATTCAACACCGTCCGTTGCTTCTATTTATAAGTTATTCTCATCTCTAATTAAAAATGCAATGTTTAACTTATGGGGGATGTAGCATCTTGTTTCAAATTTATTCAAGTTGTTGAACGACCTTGTTGGTAAAATACCTTTTAGTTTCTTGTGTATGCGTTATATCCTTTATTAAATTTTAGAAAACGTTTAAAAATGCTTGTTTAAAAATTTTTAATTGGCCACGTTATCCAAGAATGCTATTTATATATATATATATATATATATATATATATATATATATATATATATATATATAGTCTTTGTTTCTTGTGTGACTGTTATATTATTCTTGTCAATTTACGACGTATATTTCGAAAGAAAATGTTTGTCTTCTCGACAAATCCAAGAGACTGAAATTTGGTTCTTTTATATAAATAAATATTTTCCCAATTCTTTCGCTTTATGATTAAACGTCATTATAGTCGTTTTTTATATATATAAAACGATATATTTTGTTCTATAAACTGTTTTGTTAGATATTCACCGCTAAGGTTTGGTAATAAATTTTTTTATTTAAAAGGTAAACAATTTTATATTATTACGGTCTATATAGTCATTAAAAATTATTAAATTAAATTACTAAATTCTCTTATTTGGGTTCAGATTAATATAACTTATAATGCAATAAATTGATTTTCGATGAATTCAAAGAATAACAGTACTAACAAATACTTAGACCTAAAAGTGTGTTAGTCATGTCAATATTAGTTCTAACTTTACTTGATCTCGACTCTGTGTTAAATGTATTTGTTGGATTACCAATTGAGTTGAAAGTTGAGTGCAGTTGCTTTACAAAGTTTCATCTGTTTAAAGGACGGGTAGGTTCGCTGAGATTAGTTTCAGTTCTGCGGATTCGCTTACAGTGCCTAACTAATCATGTTTACAAATAGAATTATTGTCGTCTAGATTAGATCAAATTTACAAACTTATCCGCCTCAAATGTTCCGGGAAATGCAGTAATTAAAATGAATACTTACTATGCTCCTAAATAAAATGTATTGATTTATATTTTTTTACCTCACTCATAAAAGGGATATATTATAATTGCATAAAAATCACCATCCGAGATTTTTTCAAACCTTTCGTTTCAAGGTCCCTAGATGCCTGTTTGTGTCATAGCTAAAAAATTCTTACCCGATTGACTTGAAACTTTGGTCAAAAATTAAGGATCACATAAAATTTTGGTAAAAATCCAATATGGCGAAACAAAATGGCGGCCGAGTGAAATGTTAAAAAATGCATTAAGGGGGAACTGCACGCAGTATTATGGATCATTTGCAAGCCTTCCGCCGCTGCAATATTATGTTAAAACTAGAAGAGATATGTTTTAGCTTCAATGTGATTTCAATAGCGAAATATGTATAGTTGGGCACTAAAGGCGATTTTTTATGAAAAAATCTAATCGAGAATTATAAAATAGAAGAGATTTGTCCATTTTCGGCCACTTTTTGACGCAAATGCCGTCGCATATAATTTTTTTTTGCCACAAAATGGCTCTTTACCGCCTTGCATTGATTCTTTGTCTATGTAACTGCAAAATTTGAAATGGTAAATCGTACTCATGTCTTTGTATTTCTGCAGCGCGTGAACCCTTTTGAACCCATTTTTAAACGTAATGTAATTTAAATTGCCTACACATAACACATTTTTTTGAGGTCGGACGTGCAGGAAGTTTTTTCTAATACCTAGGTACCTTTTCATCTTACTTTGAACTTAACTAGGCCTTGTCGCTAGTTTTTCACTTTTTGCGTGCAGTTCTCCCTTAATACAAAGCCATTTATCCAATTTGCCTTAAATTTTGCACAGAAATTAAATATTACAAGAAATCATCTGATAAAATTTTGGTATAAATCCAAGATGGCGAAACAAAAAGGCGGCTTGATAAATTATTTAAAATAAAAAGCTAAATAAAATCTATTTCAAATTTTGTTCAAGAATTAACCGTGGTATAGAGGTGAACTGGTAAAATGGAGATACGAATTCAAGATGGTGGAACAACATGGCGGTCAAATAAAATTTTTGTATCGTAGAAAAATCATAAGTTTTCTCAGTTCAATCGGTCTGTCTGTCGGTTTGTCTGATACTTCGCGGAGTAGTTAAAGACTACTTACAAAAATTAAAGGTCATAGGGGGATGACTTCATGTTATTTTGGTAAAAATTCAATATGTGGGAACAAAATAACGGCCTGGTGTATTGTCAAAAGAAATATTACCAAAGAACTAATTATCCAAGTTACCTCAAATTTTGCACAAAAGTGCTACGTATAAGGAACTGGTAACATTTTGAGACCAACCCAAGATAACAAAACAAAATTAATTTCAAATGTTGTGCAAGCTTTAAGTGTGACGTAGAAACAAAATGGTAAAATCGTGGTACGAATCCAACATAGCAGTAGTTAAAATAGGGGAGCGCCTCCGCCTCCTCCTCTTCCTCTCTCTCAGGTCCCTCATTCTTATCTTCCTCCCCTTTTATTCTCATTCGCATCATATTTTTAATTTTTTCTCTTTGTCCTCCCACATTTGATTTTGCATTCTTAAGTCTTATAAATAGGTGCATCAAGATCATTTTAGTATGCTGAGGCACATTTACTAAGCTGTGCTCGAGTTGCGTAAAAAGTTATTTTTGAATTTTTCCGCCAATTGTGTATAAAACAAAAAGAAAAAATGTGTCAAGTAATGAGTGAATTATGTGTAATAATTCAGCATAAATATATATATATATATATATATATATATATATATATATATATATATATATATATATATATATATATATATATATATATATATATATATATATATATATATATATATATATATATATATATATATATATATATATATATATATATATATATATATATATGTATATTGGTTTCCCACGACCTTCGAATACCAGGAGTGTCACCGACACAGACCGGCTATTGCAACATCCTCGGAACCGCCGCATAAGCAAAACGTCAGCAAGAGAACAACACGTCGAGCCATTTTCACGAGCATCAGCACCTTTTTTTGTATAAGTAGTTCCAATGATAATAATTTTAGTTAGTTAGAATTTATATTTACACGTTATTATATTAATTTAATATTTAATATTTTAATTGTCATTTTAAATAAAAAGTAGTTTTTTAAAAAAAGTGAAAATTGAAGTTTCATAGTTAACAATTGGCGCAGTCGCTGTAGGATTTGCAAACGTCGTGAGAACAGAAGTACTTCAACTCGTGACGGCGGATCTTAATCCCTTAACAGAAAAAAGAACCGAGAAGCCCCAACTCCCAATAAGTGCAGAGGAAACAGCTAAAGCAATCCTTTGGTGACCGAAGCGAGAATACGGCAACTCAAATGCTGATATTATTGTAAATAAGCAATCGTCTCGATTTTTATTCTAACTCATTTTTTGATAACTGTTCGATCATCCAATATTTTTCTTATCCCTTGTGTTTTTTAAAATACAATTTTTATTAATATTGTGTGATAGGATCAATTTAATTTTCATTTTACGTATAAATTTTGAAAATTTATTTTACGCATAACTTTTGAAATTTTATTTTACGCAACCTTTTTCAAATTATTTCTGTGCATTTAATTTTATTATTTTAAAATGAACCCAGAAACGACTAGTAGAGGAACAACATTGAAGTAGAACCCTATAAGCTTTCTGAAATTTTTTCTATAGTGCCGGAGGATGAAGGTGACCAAATATTTTTGGCTAATTTTAATAATGCGTGTGATTGCGCATATGATATGGCAAACACACAACAAAAAACTTTTCTTGTTATTCATATCAAAAATAAACTAAGAGGTAGGGCAGTACAGCCGATAAGTTCAAAAAACCCCTAAGTCCCCACTCCTACAATCAAAAGAACATAATGATGCTCAGACCATGTTAATTGAAACTATGACACTTAATACACTTCTTACCGGTCTAGAACCACGCCTAGGACAACTTATTCTTGCTAGTCATCCAACGTCACTTTTAGAGGCACAATCAAGAATTCGGAAAGAACTTCAGCTTTCGTATTTCGAAAATCAAAAAGTTAATATACCAACTCTCCTGAAACCCAGTCCTCAGTTACCTAGACCACATCAGCCACAACAATTAAAGTGTTCTAATTGTAACAGAATTGGTCATACAATGTCTCAATGCAGGCAACTTTCTTCTAATTTTCACCAAAATAATAATTTTCAAAGACCTGTAACAAATTCTAATTTTCCAAGACCCGTAATAAACTCGAATTCTCAAAGACCGCAATATCAACCAAATTTTTCGCAACAAAATAGACCAAATAATCTTAGCCAAAATACAAGCCAAGCGCAATTTAGGCCATCAATAATTTAAAGAAATCCCAATTTTCAAGCAACTAGGACGCATCATGTTAATACAAGACAAGAATGCTCCTCAGAAAATTATTTACCCGAATACGATCAATACACCCCCGAAAACTTCAGTCCCGATTTCTACGATGTTTTCCAACCACAGGAAGAATCATATCAAGATATAAATTATTCAAATGATACTAGTGGTAATCAGGATTTTCTTACATCCCTTACGAATACCGATCCTCCAGACAATTCACCCCAGAACCCAGTAACCGAGATCCAATCGAGAATAGAAACACTAAATCTAGAGAATATGGACCCCAATCTCAACTTCCCGGAACAAGCGTTCCTTTAGGTCCTCTTTCAAAAACAATTCAAACTTCTCATCGATACCAGTGCAGGCATTTCAATATTTAAGAAAAATAACGTACAAAAATGTCCTCCACGAGTTCCCGAAAATGTCACTATTCAGGGAATTACCGATGAAAAACTCTCAATATCTCAATCTACACTTATACCCTTTACTATTGATGATCCACAAAAAATGCATATTTGCAATTTAGATATAGATGTCGACGGTATATTAGGATTGGATTTCTTGGAGCATTATGAATGTATTATAGATCTGAAATCAAAACAACTTATTACAAATTTTAAAACTATACCCCTTCACAAAGTAACCACAACTACAGCCATATCAGATGTACAGGAATGCATTAAAATCGTAATAAAATTTCTATAGAGGCTAGAACAGAAAAACTTAAGTGCGAACTATTTAATACGGATGCTTTACTTCACGCATATGTCAAAGATAATGTTAGATTGCCAAATTCTCTGGTTAAGGTCAATGAACGCGATGAATTTTTTACATCTGTAATTAACTCAAACGCTATAGAAAAAACAACCAATTTTTCAGATTTAAATATCGAACCTTTTGATCCTGGAATTGATACTGAAACAATTTTTAACTTAAATACCTACCCTATACAAAACGCAGTTTTAGATAGGCGCTCAATTAATAAAGACCAGTTGCGCACCGAACATTTGAACGACAAAGAAAACGATTTAATCACTAACTTATGTCTCGAAATTTCCGATATCTTTTATTAAGAAGGCGATAATTTATCTTTTACAAACGAGGAACACCCATTTAATATCCTCCCCTATTCAGTCATCTGTTATAATAACACAAAAAATAAGACTCATGGCTTTACACCTTATGAGCTTATTTTTGGCCATGCATCTAGTCATTCACCAGAAACCCTCTATAACCAAGAACAGCTTATTTCAAAATACATTAGAGACCTTAACAATCGAATGGAACACTATTACAAACTCGCACGTAACAGAACGAACATACTAAAAGAAAAGGCAAAAATAAGATTTGATAAAGCCGTTACCCGAAATCTCCCAGAGTACAAAATTGGAGATAAAGTGTACGTAAAAGAGTCCCAAATAACAACGAAAACTCAAAACAAATTACTAGACTCTTTGAAATAATAGAACTTTTTGAAACTTCCGCTAATGTCAAAAACCTGTCCACAAATCAAACATCAAAAATAAATTTCGACAGACTGAAAAAATTCTACGACTAGTTTATTCTATTTTTAGATTCTTCGTGTTGATCTCGGCGTCCGTCGCCCAATTTCTACTTACACCCATCAATAACACCATTGGAATATTTTACCACGAAGAAAATACCATTCGAGTATCAAATGACAAATGGACACTTTTAGTTTATAAGGAACTAGAACCTTTTCAAGAAGCGATTCAAAACAATGGAAAAATACTCTCCAATATGACTGATTTGCTCGATGATTCTTCACCTCGAATGACCGCTTTTAAAATTGGAGTTCAGACTCATATAAACCTTTTAACCCGAATTTCTGACTCCGTTAAAGAAAAGTTTAGAGAAGTTACAATTGATACAAAAAACTACGCGTTAAGAACCAAACGTGGATTAATTAACGGCATAGGCAGCATCTTTAAATCAATTACCGGCAATCTTGACTCTTCCGACGGAGAATACTATAATGAATGTATTAATAAAATTAGCCACGATGAACGTGAAATCGAAAATTTACTCAAGAGCCAAGTATCGGTCACATCATCGGTTATAAAAAGCTTTAACTCCACGATACAAAAATTACAGATAGACGAAGAAACCTTCAACAAAGATATTAACGAAATTTCCAAATCTATCGAAAATATAACTAATGCCTTAGTTTTCTACGAAAGTCAAGTGAAAGCTCTAAATCTTTGCGAGTCGTTAATGGAAAGCTACGTATTTTTAGAAAACTCTCTTAATGATATTTTAAGTGCTATTACTTTTGCGCGTTTAGTAATTTTACATAGCTCTATAATTACACTAAGAGATTTAGTCACCTCTCTTCAAGAAATCTCGCGATCTCTCTTAAAAAATAACTTACCTTTACCTACATATACTTCAAATGTTGCTCAGTACCTCGATATCATAACTTTAGAAGCTTATCAAACAGATAATAAAGTTGTATTTGTTCTTAAGATACCTCTAATTGAACCAGAAACCTATACCTTATACCGTCTATTTCCTATCCCTATACTGGATAATCGAACATGTTTCTACCACATCATACCAACAACCCAAAAGTATATTGCGCGAGATGACGATTCTTTATTGTACATACTACCGCAAGATCTTGGAAGCTGCAAAGGAGTGAAAGCCAATATCAAAATCTGTTCCGACGTCCTTCAATACCCTATAGATAGCGACGCTATATGTGAAGTCCAGCTACTTAGGCAGTCGAGCGTGTTACCTAAAACATGCCAACTTCAATCCTGTTAGCATCTAAATACAATGTCCAGAAGCTTGACCGAAACTACTGGCTCGTCATAGTCTCAAAACCTCTTCCAATCACTGTCAAAAGTGGAAAAAGGGAACTTGTGACAAAGATCTTAAAGAACAATTCATTACTAAAATTGCAACCAGATTGTAATGCATTTGTCGGAAGCACCCGAATCCATTCCAAATATTTCGCACTCTTCCAGAAGTGAAGCCGCTACAGCTCAGTAAAATAGACACAGAAGACCTAAATGTCGCACAACACGGACTGAATCAGTACTCGAACGAACTTGACAGGTTAATAAAACAGCCCTTTGTAACCAAGCATGTCGACTGGTTCGCCATCCTGACAATTACGCTGGTTATCGCCTTCTCTACATTTGCTGCAAGTGTCGACGCAAAGGACCCTCCAGGCTTAGTCTCACAGGAGGAAATGACCGTCCATCACCACCAAACTTAGAACAAAGAAGTTCAGTTCAAACGCAATTGAGGAGACTGATCCTCAAGAGACGCACCAGCATCCACCCGAAAGACACCATAGAGGAAGAGTCCCTCTAGAAGTGAAGTCCTTCATAAAAAGTTGCTGCAAGGCATCAACATTTTCTTAAAAAGTGGAGCTATTATATTGGTTTCCCACGACCTTCGAACACCAGGAGTGTCACCGACCCAGACCGGCTATTGCAACATCCTCGTGTTCTCGACGTGAGTAGTTTGTACTTGAAAAAAATTTTTGTTTACCTTTGAACACAGCCTTCTTTTCCTGACTGTCCCCTGCAGGGACGCTGTGTTCCAGCTCATCATCGTTAAACAACGAATACAAACTACTTCCTGTTTGTCCTGTAGTTGTTTGTTTAATTTTTCTAAATACGGACCTGCGGTCCAAGTCATTGTTTAAGTTATTGTCGCCCTCACAAATGGAAGCAAGGTCGACCCTTGATTCCCCATCCTGACTCCGGTTGGAGGAAGAGAAATCCATTTCAAAGAGGGATTCAGTATATTTTTTATTTTTAATTGGTCTCCTAATTTCGAACGAACTGTCATCGAAAATAGTGTGCAAAGTTTCGCGCTGACGGCTGTTATCGAGCAACATAGTTGAATTAGAATTTATTGTTTTTTCATTAAAATGAATATTTGATAAGTTTTGGATTGAATTATTGTTAGTTATGGAAGAGTTTCTTGGTTATTCTCTTCTTCGGGGCACCTCCATGGAGAGGTCCTCCATGTAGGTGGCTCCGGAAAATGTATCAAATAAATATGTTTTGAAAGTGTTGTCATGTCTTTCGTAGTGCTTTGGGGCAGTTTGAGACAAGCTTGACAAGCTTGTCAGGCACCCACCACTCACCCGAGGAACATCAGGATGTTTGTTCTCCTCGCCAGAGATAAGAGTGAGCTCCTGCTCAATGAGGGGGACGGTGTTGCTGGGCAAATGGGAGACTGAGCTACCGTGCTTGGGAACCACGTCAGACGTTGAGGTGGCCATTGGTAGACAAACAAATTAAGGAGCAACGGGAGTCTGTCGGGGTGAAGTCACTTAAAAACTAAGAAACGTAACCCGAATGGAGTCCTAGCTCTTAGTCTAATTATTATTTACAAAATCTTAAGGATTTATTTATTTATGAACACCTGATTTCTATGCCTTTTCTAAGTCCTTACACCACTAAAAAAATTCACCTTTCGATCTCAAGTCGAAACGTCAAAAAAAGCACTATGCACTGTTACTATTAGTGTTCGTGTAGGCACTTTAATGCTTTAGTTTATTTAAGTTTATTGTTTATAGTTTATATGTTGAGATTTTTAAATAAAAGTTCGCTCAACAGTCTTTTGTCCTTACAACAAGTAATTGACCACAATTACTTGAACTGTCTTTTTGCTCACTTTTTGTTTATAGTCAAATAAGATTAAAAATAACAAATCTCTCGTATTTGTTACAATGTGTTTTCAAAATCAAAATTAAAAACACTGTGACTGCTCCAGTATAATTTTTACAGTTACAACTTTAAATCAAGATACAATAATTACTTAGTCTAATCGAACTAATTAATGGAATATCTTTTTATTTATTTAAAATGAAAAATAAATATTTATTTATTAATAATAAAATAGTCAAAATTAGGTTTAGAATAATATGTGTATTATTTATGCTGGCAAAGCAAGTTCAAAATAAAAATTTTTAAAAATTAAAATTTTCAAAAATTCAAAACTCAAAAAGATATTCTTTTCAAGCTTGCCAATTCCCTAATCTAATTATCCACCCGGTCACGCCGCTTGGGATATTAGACGCGTAAATGTTTATAATATGTTAATAATTATAATAATAAATTAAAATTAAAATTTTAGCAAAGTTTACAGTTTATGATAGCGTATTATTATATATATACAAAAATTACAAAATATTTATATCAGTCAAATCAATATAAAGCACGGGTTTCTAAGTGTCCCTTAGAATAAACAATCCTCCTCACTGAGGAGAGATTGGGAACTTCAGGGACTGACGTGCTATGTCTCTGGAGGGATCGTTAAAAAGTTTAAAAGATCGGATTCACCAAGCGTACTTAAGTCTAGAATCCTAATCTAACTTTTACAAGATCAAGTATTAATTTACAATTTGTTTAAACAATTAAGTTTACAACAATGAGAGAATATCCAATATAGGTTATGTCAAAATCAGTTATTAAAATTATGATTCGCCCAACTAAGGGTAGATCACAAAATACAAATCAAAATCAAAGTCAAAATATGTTACAAGATAATCACAAAAATATGAAGTCAAAATCGGTAATTTAAAATCACAAATGTTTATAACAATTTATAAAGTGAGCAATTCGTTAAAAACCAAAGTTATAAAAATATTTAATTAGCAATTTTAAAAATAAGCAAAAGGTTAGCAGGTTTTATGTTTCAAACAAAGTTTTACAAATTAGTGATAGAATTTACGCCAGAAGTACAACAAAAACACTAGTTAAATTGAGCCTTTGGTAACTTAAATCTGAAACTTGATCTGGAGAACAACTGAGCTTGGAGAACGCTTAGAAAAAGGAGACCAGAGCCATAGCCTTACCTAGATCTTCCACACGCAATTTTGACAGCCAGTATTTTAGTTCTTCCAGATGCCTCCTACTAGGACATAAATCAGGAGAACCAGATTTAATTCCCGAGGACGATCTTCACGATCTAAGCCCTATTCGGAACCAATGTGCAAGGGAACCTTTCAGAACAGAGACCCGGCGCAATCCAACGTTGGGAACAGTAGTGCGGGGTTCCTCTAGTTGTCTTCGGCTGTATAACTAAGAGGGATATTAAGAAACGCACTGTATTACACTGCTACCGGCGCTTAGGAGGACTTATTTAAATCACTTGACACAAGTTTCACTCGCGATGGCTATGACGAAATGCTAAAGATTCAGTTTTCTGTCCATTTTTATATGTTTTTGGTGTCGACGTCACGGTTACACCTTTTTGTCAACTCTGGACCAATCACGGCCATTCTAGGCGGAGTCCCGTGAACGAAACTGTCGACTTTTTGGTTCATTTTTCGGCAAGGATTTTTAGAGACAACATCTCCCGAGAAACTTTGAAGTCCTGTGGAAACGTTGTTTTTCAGTTATTTTCCAATTTTCGATTTTTCCCAGTAATAGCATTGCTTAATGCGTATTCTGGCCAACTTTTATTAATTTCTGATAACTTTTCATTTTTTCAAAAAAAAAATTCGTACAGCTTTGAAAATTTGTTAAACCATGTTTCTTTAATTATTATTTATCCCTGGGATTTTTCCTATGTGTAGTTTCTTAGATTTTGGAATTATTCACCAGGACCTGGTCTATTTTCTAGTTTCCTATTGATTTTTTCACAAAATGTTTTCTTATATAAAATGTTTCTTTTATTAAGGGCTTTCATTTTATGAAGGTCCGAAGTTGATATTTTAATTTTTTATTTTTTGTTTATCCGAAAATTCGTCTTCGTTGTATATCGAAAAGTCCAAAAATGAAAAATTTTTCTTCCACAAAAGTCGTGCTACGAATTTGAAATTCATTGATATGTTGTAGATTACGTCAATGGGAACATTTTCTTGCTAGGGCCTTTTTACGCTAGGAGGTCGCGTTTAGGAGCTACGGGCGTAGCGTCCTTTTCTAGGTTGTGGCGTTCACGACGCTTACCTTCTTTCTTCCAAGTCGGTTATTTCTTAACATTTTGATTTGAAATTTTTGTACAAGGTAGCCCTAAGGAGTCTCCTTCAGATAGTCCTTACATCCCTTGATTGCCTTTTACAGAAAAAAATTTATTTAAGATTGAAATTGATAGTCTTAAAAATAACGTACTTGCAAATTTGAATTTAAAACTTTAAAGTTAATTTTCTCATTTGTTTATGAACGGATTTTTACGATTCTTTTGTTGAATTGTTGCTCTTGACAATGGTTTTTAGGAATTGTTAAAATTTTTGAAAAATATTTAGTTTTAGATTTTTGAAAAATTAAAACAGTTTTATTTCAGGTAGAATTAATTGAGATAAATGAAAGATTTTTATGTAGGCGTGAAGCGCATAAAAAACTGATAATTTTTACAAAGTTTCATTAAGATATTTTAACTAGAAGTATTTTAAATTAATTATTATAATTATAGAAATTCTAGAATCGAGTAGACCAATACAAACTCGGCGTGGTTGAATCTGATTGGCTTGAAGGAACAAGTTCAGTGTTTCTATTGGACGAATTTTTTCCATCGAACTTTCGAGATTAGGCGTGGAAATTCGTTTACATTCGATTTGTTTTGACGCTCTAGAAGATGATTTCTAGGCCTGTTTCCATTGTCTGATATATGTAAACATATAGGGATTCCTTTTCTTATTACTTGGCCTTATTTTTAAGGTATATTTTAATTTATTTAATTAAAAAACGTGATATTACGAAACTCGGAACCGCCACATAAGCAAAACGTCAGCAAGAGAACAGCACGTCGAGCCATTCTCACGAGCATCAGTACCTTTCTTTGTATACATAGTTCCAATGTAAATAATATTAGTTAGTTAGAATTTATATTTACACGTTATTATACTAATTTAATATTTAATATTTTAACTGTCATTTTAAAGAAAAAGTAGTTTTTTAAAAAGTGAAAATTGAAGTTTCATAGTCAACATATATATATATATATATATATATATATATATATATATATATATATATATATATATATATATATATATATATATATATATATATATATATATATATATATATATATATATATATATATATATATATATATATATATATATATATATATATATACAAAAACTTGTTTGTATTGGTAAAACGTATTGTATACGAAAAACCCAAGATCTTTTAAATGCACTAACATGCGAATATTCCTTGTTGTTTACTATAATCAGAGAAAAACTTGGATGACGCAAGATATTTCTGAACAACGGTTTTATAACGAGTTTATTCCTACGTTTTCTGTCTCAAATCCAAAAAAAATTCTTGAGAGCTATGCTGTTTTTAGATAATGCATGTGCCCATCCAAATGCTACAAAATTACAATCAAGTCATGGACAAAAAACAGTTGAATATTGTTGTATATACGTATATTGTTAAATATAAAATAAATATAATAATTGTTTTCCAGCGCGCACCTAAAATATTGTTTATCTTTAAATAGTTATAGGCTTTTTTTATAAACATTCAGATAAGCCCACGACCGGCCAGCTCCAGTATACCTATATTTAGCCGGTCGCGGCATGCAAGAGTTTTCCCCGCTTAAGAATAAATGGATTATCTAGTTCGATCGAGTTTTATTTAGTGTTATATTATTTCATAATAAATAATATATATACCATATTGGCGACGAGTTGTGAAATACTTACTCACGTGTGTGAAAACTATAATAAATATTATACGGTACGGTGCATTTTTTTAGTGACAACCATTTTGTAAAATTATGGCGAGTTCATTATTAGGAACACTTTGTGTTCTCGACCCAAATAGATCCCATTATTCGATGTTTTCGGAACGAATTGAACAATTTTTTTTTGGCAAATGAGATCAAGAGTGAAGATCGTAAGAGAGCAATCCTTTTAAATACTCTTAGTGAGGACTGTTACGTTCTCTTGCGAAATTTATGCGTGCCAAAAACGCCTGCGGACTTGTCTTACACGGAACTAAATGCTTTTCTCCTTAAATATTATTCTCCAGTAAAATCATATTTTGCCGAACGATGTAAGTTTTACACTGTCAGAAAGTTGCCGAATGAAAAGATATGCGATTGGGTAGCAAGGGTTAAAAGCCTCGCGGCTACTTGCGGTTTCCAAGCAAACATTTCTCTGGACTCTCTCATGAGGGATGTTTTTGCCATTGGAATTAACGACTCCCGTATTATGGACAGACTGTTTGAGAAAGATGCTGGCAAAACCTCAGTGACTCTGGCATCACTCTCAGCGATTGCTCTTGCTAAGGAATCTGCCTGTATTGAGCAGGCGGAAAGGGCTCCGTTTGATTCGAATGTTAGTATGCAGATTAAGGAGAGGAGAGAAATGATCTACACTTTTCTCGATCCAATCGCAGTGCTTCGTCCAGCGTAAATGTAAGCTGAAAGCCGAAACCGTCTTCCACCCCTCGGCAAGGGGTGTCCAGCAGCCGATTTCAGGATAGGGGAGGAGATTCAAACAGGTATCAATCACCTGGACCAAGTAAGTGTAGAGTATGTGGTAGATCAAATCACAAAACTTTTGAATGTGTATTTAAAAACCACTCTTGTAATAAATGTAAACAAAAAGGTCACTTAGCTCCAGTCTGTAAACAAAAAAATTATAATCAACATTTTTTAGAAAATGACTCTGATTCGGATTTTTCAAATAAGGATTTTATGTTTAATATTCAGGATCAACCTACAAATCCAGGCGATTATGTAACTACTGACTTGTATAATATCGATATTTTTGATAAAAATGGAAATGTGAAACCAATTTTTATTAGTTTAGTAGTAGAAAATATACCTATCAATTTTGAAGTAGATTCCGGGTTTGCTCATGCCGCCATTTCCGAAAAATTGTACTTAAGAAATTTCAAAAGTTACCATTGCAAAAAAATTATTTATCTTTAAGAGACTATGTAGGAATTTCATTTCAACCCCTAGGTTATTTGCTTTTAAATATTGTGTTTGAAAATATCAAATATGTATTAAAAACATATGTTATTAAGAATGGGGGGCCTTCTTTAATAGGTAGAAATGGCCTAAAAATGTTACATTTAAATTTTTGCAAAGTAGATAAGTCCCAAAATATTTTACATATAAATTCTTCTGCCAAATTATCCGAAATTTAAGATAAATATGAACACATTTTTGACGGAACTTGGAACTTTTAACAAGTTTAAAGTCTCGCTAAAGTTGAAGCCAAATGCTTCACCCAAGTTTTTTAAACCGCGACCAGTACCTACTGCTTTAAAATCTAAGATTCAAAAGGAGCTAGATCATTTAGTTAGACATAAAGTTCTTGTCCCGGTAGAGTTTTCTAATTGGGCCACACCTATTGTCCCAATTCTTTAAAAAAATGTTGGTTTACGCATTTGTGGAGACTTTAAGGTAACGCTAAATCCTCAGCTGGAAAGTCAGCAATACCCGCGAATTGAATATTTGTTTACTCAGCTTCAGGGAGGGCAGCGATTTTCTAAGATTGATTTGTCTGAAGCATATCAACAAATATTATTAACTGACGAATCCAAGGAACTTGTTACTATTTCGACACATAAGGGGTTATTTAGCTATCAAAGATTGCCTTTTGGTATCCACTACACCGTCAATTTTTCAAAATTTCATCGAGCAATTATGTAATATACCGGGAGTTGTTTCTTTCTTAGATGACATTTTAATTACTGCAAGTTCAACTAAAGAACATTTGCATAGATTAGAATTAGTTTTTAAAAAATTAAGTGAGTGTAGTCTTAAGGTAAGAAAAGAAAAGTGTGTATTTTTTGAAGAGTCCGTTACATATATGGGTCACATAATAGATCGACATGGGTTGCATACTACTAAAGAGAGGGTAGAGGCCATTGAAAAGGCAAAAATTCCCACTAATACAACTGAACTTAAGTCGTTTTTGGGGATGATTAACTATTATTGCCGATTTGTACCTAATGCATCAACGATTTTGCAACCGTTATATAATTTATTAAAAAAATATATACGTTGGCATTGGAAGGTTGAATGTCAAAATAGTTTTAAAAAAATAAAGCAAATGTTGACATCAACTCTTGTTCTTACATATTTTGATCCTCAACGACCAATAAAACTAATGGTTGAGTATCGGCATTTGTGCAATAATAAGTCACAGTTATGAAAACGGGACAGATAAACCTATAGCGTTCGCTTCTCGCTTATTAAATTCCAGTGAAACATCTTATTCTCATATCGAAAAAGAGGCTTTACCCATCATTTTTGGCGTACGAAAATTTTTTCAATACCTATACGGAAATAAATTTTTACTTTGTACTGACCACAAACCACTCTTAGCTATTTTCGGCGATAAAAAGGGCCTGCCAGTTTTTCCTGCCATTCGTTTGCAGCGATGGGCTTACATTTTGTCAGCTTTTAATTACGAAATAAAATAGGTCAAGTCTAAATAAAATCTTCCCGATTTTTTGTCTCGTATTTCCGGCGAAACAAAAAACAATTTTGGTCGCAGCTTTTCATTCTTATTTACAGAAGAAAAAAATGAAAACTTTTCAAATTTACATTTTATTAAAAATTCAAATTTTCCGGTTAACTTTTTAAAAATAAAAGAGAAAACTAACTCGGATTCTATTTTAAACAAAATTTTATTTTATGTAAGGTCCGGTTGGCCAAACAAGTCTCCATCTAACACACCACTCTAACAAAATAACAAGAGGATTGTTAACGAAAACCATTTAGAAATATAATATCTAGGAAATATATGGGGACCAACGGAGCAGGTAAAGACTGATAATAAAGGGTTTCATGCAGGATATTTGATCTATATATGTGTCATGAAGATGCAACAATTAAGTTGCGAAACGTCGGCAATTCAAAAAAAGATATTTTTTACTGTATCTTAACCGCAAATAATACACCACTCTAACAAAATTTCTATACCATTGCTCCGCCATATTGGATTTTTACCAAAACATTACACCTGGTAATTCCCATATGAATTATAGTTTTTGGTCAAAATTTGGAGTCAATCGGGTAAACATTATTTAAGCCATATCGCGAATCGACAGACTGACAGACGGAACTGATAAAACATATTTTTTGGCATCTAAGTACGCTAAAACGTGGAGATTTGTAAAACCTGAAAGAGTGGTTTATTTTCACGTCTACACAAATTTTATTTGGTCGCAATTTGGTTCCGACATCTTGAATTAGTAACACAGTTTTACTAGTTGAGCTCTATAACATAATTAGTTATGGCACACAATTTAAAATCAATCTAGTAAGTAGTTTTTCAGGCGAAATTTGTAAATATTTTATTAGGCCGCCACTTTGTTCCGCTGTCTTAGATTCGTACCAAAATTGTACCAGTTGATTCCAACATAATACTTTGATGTTTGTGCAAAATTTGAGATAAACTGGATAGTTTTTTAATAATATTTTTTTTAACATTTCACTAGGCCGCCATTTTGTTTCTCTATATTGGATATTTACCAAAATATTACTCTCATCATCTCTATATGACCCCTAATTTTTTATAAAAAATTTAAGTCAAACGAGTAAGTAGTCTTTAAGCTATGGCGCGAACTGACAGACAGACGGTACGACGAAATTGATATAACATATTTTTTGACATCTAGAGACGCTAAAACGTAAAGATGTGTAAAAACTGACAGGATGAATTTTCGCGAATAAAAACATTTTATTTGGCTGCCATTTTGTTCGGCCATCTCGAATTAGTACCACAATTTTACTAGTTGATCCCTATACCACAATTAGTTATGATATACAATTTGAAATCAAACCAGTTTTTCAGGCTGAATTTTTAAATATTTTATTAAGCCGCCATCTTGGATTCGTACCAAAATGTTAGCAGTAGATTCCAACATAATATTTGACGTTTTTTGTAAAATTTAAGATAAATTGAACGAATAGTTTTTTAATAATATTTTAGTAAAAATTTTACTAGGTCGCTATTTTGTTTAATCATATTAGATTTTTGCCAAAATGATATCAGGTCATCCCCATATTACCCTGAATTTTTGACCAAAATTTGAAGTCAATCGGGTACCTAGTCTTTAAGTTATGTCGCGAACTAGTAGTTATAATATGGGAGCGCCTCCTCCTCCTCCTCTTCCTCTCTCTCATGTCCCTCATTCTTAACTTCCTCCCCTTTTATTCTCATTCGCATCATATTTTTAATTTTTTCTCTTTGTTCTCCCACATTTGATTTTGCATTCTTAAGTCTTATAAATAGGTGCATCAAGATCATTTTAGTATGTTAAGGTACGAGTGACTGTTAAAAGAAAAAAATCTGTTGAATAAATCTATTAATAATAATATTAAAATAAAATGAGTGAATCAGTTGGAGAAAGAAATCGATCCATTCCGCTTCAGAGCCTCGAAGAAATTATACCAGGAGTTCAAGAAGAAAATATACCATTAGTTCGAGAAGAAAATAATGGGATTGTTTTAAAAAATTTGAACAAAACTGAGAGTGAAGAGAAAAAAGTGTTTTGTGCTATTTGTTTTGAAATAATCGAATATTATGATTCATGTACTTTACTGCTTACTTTTACGTCACCCTCGGTTCCTAAATTTAGTAATTGTCCATCCATATCCACTCCTTCGTCAATTTCCTGATCATCTTCCTCCATCTCTTCCTCTTCCTCCTCTTCAATATAATTAATATCGATGTTACATAAGAATGATCTTCTAACAAGCCTAGATGACTTGTCCAAAAATGAATGTTTATAAGTGATGGAATCGCCTTCCAAGTTATTAAAAATCTCTTCTCTTTCTTCAATTTGAGCGGCGATCTCCATATTATTTTCTTCAATTTGGACAGCGTTTCCATTCATATTTTCTGCCATTGTTAGGAACTTTGGATTTAGATCGATTTATTTGATAAAAAATTTGGTTATACGTTAAAATAATAGCGACAACTGATATTACAGCGAATGTTACTGTATGATCGTCGAGTGGATGTTCTTAAGTATATATCCCATCAACCACCACTTTTACTACCTGCAATACATAAGTTTTTTTTTTTTTTTTTTTTTTTTTTTTTTTATTCACTGTCCCTTTCCCTGTCAGTTGCCTCGGGGGGGGGGGGGGGGGGGGGGGGGGGCGCCAAGGGGGGCTTCGCCCCCCTCCCCGCTCCGCCAACCCCCCTCACCCTCACCTTATCTTCTTTCTCTCCCTTCCTTCTTTCTCTTTTTTATATGTTTCTCCGTTTTCCTTCCTTCTCCTTTTTCCTTCCTTCTCCTTTTTCCTTCCTTCTTCTTTTTCTTTCCTTCTCCTTTTTTCTTTTCTTCTTTTTTAATCTAACCTAACCTAACCTAACCTAACCTAACCTAACCTAACCTAACCTAACCTAACATAACCTAACCTAACTTAACTTAACCTGAAGAGGGTAGCCCGAAATTGGGGAGCCGGGATTTGAGTCTCGGAAATTAAGGGGTCCGGGGGGAAGGGGGGAAGGGGGGAGGGAGGGGGAGGGGGGAGGGGGAGGGGGTAAGGTAGTTGATCGGCTTGGGAAAGTGGTTTTTAGAGATTGTCGTTCAACTTTAAGTAGGACACATGTGATTAACTTTTGCATATAAAATCGCCTCAGCGAAGAGACGAATGCAATTGATTTCTGCATTCACACTGTGCAGAGCTCGCGAGTTTTCTGGTGTTTACATTGTGTTTATTTGGTAATTTTTCAATTTTTATTTTTATTTCTAACATTTTTATTTGGCAAGATTTAATTCTTATATATATTGGTGACATTTTTATGTACATTTGTGGCATTTTATTTGTTATTACGATTTTTTTTTTCATAATGGACAATTTTTTGGCATCGAGTAGCAAAATTATTGACAATGACTTTGACTTATACACATGTACTCAAATGCAGAATTTTGCAAACCAACAAAACAATGAAACAGACGTATTTACAACTAGTCAACAACAAACTATTCAGGACTTGAATGAAATTATTTATAATAGCCAAGTTCAAAATAATGCCAACAAACAGAACAACGAAAAATATTTATTTACAGCTAGTCAACAAGAAACTCTTGACGATCTTAATGACATTATTGACAACAAATCGGACTTAATTACAACAAAAACTAAACAAACTCTTGAAGAACTGAATGACATTGACGAAACTCAAAATTCTAGCGATGAGGATATTGTTTGTTTTCAAAAATCTAATACAAATTATTTAACATTAAAATCGCCAATTAATTCTCCGAGACCAATTTGCTCTCCCTTTTTGTTTAGTGAAAATTCTGATTCGGAAGAAGAACAAATTGATCAAAATTTAAGTTTGGCTATTTGTCCTACTAATTCACCATATGATATTGTAAATTCTGATTCGCAAGAAAAACAAATTGATCAAAATTTAAGTTCGGCTATATCTTCTATTAATTCACCATTTGCTATTGTAAATTCTGATCCGCAAGAAAAACAAATTGATGCAAATTTAACTTCGGATATTTCTCCTAATAATTCACCAGTTGAACAAAATTCAATTTCGAAACCATCATTTATCATTAAAAAAAATTTTAAAATTAATAAAAAAAATAAAAAACAAATAGCAAACCTTAAGTGTCTGGGTTTCGCTATTCAAAATTTAACTAATTTGATCACAATTAAAAAGGGAGACGAAAGTACGGTGAATTATGTTAAACAGGCCTTTGACAAATTAGTTGACTCATTTGAAGAAATGGATTCATAAAGTCAATTAATTTCTATTGCTTTTTTCAAAATTTGACTATAACTAAATAAAAATGCACAATATTAATTTTATTATTATACAAAGAACTTCAAAAATGCAATTGCTTTTTTCAAAATTTGACTATAACTAAATAGAAATGCACAATATTAATTTTATTATTATTATTATCCAGAAAACTTCAGAAATGCATAAGTGTGTAACATGTAATAAAGTCTTCACTAGAAAGGATAATTTATTGCGACATAATAAAAAACATGTTAACGGAAATTCCACAAAACTCAACAGTTGGTTGAAAAAACCAAAGCTTGTTAAAGGTAAGAACATTTTATTTTTCATGTTATATTTTGTAAAATATTTTTTTCTTAATTTATAGATTCTACAAATATTGTAAAATATTGTAAAGAATGCAAGAAAAATATAAACCAAAGTCTATGGGGTGGACATCTTCGATCTAGTGTGCACAAGAACAATTCCAAAATAGGCTTGGAGGAAGGTGTTGAAATTATCAAGTCAGCATTCAGGGAACGAATAATATCTTATAGGATTTCCTCACACCAAAACTTCATAAATGTGAAAGAGTATTTTCAACATTTGGAATACAAAATTGCACATCTAATAGATCAAGAACTGCAGAAACATAAATGTATCAAGCTAAATATGGAACTGTTCGGTTTCTATTTTAACCCCAGCAGCGACAGCTATGATGTCAAATCTTTTAATGCGCCGTTCCAAGTCATTTGCCAGGGATATCAGAAAAAAGAACTGTTAGAGCAAATCTGCACCATTATTGACCAGAAAGCTGACGAATTTGCAGAAAGAGATTCAGGTAAAGAATTTATTTTCGATTTTACAACAGCAACAAAAAAAGTAATTTTTTAATTTTTACGTTGCAGGATGGGCTTTGATGAATTTACTTCATTTGGAAATTAATGTTAACAAGCACAATCCGCTGAGAGCCTCATCTTTTATCGAACTTCCTCAAGAGATCAAGAGACGTCAAGCTGTGATCAACATTAGGAATGATGACAACTTTTGCTTCGCCTGGGCAGTTGTGTCTGCTCTTCACCAACCAAGCGGATTAGATTTTGAAACTTCATCCTACCCACACTACTCTTCTGTTTTGGATATGTCAGGTATAGAATTTCCAATGTTGCTAAAGAACATTAAGATTTTTGAAGAAAAAAATAACATTTCTATTAATGTATATGGATTAGAAATTATAAATCCTAAAAAGGGGTATGAAGTAATTGGTCCACTTTATTATTCATCGAATAAAAAAAATCAACATGTCAATTTATTGTTAATAAGTGATGATGATGAAAAAACTTTTCATTATTGCTATATTAAAGATTTATCAAAACTAGTTTCTGCACAAATTTCTAAACATCACGGAAAAAAATATATTTGCGATGGTTGTTTACAATATTTCCCTACAGAAGAAAATTTATTACAACACAATAGCTATGATTGTGATCATTTACGAATTAACCTACCTTCTAAAGAATTAATAAAAGATAAGTTTGGAAACTATTCATATGATAATATTTTGAAATTTGTAAATTATCATAAACAAATGAAAGTTCCTTTCGTGGTGTATGCAGATTTTGAATGCATTTTAAAGCCTTTAAATAATGACAATGTTGATAAAAATCCTAATACTTCATACACCTTAAAACAATATGAACATATTCCACATTCATTTGCCTATTACATTAAATGTTCATTCGACGATAATTATTCTTAATTTGAAAAATATAGAGGTCAAAATTGTGATACATTATTTATAAATTCTTTAGAAAGAGATGTGTATAACATATACAATAAATATTTAAAGACTCCTAAAAAGATGATTCCTTTGAACGAACTGGACAAAATTTATCATAACTATGAAACAGTTTGTCATATTTGTAATAAACCTCTTTTAAATGACAGGGTTGCAGATCATTGTCATATAACCGGTCTTTATAGAGGTCCAGCTCATTCACTCTGCAACATAAATTACAGAATACCTAACTTTATTCCAGTTATATTGCATAATTTGCGTAATTATGATTCTCATCTATTTCTTAAAAAATTATGCTTAAACAAAGAACAACTAACAGTTATCGCACAAAACAAGGAAAAATATATTTCATTTGAAAAGCTTATTCATGTGGATAACTATTTTGATAAAAAGACACAAAAGGCTAAGAAAAAAAATATATCATTAAGGTTTATTGATTCTTTTCAATTTCTATCCCATTCTTTATCAAAACTCTCTGAAAGCTTAAAAGATGAACAATGTAAGGAAATAAAAAAAATTTTCAATGATGAAGAAAGATTTAAACTTATTCGGCAAAAAGGTGTATTTCCTTACAATTATATTGATGATTATTTAAAATTAGAAGAAACAACTTTACCTCAAAAAGACCAATTTTATAATACTTTAACGGATGAGCACATCAGTGATGCAGAATACCAAAGAGCTGTAAAGGTTTGGCAATTGTTTAAATGTGAATCTCTTGGTCAATACTCCGACGTTTACTTACTCTCTGATACTTTACTTTTGGCAGATATTTTTGAAAATTTTAGAAGCACTTGTTTATCCACATATAAGCTCGATCCAGCTCATTTTTACACTTTTCCAGGTTTATCTTGGGAGGCGTGTTTGCGTTATACTGGAATAGAGTTAGAATTGTTAACTGATCCAGATATGATACACTTTTTCAAAAAAAGCGTTCGCGGTGGTGTGAGCTCTTGCATTTGTAGAAAATCTGAAGCTAATAATCCATTTCTTTTAAATTTTGATCCTTTAAAGCCAACTAAATACTAAATTTGTATGGTTATGCAATGTCACAGCACATTCCAACGGGAGATTTTGTTTGGTTAACAGATAAAGAAATCAATGATTTAAATATTATGAATATTTCTAAAAAATCTAATAAGGGATATGTTTTAGAAGTTGATTTAGAATATCCTACAAGTCTACATTCCTATCATAACGATTTTCCGTTTTGTCCAGAAAACTTTAAACCGCCAAATTCTAAATGCATAAAATTAATACCCAATTTAAATGATAAATCAAAATATGTTATTCACTATCAATTATTAAAACAATGTTTGGAACATGGACTCAAGTTAA